>OY992893.1:24609076-24679076 GCA_963921405.1 Cepaea hortensis
AGAGAGAGAGAGCGCAATATAATGACAATTGTTTGAGAGAATAGACAACAAATTTATCTTCTACGCATTTCAGATTAGCACAACTCCTGATCCACTAAATATACTGCTAAATAGTACACAGTTAAAGCAAGTTAAAGAATTTAAATATCTGCGAAGTATGAATAAATAAGATTGCAGAATAGACAGAGAAATGGAAATAAGATTTTAAAAAGCATGTGCGCTTACAAATGAAGCATCATCCGTACTGAAACATAGACAAAATATACCTTTATCCGCAAAACGACATTTGTTGTTGTTGCGTATCTCTTACGGGACGTTGCAGTCAACACCAGCATTTTCGGCTGTTGTTGATGTACTAGGCAAGTGTTACGTTCAGTAGTTTGCCATTGCTTTCTGAACGACCGGCCCCTATACCTTTTTCGAAAAAACCAGCACCGCCGTGTCTCGAACCCGGGTATACGGGCTCACAAACCGCGTTCAAAACGACATACTGCAATAAATAGCAGATTTATACCAAATCTATGCTATCAATGTCAATCTTGGACATTATACAAATCACACTTATGCAAAATGAACAATTGCGAGATGACAGGCTTGAGTGCAGCCAAATTAATTATTCCGGACGGTTTAAGAAACGATATTATCAGACAGGCAGTAGGATTAACACCTTGAGGCAATTATGTTGTTTGGCAATTATACTGAAAGGCAGAAGGTCAAATAGTCCGGCCATCTCGCTGGAGCCGTAAACCACCAGCATTGGCACGACATCAAAGGAGATCTGATACAAGAGCAAGCGGAAGACAAAAAAGAAAATGGAATTACGACATCAAAGACATTGTAAAATCACACGGAATGGCACTATCGAGTGCCACATATCGGGCGCTGGAACGTCAACTATTCCTCCCCACGACGCTTGACGGCAAAAGTGGAAGATGATAATGACTCATTTCGTATCAAGGCATAAAACAAATGCATTAGTTCAGTTTAGTTGTTAGTTTAGTTTAGTTGTTAGTTTAGTTTAGTCGACGGATCAACATCGCGGAACACGGGGGTAACCATAAGTGCTCCGTTCTACTCCTAACTCACGCCTGAGTCCGGAGAATCTCAGCTCAGTGCACGAACACCGTAGCTCCGGCGAGGATCCTGAAATACTTTGGGTAGATTTGTAACTCGAAAATTTGCCCGGGCAGAGCCCTGAGGCTACTCGTTTTCGATTTCCAACTGCCAAGGGATGTTTTACGTGCGCAATGTAGCAGAATGTAAGTTAGGTGTGCAAAGCTACAGCACGCTTGAGCATCAGGATGGGATGAGGAGAGAGATGCTCAAGTCGTGACGTAGTTTGTTGTTAAGGCAGTCAGTAAACATCTACGGCCAGAGAAAGAAGTCCCTGATTTTGGAATTGTATCAAGATTCATGTAGTGGTCATCAAAATGCAATAAAACGCCATTTATAAAGAACCAACTGAGTCAGTTAATCCTTTCTATTCGGACTTTGTTATACAGTCGAAATGCTGCCCACGAACCAGGATTCTTAGTTGGGTTGTCGCGGAATTTCAGAACACTGCCTACATCGACACATCGAAGAAACACGAAGAGGCAGCTTCAAAATGTTAAAGATCCTTGTTCTGCTCATACTAATTGTCCGGAGACAGGATTTCGGCACGGTTCTACACGCATGTTGAACGTAAAACAAGTTGATAAATGGCCACTACGTCGTCTGTGAGAGTTACAGCAGCCAAAAGCCCAGCTAGGGGTGGTTGTCTGTAAGTATTCTTCAGTGAAACTCGCTGTACGGACCTGCTATCAAGAATCCTAGCTGTACAGGCAGTTGTTGTCAAGAGAGCTATGAAAACCAGCTTGCCATAGCGGGTTGCGGTGCGATTGTCAACATCCTACTAAACGAAAGAATAGGAACAACCAGCACGTTTTCTCGGGCTCCTGCGAAACAAGAGGCTCAAGAAACTTGAAGGCAAATAATGTCCAGTAGAGACGTTATACACATCTACTCTGCATCAAGATCGCTTGGAGCGAACTGAAAGCCGTTAAATCGTGACCTTGAGAGTCTGAGGAAACAAGTTAATCGCTCATTTGAAGGATACGAAGGAATGAGAAGGTCATCAACAGAGGCGATATCGTTAGGGAACTCTCGGAAGTGGGAGGGGCAGACTGGGCTGCCGACCTACTGAAGAGGGGACCCAAATTATCGCTTTAGTGAGTTCTCAAGACGTCGATTTGATGTGCCCTATCCGGGGTGAACAGAAGCCAGAAGTCTGGTAGGGGCTCAACCAAGGGCTGAAGTTACTGAGGCGTCCGAAGAAGAAACTCCCTGAACTGCGTGATCGGTTGGAAGAGCCTTTCAACTAATAGAGACTCCTATCGTTTGAGTTCTACCTGACCAGAAAACTTTCAGCGAACATAGAGGAATCCGTCTTTCTTGGATCGGGAGCAGAGATTAGGGTAATTTGTAAACCTTAAATATCATTTTAGGTACTATTGACTGGTTGAACAATTTTTAGTGTATAAATTAACAACGGTCATGTCTTTAAATTAGATAGTTATAATTGTGAATTTGATTTTATTGGTATATACAGAAATATTTCAGTATGACGGAACAAGATTCACTGGCATAAGTTTTGACGGGGGTAGGAACGGTGATAGATAGACTTAATACTGTCATGAAACAACAAGGAATGGCAACTGAAATTGTTAAGTTTAGCGGACAAGCGAGAGATTTTAAGAAGTGGGTAACTTCCATAGAGAAATATGCATATTTGGTGTCAGCATCAGATGAAGAGAAAATGAAACTTGCTTATCAAGCAGCAACAGAACCGGTGTCAGATCACATCAGAAGAAAATTAGAAGCTAGAGTAGATGAGACATGGGAACAGTTCAAAGACGACCTGGCCCATAAGTACGCGGAAATAACGGACCCACAACATGCATTTTCCGTGTTAAGACAGTCTAAACAAAACACTGGAGAGACGGTACAATTGTTCAGCGATAGGTTGATTAACTTGGCTGAAGAGGCATTCTTGGGACAGAATGTACGAGGAGAAGAGGTGGGGAGGATGTTAGTCGGGATTTTTGTAGATGGCATAAAATCCGATGGACTGAAGTTTAAGCTGATGAGAGAAAACCCCGAGAGGTTGTCACAAGCTGTAGATATTGCGGTACAAGAAGAAAATTTGAGACGTAGATTTAGATTGAGAACAGGACGAGAAATAGGAACTAGTCGAGAAGACAGAATTGAAGAGCCTATGGAGATAGGACAAACAAGGTTCGGATGGAATAGGAGAGGAAGTATACAGACGTTACAAGATAGTAATAGAAATGCTTATAATGGAAGTAGACAAAGGAGATATCCTACAAGTGAGACAGTAGGAAATACAAATAACACAAATATAGTCTGTTGGTTTTGTGGTCAGCGGGGACACGGGTTTCGCTTTTGTGGTAACAGGCGTGTCCAGTCGAATACACAAAGTAGAAATGGCAATAGCAGGTTGAATAGGAATGTTGAAGATAGACACAGAAATTTTACAGGTACAAGAACGCAGGAAAACCGGCGCCCTACCTATTAAATAGGACCTGTAGTAGGAGGGAAAATAACAAGGTCCCAAGATTTAAAGAATATGTTAATAACAGGTATAGTAGGACGAGTAGAGAATACTTTCAACTAGAGGAAATCAAACAGTTTACGGAAAATAAAACAGATCCTAGCTCATGTATAATAGAAATAGGAAAATATAGAGTTCGTACATTAATTGATTCAGGAGCTCAGGTTAGTGTAATTAAAGAAAGTTTTTTATATAAAATAATGAGAAATTGTAGAATATTTAAGAGTCATAATAATCTTCACTCTGTTACAGGACAGAATTTACAAGTAATTGGACAAACAATGATCAATTTTAAATTAGGAGGGATCAACGTAAGACATCTTTTTCATGTAGTGAAAGATTTAAATAGAAATATGCTTTTAGGAAGAGATTTTTTAATAAAAAATGGAGTAAGACTTTTCTTTGATTTACATAAATTAAAATTCAAGGACGTATATGTAGATATGGAAGAAGACATGCATATATCAGCACTAGTTAGAGTTAAAATGTCTACGACGTTAAAACCACAGCCGGTTAATTTGATACAAGCAAAGGTAAAGAGAAACCCATACTATGTGGCAGGACACACAGTTAGAATCACTGAATTGCAAAAGGAAGTAATTGATGAGCCTGGTCTAGAAGTCCCGGATGGAATAACATCATTAGATAAACACTTAACCTTTCCAGTGATGATCATTAACAACACAGGTAGAGAAATTAGACTATACAGAGGATGTGTAGTAGCCAAACTAGAACATAACGTTAGTGACATATTGGCAACGGATAGAGTGGAAATGCCGGGAACAAATTATTCACATACTTCTAGAGTTAATAACAGACGCGGACGCGGAAGAAGAGGGAACGTACAAAAGGATGAATTGATCCATCCATTCAGAAGAAATACAGCCCAAATACATTCACTAGATAAAATGACAAGAGAACAAGAATTGTTGGCACAGTTAAAAGCTCCACCAGAAAATAAGGAAGTATTAGAACAACTTATAAAGGAAAATCAGGATGTATTTGCAATTAATGATTTAGAATTGGGAAGGACAAAAACAGTTACAATGGAAATAGATACGGGAAATCATCCACCAATTAGTTTAAAACCGTATAGAACTCCCTTAAGGAATAGAGAAATTGTTGAAAAGGCAATAGAAGATATGTTGAAAGCAGGGATAATAACAAGATCGAAGTCAGAATGGTCATCTCCGATAGTAATTGTGACCAAACCTGACGGTTCACATCGATTCTGTTGTGACTATCGGGCGTTAAACAAAATCACTAAGAATGTAGCGTACCCATTGCCAGTGATTGATGATATTCTGGGGTTGCTTAATGGCTCTACATTTTTCACAACACTAGACGCAAGATCAGGATTCTGGTGTATACCGATGTCGGAAAATGCTCAAAAGAAAAGTGCTTTCTGTACTCGTATGGGTTCTTACTAATTTTTACGAATGCCATTCGGGGTTCGAACGGCTCCATCTCACTACATGCTGTTAATAAATGAAGTATTAGAGGGTATGCAAAAGTTTGCATTGGCATACATAGACGATATTCTAATCTATACAGCAGGGGATGTGGATGATCACTTAAAACATGTAAGATTAGTATTCGACAGATTAAGAGTACATGATGTTAAATTGAAGCTTAGTAAATGCGAGTTTTTAAAAACAGAAACAAAATATTTGGGGTATATTATTAATAGAGACGGAATTAAACCAGACCAAGACAAGATAAAAGTTATTAAAGAGTTACCTCCTCCAACTAACGTAAAAGAGGTGCGTGCGTTTATTGGAACCTGTGGGTATTATAAGCGGTTCATTCCAGGGTTCTCAAAGATAGCAGAACCTATTACTAATTTACCTGGAAAATACGCTAGATTTAAGTGGGATGATGAGTGTCAAAAAGCGTTCGAGTTTTTAAAAAACAGCTTAACAGTGGTACCACTATTGACGCATCCAGATTTGAATAAACAGCTAGTACTATATACAGATGCTTCCGATAATGCTATAGGAGCCTGTTTGGTTCAACCATATGAAGGAAGAGAATCTGGAATACCAGGGGTTAAAAATGAAAGGCCAATTTATTTCTTGTCTCATAAACTTAGCAGATCTCAACGGAAATGGTCTACTATTGAGAAGGAGGCTTATGCTATACACTATGCTCTCCAAAAACTAAATTACTACTTACATAACGCAAATTTTGTTATTAGAACTGACCACATGCCTTTAAAATCTTTGTTAGAAGCTCCAGTGTAGAACAGGAAAATACAGACGTGGGCATTGAATCTACAGGGATACAATACAAGAATTGAATACATACCAGGTAGGATTAACATCTGTGCTGATTTATTGTCTAGGATCCCGTATCCACAGTCATCAAGAGACACAGAAGATGAAGGTGAACCGGAGATATACGACCGAAACTGGCAAGTTAATATATTAGATTCTGCCATAATAAACAGAGAAGATTTTGAGAGTTTACCATCCGATCAAGAGTCTGAACCTAGAACAGAAGACCCACATTTAGCACAATTTAATATGAAAGAAGAACAAGAATTAGATCAAAAAGTCTTACAAATAAAACAGAAATTAAAAGAAACGGAAGAGAATAAATATAAGAAGAATTATTTAGTTTTGCAAGAAGATGAACAGTTATATTATATGAGTGAAAGGAATGAACAGCTAAGAAAATATATTCCAAAACATTTGGAAGACGAAGTTTTAAAAGCATATCATGATGAGAATGGGCATCTCGGTCGTGATAAATTAGTGAAAGCACTTACGAGTAAATATTATTGGCCGAACTTGTTTAAATCTGCTTGTAAATATGTAGATACGTGTGAAAGATGCAGATTAAGGAATATGAAAACAATTAAGTGTCCCTTACAAGATACAGATATTCCTCAGTTTCCCATGCAAAAAATTAGTTTAGATATATCGGGTCCTCACCCCAGAACATTATCAGGGAACGTGTATTTAATTCATATAGTAGACGTCTATAGTCTTTGGCCGGAAGTTTATGCAATCCCAGATAAGAGCGCAGATACTGTCATTAATATTTTTTTACAGGAGTTCGTACCAAGATTTAGTTGTCCACAGATTATACTCACGGATAATGGTAAAGAATTTGTGAATAAGAAATTCGAAAAGTTATTAAAAGATTTGAATATAAAACATATAAAGACCTCATACTACAGACCTTCTTCAAATGCTAAGAACGAACGACAACATAGAACATTATACGATATTATAGCAAAGATCGTTGATGAACATGAAAAAGATTGGGATTTGTTCCTAGGACTTGCGCTTAGCGCTATACGCACAAATCAAAATGAGAGCACGGGGTTTTCACCATTCTATTTAATACACGGGAGAGAACCAATACTACCTATATATAATCTGTTAAAACCAAGACGGAAATATATGGGGGAAGACTTTCAAGAGTTCATCATACAAGAAATGCATAGAGCACACGTAAGATTAAAGAATAATATAATTAAAGCGAGAGAAAGACAGAAAAAGTACAAAAACGTGAATACAAAATTACAGGAGTTTAAAGTGAGTGATAGAGTTTATTACAAGAAGCATAGAAGGAACTCTAAGTTTGATGCTCGTTGGGTCCCAGGTTATTACGTTTTGGAAAAGCTAGGAAATGTATCGTATAGTATCAAGAACCAGATCACAGGACATGTAGCAAGGGCACACGTGGAACACTTAAGAAGAGATGAGGATGAGAAGGGAAATAATAATTATAATAATAATTGTTATTCAGACACCGGATACTTAGATGAACAAGTCATCAGAGGAGCTACAATAACCCCAGCTTTTAGAAAAGATCCAGTACAAAATCAGTTAATAACAACTCCAGTGTGCGATGATACTCAAGAACAGACAATGCCGAAAACGATAGAAGGAGAAAATGTAAATGAGGATCGTTATGACAGTATAGAGTCTATGGAAGAGGAAATAGGTGCTCCATTTAAGAATACTAGACAAGCAACGAAAAGAAGAATGGATAAACAAAGAGAAAAAGAAGTAAAAAGACAGAGAAGAATCAGAGATTATTCAACAAGCGGTGAAGATATGCCTCTACTAGAAAGGTCCTTAAGAAAGAATGATAGACAAATTAGATGGGATATTGAACGGAAGAAATTAGCGGCTGCTAGCGAGAGACATACAGATGAAGAAGAAGAAATGGATGAAAAGTCAGAATCAAATAGTAGTATGGAAGAAACTAATAAGTTATACGAAGAAGAAGATATTGATGTAGAGATAGCACTTATTCAAAGAAACTTGGAGTTATTGGAGAAGTGGAAACGTAGGAAGTAAATGGATAGAAAATACTGCAGATAGCAAGAAATAAGTTTCATGATTTAAAAAAGAAAGAGATACTTGATGAAGTATATGAGACAGTAGAAAGGGAAAAGGCTTCTATTGATACTTTTCATAAATGGTTTTGAGGAGTAGTTAGGTATTAAGATAACTAATATGGATGTAAATTCGAGTGAAGTAAATAGACAAGTTTGTTTTGGTGCTAGAAATACAGTGATTAGTGGTAATGATTAAGAAGTTGCTACAAATGAAGGAGAAACAATTGGTGTGCCGAACTACAAGTTTTATTGGTAGATAGTACGGTCATTGTTGGTTAATGACTTTTATTGAGAGAACAGATATTGTTTTAAGTTAGGAATTGGTCTGTAGGTAACAGATATATAGATACTTAGCAGTGAGTTGTGGTGTTTTCTCGCTTATAAAAATAATGGAATGACTTGTGTAAACAGATATGTGTTACATTGGTTCGTATAGGAGGCCAAGGTTGCTGGGTCACTTTACGTAGTTAATTATAAGTGAATTATATTTTTTTGAAAACCTTCTCTTTAGCGAGAAGACAGTTGTTTTTATGGAATTTGAGTTTTTAATGCCTCATAGATGTAATATGTTTTTTTGCTTGATTTGGTCCTGTAAAATGATTGTTATTATTTGATTTTAGAATAGGGTTATTGTGTTCTTAGACTTTTACGTACAAACTATTGGTCCGTAAAAGAGACCAGTAGTATTAACTAACAATAGATTAGGATGCATGTTATATTATTTTAAAATGTGTTTTTCTTTGAATGAGTTGACATCTTTAGTTAAAATGAGGGGAAACATAAATATGTATAAAAAAAACTATTTGGGGGGTATGATGTTCTGTTTTGATTTTATTTAGCTAAGTTGTTTTGTGTGTTAAGTTACCTTGTTAGTAAATATGTTACAAATTTAGTTAAGTAAGTTTAATTTTTAAATAATTATGGTGTTGGCTAGAATAAAGAAAATACATGGGGCTTTATTTAAGACCCTTCGTTCAGAAAAGAGTTAATAAAACTACTGAGGGCTAATAGAGAGACACAATCTCTTTGTGAATATTAAGTTGCTGTGATAATCGGCATGAAGAGGTTCTAATGGATATGAAGTATTGGAAACATAGGTCGGGGATGGCTATAAGAAAGTAAAGTAGGAGCTGCATTAAAGTCAGCATTATGTGACGATATAAGGTTGGGTATATAGAAAAAAAAAAAGAAGAAAGGGGGAGGGGAAGACTGTGAATGGCAGCATATAAACTGAGGTATATATGGGTAGACAAGGAAGCATATCATGGGATGTGAGGGGGCAAGATATAGGAGCTGTGAAAAATCAGCGTTAATTAATTTAAAATGTTCATGGAATATGAACATTGGTTCGTGGTTGGAGATGAGATATCAGAAATATAGACAAGGTTGTGGATGGCAATATAAATGTTGAATATATATATGTTGAGAAAACTTAGAGCAACTTAATTTATAGTAAACGGATATGTATTTCATATGTATTTTAGAAAAAACTTTCTACAAAAGTTTTTTCGTGGGAAAGAGAGGTAAATGGGATTGTGTTGACTATTCATTCATTATACTTCTACTAGTACTTCTCACAAACTGGGTGCGCACCCCTTCTTTACTTTTTCTAACTACATTGTTTTCTGTTTATCCTGTGTTGTGAAAGAGTGAGGAATTTCAGAATGTCAAATGTACGATAATGATTTATACGAGCTGTTCTTATGATGTATATATTTTGTAAAGGAACCAAGAACGAACAAGAAATGTATAGTGGTTTACTATATTGCAGAGAAAAGAGTACGAATAGATTGTTGGTTGAGGGGAAGATTAGAGGGGTTGTGAAAGGAAAGAGAGGGTATAGAATAGAGGGATTAGGGGTAAAGACTTTTTGAAGGGAAAAAGTCTTTCAAAAACATAGGAAGGTGTAGCAGAATGTAAGTTAGGTGTGCAAAGCTACAGCACGCTTGAGCATCAGGATGGGATGAGGAGAGAGATGCTCAAGTCGTGACGTAGTTTGTTGTTAGGGCAGTCAGTAAACATCTACGGCCAGAGAAGTCCCTGATTTTGGAATTGTATCAAGATTCATGTAGTGGTCATCAAAATGCAATAAAACGCCATTTATAAAGAACCAACTGAGTCAGTTAATCCTTTCTATTCGGACTTTGTTATAGCAACAATACGCACGTGAGTCCGATCTCACTACCCAGAGACCAGGGGACATTTTGTTACAAGAGGTCCACGTGAAAAAATCCCGACCCTCACCGGGGCTTGAACCCGGGACCTCCAGCACTCGAGACGGACACCATACCTCGAGACCACTCAGCCCTCCTGAGTGTAATGGTAACAAATGCATTAGTAAACGAAAGATTATATACACACGTGGTCAGCCAAAAGCAATTAGTATCAGTAAATTGAAGTCGGATACTTGTTTTGTTCTGCCATGTTCATTCATTCATTCATTCATTCATTCATTCATTCATTCATTCATTCATTCATTCATTCATTCATTCAGTAGCAAGCCCTTTGCAGAACCTCGCTCCAATAACAAACTTCCGGAAAACACCGATACACCCATCTGGAGATCATCCGCCACATCCTGCACCCATCTTCTCTTTGGCCTTCCTCAACCTCTCTTCCCAGGCATATGCCCCTCCATTATTATTCTCTCCAAACTTTCATGACGTTTCAGGTGACCAACATATATCGATTTTTTATTTGTTTAAATCTTTTTTAATAGCCAACCCTCTTCAATATTCAGCTCTTGAAGTATGGATGCATTTGTTCTTGTTTTTTTACCCAAGACATTCTTAGTCATTAGCAATGGAGAATATGGGGAGGACACAAGCTCTAAGAGAACGCAGAGATACAAAAACACTAATACAAGCAGAAGAGTTCCTCAGCTTGCCAGGCCACCCTATGAAGAACCGATTTGAAAACTTACATATGGGGCGGTTGAAAAGAAGTAGTTTAATCCACCAGGCCAAACGACTCTGCAGAGAAACCACCGATCTGCCCACAGTTGGTATCCCCCTGACAACTATTCCAGAGCGAACCCCGTGGAAAGATGAACATAGAATATCACTACAAATCCAGACAAAAGTGAGAGGAATATTTGACAAGGAAGAACAGAACAGTGTACAGCGCAGAATAGCCACTCTCAGCTTCCTTGATGACGAATACCCACAGGACCTCTGGATCCGAGTCTACACAGATGGGTCAGCACAAAATGCTGTTCGAAATGGAGGAGCGGGCGTGTACATAGAATACCCAAATAATACTAGGGACACGGCCAGAGTTCCAACAGGAAAGTACTGCCATAACTATGATGCTGACATTGAGGCAATCAAGATAGCAACAGATAAATTACTAAATACCAGCCATTGTATACAACCTGTGGTGCTATTGACAGATGCAAAATTAGTACTCCAGGCGCTCCTGTCTGGGAAATTGCTAGTACTAAGGTCACTACTTTCTGAACTTAGCAGTCAGCATAAGGTCACCATACAGTGGATACCATCCCACTGTGGAATACATGGAAACGACAGAGCTGATCGATTGGCTAAGGAAGGAGCAAAAGAAGAACAGCCTGATGTGCCCGTTACATACCACCAACAGAAAAGAATGACCAGAAAGCCACCAAAACCTGCTCTACCACGCCTACCACATTATGGACAGACCAGAACAAGTAATTATTCTGCGCCTCAGAACAGGACACAATAGATTACGCAACCACATGTTACAAAATTCAAGATTGGTGAATCAGCCATGTGCACATGTCGTTTGGCGTCGCAGACAGCAGAGCACATACTCCAAGACTGCCCAAATTACAACACGTCTAGGCAAACCTTCTGGCCTAGAGAGACGACAGTGGAAGATAAACTCTATGGACCACTAAGTGAACTAAAAAAGACAGTTAAATTCATACAAGAGAGAACATTGCAGTTATAGACATGTTTCAAGCGAACGAAAGAAGAAATAGAAGAATTTCGGTGTATAAACTGGATAGATCTGATGATAGTACACCATCCTGTCTCACACCTTGCTTAATGTGTTAACATTTCTATGGCTGCTCTTTGTTGTCATTTCGTGTTTTTTATTATTATCAGAGCTTTACCGTCAATATTTAAAATTTGAATAACGAAGACACAAACCATATATAGTACGATTTATTGCCTGACACATTTCCCAACGTCCGAAACATGTCTTCGTGTTTAACGTTACAAGGTGCCTTTTTCTTCTAGTCCATGCTGTGTGACGTTGGTGATCATGTCTGCTGACAGCCTTCTGTCTAGTGTCCTGCGAATAATGCCCGATACCGACGTTACTCCATGCAATTATGTCAAACTGCCCAGCATCTTCTCTCTTGGTCTCCCACTGCCTCTCCTCCCCTCCAAACTTTGAATTGTGACGCCATCCCCCAACTTTCCCTTCCTCCTGACATGCCGAAAGGATGTGACCTGTCTTCTTCTGATACGAGTAAATAATTCTCCATGTGAGTTAACTTCTTTTAGGATATCTTCGTTGCTCTTTCAATCCATCCACGGTGCTCTCATAATATTTCTATACAACCACTTCTCCACAGCCTATACATAATTCCTTATCTGACTGCTAATGTGTCCACGATTCGCTTCCGTACATGACCACTGGCTCAATCTAGCTCCTAAGAATTATTTCTTTTTGTTTTTCAAATGTTGTACAGCATCTTTAACTTCTGTTTTCAGTATTTATGGTCCTTCACATTCATTGTAATTGTCTAACCAGTTTCTGATCTACCATCATCATATAACTGTGTTATATGTTTTGTCCATTCTTTAGTTACCTTTTCTTTATCAGTTAATATGCTAGCTTCTCTTGTTTTCAAACAACTGTCTGCTGTATACTTTCGAATGCCTGATAAATCCTGCATCTTTCTGTACATAGATTCTGTGTTTTATCGATGTTCTTCAATGTTCCTGCATTGACTATTTAGCGTGGCTTTTTTCGCTGCATTACATTTTCGTACTATTTCTGTATGTAAACTTTCATATTCATTTTAACTTTGTTTACTTTGTCTACTTTCCATTAATTAATTAATTAATTAATTCATTCATTCATTCATTCATTCATTCATCCATTCAGTAGCAAGTCTTGTGCAGAAACTCGCTCCCATAACTACCTTCAGGAAAACGTCTCAATCATAAGTGAAATGCCCCGCAACAGATACACGCATCTGGAGATCATCTGCCATATCTTGCGTCCATCTTCTCTTTGGCCTTCCTTTTCCTCTCTTCCCGGGCATATACCCCTTCAATATTGTTCTCTCCAAACTTTCGTGACATTTCCAGTGACCAAAATATTTTAATTTTCTTTATTTTATCGTCTTTAGTAGCCAGCCTACTTCAATATTAAGATCTTTTCGTAGGGATGCATTTTTCCTTTACTGTATCCAAGATAATCTTAAAACCCGTCTACAACATTTACATTCAAAGGTATTTATGCGCTGTTCTGCTTGTTTAGTAAGTGTCCAGGTTTCACAGGCGTATTTGCAATGGGAAAGATGCATGCTCTTAAATATCTAATTTTTGTTGGTCTATTGGCCCACGCGCCAATTTATTCAGTTGTTTTAGTTTGTGAAGAGAATTAGAAATTCGTCTTTTCCTGTGTCACCATTGTTGGTAATTAATGACCCAAGATATTTGAAATTTTCCACCACCTCCAATATTTCTTCATTAACATATATTTCTTACTCCATATTAGTTTTATCTGTATGCATTATCTTTGTTTTTGCTATGTTAAGATATAAATTGTGATTTTCACTATTATTTTGGATTGATGCTATTAGTTTTTCCATACCATTCTGGATGTGGATAGTAATACTGTATCATCAGCATATCGAATCTCTGGTATTTCATGACCACCGAAATTTAGGGTATCATATAGCTCCTGGGTTATATCATCTCTGATATTTCTCATTATATATTTGGCGCACAGGTTAAACAATTAAGGCAGGCGTGTCCAACTCAACAGCTCAGTGGGCCAAAACTCAAATCACACGTAAGGTTGCAGGCGGAACAGGATAAACATACTCCCTTGCATCTGATGGAAGTAATGACACGACCGACACTGCACGCTCTTTTTCTGTTTTTATTTATATTAATGTTTAACAAAGGTTTAATTTTCGGCTTATTCTCGCCACAATAAAACTTGCTTTCACAGTAGCTTCAGTTTGTGATTTTGCTTTGGTGAAAAACATATGCTGTGATATTAGATGCCTCTTCAATTCTTCTGCCTTCTGCAGCTTTTGCTCTGCATTCAGGTTGTTTAACTTGTCTTGATGTTTAGTCTCGTAGTGCCGTCTCAGATTATATTCTTTGATCACAGCCACATTATCTCCACACATTAGACACACGGGTTTACCGCCGATATCAGTAAACATATATTCAGCCTCCCAGCTGCTTTGAAAGGCTCTGTTTTCAGAATCAACTTTTCTTTTGGTCATTTTAAAGGCTAGCTTTGATTTAAAAAAAAAAATAGATTGTGCATCTACCGACAGACACTTCATTGATATCAGATTAGCCGTAGCGGGAAAAGGTGATGTAATATCCGGGCACTACACTACTTTCATTTCTTATGCGCCAATCCAAAACGAGCAACTGAACGTTGCTAGGTCACCATAACGACGAACATCCACTCACTACACAACTTTTGTTTTCGCTTATTCTGATCCAAGCGAGAACGCTGTCAGCTAGCCTATCATTCGGCAAGGCTGCTAATTAGGGTATTTGATTTGCACTGTATATCGTTGACATTAAAAAATATGTTGCCTAAAATTCTCTCTTGGCCGAATATATTTGTACGTCGGTTGAGAATCTCTCGGGCCTGGTATTATTTTATGCCGGGCTTGATGTGGCCCGCGGGCCTTCAGTTTGACACATGTGAATTAAGGGGACAGTACACATCCGTGACGACTTCTTGCTTAATGTCAAACCAATCTGATGCCTCGCCATATATTCTAATCGTTATGTGTTGATCTAAATATAGCATTTTTATGAGTTGTACTACATGTAATGGAAAGAACATTTTCCTCATGATTTCTCAAAGTTTCTGATGGTGTACACAGTCAAATGCCTTTGAATAATCCACAAACATAAGAATGGCTTCACATTAAATTATCTACACTTCTCTATTAATAAAATTATGTTGAGTATTTGATCTCTTGTTCCTCTCCCTTGTCTAAATGCATCATGAACCACTTTAATCTCTTCTTCCGTATTCTTACGAAGTCTTCTTATTATGATCCTTAGCAGAATGTTACTTGCATGACTGACCAGGCAACAGTTCTATCTATAGTTGGTTCATAAAATCAGGTTGCCCTTTTTTTGGGTATTGAAATGGAGATAGTTCTTGTCCAATATTTTGGTCATATATTTCCATATCTTTGTACATAATGGTTGATAAATATGTATGCTTTCTTCTCCTCGAGCTTTAATTACTTCAGCTGGTATCTCTTCACATCCAGGTGATTTACCATTCTTCAGGTTCTTTATTGCCCATGCAATTTCATCTAATGAGGGTCCAGGTTCTGTCTCTGCTGTCATTGGTTCATGTATTTACTGTCCATAAATTGTAGAATTTTCGCTGTCATCCATTATTACTTCGCAGTCTTCTTTATTTTATGGTAATTTCCCTTGATGTCTGTTACATTGATTCCTTTCGCATTTGCCATTGTTCGTTTACACTGCCGATTTCTTCCATAGCAATGAACCTATTATGTGAAGTAAAGGCATCAAACATTTCCTTATTTGATTCAATTATTGCTAAATCTAGCTTGATATTTCCTGGAACCCTCTTTAATTTCGTGTCTTATTCTTAGTTTTTCTATTACTTGTGCATGCTAATTTTACGATCTGCCGCTGGTCTTGCTATTTACTAACATTAAGGCGTTAAGAATCGGTTGTTTATTAGTTGTAATCAATGAATTATTGTCAAATTATATTTTGAACACATCAAGAGAAGACAAACATTGTAACATGTTGTAACAACTGAAAAGATTTGTGGAGAGAGAGAGAGAGATAGAGGAAGACAACGATAAAAATACCTTGGCAGATCTTCTGCCGTGCCACATAAGGTAGTCAACACATGAACTGATCCATGCAGTTGGATATCGCAATTTGGGGAAAAATATGATCGCCGACGCCAGCCGGCAAGGCACTTGATGATGAAGAATCAGTTTAACTATAATAATTTATTCCTAGGCTTTTACATGTCCAAAGGCATCTAGGACGTTGCTGAAAGATGGTGTTTCCGATTATTATAATAGGTGTCCTTACCCAACCAACAAGCTGTTTCACCTCGATCATACCGCTCTCCAAGACTATATCCCCCAGTAACATCTTCATATTTGTCTTATCCAAAGTCATCATTGAAATCCCCCAGAAGAATAATGGTTTCAGAATGTCCAAGGAGGTCAGTATGACCGAATGGTTATGAGAGCACGCTCTTAAACTACCGTTGTGCTGATGCAAATGTAGCGGGTTCAACCCTTACAACTGTAAGATGGACTTAAATGATGACTTTGGGACATAAATTGCAAGTACCTCTGAAGTCGGCGTGGGTTCGCCTGATGGCGAGGACACTGATAATAGGGAAAGCTAATTATGTGGCCTAAAGGCTTATGAACACGATTCGCGAGCAGCTTACCAAGCGTTCGAAACACAGCGGCAACCGATTTGGCAGCAGACCGTGTCGCGCTGGTTTTTTTAACTTGTTGGTATGGGAGTCGATCGTTCAGAAAGCAATGACAAACTACTGAACGTAAAACTTGCCAAGACATCAACAACAGCAGTAAAATGCTGGTGTTGACAGCGATGTACTGTAAATAGGATATGCAAAAAAAAAAAAAAAAAGGTCCACATGTAAAAATCTGTCAAGTGCACTAGAAGTAGTAGAACATGTATCTAGAAGAGTAGCACGTGTATA
The DNA here is from genome assembly GCA_963921405.1 of Cepaea hortensis. Taxonomy (NCBI): domain Eukaryota; kingdom Metazoa; phylum Mollusca; class Gastropoda; order Stylommatophora; family Helicidae; genus Cepaea; species Cepaea hortensis. The sequence goes on from OY992893.1 coordinate 24,625,987, forward strand.
GACTAAGCTTGAGTTCAAAAAGATCTCTTTGATATATTCTGTCCATCTTTCAATGACATTTTCTTTGTCGATTGATATGTTACTTTCTGTATTTTTCAAACAGTTATTTGTATGCTTTCAAATGCTTCATAATTCCCATATCATTGTGTATATATTGTGTGACTTCTGGTTGTTCTTCAATATCCTTGCAACTGACTATTTATCCAGACGCGTTGCTGACCTTTTTGTTCTATTTGACATTAATAAATTATTTTACATGCTACTTCTGACTGTAAGATGGTATTCAATGTCCTACCTCATATATCTATGGCAGTAAGACAGTATTGTATATCCTACCTCAGATATCTATGGCAGTAAGACAGTATTCTATATCCTACCTCATATATCTATGGCAGTAAGACAGTAATCTATATCCTACCTGAGATATCTATGGCAGTAAGACAGTAATCTATATCCTACCTCATATATCTATGGTAGTAAGACAGTATTCTACATCCTACCTCATATATCTAAGACAGTAAGACAGTATTCTATATCCTACCTCATATATCTATGGCAGTAAGACAGTATTCTATATCCTACCTCATATATCTATGACAGTAAGAGAGTATTCTATATCCTACCTCATATATCTATGACAGTAAGACAGTATTCTATATCCTACCTCATATATCTATGGCAGTAAGACAGTATTCTATATCCTACCTAAGATATCTATGACAGTATGACAGTATTCTACATCCTACCTCAGATATCTGTAACAGTAAGACAGTATTCTATATCCTACCTCAGATATCTATGACAGTAAGACAGTATTCTATATCCTACCTCAGATATCTATTATAACAGAGCGTCTGTTATAGCAATTGCACGGTTGAGGGTAGTGGTTCAAAATAGCATAGCTCAGGTCTGAAACTTAAATACTGAAGATTTTTACTGTGCAATTCAAATATTAGTAAGCAGCGCACGGTCAAGCACAATAGAGATATCGAAAATGACGCGATGGCAATTACGTATGTTGACAACAATCGATGTGCGAGAGAGAAGCCATCTATCCAAGCAAGTGGGTAGGACGCTCTTGCTATAAGGAATAATGATTTCATCTGGACAGGAGAGAAGATGTACATTTATTTGGTTAACTAATGTACAGAAGAAGAATGGAAGCTTGTTCCAAGGCGAGATGCAAAATTAAACAGAATTATGTAAGAGATTTCACTATAACATCGGAAACAAACATGTTTTTATACGACAATCGAACTATGCAAAACAACCATGGATTTTGTATCTATTGACATGTCAATCCCGAATCGCCCTTTTTGCTCAGAGGACAATAAATAATGAAGAAACCTGAATTATGGAAGCCGACTTGTATTTATTTCACGCTCCAGAGAATTTCTGCGTTCCAGCATTCACTTTGATGTTTACAGCTGATGTTTATAATCTTTCTAATATTCGGTCATGAAGATTTTAGTGACGCTATACGATCCGGTCGCCACGGGCCCCTCTGAGGGGGTTGGGCATAATGGTTGCCGACTCTCTCTCTCTCTCTCTCTCTCTCTCTCTCTATATATATATATATATATATATATATATATATATATATATATATATATATATATATATATATATATATTTTTTTTTTCCGCGTTTCCACCCTGTTTCATGATATTGCGGTCAACATCAGCATCTTTCAGCTGTATGTTGATACCTAGGCTAGATTACACTCATCAGCACGCCACGACTTTCTGAGCGACCGGCTCCATACTCTCATAAGTCACTGGCGCGACTCGAAACGCTTCCAGTTCTCATGCGCTCACGGCAACCACGAGAGTATTCGGGGTTACGGAGAAAGTTGCTAAACCTTCGGCCAGGGAGACCAGCATATATGACAGCAAGACAGCATTCTACATCCTAACGCAGATATTTATGACAGTAAGACAGTATTCTGCATCCTACCCCAGATAACTTTCAGAAAGACATTATTCTACAGCCCACCTCAGATATCTATGTCAGTAAGACAGTATTCTACAGCCTACCTCAGATATCTATGTCAGTAAGACAGTATTCTACATATTGCTAAATATATCTATGAATATAATGACAGTGTTCTCCATGTCTGGTTAGCGGGGTAGGGGTGTCCCCTATCAAAGGAGATGTAAGACGCCTCCTTTCCTCCGTTAGTCTACGGGACACCCTTGGGCAAGGTGGAGTACCCGTTTAGCCCCCCGATCAGGGTTACGTGAAGCCATGGAAGCAGGTGGTGGATGGAGTGTGAGAGCAGCCGACAGATTGTTGTTGGTTATGGTTTTGTACTCTGCGGCGATAGGCGGATGATCTCATCAGTAGAGACAATGGCTATGGCCACCGACTAGTACAGTCACTGCCCAGAAGGAGAGCAATGGCAAACTACCTTCCGCAAAACTTGCCAAGAAACCATAACATCCATGAAAGAAAACCTAATAAGAAAGAGATCTGGTGGCGAGACCCCCCAGGCCAGGCAGATCAGATAACACTGGGGAAGAGTGTGGCACAGGGACCAGTACTAGTAATCGTGATGACGGAGTTAATCCTGACTGTGTTACCAAGGAAATCCCCTGTGTCAGACTAAGAGACAGAGTGAGAATAGCAACGTGGAATGTGAGAAGTCTGTATGAGGGAAAGCTTAAAGTAGTATGTGATAAGATTGAGAGATTAAACATTCAAATTTTAGGAATTAGTGAACATCGCTGGAGCGGCAAGGGACATTTTACAACTGAAAATGGAAGTCTTTTCATTTATTCTGGTAGAGACGTCGAGGGCCAGAGTGGAGTGGCATTTTGTTTAGATAAGACAACTGCAAAAGCTTTAATGGGATATAACCCAGTTAGTGATAGAATCCTCACTATTAGACTTAAAGGCCGTCCCAACAACACAACTCTCATACAGATATATGCACCTACTTCAACAGCAGAGGAGGACGAAATTGAAGATTTTTACAACACACTACAAGACACATTAAATAAGATTGGTCATAATGATATAGCAATAATAATGGGAGATTTTAATGCAAAAGTATGTGCAGGAAGAGCTGAAAATGAGAGACACGTTTTAGGAAAATTTGGATTGGGAAATAGAAATGATGCAGGTGACAAATTAATTGAATTTTGCACAGAAAATGAGTTCACGATAGCCAACATGCTTTTTAAACAACATCCAAGAAGACTCTTCACATGGAAGTCTCCAGACAGTTTTACCAAAAATCAGATAGATTATAATTTAATACAAAGAAGATGGAGATCAATCATAACATCTGCAAAAACCCTACGAAGTGCAGACTGTGATACAGATCATCAGTTATTAGAAGCAGATCTGAAATTAAAACTCAAGAAGCTTACCCGAGGAACGAGGCCACTTCGTTTTGATCTCACAAAAATACCGGATGCATACAACATAGAAGTTAGAAATCGGTTCGGGGTCTTGATGTGTGTACAAGAGGAAATGACACCTGATGAACTGGCAGTACAAGCTAGAGATATCTTGATAACTGCAGCCAAAGATTTAATTCCGACCAAGAAAAAGCAACTTAAGCCATGGATTACATCAGACACGTTAGAATTAATAAACAAACGAAGGGAGCTGAAAAAGAAAGGAGATGAATCCGATAACAGCAGGATGAAGTATAAATCTTTAACTCAAGAAATAAGAAGAACACAAGAAATCAATACATACAAGATTGCTGCACCAGAATAGAGCAATATCGTAAGACTGGAAGAGATTATGAAATGTTCACAGAAATGAAGTTATTGACAAGAAATGTTCAACCTCAATTGAATGTTATCTGTGACAAGATGCGAAATACCTTAACAGAATCTAGGCAAATTCTAGAAAGATGGCAGGAGTACTGCAGTGGAATGTATGATATGAGTGACAGTGAGGATATGAATGAGATACACGAGCCAATGACAGCAGAGACAGAACCTGAACCCTCATTAGATGAAATTGTTTGGGCTATAAAGAACCTGAAGAATGGTAAATCACCTGGATGTGATGAGATACCAGCTGAACTAATTAAAGCATGCATTATGTAAAAAGATTTGGAAACATGGTATATGGCCAAAAGATTGGAAGAGAACTATCTTCATTCCAATACCAAAAAAGGGCAACCTGAAAGTATGCACCAACTATAGAACTGTTGCCCTGATCAGTCATGCAAGTAAAATTCTACTAAAAGTCATAATGCGAAGACTTCGTAAGAAAATGGAAGAAGAGATTAACGTGGTTCAAGCTGGATTTAGACAAGGAAGAGGAACAAGAGATCACATATTCAACATGCGATTAATAATAGAGAAGTGCAGAGAATTTAATGTAAACCTATTTTCATGTTTTGTGGATTATTCAAAGGCATTTGACTGTGTACGACATCAGAAACTGTGGGAACTCATGAGGAATATGGGCTTTCCATCACATGTAGTGCAACTCATAAAAATGCTCTATCTAGACCAGTGTTTCCCAACGTGGGGCCCACGCCCCACAGGGGGGCAATTTGACTGTTATGGGGGGCAATTCGAAAATGGAAGAAATCGGCTGAATATAACAAAACGGGGAGACTTGAGACTGAAGTTAACTAAATTAGAACCTGACATAAGATCTCTTTGCAGCAAGCATCAAGCGCAAGGATCTCACTAAATTTGAATAATAAATAATTACTAATAATTAAAATAATATAGAAAAATCGAGCAATATGAATTTTAGAAAGGCTTAAGTGAAGCATGGTACAAAAAAGGTTGGGAAACACTGATCTAGACCAACAAGCAGCAGTTAGAATAGATGGCGAGACATCAGATTGGTTTGACATCAAACAAGGAGTCCGTCAGGGCTGCGTGCTGTCACCCTATTTGTTAGTTAGTTAGTTAGTCGACAGATCATCCTCATTGCACATCGAACCATTCAGTCCATAAGTGCTCGGATCCCCTCCTCAGCAAATCCCGCAACGTGTAGCGGCTAACGACGCCAGTTCTGTGTTGGTTTATAAATCTTCTTTGGCTTCCTGCGTAGTGTTCTTGTTTGGCCACCCCTCTTTTAATTTTCTGCTCTCGCAGTCTGGCCACTGTTGTAGATTCACAGTCATCACTTGGTTCTCGCAAAAGTCTTACTTCTCGTAGAGCATTCAGAATGTCGGCCTGGTCCATGGCGCGTCCGCCCTCCACAGTAGCCTCACCTGCGAGCTTGTCAGCCCGCTCATTTCCTTGTACTCCCGCATGCCCTGGTACGAAGATGAAACTAATCTTTGCCAGTCGAGACCGCTCCAAAGGCAGCAACCATTCTCTTCGGATCGACCCCTCCTCTATCCTCTTGATCATGTTCATTGAGTCGCTAAGGAAACAAGCCCTAGTGAATGTCTGTGTCTCGAGCCATGTTATTGCTTTACTTACTGCCATGACTTCCATGGTCAGGCTACTTGTGGTTTCAGTGAAAGCACCAGAGTCCTCCTTCACAATTCTCCCTCCGGCCCGAGCTGTAAAGGCCCATGAGCTTCTCACATGTCGGACGACCGACCCATCTGTGTAGATGACCGCGTCACCGTCTAGCGAATTCTCGAAAATCAACGCTTGTACTTCAGCCTCAACAGCAGCCGGATTTTCTTGTCTGCATTTTCTATCTAGTTCGATGCAAACTGAAAAGGATGTGCAGAAGTCTGTTGGCACTTGCACCCACTCCTCGCCAGGTTCTAAGTCCTCAAGTGAACACACCTGTTGAAGAATGTCTTCGGCTTGACCCATCCACGACCGTCCTCTTTTTAACCATCTGCCCTTCACCTTCCTAATTTCACTATGCAGTGGATGTTGTGTGTTTGCGTTAATTCTGAGGTAGGCGCGTGCCCTGCAACTTTGTATTCTCTCTTCAATGGTTGGAAAACCAAGAAGGTAGCGCATCGCCCTGCATGCTGTATCTCTTGTACATCCAAGAATAATGCGCATAGCTTCATTCTGTATCCTTTCCATCCTTTCTATCTGCTTATGGCTGAGAGTCAGGATTGCCATTGCATACTCCAAAACAGACATGACCAACCCCTCGTACAGAAAACATAGATGGCGCTGCTCACAGTTTGCTGCCGCGATCACCCACATCGCTGCCAAACCCCGCTTGGCCTTTGTTATCACCTGGTCTATGTGCACATTATAAGCAAGGCTTCGATCAAACCGTATCCCCAAGTAATTCATTGCCTGCGTTCTTTCCACCGTCTCTGAACACAGCATTACAGTTGGTGTTGGAGTGTTGACAATATGATTATTCAACGAGAACCAAGTCACTGTTGCCTTTGTTGGGTTGACCATTGCCCCAGCTTCATCACACCAAGTACTTATGCAATTGAGTTCGGTTTGTAGTTCCACAGCAACCTCCTCTCCATCCTTCCCCTGACGATACACTAAAACATCATCGGCATATGACAATGTCCTGCCAGGTCCAGTGATCTGCTCACTGGTGATTCTCACTGTGTAGGCGTTGAACAGTACCGGAGATAATGGTGATCCCTGTGGTAGGCCAGGATATATTGTTGTTGGTTCCGAAGTCCAACTGCCACATCTAAAAACTACTTTCCGTTGGAAGAGGGCTGCAGCGATCCAACTAAGGAGGAATGGACTTACGTTTAGTTCGAGAAGCTGAAACATTAAAAAATCCAGTGGTACTCTGTTGTATGCGTCCTCAAGATCAGTCGCTGCAGCAACGGTTTCAGTGCCTGAGTGGAAACCTTCATAGACATCCTGGGCAAAGACTGCTGCATTGGTCCAGGTTTCTCTCTTTGGACGGTACCCACCCAGGGTGGGTGGGAAAACACCTTGCCTCTCTAGTTGGCTTGATATTTTCCTGGCAATTACCTTCTCCAGCAGCTTGCCTATTGTATTCTGCATGGTTATAATTCGATATCCCTGAATTGTTTTGTGGTCTTTGTCAGGCTTCGGCAAGGGAATCAGATAGCTGTGTAACCATTCCTCCTTGATGCTAGCACTCCCTATACTGTTGTTGTACATGTCTGCTAGTTTCTCTAGCTCATTGTCGGTACACCTATTTATGTCGTCGTATCTTATGCCACCAGGACCTGGAGCACTGTTTTTTGATCGTCGAAGCACAGCCTTGATTTCTTTCACTGTCACTGTGTCTTCATCCGAAGTGTTCTGGGCCTTGCATCTGTCTGAGGTGACCTCCTTGGCCAGATTTCGGCCTCCCATGTCTGTCTGGTTGCTTTGCTCAAGGTAGCGTTCAAAGAGGGCTTTGCCCTTGTCGTCGTCAGTCCTCTGCCAGATGAGGTCAGCACCCTGGAAGTCAGAAATGCTCTTATTCTTGACTACACCACTCATGCTTTTATGTAGTCGCCAGAACAATTTCAGTGACTTGTCTGTGCTTACTCTTTGACACACCTCTGCCCATTTTTCGCTTTTAACAACCGTGACCAGTTTTTTGAAGTAGCTTACTTTTGTGTGCATCTCTCTTTCTAAGTGCAAGCAGGGACTAGGATGACCAGCTCTGTTCTTCTTGGCATTTTGCCATCTCCTTACAGCACTACGCTTATCCACCCAAGCCTTCTCCACCTCGAAACTCCACCACGGTGGCTGCTTCCAGCTTTTTTTCCTGCCCTGAAACACGTCTTATATTCACGTCTTATTTTACTCACCACATCTTGCCCTGTACTGTCATACTGGAACGTCTTTACCTTTAGCTTGTGCTGCCTGGTTCTGCCTTTCTCCACCAGTATGCTGCACGGGTGGTGGTCGCTGCCATGGTGTACTAGGACACCCCATCTACACACTGTAGTGAGTGAAGGTGAAACTAGCGCCGATCAATAGCACTGTCTTCATCGCCCGGACGGCTTTCTGTCCTGGTGACACAGCCACTGTTGATACAAACCAGGTCGATGGTTTCCAGTGCAGTCTCGAGCTCCTTCCCCTGTGTATTGGAGGAAGTGTTTCCCCATGATCTGCCTTTAGTGTTGAAGTCACCACAGAAAATAACATTTCTCTCGTGGCCTAATATGCCACTTAAGCACTGCCACTTCTGGGCGTCCACACTGGCATTGCGGGCATAAACATTAACCACCACGAATGGTATACTGGAATGAACTCTCAACGCCTGTATTTGTATATCGTCACTGTCCCAACTGGACATGTCTAGCTCTGACGCCACCATGCTGTCGCGAACGAAAATCGCCATTCCCAGATGTCGTCTGTTGTAGAAACATTTGAAGCCGGTAATTTGGAGTAGCTGATCGCCCAGTCTCGTCTCCTGGAGTGCTACAATGTCGTTCCTGTAAACTAGGGTTTCTAAAATAGAGCCCCGTTGTTTTACACTGGTACAGTTCCAATATAGAATACGGATATTCCTGAGTCCTAGTCGGTGACACTTGAGTCTAAAACGCCTCAAACCTCCACGCTTACCTTGCTTCTTTTTCCCTGCCCGGCTACCACGCCGCTTCGGTACGTTACTGCTGACCGCACGAAGAAAACACGTTGTTCCGCCATGTTGAAAAAAACGTAAACACAGACTGAGAACACCACACACGCTGCTGAAAATTAACTCAAGGATGGCTTCGCTCGATGCACGAACTCCGTAGCACCCGCGCAGATCTTGAGTAGAACCTCCTGGTTTTACATCCTGGCACACCGATTACACGCAAGAGATGAATAAATACATCCCCTACGCGAAAAAGTTAACGAACACAAAACAACACGACCGTCCGTCGCCATCTTGAAACCGGAACCCCAAGACATGACACCTTGTTAACCGCAGTAATTCCATCACGTGACTTAACTGTACATACTTGACTTTATGTAATACATCCTGGCTGTGGCAGTCCAGTGTTTGACCTATATCATTCTTATTCCCCAGAGCAATCGAGTGACTTTAAAAATTGACGTCTCACACACGGAACATTCCCACGTGATCGGGAAGGGAGGTAACAACATCCACCCTATTTGTTTTACCTGTACGCCGAAAATATAATGAGAAATGTAAGAGATGATATAAACAGGGAGCTATATAATGCCCTAAATATCGGCGGTCATGACATACCAGAGATTCGATATGCTGATGATACAATATTACTATCCACAACACAGAATGGCATAGAAAACCTAATAGCTTCAACCCAATTGAATTGTGAAAATCACAACTTATATCTTAACATAGCAAAAACAAAGATAATGCATACAGATAAAACTACTATGGAGAAAGAAATATACGTTAATGAGGAAAAGTTGGAGGTGGTGGACAATTTTGAATATCTTGGGTCACTGATTACCAACAACGGTGACACAATGAAAGAAATTAAACGGCGACTATCAATTGCTCTTCAGAGACTAAAACAACTGAATAAATTATGGAGTGGGACCGACAGAACTACAAAAATTAAATTTTTAAGAGCATGCATCTTTCCCATTGCAACATACGCCTGTGAGACATGGACACTTACTAAACAAGCTGAACAGCGCATAAATGCCTTTGAATATAAATGTTATAGACGAGTTCTAAGAATATCTTGGGTAAAGAAAAGAACAAATGTATTCATACTTCAAGAATTGAATATTGAAGAAAGTTGGCTATTAAAGACGGTAAAACAAAGAAAATTGAAATATTTTGATAACTTGAAACGGCACGAAAGTTTGGAGAGAACAATAATGGAAGGGTATATGCCTGGGAAGAGAGGAAGAGGAAGGCCAAAGAGAAGATGGGTGCAGGATGTGGCGGATGATCTCCAGATGGGTGTATCAGACGCGGGACATCTTGCTTATGATCGAGAGGTTTTCCGGAAGGTTGTTATGGGAGCGAGGTTCTGCACAGGACATGCTACTGAATGAATGAATGAGTTCTCCATGTTTCCTTCAACTTAAATCTATGACAGTGAGGTAATGTTCTACATCCTACCTAAGATATATATGACAGTAAGACAGTATTCTACATAGTGCTAAAGATATCTACGACAGAATATCCGTGTTCTCCATGTTTCCTACAACACAGATCTATGACAGTGAGATAGTTCTATACACGTCAGACGTGACATTGCTGTAATTCACTGAATCATCTTAACAGTAACCATTCAGATAATAGTTCACATGCGACACATGCTCGTAGCGCACGCGCGCACACACACACACATACACACACACATACATACACACACACACACACACACACACAGAAATAGAGAGATAGGTATGGAGGGGGGCGGGGGCGCGTGAGGAATTAAATTCAATGGGAAGATGGGATAATTTTCCGCCATTCATGTTATTTACGTGCTATCAATGGAAACATGGCAGACTGCACCGTCATTTCACCACAGAATGATTAAACTTGATGATGAAGACGGTGATGATGATGATACTGATGATGATGATGGTGATGACAATGACAGTGAGGGCGAAGGGGAACTTGATCCCTAGCCACGGCCGTGCTATCAAATGCTCAGCTAACTCGACCTGAACACATGAAAGCACACGGCATGGGACACCACAGAACCCGCCTTTTTATGCTGTTCACTTCTGCTCAATACATGTCGGCCATCTTTGTCGCGCAGCTCCACAGCGAATCTGAATATTGATTGGCGGAATGCGGGTTAGATCAAAATAACCAGTTCCAAATGCAGGCATCTACTTTCTCTTCAAATAATTGAGCTAATATGTAAGAGATTCTGCCATTACTTCATCCCTGTGTCTTTTTAAGAAACTAGCATTAGTGTGGACAAACTGCAAACAACAAAGTTCTTTTTTCGTGGACAACATAAAAAAAATGAGTTGAGGAGGGCGGTGGGGATGACGTCGTGACAGACAATGATGAAAAGGATGCACGTATATTTTAAAGGCAGAATAGAAATAAGCCGCATATATGTTATGTTATTTGTGTATATTTGCCATATCATGAAGCATATTAGGAATGTGACACTCCTCCTCCTCCCCCTCTTCTCTTCTTCTTTTTCTTCTTCTTCTTCTTCTTCTTCTTCTTCTTCTTCTTCTTCTTCTTCTTCTTCCTTTTATCCCCTATACGAACCTAATCTCTCAACCATCCCGCACCAAGCTGTCCTACTTCTTGCTACTTCCTGCAGCCCACTCCACTCCCCTACCCCCACCCATGCTATTCATCTCTACCTCTCTAGTTCCCTTCTCAGTGTGTTTTGGGAACCCCTTTATGTCCTTTGCCCGGTGGGTTCCGTATATGGTACTAAGTTATCTGCATGTCCTGTACAAGGCTTCGCAGTCAGCCCCATCATTCTTTGACTGTTTGTGCTAGTCTTTTCTGCTAGTCAAGTTTACATTCGGTAACAATTTATTTCTGAACGATATGGTGCCATGTCAAATAGTTAAGACCAATCGGCACTAGATTCCTGTAGTGGCCAGTATCACGGTGATAGCTTTAACATCCCATAAATTGTTCTGGTACCAGTTTGACGTCATTGTCGACTCGGAACCACGTGGTCTGTAAATGGAATTCCTCAGTCGAGGGGAATATGAATCCCGGGGATCCGACCTGGCATGTGAGTGAACGAACCAACCAAATTTATTCTCAAAGGGTTAAGAACTGGGCATGGAGACCCGTCTGACATTTTGCCCTTCTTATATCTCTGCTCTAATACATTATTTAATTCACACATCACTTATGAAGCTAATCTTAGACATAAATGACAACCACAGAAACAATATGCATTGAAACGCATGGAAAATGTGCAATAATCAATAAAACATAACTCACTAACACCATTTGTGACATGTCAACTGTATATAGCCAAGGCTCTGTGGCGACGGTGTTACGAATGCAACTCGTAATCCCTATCACCGCCCTCGAAACACAGCTGCAGGAGATTTGGCAGCAGGCCGCCTTGCGTTGGTTTCCGTACAAAGGTATGGGTGACGGTCGTTCAGAAATCAATGACGAACGACCGAACGTAAACTTGCCAAGAAATCAAAAACAGCCATAAATGCTGGGACTGACAGCCACTTCCTGTATAAGGATATGCAACTAATTAACAAAAGGGAGATGTATCGTACCACAGTTAGGAGAATGCTTATTATACAATTTGTTTTTGAGATTAATATTTATTATTATTATTATTATTATTATTATTATTATTATTATTATTATTATTATTATTATTATTATTATTCAAAGGCTATGAGCTAGTCAATGAGCTTCTGTGGCTTAAAGATAGTATGAACATTGTTTACTCATTTAGTACGGAAGGCCTTTGAAAAGAAGCATCATCATGTAACACATCCGAGACAGGACGTTGCCCTCATCACGAGCCACCGAAGATGCTGTGGATTCCTTGCCAGTTCATCTGCCTCATACACTGTCAAGCCCAAGGTGTCTGCAGTGTCGGGGTTCATATCCCTGCTGGTCGACCCCTATCTTTCAGAAACATGGAGATCGATTACAGTCATCATCATCATCATCAAGTGCCATGTCGACCGGCGTAGGCGTTCATGACTCCCCACAGATCTCGTTCATTGGTTTTCTGGATCAACTCTACCGTTGATATTCCTCCATGTCACCGTCTCAGTCCATCCAGCACCATTGCTCTTGGACTGCCTCTGTCTATCATCCGTTCGATCTTTTCAGTTGTCACGATGTTCTCCAATGCCTCTCTTCTCATCACATGACCAAAAAAGTTGTTTGGCTCTTTCTTATTGTTGTATATAATGTTCTAGTTTCATTAGTCCCTTTCAGACATTCGTTGTTAGTTGCTTTGGAAATCCAAGGAATTCGCAACATTCGTCTCAGGAACCATATCTCTGTTGCTTCCAATCTCTTCCTAATTTGTTCATTTATATTCCAAGATTCACAGTCATACAGCAAAACAGGTTCTGTATAGGACCTTAGCACTCTCTTTCTTACATTCAATGATATTGAATTACTGCATAAGATATTCTTCATTTTCTGAAACGCAGCCTTTGCTTGCACTATGATGCTCTTAATCTCTGTTGTGCATCTTCCATCTGATGTTATAAATGTCCCTAGATATTTAAGACTATCCACTTGGTGAGGAATTTTCCCTTCTATCTCTATTTAACATTTGGGTGTAACCTGTTTCTTTGATATTACCATTGTTACTGTTTTCTTGATATTCAATGAGAGTCCTTTCTTTGCATTTTCTGTTACTACAATGTCCAACAATTGTTGTAGATCTTTTGCATTATCCGCCATCAATACTGTGTCATCTGCATAGCATATATTATTTATATTATAACCTACGAATATTATTCCTAGCTTTTCTTTTGATCTCTCTCATTATTACTTCGCTATAGAGGGAGAAGAGATCCCGTGACAAAACACACACCCGTCTTATTCCCAGCTTTATATGTTCATAATTTCCTACTTTATTTCCTATTTTAATTGCTGCTTCTTGATTCAAGTAAATATTTTTTTTATTATTCTGAGATCCGTCCCATCAATGTTAATATCTTCCGACATTTTAACAATTTCATCATGTTTTACTTTATCAATTGCCTTAGTATAATCTATGAAGCACAAATCTTTGTCTCTATTAATCTTTCTAATAGTGTTCGTAATGTGTATATTGCATTGTTTGTACCTTTTCCTTCCACAAATCCATACTGTTCTTCATCAATTTCCATTTTTATTTTCTTTCTTGTTCTTCTCATTATAATTCTGAGTAGGAGCTTAGTGACATGATTTATGAGGTTAATCGTACGAAAATCTTCGCATTCAATTGCTTCTGGTCTTTTTGGTACAGCTATAAATGCAGCTTTCAACATATCGCTTGGTATATATCATTCAACATTTTGGTTAATATATCCAGGCTTGGCCATGGGAATGTTATTCCCATGGGAATCCCACGGGAAACGTTCCATGGGTTGGGACAGGCATAAATTACCATTGGATTGGATGGGACAGAAAATATGTCCCATGGACAAGCCTGAATATATCTCCCGATACTTCTAATTCTTCCATTGTGATTCCAGCTGGTCCAGCTGTTTTTCCTTTCTGCATATGCTTGCTAGCGTCATCGACTTCTTCTTTTAGAATAGGTGGACCTTCTAAGTTACTTTCTTATGTTAATTCTGCCCTTTCTCCATCATATAAGTCTCTTATATACTCTTTCCACCTCTTTATTATATCATCTTCCTCCAATAATATCTTTCCTCTTTTTTATTTTAAACACCATGTGTTTATTCTTATTTTTCGTCACGTGAGCTCATTGATTTATTTGTGCATATATTTTGTATCTTTAATATAATTTAGTTTAATTTTCTTGCACTGTTCATTTAACCAACTGTCTTTTACCTTCACACAGTTATTTCTTTTTTCTTTATTTATCTCATTATATTAATGTTTATCATTTTAACTCTGTTTTCTTTTGGAATACAGTACGTAGCAATAAACAACAAACATTTAACTTTAAAATAAATTGCGTATCCTTTTACAGGACGTCGCAGTCAACCCCAACATTATTTTGTTTTGTTTTTATTGCTGTTTGTGATCTCTTGGCAAGTTTACGTTCAGTAGTTGCCATTGTCATCGGAATGAATGAATCACTGAAAAACGAGAAGTAGGTTGTGAGCTTTACCAAAGCACGACTACAAAAAACAAAATGAATCACGTTGTTAACCACGTTTCATTGCCATCGAAACGACGGCATCCATACCATTCGAGTATTGTTTAACATACAAAATTGTCGCCTCTTAAAGATTGCAGAAGAAATCATGATTAATCTGCGTAGGCCAGTTTTGTGCAAACTAATAAACATGATTTTTTTTTTTTTTTTGCATATCCTTTACAGGACATCGCTGTCAACACCAGCATCTTTCAGCTGTATGTTGATTTCTTGGCAAGATTACGCTCAGTAGTTTGCCATTGCTTTCTGAGCGGCCGACTCACATACCCCGTAAGTTACCGATGCGATTCGAACCACTGCTGATTCTCACCGTCATCACGTCACCGACGAGAGTATATGAGATTACGGAGAAAAGTCAAAACCTCTAAGCCACGAAGCCGGCAATAAACATGATAGTTAGTTTAAAATTACAGTGGTAGACAATTGAAATTATTGTGCTAACATGTGTATATTTCAGCGTGATGGATTTATCTAGTTATTTTACTTTATGTTGTGTGATTTCTGCAGTATGTACCTAACGAGATGCAGCGAAATATGCCAGGCAATAAATAGTGCAATTTATTGTTTCTATCTTCGTTATTCAAATTTCTTATTAGTGTTCTGTTTGACTTGGTATTCTTTGCATTCTTCACAGAAACCAAATTGCCACTGCCTTTAGATGTGCTTATCAGCTGTGATCTAGAATTGAGTGAAAGAAACTTAGCCTGTCGCGGTCATATAAGAAGGTGATCGACGTAAGATGATTTATTTGATCTAGAATTTAGTAAAAATTATATAAACTATTTTAGCCGTCTAAAACGTTAATCAAGGTTAGGTGATTTGTTTGGTCTAGAATGACGTAAATAAACAACTAAAATTTAGTTACGTAAGACAACCTGATTTGTAAACTAATACAGACAACCTGATCACCAGATATTGTGTTTCCTGGTATTGAATTATGTATGATATTTAAGACATATTGCTTCTGGGTATAGAATTATGTATGATATTATGACTAGACCAAGAAGACGGTGGAGAGATAATATATATACAGACCTACAAGCACTTGGAATCAGCGACTGGCAAGAGAAGGTCAACCAGAGAGACGAATGGAGACGGATTGTATCTGCAGCAAAGAACCATAATGGCTCGGAACGCTGAAAAAGAAGAAGAAGAAGAAGAAGAAGAAGAAGAAGAAGAAGAAGAAGAAGAAGAAGAAGAAGAAGAAGAAGAAGAAGAAGAAGAAGAAGAAGAAGAAGAAGAAGAAGCAGAAGCAGAAGCAGAAGAAGAAGAAGAAGAAGAAGAAGAAGAAGAAGAAGAAGAAGAAGAAGAAGAAGAAGAAGAAGAAGAAGAAGACTATGACATACTGCTTCTTGGTATAGAATTATACATATTACCATGACATAATGCTTCTTGGTATGGAACTGTGTATGATACTATGCCATACTGGAGCAAGACTGTAGTTATGTACCAGCCAGCTCTAGGGAATAATCACACCTTGCCGAATATCAAGGTGAACGGTTATAGACTAAGTGTTGTGGACAAATTCACCTATCTTGGCAACACTGTGTCACAAGCTGCCACAATTGATGACGAAGTGAATGCAAGAATCTCCAAGGCCAGTGCGGCATTGGCAGATTGTACAAGAATGTATGGGACAGAAATGAATTAAGCCTGCAAACAAAGCTGAAAGTCTATAAAGCAGTTGTATTATCCACACTGCTATATGCTTGTGAAACATGGACTGTTTATCAGCGACATGCTAGGAAATTAAACCACTTCCACACAGTCTGCCTAAGGAAGCTATTGAAGAACAAATGACAAGACAAGATCCAAGACACTGAAATTCTAGAAAGAGCGTCCATGCCCAATATCCTCACTCTACTAATGAAAAAATCAGATTCGCTGGGCTGGTCACTTAACTCGTATGCCAGATCACAGGCTCCCTAAAGAAAATGTGGTAAACGCTCCCAAGACGGCCAGAGGAAACGCTTTAAAGACACTCTGAAAATCTCACATAAAGCTTTTGGAATTCATCTTGACACCGGGGAGACTGCTGCTAAAGACCGTAATTCGTGGCGTACATCATTACATACGGGTGAAGTCACTTGTGAAGCAATCAGGACTGTATGAGCTGTGAAGAAAAACCTGGACAGAAAAACCACTGCAGGAGATCCTCCTCCTGGAACGTCAAGCATTCTTTACCCACATTGTCAAAGAACATTTCGAGCCAAAATAGGCCTTACCAGCCATCTTAGAACTCACGGCTCCATACTTTCAACCACACTGGATGAAATGAATGGTCATCATCATTCTCGATGGACAAACAACAACTGCTTTTTGGTATAGAATTATATATGATACCATGACATATTGCTTCTTGGTATATAATTATATATGATAAAATAGCGTACTGCTTCTTGGTATAGAATTATGTTTGATATTTATGACACTACTTCTTTGAATATTCTTCAACAAGTGAATCGGTACAATTATCTTGGAACAGTCATAACATCTGATTGGAGATGCCTTGAAGAGATTAGAACAAGAATCGCCATGGCGAAAGTAGCCTTTAGCAAGATGAAAAACATTCTGACCAATAAAAAGATGTCAATTGAAACGAGAAAAAGAGTGTTGAGGGGATACTTTTGTATGAATGTGAAACTTGGACAATGAGCAGTCAAGCTGAAAAGCATCTGATGGCTGCAGAAATGTGGTTTCTGAGGAAAATGCAAAGAATACCATGGACAGACAGAAAAACCAATGACCAAGTACTACAGGAGACAAATGAACATCGTAAACTGATTAGAGAAATTAGACGTCTCATCATCATGTTCCTCTTGTACCTTGCGGTGTCGAGGTGAAGTATAAACTTCGTGAGAGTGCCCGGTTATGGGCTTCGTATATCGACATTCCCATGGATTCTGTTATTCCCTCCGTCCAACGTTTACGTGGTCGGCCTCTTCCTCTGTTTCCATCTGGTCTGTACATCATTGCTTGTTGTGGCATGCTGTTGACTGGTAGCCTACTTGCATGGCCAAACCATTTGACCTGCTGCTTTCTAATAAAATCTAGAGCAGCTTTAACCCCCACTTTAGTCCTGATTTCTTCATTTCTGATCTTATCTCTTCTTGATACGTTGAGTATTCTTCTCAGGAACCTCATTTCTGTTGTTGTGATTTTTCTTTTCTCTTTTTCTGTCATTGTCCAGGTTTGGCATTGGTAGCACAGAGTTGGTAGGAAGATTGTGTTGTAAAGTGCTTTCTTAGTAGTTATTGATACATGTTTGTTCTTTAGTATTGGTGCCATTTGTCCAATGAGTTGATTTGCCTTATTGCACCTATTTTCGATCTCGTCTTCTGATCTGCCATTTGATGATATTATACTTCCTAGGTACTTGAAGCTCTTTACTTGTTTCAAGGGATGTTCGTTTAGGTGAATTGTTGCTTTTTGTTCTTCTTTAGTTATAGTCATTACCTCTGTTTTGCTTGTGCTAATTTTCATGTTATGTTCCCTACACATTTCGTTTAGACTATTCATGTGGTCTTGTAATTCAGCTTCTGATTTTGCTATTAGTGCTTGGTCGTCCGCAAACAGGAGTTCTCTAATGGTTAGATTTGCAGATGGTTCTTCTTCTGTGTTCTCGTCATTCGGTATTCTTGCTGTCTCTGCTTGGCTGGTTTCTTTACATATGTTGTCTATATATGTTATGAACAAGAGAGGGTACAGGACACAACCTTGTCGTACTCCAGATCTTATGGTGAAGGGTTCTGAGTGTTCTCCAGTTGCTCTCACTATGCATTCACTGTTGTTGTATAAACTTCTACATAGGTTTGTTAGATGTGTACTCACTCCATATTGTTTAAGGATTTCCCACAGCTTGTTTCTATCTACCCTATCAAATGCCTTTTCTTGGTCGACAAAGGCTAAGTAGAGTGTTTCATTGAATTCAATTGATTTTTCTATAAGTTGTCTAAGAGCAAAAATGGCGTCTGTGCAGCCTTTGTTTTTTCCTAAATCCAAGCTGCGTTTCGCTTAGCTGGGGTTCTAAAGTAGTTCGTAATCTTTTTTCAAGAATTTTGCAAAATATTTTCCCATTATGACTTAAGAGTGAAATGCCTCTGTATTGTGTGCAATCTCTTTTGCTGCCTTTGTTTTTCCAAATTGGGATAATTATGGCGTTTCCCCAGTCTCGTGGTGTCTGTTGTTCTACCCAAACATGGTTGAATAGTCTATGTAGCCAAGCTGTTCCTACTTCCCTTGCTGCTTTAATTAGTTCATTTGGTATTTCATCCTGTCCTGGTGATTTGTTTAATGGGGCTAATCTGATGGCTTCTATAATTTCTTCTTTTAGTATGTCTGGTTCTAGTTCCTCGGTGACATCTGTGTAGGTCTCTTGAATTCCTATGACATCTGATGGGATGTTGAGAAGTTGTTCGAAATACTGCTTCCATCTTTTTAGGATCTGTTTTTGTTCACTTATAGGTTCTCCATTTTCGCTGTTAATTATTTCAGTTGGGTCAAAGGGTTCTCCTCTGGTTCGCATTGCACTTATCTTTTTGTAGAAGTTTCTGGTTGCCTTCTTGTAGTTTTTATTTAGGGTTTCTCCATACTCTTCCCAGTCTTTTTGTTTTTCCTTCTTTACTATTCTACTCACATGTCTTCTCGCTATTCTGTATTCTCTGTAATCACATTCCTGTTTGCTCTTCAACCACTTTTTATATTTTTCCTTTTTTTCTTTTACCGCTTTCTTTACTTCTGCGTTCCACCAACTTGTTATTTTCTTTATCCGTGTTTTGCGTTTTTTCGTGGTTCCGCATGTTATTTTTGCAGAATTTAAAATGCTTGATTTGAACATCTCCCATTCTTCTTCCACTGTTTTTCTTTCCGTAGGTAATTTTACAAAGAGTTCAGTTAGTTCTTTCTCATAATTTTCCCTTACTGCCTCGTCTTTAAGGTTTTTTAAGTTTACTGATTCGCATGGCATGTATTTTCCTGCTCTTTGTTTTCTTCTTCTGATGGTTCTTATTGTGGCAACGACTGCTTTATGATCTGTGTTTATACTGAAATTGGGCACTGCTCTTGCATCTAATATATTTCTCTTTCTGTTATTTCTTGTTAATATAAAATCAATTTGGCTTTTAGTATCTAGATTGTTCCATTTATACCAGGTGTATACTTGCGAATCTTTGTGTTTATAGAATGTGTTTGTTATATAGAGGTCGTGTTGGCTGCAAAGCTCTATCAGTCTACTTCCGTTATCATTCCTTTCATTTTGCTGATCTCCAAATGCTCCCAGGTGTTTTTCTATGCCCACTATGTTATGTCCTAGTCTTGCATTGAAGTCTCCCATAACTATGATGTTGTCCTGCTTATCTATTTTATTTAGCACATCATGTAATTCTTCGTAGAAGTCCTCGCATTCTTGCTCATTATTGTTTGCATTACATGGTGCGTATATCTGTACATATGTTGTGATTGTTTGTTCTTTTATTCTCACTGTTATGATTCTTTCTGATATATATTTTATTTCTAGTATTCCTCTTGCTAGCCGTGGTTCGATGACTATTCCCACACCGTGTCTTGCCCTTTCTTGCTGTTCTACTCCAGAGTAAACAAACGTGTAACTGCGGTGGAGCTCCTTGCATCCTTTCCCTTTTGTTCTGGTGTCCGCTATTCCCATCAGACCAATATTCCTCTTCTCCATTGTTTCTATAAGCTCTTCTTCTTTACTATTGAAACCACAGACGTTCATTGTGCCTATTTTTTGAATCGCTGATCTATCTCGTAGTCCATTAACATTGCCGGGTCGATAGCCGTTTGGGTCAGTCCGTTTATACTTCTTAGTTTTTCTACGAGCAGTATGAAGATCCCCTGCCAGCTTGCTAGGCCAGTCGCAGGTTTAGGACAAAAATCTGACCACAGGGAGTCCATCCCCTATGGCGAGCCATAGACGTAGACAGTCAAAATGTTTTGGACATGTCATGAGAAGAAATGGATTGGAGAACTTAGTGTCAGCTGGCAAGATCGAAGGGAACAGACCAAGAGGAAGACCGAGAGGAAAATACCTGGATGGCTTGGCCACATGGCATGGACGAGACAGGAACACTGAGCTGATCCACGACACTGGTGATCGAGTGAAATGGCGAGTCATGACCGCCCACGCTTTCCGGCATGGCACATGATTGATTGACTTCTTTGTATAGAATTATGTAGGGTACTAAAACATTATTTCTTCTTTGAATAGAATTATGTATGATATTATGACACACTTATTCTTGGTACTGAATTATGAATGTTACCATGACATACTGCTTCTTAGTACAGAATTACGTATGTTACCATAACATACTGCTAGCAACATATGCCACACTGTCTATAAGCTACACATTCACTTTTCATAGACTTTGACGAACTAATACGTTCCTTGTCATCCTGATCCACTCAGATTAGGACTGCTTCCATATCAGCTTGCTTCCCTTATCTTCCGCGCCCAATTACATTACATTTCCGTTAAATGAATTCCTGACTCGGTAACCGGAGGATCCCGTTCGACGAGGCCGCCTGGAAGATGGCTACATAACACCAGGCTCCCTGTCTCAGCTTGGGCCGATCTGTCGTGGGCCTCACTGTCAATAAGATTATCTCATAATCTGCATGAATATTAGGCTGTCGTGGCTAGAGAGGTCGACGTGTGGCGAAAGGGGTTTTGTGAGTCTGATGGAAAGTATGTGGGGGAGTGAACAATGAGGGAGCATTGTTGGAAAGTATGTTGCAATGAGCAATGAGGTAAGATTATTGGAAGGTATGTGGGAGTGTGGAATGAGGAAAGATTGTTGGAAGGTATGTTGGAGTGAGCAATGAGGTAAGATGTTTGGAAAGTATGTGGGAGTGAGCAATGAGGGAAGATTGATGGAAGGTATGTGAGAGTGAGCAATAAGGGAAAAGGTTTGGAAAGTATGTGGGAGTGAATAATGAGGGGAGATTTTTGGAAGGTATGTGGGAGTGAACATTGAGGGAAGATTGTTGGAAAGTATGTGGGAGTGAGCAATGAGGAAGAATTATTAGAAGGTATATGGGAGTGAGCAATGAGGGACGATTTTTGGAAGGTATGTGGGAGTGCGCCATGAGGGGAAGATCTTTGGAAGGTATGTGGGAGTGAGCACTGAGGAAAGATTGTTGGAAGGTGTGTGGGAGTGAGCAATGAGAGACGATTGTTGGAAGGTATGCGGGAGTGAGCAATGAGGGAAGATTGTTGGAAGTTATTCTTAAAAAGTCGCTTAAAAGTAGACGGGGTCGACTTCATTGCACCGGGTTTTATCCCATATGGCTCGGTCTCTTTCCGCAGCGCCGAAAGCGTCGCACAAAGCACGAAATCCGTAGCTCTAGCGACGACCCACAGGAGAGTCCGAAAAATTTCTCTAGTGAATTGAAGGACGCGGCCCGGAATCGAACCCACAATCTTCGGAGCCCGAGTCAAACGGCTTGACCACTTCGCCCCAGAGACTCCCCAAAGTTGGAAGTTATGTGGAAGTGAGCAATGAGGGAAGGTTTTTGGAAAGTATGTGAGAGTGAGCAATGAGGAACAATTGTTGGAAGGTATGTGGTAGTGAGCAATGAGGGAAGATTGTTGTCCGTCAAAAATGTAATATGCTGGCATTTTTGTGTGTTTAAATGATCACTTTAATTATATTTAGAATCAAAGTGCCTCAGTATCTTGAAAGAGTTCCCTGGTACAGAACATGAAATCTTTAGCAACGCCGAAGATCCAAATGTGTGTACCAAAATCATATTTTCTGTTTGTGGGGAGAACTTCGTATTTTGAAAAGCCATCTGAGTAATTCCCTGTTTGGCCTGCTGTTTGGATTTCCACACCGCTAGATGACTACACACGGTGACCTCTGTCCACTACCAGGCTTTTCATCGCGTTTTCATTTCTATTTCCTCTACACAATCTACCGCCATCTCTCCCCACTCCTTCACATCCATTATTTCAACAGTTGAGATCATACATCATCATCCGCTTTAGTCTGTTACCAACAGATATTAAAATCACGGCTACCGACTTGGCTATTAACATCTACAAAAAGACGCGCACCACACTTCATTTTAACTTCCTCAAAAACTGCCTACGGCTTCGTATTACCCCACACGGTTTCACTTCTAGATTTCATTCTTCGGCTACAGTGTAGTACACGTCTATCTAATGTTGAGTTTAAATGTGCTACTCTTTGCATGCGGCATATTGCCGTCAACCACTCGCGACAATTGCCTGACCTTAGTTCGAGAATTACTATCCTCAATCAACGACTTAAACATCTTACCTCGGGTATTTATTTCTTGTATTGCGTTATACGCTGTATCATCAACAGCACCAACTACCACTTACTTATATAAGTGTCTTTCCCCGGTTAAAAACACCAAGTTAGCCAAACTTCGTGCCCCTATCCCTACCCCCAACCCCCTCTCATCTCCCGCCTCATCCTACCATCGGCTCCGATAATTTAGTTGTGTGCATACCTCCAGATTTCCCACTGTCGGCACCGGAGAAATCGGTCCTCAGTAAAGGGCTCCAGCTGCGTCCCTCTGGCGATAGATACGCAATTCTCCAGGATGTCCATCGTTTCCAACGCATTCTCAGGTTAAAATATCACTTCAGTAATCAAGCTCACAGGAACAAAGCTTCGGATCCCACCGATCACTTCTCTCACCTTTCTAAACGCAGGTCTACTTGTGTCCCCAATCCAGGGGCATATAAAGCCCTGGATCTGTATATTAAAAAAAACACTTTTCGATATAAAACAATTAACATTCACTCCAACCTCTCAGCGGAGGAACAGCAGGCGCTCGCACAGTTGAAACATCGTGAGGACATATAAATCAAACCTACCGACCGGAGGGGGGGGGGGGGGGGGTAAGAGCGTTAGTGGTTTGGAGGAAAGATTTGTATATACAGGAAGGCAACAAGCAACGTTTCATGGGCTATCTGGAGCATCAGGTATGGAGACATTACAACGGTAGGCTCCCTGAGCTCTACAGGAGAGTATATCGATAACTTCTTCGGTATTTCAGACATGCCCTTGTCTGATCTCCAGGACTTCATTGCCTTTTTCTCTAACTTTCATCCCAGCATCAGACTCACCTCCACCCACTATTTCTTCGTCAGCTGTCAATTTCTTAGATCTAACAGTCTATTTAGGTTCCACGGTTCTAAGTACGACTGTTTATTATAAACCAACAGACTTTCATGCATTCCTTCTCTATACCTCCTCACACCCCCCTCATGTAAGGGCTCTTATTCCTGTCTCCCAACTTGTATGTCTCCGACGACTTTGTCAAGATAATAACGACTTCCGTCAAAAAGCCCACGAACTGTTGGATTTCTTCCGCCTTCGTGGCTATGCTGATACAGTTTTGTCTATAGCTCTTTACCACTGTCAGTCTATCATCCGTGCCGAGGCGCTCTCCTCCAGGCCAAAATCACGAAATAGTAGGCCAATCCTTTCACTAACCTACCATCCCCATAATATTGCTGCCAAGAATATCCTCCTAAGACACCTATCTATTCTCTAGGCAGACCCAGTCACTCTCGTTGTGTTTTTAGAAGCCCACCTGGTAGCTTACAGGCGGGATTGTAACCTTAGGGATCTGCTGGTCCATAGTAGTCTACACAAACCTCAACAGTCGCTTCCTGGCACGATAGCTTGTATTCGTTCACGTTGTAAGACCTGCCCACATGTACTTCAAACCCAGAGTGTGGCATTCCCTAAGACTACTTTCCACATTCGTGAGGGTTTCTCATGCACGAGTCGCAACATTATCTATACGATCATCTGCACACGTTGTGACATGAGCTATATTGGAGAAATCAGTCTACGCCTTGCTGTCATATTTAGACAGAACCTATCGGATATCAACAGCGGTGCCCATAAATCGATATCCATACAATTTAACAGTTTTGACCACTGTGGCGTGGCGGACATACAGGCCACGGCGCTCAAATCGTGCGCATCTCAGGAACCTGATCGTAAGACATTGGAAAACCGTCTCATCTTCCAGTTGGGTTCGCTCTCCCCTCACGGCCTCAATGTCCAACATAGTTTCATTTAATTTTTAACCTCCCCTCCCCCTTTTCCATCCCCGAAGTTGTATAGCCCGATAGAAAAACGTGGTGGCATATTCCTTACAGGACGTAGCAATCAACCCCAGCATTACTTTTGCCATTTGTGATTTCTTGACACGTTTGCGTTCAGCTGCTTGTCATTGCTTTCTGAGCGACCGGCACTCATGCCACTCTGTGCAAACCAACGCAGGGCGGACTGCATTCCAAGCACCTGCAGCTGTGTTCCTACGCGGTATGCGGGATTGCGTACTATACCTTCGTCACAGAGCCAATCCCTGTCGCCCATCGACTCGTTTAAACCATACATCCGGTTCTTTCTATTTACATCAAATGGGAAGTGCTTATGGCGTATTCGACCAAATCAGGATTCAGATAAGTAACTTTTGTATTTTCATATAGTGTTTTTCGTGTAGTTGTGTATCTGTTTGCGACTATTTGTTCTGTACTGACGAAGGCTTTAGCCGCACCGTCCATTTTGTTTTTTGTAATCGTGTTCTAGTAAAGCTCACAATCTACTTCTCGTTTTTTGGTGATTCATTCGCATACCAAGGGAATATTACTTGGCACAACGGACACATGGGACCCCCTTGAAGGCCATATCCACGACCCCATCGGAGATAGTGAGTGGCACCGTGCAGTCTTGACAGACCAAAGTATGTGGATTGAAATTTGGCTAAAATTCCATCTTACAATGCCTGGGCAGAGCTTCAGAGAACACGTGGTGCCCAAACGACATGTTCCCTATGCTACACCCTTGCCTTGTTTGATCCAGAGGAATGGATAACCAATACGTCTGGAACAAGGTAGGCTGCAGACGCTGGCGGCCCAGGGTCCAACCTCCGAGACCTCGCCTCCACGAGTAGGAGGCGAGCGATGGCCAGACCTTAAACCTTTGGGATTTGACTTAGAGGTGTTCAGCCAAATTCCACAGGTAAGGGTCGCATACGCGCCCGGATCACTGGGCACGTACACCTGTCAATCGCAAGTGTCTGGACCTGTGTAAGCGTGTACTACCGTCAGACTCCCCGCCTGACTCGTGCGGATCTCGCGACCCACGGAAATAGGCCCGCCGGAGATATTGCTCGTCTGCTGCGAGCAAATCTCCCCTCCTGCCACTGTGCGGATCCCGCGACTAGCGAGAATAGGCCCGCCGGAGATAATACTCGTCTATTGCGAACAAATCTCCAAGACACTGAATAAGTAAAGAAACGATAAACGTAGTGGTATGTCAATTGCGCTTCCGCTCCCACCTATGCTACACCCTTCATGTGTCTTCACAAAGTCGGACTAGAGTCAAGTTCAACAGGGTCTTCCTTCCCCGCTAATTCTACCAAGCCCGTTCCCTTGGCTGTGGTTTCGCTAGATAGTAGATAGGGACAGTGGGAATCTCGTTAATCCATTCATGCGCGTCACTAATTAAATGACGAGGCATTTGGCTACCTTAAGAGAATCCAGTATCCCATGTGATAACACATGCACCCTTTAATGTAATAAATCATTATCATTTATGGGTCTTCGTGGCGAATTTGTTATGCCGTAATTTTCTCGGAGATCACCGGGAATGGAGGCACGAGCTATGAAGTTTGCGCTCTGTGTTGCGACGCTGTCGACAGACGGTCAGCTGGTCTGGACGGAGGGACCCAGGTAATATGAATACAACCCAGTTCAATAATGTCCACCCTTTTGCCATTTAAACCCTGTTAGTTTTAGTTAGTTTAGACGACGGCTCAACATCACGGCACACGGGGGTAACCCATAAGTGCTCCGTTCTACTCCTAATTCTACTCTCAGCTCAGTGCACGAACTCCGTAGCATCGGCGAGGATCCTGAAATACATAGGGTAGGTTTTAACTCTAAATTTTGCCCGGGCAGCGCCGTTTGGCTACTCTTTTTCGATTTCCAACTGCCAAGGGATTTTTATGTGCGCAACAATACACACGGGCGTCCGATCTCACTACCCAGAGACCAGGAGAAATTTCGTTTCTAAAAGGTCACGTGAAAATATACCGACTCTCACCACGGCTTGAACCCGGGACATCCAGCACTCGATGTGGACACCATACCTCGAGACCACTCAGCCCAATTTAACCCGTGTTATCATCCTCTTTATAATCAACATCATCATTACGTAACAGGTTCTTTACAGAACGTGCTTCGCATCACGGTTCGAATCCCGGTCGGTGACAATAGCTTAGCTTTCAGTCTATATGATGTCTAGTGCGTCCTTAAGCCTCTACTTCTTTCTTCTATTTCTTCTATTTCTATGAGCGCCGAACAATTCTTGTATTTTTTTTAATGAACTCTCATCTTGGCCCTCGGGAAAGATTCTGGATATCTTTGCCAATCCCTGCTGTCGTGTATTTTCATGCCCACGGGATCTTTAATGCCCAGCGTTCACATATGTGTTGGTCATCCCTTGTCTTTCTACCCGGGATTCTTTCCTTATGTTGTTCTTTATGAAAGATATGTAACGTTTAAACGGCCAAAGTACAAGAGACAGGAAGTTGTTCATGAGATAGTTTTCTTCCACGTTTAGATCTTGTAGAATATAGCCCATAAGTGTTCCGTTCTACTCCTAACTCAAGCCTAAGTCCGGAGAAACTCAGCTCAGTGCACGAACTCTGCAGAACCGGCGAAGATCCTGAAATACTTTGGGTAGATTTTTAACTGAAAATTTTGCTCTGGCAGCGCCGTTAGGCTACTCTTGTTCGATTTCCAAATGCCAAGGGATTTTGTACGTGCGCAACAAAACACACGGGCGTCCGTTCTCACTAAACTAGAATGTGATAAGTAAGATAATAATATGACTGGTTTGATTTTGCAGCTAAATTTGTATATAAGGTGGGATAGCCATTCCGACACCAACCCTCTTTTATCAACTCCTACTACAGGCATGACATGTAACAGTGTTAACAGCCTTTGCTGTCATTAAGAGAGATAGAAGTACAAGCTGAGGAAGCCGCGAGGAATCCAGATCGCCGACTTACCTTCTTAACCTGGGAAAATCTACAGAAATGGTACCTTGTATGTTAGAACTATGAATCAACTGACAAAGTCAGCACAGGTGACACACGAATGACATTTTATAACATTAGAATTTTGGGACAATGCGGAGTAAAATGGACCGGAAGAGACAGAAAGCTTCTAATCGCTGATGAAAGAGATGCCGTTGTCAAGTTAGACAGAAAATAAATCCACTACAGTGAATAAGTGATCATAATTATATCTAAAGAGGCAATGAAAGCCTTGATATCGAGGGCGAAGTGGTGGGTTCTAGATTAATAACATCATCATTTAGACAACCCCCCCCCCCCCACACACACACACACACACTGATAGTCAGAGACCCAGCCCAGTCGACGACTGACAGAAAACAGAAAAGTTTCTGGATCCCATATTATGGTGTTCAGTTGACCGCATGAGCCATGTGGTCACGAAGTGAAACCAAGAGCCAACTTGTAAATGGATTTGAACCCCGGGTCACCGCATTGCACTAGACACTGCGCGATTTAAACCCCTGCGTACAAAAAGGCAACCATATCATGTCTTTGCCTGCTTTTTCTGGTTGATGGGGCGGATGATTGCTGGAGGTTCACGGGCGGCAACCGATGCCAAGTTAACGTCAGCCTTGTGAACCGAACGACACACACATACATACACTTACGCACACGCACACACACTTAAACACACACACACTCCCTTACTCACTCACTCATTCATTTACGCATTCATTCACTCAATCACTCACCCATTCACTCTCTCTCATTCACTCACCCATTCATTGACTGACTGACTGACTGACTGACTCACATACTCACTCTCTCACTCACCTTCTCATTCTCTCGCTCACTCACTCACACATTCACTCACTCATTGCTGACTCACTTACTCGCTCGTTCGCTCACACACTTTCTCACTCTCTCGCTCACTCATTCATTGACTGACTTACTTACTCACTAATATATCCACTCACTCACTAACTCACTCACTCACTCACTGACTTACTCACTCACACACTCATTCACTCTCTCTCACCAACTCTCTCACTCTCTCGCTCGCTCATTCACTCACACACTCACTCAATGCTGACTCACTCACTTACTCACTTACTCATTCGCTCGTTCACTCACTCACACACGCACTCTCTCACTCACTCTATCGTTAACTCACTCATTAACACACACACACACATACACACACTCACTCACTCATTGCTGACTCATTCACTAGCTTACTCACTCACTCTCTCACTCGTTCGTTCACCCACTCACACACTCAGCCCCAGTGATCTCTTCAATATTAGCACAGTGCATGTATCCCAACACCACATCCTGCCGCCCTGCCCTCCCCCATCTCTGGACGTGGGCGCGTGTGAAGAAATGCTGTTACAAAATATTTACGGCTCGTTCACATTACAATTCTTACCTTTTCCCCCTGTAAATGGTCCAGCAACATCTAACATTACACATCGAAACTCCACGAAATGCATGAACTTGTATAGATCAGTTTTAAATGTTTACTGCATACATTTGAAATTAATTTAATTAGTGTATACATGGTTAATCGAATAGCTGTGTTGCCATAGTGGATAGTGCGCGAGCATACGAAGACAACGACAGCAGGATCTGCAACATTTAGTAGATGTTGTTGTTGCACACAGTGAACAACTAGGGTTAGAATTAAATTGTAAGAAGAAACAGGTCGTCCTTGGGAAGAAGGAAATACCACAATGTGATATACAAGTAAATGGGCATATTCTTAAACAAGTGAATAGGTACAGCTATCTCGGAACAGTCATAACATCTGATGGGAGATGCCTTGAAGAGATTAGAACAAGAACTGCCATTGCGAAGGTAGCCTTTTGCAAGATGAAAAACATACTGACCAATACAAATATATCAACTGAAACGAGAAAAAGAGTGTTGAAGTGCTACATAGAACCTATAGTTTTGTATGGATGTGAAACGAGGACAATGAGCAGACACGCTGAAAAATGGATGTGGATGTGGAAATGTGGTTTCTGAGGAAAATGCAAAGAATACCATAGACCAGTGTTTCCCAACGTGGGGCCCACGCCCCACAGGGGGGCAATTTGACTGTTAAGGGGGGCAATTCGAAAATGGAAGAAATCGGCTGAATATAACAAAACAGGGAGACTTGAGACTGAAGTTAACTAAATTGGAACCTGACATAAGATCTCTTTGCAGCAAGCATCAAGCGCAAGGATCTCACTAAATTTAAATAATAAATAATTACTAATAATTAAAATAATATAGAAAAATCTTTCATTAAAATAATTTTGTACTTGAATTTCAGTTCTCCATTATATGTTTTGAAAATTTACTTACTGTATTTGCTCAATAATTACCTAGTGATTTCTTCCTGAAACCTATCATTCAAGTTTCTTTAGTGAACATTTCAATTTTTGAATATTAAAAATAATGTATGTGTTGAAGGGGGGGGGGGCATGGGGCGGGGGAGGGGGGCAATATGAATTTTAGAAAGGCTTAAGTGGGGCACGGTACAAAAAAGGTTGGGAAACACTGCCATAGACAGACAGGAAAACCAATGAACAAGTCCTTCAAGAAACAAATGAAGATCGTAAACTGATTAGAAACATTAAACGTAGACAGTCACACATTTTTGGACATGTTATGAGAAGAAATGACTTGGAGAACTTGGTGACAACTGGCAAGATGGAAGGGAAGAGAACGAACGAACGAACGAACGAACGAACAGACTTTATTTTCAAAGGGTAACAAATTGGGCACGCAGGCCCGTCTTACATTCGGCCCTTCCACTCACTCAGCTTTCTTTCATCAACAGTGCATAGGAAAAAAAAACATTGTCACATGAATTTTGTAAACATAAACAATGCATATTACTATGTTATGAGACACATCCACCACCCACCCACACATCCCCCATTCACTCCAACTCCCCCACCTAACCACACACATAAACCACACACACATACATTCCCGCACCCATCCACCATATCCCTACACCTACACACCTCCCCACCCACACACTCCTCTCACCCACCACACATCCCATCCACCCACACCCCAAGCACACATACATTCAATAACCTACACATCCCCCACCTACACACATCTCCCCACCCACTCACATATCCTCTACCCGTCCCATTACCCACCAACAATCACCCACCCACATATCCTCCTCCACCCACACACCTCCACCCACCCAGCCAAACACACATTCCTCAGCCACACACACATCTCCCCGTCAACTCACATATTCCGCACCTACCCACACACATCTTCGGGGAAGACTGAAAAGTAAATACCTGGATGGCTTGACCACGTGGCTTGGTCGAGACAGGAACATGAGCTGTTCCACGACTCTGGTAATCGAGTAAGATGGCAAACATGACCGCCCACACTTATCGGCGTGGCACATGATGGATTGAGCAGCCGTAAGAATTCATTTTAAAATGCGAACTCTTTTTCTTCTTCGTCCTCTGCTTCTTCTTCCTGGTTCCTTATTGACAGATTCTGACATACCGATGACACGGTTTTGACCTAGTCAGTGTGGCCGAATGGATAAATACGCTCGTTCTTAAACCATCCAGTGCGCTGATGCCGAGGTTTCGAGTTCAATCCCAATTCCGGTCAATTGGACTAAAATGTTTACTTCTCTCCCTTGACTTGTGGACGTAAATTTCAAGTACCTGACGGCGAGGAACACTGGTTACATGGAAAGCCAATCCACACGCAAAACTCAGTCCAGTGCACTAGAAGTAGCAACACATGTGTGGACTACGATTGAGTTCAAGGCGAGCCAAGACACACACAAAATCCCTATGAATATAAACAGCAGTTACAAGAAATAATAGATATAACTGCATCAGGAAGTCAAAATAATGGTCTTAGTCTGAATAGTAGAAACACAAGTAATGGCAGTAACAAAGAAAGAATGCCTTCCGACAGGAAAATACCACAGTAAACGGGACTAGTCTGCTTCTGAAACAAATCGTGCCATTGGCTGATAATTGGCTGATAAATCGTCTTATAAAACTTCTCCTAACTGCCATGGACTTAAAAATCAAACTCATCATTGGCACCTTGCCGTCTTGACAGACGATAGTTTGTGCTTTAAAAAGGCATAATAACTTTTACCTATGGCGGTAGCGAATGTGACTGATAAGGCCAATTTGCGCTGTAAATGTCCATTCACAGTGGGTGCATGTGAACACGTGGTCATTTCCACCATCATGCACCATCTTACGTCTCATACGCTCGGTGTGTGACTTATCTGCAATAATAATTTAATAATAATTATTTAATAATAATTTAATAATAATTAGTAAAAATATAATTACATATATAAATAATTAATAATCTATTGCAGATAAATCAAACTACAGTTAAAATATCAGTACAGCAGTTTTACTAGCAATCACCATGAATTTGTTATAAAATACATGTGTGCTACAATGTAAAAAACTTTTAAGTCATAACTGTGACACATACGTGTTTCCCCTTTTTCGCATTCCATTTTTTTGCGGTGAAAACCTACTTTTGTTTGGCAATAAATCTGTGAAGTGTGTGGGTACCTAGATGGCACTTGGTGGAAGATATATTAAAGAAATTATTTGGATCATAACCCAAACAAAGCAGCATTTCACAATGTAAAACAATATTATATGAAAACCATATTTGTGAACTAAGGTTAGAAAGAGAATTCTTATAAGTTACATTAAGTCAGTCCTGATGCATGGAAGTGAATCATGTGGAATCATCAGATTAGTGAGAAATTATGTGAAAGCTGCAGTGATGAGTTGTTACAGAGGAGCGATGAGAACACAACCGACGGAAGAAAAACGAAATGAAGAAATTATGAAAGAAGTTACTTCAGAAATAGAACTGAATTCACATTATATTTCGATGTAGTTATCACTGAGTTCACTCAAAGCCAATCAACGGTTTTGCTGTACGAAGCCTTCAACTGCTGTAATCTACAATGTGGTCACTACTCGGTGTGTCTGACGCGGTTGTGAACAGCCTGTCACAGAAGTCACGCCATTTTGAAACTTCCTACTCCATTCATAAACTTGCTGGACTGACATGCATACATCACAATACTGGACCTTATTCGCCGATGAATGTCTATAAGTTTTACCTATTCACTGATATAAAAAAAAAAAAAAACGATAACATAACGCTGCTCTTCTTTGGTGATTGTCAAAAGTGGGGAGGTCATCTTTAAAGTGTTGTTATCACGTCCCTGTGTTCGTCTGCATCGTGATGTCACGTGATTAACACTCGTGATGTCATTAACAACAATATTAACAGGCTACGAAACAATGGCTTGGTTATTGTAATTTCTATCACAATTTTCAGGTTTCCATTTGAATCCCCCACGTAATATGTATGTGTATTAAGTATCACGCCATGGGGAGTCGCCTTGGTCCTATTCTAGTAGAAATCTTTATGGCACATTAAGAAGAAAAGAGATCCTCAGACATTAACAACTTGTTCTTCTACCGTCCTTATGTGGACGATATAATAATTATCACCACAGACAAGCTACAAACAACATCGTTCCAGGCCACAATGAACCAGATGCATAAAAATATCATTCTTTCTCTCTTTGAGAAACACGAACACAACGAAGCTTTGCCGTTACTAAATATTCTAATGAGACGTAGATCAGGCGGCATAATTCAAAGATCTGTGTACCGCAAAGAAACATGGAATGGCCAATACTTAAATTGTGGGAACTATAACTGTTCCCCATCAACTTGTATGTTAGCATTTTCATGATTTAAACATGTATATATTTCAGCTTCAAGGATTCATCTAGTTATTTTACTTTATGCTGCGTGATTTCTGCAGAATGTATATGCCGACATCCAGCGAAATATGCCAGGAATAAATCGTGCAATCTGTTGTTTGTGTCTTCGTTATTCAAATAATAGTATAACACAACGAGACCAATCAATTACGTCTCTTCTTTGAATGTTCGTAATACACTAAATATGAGACGTGGTGGCGAAGTGGCTAGTACACGTGTCTCTCGGCCTGATGGTCATGAATTCGAATCAAAGTCATGGCGGATGTTTAAATTGAACTAGGGTCCCAGGTCGACCTAGCCTAAACTAATTACCAAAACATATAATGTAGATTAAAGTATCCGACGTGATATTGAACCCAGCACAAATCGAGTGTTGATTGATTGATTTTACAAATATGTATCTCTCAGCGTATACATCGTGGCCGCTTCATCCTCCTTGCTATAATTCTACACATTGTGATGGCGATATCTACCCATGGCAAGAAACTGCTACAAGACAATGTGTTTTTAAATATGTATATACCAAATGTGCTGGCGGTCATATTAAAGGGTGCTTAGGAGTAGAAGCTCATTTGAATCCAGAACCGAAATCACGGCACTCCTCATCTTCAACAAACAGCGAAGAGTCCCAATAACAATAGTACTTATAGCAATGTGTATGTGTGTGTATGTGTGAGTGTGTGATAGTTGTCGTGTTACCGGGTCTTATAAATAAAGCAAAGAACAGTAACGCTGTAGAAATATGTAGCTGCGAAATCCCACTATACATGAACAAACCTATAAAGAATATGGCACTGGTTGTAGACCTATGGTCTATTGGGTGAGGAGACGAAAAAGAGGAAGAAGAAGAAGAAGAAGAAGAAGAAGAAGAAGAAGAAGAAGAAGAAGAAGAAGAAGAAGAAGAAGAAGAAGAAGAAGGAGGAGGAGGAGGTAGAGGAGGAGGGGGAGGAGGAGGTGGTGGAGGAGGACGAGAACAAGAACAAGATGAACAAGAAGAACAAGAACAAGAAAATTGTATTTCTATTGCCTGGTTATTTTATTGCTGATTTATTTGCGAAGTTATTTTCTGAACAGGTCCTGAAAGACATGGCCATCGATTGACCCGTTCTCAGTCGGGACCCGGGGACAGTGTTCTGTCGCTGGCCGGGAGAAGCCAATTATTCGAGTCCCTGCTTTTCTGTCCCCACATTGCACCAATCACAAGCAGGAAGTTAGAGACACGAGGAGAGGATATAGCTCATGTGTGTGTCTGTCAGTTTGTGCGCTAGTGGGTTCGTTTCTGTGTGAAAAGGACACAGGGAAATAGTACTTAAGTGTCAATGTTAAATAAAAGAGGAAGACATATTTTTGGGATAAAGGGAATAAGGTGACAGACATCTGCGTGGAATAGTAAAAAGATAAATTAATTAAGAAAATAGCATTCACACCCAGGGACTGATGAAGAAAGACACGTGGATTCTGAAAAATCGCAGACCATAAACAAATGGCTACTGGTGTCAGATATGAAGCAGTTTTGCCAAGTATACCAGAAAATCGTTGTCTAGGCGAGTACAGAAAATCGTTGTCTGGGCGAGTACAGAAAATCGTCGGCTGGGCGAGTACAGAAAATTTAAACAAGCCACCGAAAATCATAGACCCCCATTTGATGCAAGAGAATAAAGTTCATGTGGACTGAATAATAGAAGAGTGAAATCGTAGTGTATGGTGTCTCTGAGAACTTGTGGCAGGCTTATACAGACAGAGATTAATATCAGGTTTATCAGTCCCATCCTGGTGTGAAGTTTTATTCCATTGCACTATGAATACAGCTTTGTGACTGCCAATAAAGTTACTCTTGTGGAATTGATGTAGAGGTTTTCCCTTGCTGTCTACACTTAAACTATACAGGGTGTTTGTAAAGTCTCAATACACTTTGTATATAGAACAACACTGAACAATTAAGTACATGGCGTCATAAAAATATGCTAAAATATTACTTAAATTAGTTACAGTAGTTACTGCTATGGTCTGACGCTGTTTTGGAGACGCTGGAAAGTACCAATGAAGTATTCATTATAACTTATTCAACAAATTTCTAACTGTAATGCGATGAGGAGGGTGTTTATCAGGAAATCTTGCCATATATCTTTGAACAACCATCCGTGTGTATCGACCGCCATTTTTGAAACACTTATTCAACAACAACAAAATTCCGTTGATAACACCATTTTGTTTGGAGATTAAAGAATTACTCCTTCAGACGCCAGCCATTTGCTGCATATTGCTTCACGATGTACTGTGGAGCACATTTTTTGATGACGTCACGTGCTTCATTTTTCAAAATTGTTCTCAATGCAAAGTGTTGAGACTTCACAAACACATTGATGATTGATTGATTGATTGATTTAGGAACCGACATCACAGCATTCGGGACATTCCCATAAGCGCTCCGTCCCCATCCTCAGACAAACACATTGTATTTGCGATTATTGAGGACCGTCATCATTGCACTCCGGACAGGTCCATAGGTGCTCCGATCTCTTCATTAACCCCTACGCCAGCGTATATGAACTGACTCACTACATTCTAAATTACTGGTTTCATCGGGCAAACGACTTGTGTGAAATTGACCGAACATGTTATTCTGCCATGAACACAGCTTTGTGACTGCCCATACAATTCCATCCATCCATCATGTGCCATGCTAATAAGCATGGGCGGTCATGTTTTGCCATCTCACTCGATCACCAGAGTCGTGGATCAGCTCCGTGTTTCTGTCTCGACCATGCCACGTGGCCAAGCCATCCAGGTATTTACTTCCTTGGTCTCTTCCCTTCGATCTTGCCAGTTGTCACCAAGTTCTCCAAGTCATTTCTTCTCATAACATGCCCAAAAAATGTTGACTGTCTACGTCTAATGACTCTAATCAGTTTACGATCTTCATTTGTTTCTTGAAGAACTTGTTCATTAGTTTTTCTGTCTGTTCATGGTATTCTTTGCATTTTCCTCAGAAACCGCATATCCACAGCCATCATATGGTTTTCAGCTTGACTGCTCATTGCCCACGCTTCACATCCATACAAAAGTACAGGTTCTATGTAGCACTTCAACACTCTTTTTCTCGTTTCATTTGATATCTTTTTATTGGTCAGTATGTTTTTCATCTTGCAAAAAGCTACCTTCGCAATGGCAATTCTTGTTCTTACTCTATTGCGAGAAAGAAAAATAAAAACAACCTAAAGGCAAGACCAGGCCCTAGCCTTGGTTGGCAACTAACTGGTCTAGGATGGAGTGGCCGACAGGCTTACAGTTAGAGCATTGCTTTGCTGATCCAGCAGCTTCTGTAGCTTGTTTTGCCCTAGACGTATCGGTGTTACCTTTCCTCGGGAGTAAACTAGGCAGGCAGAGAGAGGGATCATGCTGCATGGGCAACACATGGTCTCTAAATTCAGCACAGGCTTTGTGTTATGGAGAGGTATAACTCCATTTTACAAACTATTGTCTATCAAGACGGCAAGATGACCTGTCAGGCCAAAACGAATTTACATAAAATAATCGAATACTAAAAGAGCATAACTCTAGTCAATCTCTAGTGAATTTCAAGCCAGCAATACCGTTTATGCCAGTGGTTCTCAACCTTTTTTGGCCCATGCCCCCCCCCCCCCTTACAATGTTCAGAACGTCATTCCCCCCTTTCGAATTTCCTCCCTATAAACCCCCCCCCCCCCATCCTTACACAGTAAACATAAAAATGGAAGCTAAATTTAATAACACATACTAGAACAAGTCTAGACATCTACATAAAACGTGATTGCGGGTCTACTTACATTATAAAACGAATTTCATTAGGGCGAGAAGTACAGAACCGTAAAATTTAGAGGGAAAAACAATATTAAGTAACTGGTACTTGAATTAATGCGATCTTGAAATAATCTTAATTTCCCCCCCCCCCCCCCTGGAAACACTAAAATTCCTCCCTGGGGGGGGGAGGGGGGATTCCCAAACCGGTTGACAACCACTGGTTTATGCCGCCTCCCTGGTGTAGGAGTTAAGGACCTTGTTCGTAATCTTGTATACTCTCGTACGAAACACAGCTGCGCGAGATTCGGCAGCGGGTCGCGTCGCATTAGTTACTTACAGGATATGTGAGCCGGTCGTTCAGAAAGCAAGGGCAAACTACAGAACGTAAAATTTGCCAAGACAACAACAGCAGCTGAAATATTCTGGTATTGACTGCAATGTCCTGTAAAGCCTGTAAAGAATACGAAAAAAAAAATAAGGTTTATAGGAGCCGCGGTGGTGAAGTACCAAGATGCTCGCCTGCCAGCGCAGCGGTAAAGGGGTTGATCCACATTGGGGCGGATGTAGCGTTTACAATGGACCTGAGCACCGGGGTCGACTTAGCCTCAAATGGGTACAGGAAATATCTTGAGGAGGCTGGCGTGATACTTGCCCCATCAGCCACCAAGTGAGGCTGGGCTATACAAACGTGGCCTGAGCACCATATATCCAGTGCGGCTAAGGCGTGTGAAGGGGCCCTCTACTTATTTACTTACTCACTTAATTCTGTTATCTACGGTTACATAATTTACATATGGTGTTGACCCTATGTTTACTGTGACCACACATCACAAGTGGTGACTATACACTGTTAAATGGCCCTCTACTTATTTATTTTACATTGGCACCTTTCCGTCTTGACAGACGATAGTTTGATACATGGTGCTTCAAAAAGGCTTAATAACTGTCATATGGCAATAACTACGATCCATGGCGGTGGCGAGTGTGGTTGGTAAGGCCAATTCTTGCTGCAAATGTTTGCCCACAGTAGGTGCATGTGAAAACATGGTCATTTCCACCATTTTGCACCATCTTACGTCTCTCACGCTCTGTGTGTGCTTTATCTGCAATCATTTTCTCCTTTGTCTTTATTCCATTTCTGATAGTTGCCCTCCATGCAACACGTTCAGCGGCGACGTGCTCCCATTGTGCATTATCAATGCCTGTATCAATCATGTCCCGCTTACACACATCTTTGTATCGTAGTAGAGGCCGACCCTGAGATCTCCTACCCGTCTGTAATTCACCAAAAAAGATGTCCTTTGGTATTCTACCATCATCCATCCTCCTAACGTGTCCTATCCATCTAAGTCTACGAAGACTGAGCATGGAATACACCGTCACACAACCTGATCTTTCCAATACTTCAGTATTTGTGATTTTGTCTTGCCACTTAATACCAAGTATTCTTCGCAGACACCGCATATGAAAGCTGTTTAAACGTTTCTCTTGGCGTAAGTTGTCCAGGTTTCACTGCCATAAAGAAGAGTACTAAGGACACAGGCTTGGTAGACGAGGACTTTTGTTTTGGCAGTAAGCTTCCTGTTCTCCCAGACTCTTTTTGCTAACATGTTCATTGTTGTTGCTGCCTTGCCAATCCTGATGTTGATTTCCTGATCGAGGGATAATTTGCTAGTTACCTCTGATCCAAGATATGTAAAATGGTCTACTATCTCCAGTTCGGCGTCGTCAATAAAGATTGATGGTACACCATGTGCACCTTGTGACATAATCTTTGTCTTCTTTTTGTTAATTGTTAAACCAAATTCAGAAGAAGCATTGGAGAATGAAGATAGTAGATGTAATTCTTCCTCAGAGTGGGTCGTAATCGCAGCATCATCCGCAAAAAGCAACTCTCTGATTAGTACCTTGCTAATTTTGGTCTTGGCCTTCAATCTCTGAGCATTATAGAGGCCACCATCTGAGCGTGAGTGAATGAATATACCGTCATCCTGATCATGAAAGGCATATTTCAGTAGAAGTGAAAAGTATATCCCAAAGAGGGTGGGGGCTAGTACACAACCTTGCTTAACTCCACTCTTGATTTCAAACTCTTCTGAAGTTGAGCCATCAAACTTGATTATACCCTTCATGCCTGTGTGGAATGATTCCACAATGGACAGAAGAGTTGGTGGACAGCCAATCTTCTTTAGTGCTTTGAACAGACCCTCACGACTGACCAAATCGAATGCCTTTGTGAGGTCGATGAAGGCAATAAACAGTGTCTGATTTTGTTCCCGGCATTTTTCTTGCATCTGTCGCAATGAGAATATCATATCTATGGTAGACCGGTTCTGACGGAAGCCACACTGTGATTCGGGGTAGACTTGATCTCTCAGGACTTGAAGTCTGCGCAGGACAATTCTGGCAAATACTTTCCCAACAATACACAGAAGTGAGATACCCCTATAGTTGTTGCAGAGCTCCGATCTCCCTTGTTCTTGTACAGCGTTATGATGTTTGAATCTTTGAAATCCTGTGGGACTTGTCCTTCTCGCCAGCATAGCTCTATTAGCTGGTGGATCTGTAGAGCGAGGGTGTCTTGCCCACTCCTGATCACCTCTATTGGAATCCCATCCTTACCTGGAGCCTTGCCAGATGCAAGCTCATTTATAGCACACTTAACTTCTGTTATAGTGGGAAGTGTGTCCAGGTGGTCAAGAGTTGGCAGGGCCTCTATGGCGTTGAGGGCATCATCCGCCAGCTTGGTCTCACTTGAGTAAAGCTCTAAATAGTGCTCGACCCATCTATCCATCTGCTGTTTCTTATCAGTGATGATTTCTCCAGTCAAGGTTTTCAGCGGTGCACTTCTTTTGATCATTGGACCACAGGCTTTCTTTATCCCTTCATACATGCTTCTGATGTTTCCCTTATCACTTGCGATTTGAATGGACTCACATAACTTGATCCAATAGTCATTCGCACACTGCCTGGCAGCCTTTTGTACATCCTTCCTCGCTTCCTTCAGCTCACTCAAAGTGTTACGCGTTGGTCTTTCCTTATTTCTTAAGAGAGCTATCTTCTTTTTATCAATCAAGGGCTGCAGTATCTGGCTGTTTGCCGCAAACCAGTCCTGCCTCTTATGATCCACAGTGCCGTAAACCCCTACCGCTGTTTTATAAATAGTTTCCTTAAGTTTACTCCATTTATCATTTACTATACAATTTTCTGATGTATCATTGAAAGCGTCCTCAAGTTGCTGTTGAAATTTAAAGCACTTTCCAGGATCGTGAGTGTTAAAAATATTAATCCTGGGGCTAGACTTGTGTTTAGCTGTGTAGATTCTCTTTGGTCTCAGTCTAACCCTTGCAACAACCAAAGAATGATCTGTATCACAGTCAGCACTGTGGTAACTTCGAGTTAATGATGTATGGTTCAGATGTTGTCTCCGTGTGATAATGAAGTCCAGCTGATGCCAATGGCCGGATCTTGGATGTTTCCATGTGACCTTATGCATCTCTTTTGTTTTAAAAAAGGAGTTTGTAATACATAGGTCATTTCTAGTGCAATGCTCCAGCAGCCTTTGCCCATTATCATTCATGCGACCGATGTTGTATTTTCCAAGGCACACTGGCCATGAACTCGAGTCCTTGCCCACACGAGCATTGAAATCACCGAGCATATAAATGTAGTCGGATTTTTGAACTGCCTTGATCGCAGAGTCCAGCTGCTCATAGAACGTATCTTTCACATCATCAGAGGAAGTGAGTGTCGGTGCATATGCAGTGAGAGTGGTGGCAAATCCACAAGAGGTTGCCAAGCGCAGTGACAATAATCTTTCATTACCTCCAGCTGGGATATCAATCATTCCCAGTAGCGAATTCTTCACTGCAAAGCCCACACCGTGTTGCCTTTTTTCTGCCTGCCCTCTTCCCTTCCAAAAAAAGGTGTAATTGTTTTCCCTGAGTGACCCTTCCTCAGCGAGGCGAGTCTCCTGCAGGCCAGCAATATCAATGTTAAGACGATTGAGTTCAGCATCAATCACAGCCGTTTTTCTCACATCGTCAATATTTGACAAGTCAGTGGAAAATCCTGGACACATGGTTCTCACGTTCCAGGTTGCAAGCCGTAGCTTGAGGTTTCTATTATTCTTTTTATTAGTACCTGGTGCATTGGTTTTACAGCCTGCGATTCAGATTTTGTCCTAGCCCCAAGCACCCGTTGAAGCAGGCAGGCTGTGGCGGATCAGCACCCAATTGGCCGGGGGCTGCCCAGCTTGAGGCGGGCGGTAGCTGATCAGTGACACCTGTAGGTGTCTCCCACCGTCAGAGGCAACGCGTGGCGCCCCATGTCTTCGCCAACTGACAAGGACTTATAACCCCTAACAGTTGCCTCTCGCTTTGATTCCGAGACCGGTTAAGACCAGGGATGGAGTTATTGCCTCTCCATAGCACAAAGCCTGGGCTAAAATAAAGAAACCATGTGTTGCCCATGCAGCATGATCCCTCTCTCGGCCTGCCTAGTTCACTCCAGAGGAAAGTTGACACCTATACATCTGGAACAAGACAAGCTGCAGAAGCTGCCGGATCAGCAAAGCAATGCTCTAACTGTTCGCCTGTCGGAGCTTCGATCCTAGACCAGCTGCCAACCATGTCTTAGGGCCTGGTCTGCCCTGCCATGACTTATTTTGTCTTTGGGTTGCATTTCCTCGCACCAGGATAAGGCCAGTACCCTCCCAATTGCGCTCTTCCGCCCGAAGCCGTTGGCACAATGTGGGGTGTCGGGTTTGGTAAGCGCCGCCCAACATTCGGCGCTGACAGAAACCAGGTAGTACCGTCTACTGTCATACGGTAGCTCAGTCATATCTGACTAAGACCTGACTCCCTTATTTATTTATTTATTTATTTATTTATTCACTTGATATTCTTGTATACAGTTGAGCATGTACACTATGATGCTGAACCTATGTTTTCTCTGACCACACGTCACGAGTGGTGACTATTTCGCTATCCCAGAGGCTTTCTGCAGTGGAATAAAGACACTACAATAGCGGTGATAAGAAAGATTAGACAGGTTGGAAGTTGTTCCACATAACAAAGTCTGTAAACCGTATCAATGACGACTAGGCTAACACGACGCGCAGTCTGTCATTAATGCTGGTAGATGAGCTTAAACCAAGCCAATAACAACTCGATCTCTCTTAGTAAAACCCCACTTCAAGAGGCTAAATCATACACCTGTTTGAGAAACAATGTAGGCAAAAGTGGGGGA
Organism: Cepaea hortensis; assembly: GCA_963921405.1. Classification (NCBI taxonomy): domain Eukaryota; kingdom Metazoa; phylum Mollusca; class Gastropoda; order Stylommatophora; family Helicidae; genus Cepaea; species Cepaea hortensis. Next base: position 24,668,541 of record OY992893.1, read on the forward strand.
ACAGATGGAGATACTAAAATAATAATACAAAAGGAAAGAGAAGCTTTAAGAATACTACGGCATTGGTGGAAATCAGGTGATGTTAAAAGTTAGCGCTAAGCTTTGAATGTTTAACTCCAGTGTTAAATCATCACTACTGTATGGGGCAGAAACATGGACACCAACTAATTGAATTACTAATACACTAAATAAATTCACTATCACACTAATTAAATTCATTATCACACTAAATAAATTCACTATCACACTAAATACATTCACTATCACACTAAATACATTCACTATCACACTAATACATTCACTATCACACTAAATGCATTCACTATCACATTAAATACATTCACTATCAAACTAAATACATTCACTATCACACTAAATACATTCACTATCACACCAAACACATTCACTATCACACTAAATACATTTACTAATTCCTGTCTGTGTAGAATATTGGGTATATTGTCGCTGTAAAGAAATTGTATCACAGAATCACTAATGTGTAGCTCACTAAGAAAACTAAACAGATCACAGATCTGAACCACTAAATCACCAAACATCTAAACCACTTCAACACCACATATCTACACCACTACAACACCACACAACTAAACCACTCCGACACCACACAACTAAACCACTCCGACACCACACAACTAAACCACTCCGACACCACACAACTAAACAACCCCAACACCACACACCTAAACAACCCCAACAACACACAACTAAACAATCCCAACACCACACAACTAAACCACTCCGACACCACACAACTAAACCACTCCGACACCACACAACTAAACCACTCCGACACCACACAACTAAACCACCCCGACACCACACAACTAAACAACCCCAACACCACACACCTAAACAACCCCAACAACACACAACTAAACAATCCCAACACCACACAACTAAACCACCCCGACACCACACAACTAAACCACCCGGACACCACACAACTAAACCACCCCAACACCACACCTATACCCAACTCCCACACTGGACAATCCGCCAGCATCCCACAGAAGCCATGGAATCAAGCATGAACCTTGTGCTAGTGTGTCAACATGGCGGTCCGAGGGCCAATCTTCAATAAGACCAGAGCTTATCTACATCCGCCCGGTCTCGGCAAACAGACGTCCGAGTATTCCCTGGAACCAAGAGACAGTATAGAAAGTGAGTTAGTCACCTCATCTTCATCTATCCAATCATTTGATGACTTTTCCTGTGCTAAATTACGCACACAAAACAGTTTTTCGTCATTTCTCACTATCATAGGCCATACACCCTGCCTCTATTTCCTCTTCTTCTTCTTCTTCTTCTTCTTCTTCTTCTTCTTCTTCTTCTTCTTCTTCTTCTTCTTCTTCTTCTTCTTCTTCTTCTTCTTCTTCTTCTTCTTCTTCTTCTTCTTCTTCTTCTTCAGCGTTCCGAGCCATTGAGGTTCTTTACAACCCGTCTCCATTCGTCTCTCTGGTGGACTTTCTCTTGCCAGTCGTTTATTCCAAGTGCTTGTCGGTCTGTGTATATATTATCTCTCCACAGTCTTCTTGGTCTACCTCGGGGTCTACGGTCATTTATGTCCTTGAGTGTAAGCGAATTTTGTTTCCCTATTATCTTCCATTCTTTCTATATGCCCTAGCCATTGTAGTCTATTAGCCTTCATGATACCAGTGATTAGTGGGGACTTAAACGGATCTATTTCTGTTTTGTGAAAATTATCAATCACATGGTGATTCCATATAGGACGTGGTTTCGCTCTGCTTTGACTTCTCAGTACACTCTCCATAATTATGTTTTCTAGATTCGCTTGCACTTTTATATGTTCAAAACATGCTTTGTGCAAATGTAGTTGTAAGGAAATGTGTGGCTGTTAGTTAGTTAGTTAGTTAGTTAGTCGACAGATCATCCTCGTTGCACATCGAACCATTCAGTCCATAAGTGCTCGGATCCCCTCCTCAGCAAATCCCGCAGCGTGTAGCGGCTAACGACGCCAGTTCTGTGTTGGTTTATCAATCTTCTTGGGCTTCCTGCGTAGTGTTCTTGTTTGGCCACCCCTCTTTTAATTTGCTGCTCTCGCAGTCTGGCCATTGTTGTAGATTCACAGTCATTACTTGGTTCTCGCAAAAGTCTTACTTCTCGTAGAGCATTTAGAATGTCAGCCTGGTCCATGGCGCGTCCGCCCTCCACAGTAGCCTCACCTGCGAGCTTGTCAGCCCGCTCATTTCCTTGCACTCCCGCATGCCCTGGCACGAAGATGAAACTAATCTTTGCCAGCTGAGACCGCAAATATGTGTGGCTGTAGAATTAAGAATATATGTCGTTATAAGGACATGCATTGTTGTAGCTATAAGGACACTGCTCTGTGAGTTCAACTGTCGCTGTAGTAATTTACATTTACTACTCTGTGGGGTTAATTCTCGCTCTAGTAATACACTACTCTGTGAGTTTAATTGTTGCTGTAGTAATATGCTACTCTGTGAGTTTAAATGTCGCTGTAGTGACGTACCACTCTATGATTTCACCTTCTTGTAGACCAATCCGTACTCGATGGGTGATGTTATCAATATCTGGCAGGCCGCCATCACTACCAAGTCCATTTCCTGGTGTCAAATGGAGGTCATTTCGCACTTGCATTTCGATAAGTCTCGATTGAGATTCGAACACATGACCATTATACCGCGAGCCAAGCTGGCTAGCCAGTCCACTTATCCTGGCTGTTATGTGACTGGTCGTCTGATCATGAATCTCCAACCAGCTATATTCTCAGCAATATGCGTCAGTTTCCTACTTGTATTCGTCTGCATCATACGGCCATTGTGCGTCTGTGTGATGTGGTTGTTTCTGGTATGTCTGAGTAATGTGGTTGTTTCTTGTATGTCTGTGTGATGTGGTTGTTTCTGGTATGTCTGTGTGATGTGGTTGTTTCTGGTATGTCTGAGTAATGTGGTTGTTTCTTGTATGTCTGTGTGATGTGGTTGTTTCTTGTATGCCTGTGTGATGTGGTTGTTTCTTGTATGCCTGTGTGATGTGGCTGTTTATTGTATGTCTGTGTGATGTGGTTGTTTCTGGTATGTCTGAGTAATGTGGTTGTTTCTTGTATGTCTGTGTGATGTTGTTGTTTCTTGTATGCCTGTGTGATGTGGTTGTTTCTTGTATGCCTGTGTGATGTGGCTGTTTATTGTATGTCTGTGTGATGTGGTTGTTTCTTGTATATCTGTGTAATATAATCGTTCCTGGCCTGTCTGTATGATATAGTTGTATCTAGCAGACCTGTATGAGGCAGTGTTTCCTTGCAAACAACACTGAGGCAAATGAAACATTTCCGGCATGTCAAAAGTCATGAATGTCATAAAACAATAATTATGAAGGGAGAGCTGCCTGGGAAGTTGAGATATAGAAGACCACGCTGGGGGGTGTGTTTGATAATGTATACACGACAGCAATAGGGACAGGACATCTAGATCATGATAGAGAGGAAGTTCTGCTCCGTGGCGAAGGAGTTATCGACGCAGTTTGTAATCCCGCATACCGCGTATGAAACACAGCTGAGGGTGATTTGGCAGCAGACTGCCTTGCGTTGGGTGTTTAATAAAATGGTATGAGCACCGGTAGTTCAGAAATCAATGTCAAACTACTGAACGTAGACTTGCCAAGAGATCACAAACAGCCAAAAAATAATGGGATTGACTATGACGTCCTGTAAAGGATATGCAACTAAATAACTGTTATGGAAGAGTGGGGGAAGTTGCGCGCAGTATTGGCCACCTGATGTTGATTATTCCCCTAAAGGAATACGGTGTTAAGAAATAGCATGCGATCATCTGGAGAACATTTCATCCTCGTTGTTGAAGTATTGTTGAACTCTTGGCCATATGGTGCATGACCTATAACACTGGTCTACAGTCATTTTGGTGCTTTTCATTTTATAGCTGTTCTTTGGTAATTTTGTGTTGCTGGTTCCAAAAAATGTGTAATCATATTTTTTCTATCAGCTCTAGTTTATGAGATAAATAAGATTGACATTCTGAGTAGGACAACTGTTATTTATAAGCCTTGAGTTAAGTGCCATCAGTGGCATTTTGACTCTAATCTGCATTCATATTATATATAATTACAGTGAATTTATCGCCTTCATGTAAAACACATGCAAAATGTATTAAACCTTTATCACTATCATTTTGTTATCTGTAGTCAACACACAAAAAACTTCTTTTCGAGGACTTCATGGAATGTGATATTCCCGGACAGTCATGCTTAAGTGTCCAACAGTAATCTGCCATTATGTGGTGATCCCTGGTATCTCTTATCTATTGGTTTTATATCTTCGTGAAATCTTTCACCTCGCTCCTCACTAAAGTCGCCAAGATTCTCGGCAAGGAAATATATGAAAGAAAGAAAGTTATGGAGGTAGTGCAATGTTTTGCTCATGTTGCATCCAAGCTTACAAAAACTCGACAGCATGGTTTCAACTAATTCAGAATAATTGTCTGCTTTAAAGTTACCCAGACAGTTTCGCACAACTAAAACAAATAAATACCAGGTTGTGAACTCTGTAATTTTCATCGAATCAATACAATTTTGATCGATTATTAACTTGCTTTATTAAATGCCAGCTTTAATTTTGCCTAAAAGTCATCTTAGTGGTTCTTGGGTTCTCTCCAAACCACTGGAATTCCAGATTTTGTAAAGGACTTGATAGCAATAGTTTTTTTTTTCTTCCCCAGAGCCTCACACAGAAAATACTGTAATAATGTTAATTAAATACACAAATGCCTGTTTCTCAAAAACTAGAAATCAGGTGTAAAATGTTTGGCAACCAAAAATATGATTTGTGGGGTTGTGTAGTTGATAGACCAATCGGCACTTAGTGGGTGCTATGGTCAGCACCATCCTGGAGGCTTTTACTTCCCAAATACATTTCCTGGCACCCATTTTAGGCGATGTCGACCTGGGAACTCCGTAAATTTTTAAAATCCACGTCGATGTAGATTTGAACCCACGAGCCGCGGGCTGACAGATGAGCGTCTAGCTACTACGTTACAGCGGCTTCCCAACATTATTACACAGAGGGATTTCCCAAACCTGCTCCATCGCTTTCTTCAGTTGCCGCTTTAGCACAAGAAGATCTTTGTCTGATGGCATGTCGTAGGCACTCCAGAGTTTTGGGCAGGTTATCGGAAGCAATAAACTAGATTATTTAGTGACAGTTAGTAAACTGAGGGGAAATGAACAAAAAGAACGCAGAGAGATACATATATGGGTGGTTTGGTCACGTCGGGACAAGGACACAGAGCTGATCCACGAATCTGGAGTTCGTGTGAAATGACGAAACATGACCGCTCACGCTTATCGGCCCGGCACATGATAGTGATTATGTCTGTCCTTGAGTTATTCAGTTTGCTATTTCTGCATTGCGTAAATTGATCTGTTATTGTAATATGACGCTAGTCAGCCAAGTCTCTCTTTGTTTTTCTATGGCCTTCTGCATATCCTGGCTGACTTTATTTGATTCATTAGCAAAAAATGTACGTTTTTGATAGCATCAAGTCAGAAGGAACTACAGGAAATGATAGATACCGTGGTTGTAGACAGTAAAAAAAATAAGGAAAATAGAAGTCATGGTTATAATAAAATAAACAGATTGGCAAGCTTACTTTCAGTAGTTTGTCATTGCTTTCTGAACGACTATTACCCATCCAATTTTATTTTTTTTTTTTTTAAACCAAAGCAAGGCTGTCTACTATTAAAGTAAATTATGTTATTTGGGGCAAGTGCAGTAATTCAATTATCTAGGCACATAAATAACATCAGATAGAAGATGCATTACAGAGATAAAGAACGGAATAGGACAAGCGAAAACTGCATTATATCAAATGTGTAACATATTATGCACTAAGACCTTGTCATTGGAAGTTAGGGGAAAAAATCCTTGCATATTACATAGAACCAGTTCCAACATATGGCTGCGAATCCTGGACAATTAGTAAGCACGTGAAAAAAAATTCCGGAAGGCTTTGGAGATGTGGTTTTATAGAAGAATGCTAATTATTCCTTGGGCAGTCTAAAAGAGCAAACTGGACATTTTGAGGGCAGTTAAGCCGCAGAGACAACGCATCACAAACATCAGAAATACGCAGTCTTTATTTTTGGGTCACATTATGAGAAAACAAAAATTTGAACATATTGTGACAACTGGAAAGATTTGTGGAAAGAAATGCTGGTGAAGACAGCGAGATAAAATTTTTGACAGTCGTCTGACATGACATTAAAAGGGTTCAACGCACGAATTAATTAACACATGACATTGAAGATCACAAGATATTTAGAAGCATGATCATCCACGTCAGTTAGCAACGTAATTGATTTTGATGTTTTCTTTTTGTGAATATTAGTGCCTTCTCCTTTCCAATCCATGTATTTGAATAACGAAGACGCAAACCATATATAGTTATGAACACTGTATCATGTTGCACCTGAAAACAGCAATGCTTCTATAAACGTATGATACCAAGGAACAATGCCTGGAATCAAACACGGGAGTTAATGGATATTTGCAGAAATGTTCATTAAAAACTCTCGGTTGTGTCCCTTATATGGTGGAAATGTTGAAACTGCAGTAGTGTAGTGGCTAGATGCTCGCCTCCCGGCCCTGTAGTCATGGGTTCAACGCGCATCGAGATGGACTTTTTTTTTTCGCGATTCCATCCTATTTCAGGATATTGCGGTCAACACCAGCACATTTCAGCTGTATGTCTATTCCTAGGCTAGATTACGCTCATCAGCACGCCACGACTTTTTGAGCGACCGGCTCCATATCGAGATGGATACAAATTTTAAAATTAATTTGCGCTCCCAGATTGATAAGACCTAAAATGGGTATTAAGACATTTCTGAGGAAGTAAAGACGGCCGCGTGATATTGACCACATGACCTGCTGTGTGTCTGCAGGCTGATCTATAAAAGGTATGTCTAGCAACACATGCCCATTGACCACATGATCTGCCGTATGCAGATTGGTCTATTAAAAAAATAAAAATTCTTTAGACGGTGATGATGTCATCTACACAGATGGGTCGGCCGTCCGACATGTGAGAAGATCATGGGCCTTTACGGCGCGGGCAGGAGGGAGAATTGTGAAGGAAGACTCTGGTGCTTTTGTTGAGACCACAGGTAGCCTGACTATGGAAGTTATGGCAGTAAGTAAAGCAATAACATGGCTCGAGACACAGACATCACTAGGGCATGTTTCCTTAGCGACTCAATGAGCATGCTCAAGAGGATAGAGATGGGGTGGATCCGAAGAAAGTGGTTGCTGTCTCTGGAGCGGTCTCGGCTGGCAAAGATTAGTTTCATCTTCGTGTGAGGGCATGCGGGAGTACAAGGAAATGAGCGGGCTGACAAGCTCGCAGGTAAGGCTACTGTGGAAGGCGGACGTGCCATGGTCCAGGCTGACATTCTGAAAGCTCTACGAGAAGTAAGACTTTTACGAGAACCAAGTGATGACTGTGAATCTACAACCATGGTCAGCCTGCGAGAACAGAAAATCAAAAGAGGGGTGGCCAAACAAGAACACTACGCAGGAAGCCAAAGAAGATTGATAAACCAACACAGAACTGGTGTCGTTAGCCGCTACACGCTGCGGGATTTACTGAGGAGGGGATCCGAGCACTAATGGACTGAATGGTTCGATGTGCAATGAGGATGACCTGTCGACTAACTAACTAACTAACTAACTAACTAACTAACTAACTAACTAACTATCTAACTAACTAACTAACTAACTAACTAACTAACAATAAAAGGTATATCTAGCAACACATGCGCATCGCACGCAAAAAGGTCCTTTATTGTCCTGTTTGTATATGAAATATGACATCAAGTATCAACATCGGTGCTCTCAGGACATTTCCACACGTGCTCCGTCCCCTCCTCCAGAAGCCAGCGAAGAGTTCCCATGCTGATGATACCAGTGCCCGCCACCTTGAACGCCCGCTGGTAATTTCCTCTACGGGTTGAGCGTCATCCAGTCCTCCTGTTCATGCACCTACAGAGACAGACAGACAGACAGACAGACAGACAGACAGACAGACAGACAGACAGACAGACAGACAGACAGACAGACAGACAGACAGACAAACAGACAGACAGACAGACAAACAGACAGACAGACAGAGCAAGCGACATAGAGAGATAGAAAAAGTCAGAGAGAGAAAGACATAGAGAGAGACACACAAAGAGAGATACAGTGAGAGACAGAGCGAGAGAGACAGAGAGAGTCAGAGACAGAGAGAGACAGAGAGAGACAGAGAGAGACAGAGAGAGAGAAAGACAGAGAGAGAGACAGACAGAGCGAGAGACAGAGAAAGATAAAGAAAGACATAGAATACACATAGAGAGACAGAGAGAGACACACATAGAGAGAGACAGAGAGACACAGAGAGATACATAGAGAGACAGAGAGTTACAGAGAGAGAATGAGCGAGAGACAGAAAGAGAGATAGAGAAAGACAGAGAGAAAAAGACATAGAGAGAAAGACATAGAGAGAGACACAGAGAGGGGCAGAGAGTGAGCGAGAGAGAGAGATAGATAGAGAGAGAGACAGAGCGAGAGGGCGACAGAGAGAAACAGAGAGACAGAGAGAAACAGAGAGAGAGAGAAACAGACAAAGAGACACGGAGATAGAGACACACAAGAGAGAGAACACACAAACAGACACACTCACACAGAGAGACACAGAGAGAGAGAGAGAGAGAGACAGAGAGAGGGAGAGACAAAGAGAGAGACACAGAGATAGAAACACAGAGAGAGACACCGTGAGAGACACACAGAGGGACAGAGAGAGAGAGAGACACACACACACACACAGAGAAAGACAGAGAGAGAAAAACATAGAGAGACACCCACACACACACACACACAGAGACAGACAGACAAAGAGAGATAGAGAAAGAGAGAACGAACGAATGAACTGTATTTTCAAAAGGTTAAGAATTGGGCACGCAGACCCATCTGACATTCTGCCCTTCTTCTCACTTTCCTCTCATGCATTCTTTCATTCATACATCACTTATGAAGCTAATCTTAGACAACAACAGAACAATATGCATTAAAACGAATGGAAAATAATCAAAAATACATGTCTCACTAAGGCAATTTTAACATGGCCATTATAAATAGAGAGAGAGAGAGAGAGAGAGAGAGAGAGAGAGAGAGAGAGTGAGAGAGAGAGAGAGAGAGAGAGACGTTCCCGCTTGTGTGTATACATACACATACACTCTGTACCATGTCGCTAAGCGTGGGCGGTCATGGTTCGCCATCTCACAAGATCAAGAGTCCCGGATCGGTAAATGCATCACCTGCCATGCTGAACTGACTAGACACTTATGTGCCCCTCCACAAGCATCAGCTCAAGGTGCCCCATGTGTCCTTTGTGAGACTGACGGCTGACCGTTGTCGGTGCGAATTAGAACAAAAAGTCTTAAAAGTCGAGAGGATCGTCATCACTGCTCCGGGTTTAACATCTCATATGGTTCGGTCTCTTTCCGCAGGGTGAACTGCAGAAAGCATCGCACAAAGCACGAACTCCGTAGCTCCAGCGATGATCCCCAGGAGTCTCTGAGAAAAATTCACTCGTGAACCGAAAGACGTAACCCAGAATCGAACCCACAACCTTCGGAGCGCGAGGCAGACAGCTTGATCACTTCGCCAGGGCGACTCCCTGTCAGTGCGAATGTGTCCGCCTATCCAGCATATGTAGATATATGGTTATGCTTCTTTGCCTGACGGGATTGCCACAGGAATGGCAATTGTAAACCTAAGCATATTTGACACTGCATATTTGTTTTGTATTGCAGAGTTGATCCAGAACACCAAAGACCGCGATCTGTGGAAAGACATGAAACCCTTCGCCAACTGACAGGGCACTCGATGATGATGATGATGATGATGATGATGATGATGATGATGATGATGATGATGATGATGATGATGATGATGATGATGATGATGATGATGATGATGATGATGATTTGTTTCGTTATTCAACAGGAAGTTCACTAAACGTCAACATTTGCAATGCATGATCAAGCAAAGACAATGGAATCCCGTTTTTGCAGTTGCCACGTCGTTAATTATCCTTGCCCTAAAATTTAGAATCATCGTTTGGTGTCCGATAGACAGGTTTGTACACCAAATGTGTTTTTACGTTATAAATTCATATACATATCACAACTATATTCAATCTCTGACTGCACCACTGCAGATAAAATGTACGTTCAAAGCGTGCACACTGTGGAGAACCTTTTATGTGTAATTAATTGTTTTTCTTTGATAATGCTTTGAGAAGCTGAATTACAAGACCACATGAATAGTCTAAATGAAATGTGTAGAGAACATAACATGAAAATTAGCACAAGCAAAACAGAGGTAATGACTTTAACTACAGAAGAAAAAGCAACAACAATTCACCTAAACGAACATCCCTTGAAACAATTAAAGAGTTTCAAGTACCTAGGAAATATAATGCCATC
>OY992893.1:24686576-24736576 GCA_963921405.1 Cepaea hortensis
TATAGCTCCTCTGAAGGCCTCCCCATGCTCTGCTCATAGCGAAGTCATCCTCCCTCTCACTTGTGGTTCATCTCCTTCTCTCGGCTTCCCTCCCTCAGGTCTGATTTAGGTGGTTAATTTGCTGATGTGTTGGGTGGTTGTTGGTATGTAGCCACCAAGATCACTGATGAATATTCGCATAAATATATACATTCCTACCAATACAATAATAAGAAGTAGGTCGGAAGAAATCTAAATTCCTGAAGTAGGAACTAGTTCCCCTCCCCTCCTTTTCTCTCTGAGCTAGTGTTGGGTTAAGTTGGGGTGGTCAGAGATTATCACACGGTGTACGCCTTGTATCAACTTGTTCCTGCTGTATGTAAGTTCTCATTTGACCGGGGTCAGTGAACGTGTACAGTAAGACATTGACAAGAGTGAGAATATGTCAAGATGCATGTAAATAAATGACATACATTTAGAACATTTCTTCCACTAAATGGTGTTTACAATGTGTATAAATAATTCTCTGTGTTTTCCCAATTAACTACTTCTTCTTCTTGTGTCTAATAACTCTCTTCCATTACCTGTTGTTGTTGTGATGTTGAGTGTTGGGTTGTGTGGTGATGAGTGGTGTGGAGTGGTGTTGTGTTTTAAGTTATGTTGAGTAATGAGTTAAGCTCACTGCGCGTGATGGTGTTCCGCGAAGCACAACTTTCTCATGTGTTGCAGTTCATGTGTGCCCTTATCTAATTAAATTTGACATAAATATAAATATTTATTTCGCCAAACCCTATTAATTCTATAGATAAAGGTGAAAGGAAAGATTGATTTCACTTTCAGCTTTCTAGATTGTAAATAGGCATAGATAAGTCTGTTTTAGAACAAGGCACTTATTCTAGTACACGAACTGTCTTTTCAGCTGTAGATAGTGGTGCATCTTTAACAATGTTTCTGGTGAAATGCACAAGATTGCTTTAGAATCATCACTTCTCACAGTTGTTTAGAATAGAATATAGTAGTGGAATGCACTTCTTAAAGTTAATAATTATCTCTAAGAATATCAGAGATTTTAGTTTCATCGAAGAGAATATTCTGCCCGGGAATGGCTTTGCGTCGTTAGAATCTACAGTCGAGCATTTTTACATTTCAGAGGTTTTAATTAATAATCATACATTTCAATTGACATCACAAACATGGGTTTACATTACTTGATACATCGGGTTCTTAGTCTAATCAAGGGCCAACAAACGTACCTCGGATCCAGACTTTTGCCTTGCCCATTGAATTTTTGGTCACACACTCTTCTCACATCCGTCCATGGAGCGAGTTCAGACAAAAGTGCGGGCTTATTAACATTTCTGATGAAATAGTAATATATGTTAATTATGCACTGGCGCGAAGGCGGTCACGTGTTTCTTCTATCCAATAGTTTTCCGAGCTTGGTCTGATGAAATCTTTCCAAGAATCCACGTCATTTGTCACTTGTTCAGTTCCAGTTTTGATGTTAAGTTTTAAGTCCCAATCTCCAATTGCGTTTGTGAAGTCAATTTCTTTTAATGTTGTTTCCTCTTTTTGCGGCAGTTGTTGGTAATGAATAATGTTGGCTGCGTTATGCCACATGGCCCCACTCCAGATTGTTCTATGGTATGGAACTATGTTTCCAACATTTTCAGTTATCAAGTTGTTCCCATTTTTCCTCCCTTGTATTCTCTTCTGCATCTGATTGACCTGGTTCATCAGGCACTGGGTGTCGACTCAGGAAGTCCGCTCCCACATTCATTTTCCCAGGAACATACTCAACCTGGAACGAGTAAGGTTGAAGAAGCAGCGACCACCTCATAAGTCGGGCATTCAGAGTCTTAGATGCTGCGAGAAACATGAGTGGTTGATGGTCACATTGCACTGTGAAGTGTCTGCCATATAGGTATGCTTGAAATTTCTGTACACTCCATACGAGCGCAAGACATTCTCTCTCGATAGTACTGTAATTTCTCTCTGCTGCATTCAATTTCCTGCTAGCATAGGCTACAGGGAATAGCTCTGATGGTACATCTCCCTTTCTCTGCAACAGCGTTGCCCCAATTCCTATGTTACTGGCATCGGTGCGCAGCACGAATGGTTGGTCGAGGTCTGGTAGATGTAAGACTGGATGAGCAGTTAATGCCTGCTTTAATGCGGTGAAAGCTCTCTCACAGTCAGCTGACCAAGTGACTTTCTCTGGTTTCCCCTTTTTGGTAAGATCCGTTAAAGGTGCTGACAGAGTATTGAAGTCCTTGATGTATTTTTGATAGAATCCACATAAGGATACAAATGATCTTACATCCTTCTTTGTTTTTGGACGAGGTGCTCTCTGGAGTTTGTCCACATTTCCCTCTTGTGGAGTTATCAGTCCATGAGATATCTTATGACCTAGAAAGTCCAATTCTTGGAATCCTATCTGACACTTCTTTGGTCTAGCCGTCAATCCAGTTTCTCTGAGGCGCCTGAACAAAAGATGCAGGGTTTCTACATGCTCTTCAAATGTTTCAGTTGCGATCAGGATGTCATCCATGAAGTGACTGATGTCTGGATGCTGTAGTGGGTCAAGTAATTTTCTCATCATACGTGTAAAGACGCTGGGAGCATTACTTAATCCGAATGGAAGAACGTTGAACTCATAGTGTCCTCCAGACGTGCTGAAAGCTAACCATGGTCTAACTTCCGGTTTTACAGGAATCTGGTAATACCCCTTACTGAGATCAATCCTAGTAAAGTACTTAGCTCGGTTGAGTGCTGTGAAGAGTTTATTCTGATCAGGCAGAGGTTCTGCTTGGAATTCAGTTATAGCATTGAGCTGTCGATAATCGATGCACAATCTATGTTCTCCACTTGGCTTTCTCAATAATACGACGCTAGCACTGTAAGGTGATTCAGATGGTGAGATTATTCCTGCGGTGAGCAGCTGTTGTATTTCTTCCTCTAAAGTCTTTTGCTTTGCATAAGGAACTGGGTAGGTCTTGACTCGCACAGGCACTGTGTCATTCAACTTCATGTCAAATTCCTCCAAATCAGTTCTTCCTGGCTTATCAGTAAGTACTTCTGCATATTTTGCCATAAGTTCCCTAATCTGCTTTTGCTGATCCTTTGTTAAGTTGGGATTGATTTCCACATCCTTAAAGGTCTCTTTGGCTTGCAGTTGGCACTCGACTCCCATTGTTGATCCTTCTTCGACTTCAGTAACCACACTCATGGCCATCAGATGTGCAGGTTCGGTGGTTGAGGGTCTTTCATGATATTTCTTCAAGAGGTTTATGTGAAATACTTTCATCTTGCCTTTGACTGAAATTCTGTAGTTGGTACGCTAGATCTTCTCCGTCACTACATAAGGTCCTCTCCATCCTATTTGCAGCTTATTCTGACTGGTTGGAAGCAGCAACATCACCTTCTCTCCTACCTCTAACTCTCTATCCTTTGCCTTGCGGTTGAAGTTACGAGCAATTCTTCGTCTGGCTTGACGTAGATTGACATTCGCTTGGTTCCAACTGTGTTGTAAACGATTTTTCAACTCGGCAACATATGTAGATGCAGTTACGACTGTATCATCTGTAGTATTATCAGTCCATGTTCGCAGTAACGCCTCAAGGGGTCCTTTGATTGGTCGTCCAAACAACAGTGTGGCTGGAGCAAAACCTGTTGAGTGATGGGGTACCTCCATGTAAGCGAATAAAGCTGCGGGTAAATACAAGTCCCAATCCTCTGTCTTCTCCTGGGCAATTTTGCGCAGGATACTAATCAATGTCCCGTTCCACCTTTCCACAAGTCCATTTGACTGAGGGTGATATGGTGAACTGAAGATATGGCGTGCATGAAAAAGTCTGAAGGTCTCTTCCATGAGCTTACCACGAAACTGTGAACCGTTGTCCGTCAAGATCCTTTGTGGGAATCCTAGACGTGTGAATATTCCTAATAATGCATCAGCGACGTGTTTGGAGTCACAGCTGGGCATAGGAACTGCTTCGGCCCACATGGTTGTTGTGTCCACAAGCGTTAATATGAATCGGTTTCGCCTCTTCGTTGCTGAGAGAGGTCCGATTATGTCTACTGCCACTTTCTCAAATGGAATTCCAGTGATTGGCGATTCACCCAACATTGCCGGTGGTGTCCGGTGTTTTGGTGATACTTTCTGACACTGTGGGCATGATTTTACAAACCGTTGTATGTCTGAATTCATCCCTGGCCAAAAGTAGTGAGTGGTAATCCGCTGTGTAGTAGCGTTGATACCCATGTGCCCACTGAATGGTAGACTGTGACCCATCTCTAAGATCTGAGTCCTGTATTGAGTTGGTACAACAAGTTGATTAAACTCTTGTCCAGCTCGTCCTGCTTTTCTGTAAAGAAGTGCTGACTTCATGAACAGATCACCTTTACGTAAAGGCAAATGTGATTTTGGCAGTTTTCTGAAGCAGGGTTCCAAGGTGCTGTCGGCTTCTTGTGCCCTCTTCAGTTCCTCCGTTCGAGGGATTGGCGTAGTTGTTTCTGGAGTTTTTGTTGCCTGTGATCGAGTGGTCATGGTCGCCATCGCCACAGGTTGAACAGGTTCTCCTAGAACGATAAATCTACACCCGAGGATTACAGGATATATCGGATCGTCCAAGATTGCTGCCTTGATCGTCCCAGTGACATACCGCGAGGCTATGTTCACTTTTGCCACTGGAAGAGACATATTTGTTGAACTCTTCAGTGGTCCCTGTAATTCCACTATTTCCTCTGTCACCTGTTCGGGGTGAACTAAGGATGATGAGACAACACAGTCATATGATAATCCAGTATCATATAAACAGGTCGTTTTGAATCCATTTAGTAAGATGGATTCCACAACCGGAATACGAGATGAGGTGTCTTGATGAGGTGTCTGTTTGGACGTTTCACCAGTGCTCACTTTTTTCTCTTTTCGGTTGGCCAAACATGCCGCTGTGTGTGGAGGTGGCTTCTTCCTGCAATTCTGAAATGTGTGACCCCTAATTTTGCAATGGGTACAGAATGGTTTGTCCTCCCTCGGCGCTGTTTGGACTGAGTGTTGAGTGTTTTTCGGGGATTTCCCCTTTTTCCCGGTGGCTACAGTGTTTTCACCCTCTTTTGGCTGTGGAGTTTTGTTTTGAGAGGGGGTGTTGTTCGAACGTCCCTTTCCTCCCATCTCCTTTTGAGATTTTTCAAATCTCTCTGCCAGGTTGATTATAGTTTCCAGGCGGTCAGCCCCGTTTTGGGTTAGGAATGCCTTCATTTCGTTCTGCATTTTCCCCTTGATCTGATCAATGATAATCATTTCACGGAGTCCTTCATAATTTTCCTCAAATCCTCCCAAGCAAGTCCATCTTTGTATGTATGACTTCAGTCTTTCCACTAGTTGTGCGTAACTCTCACCCGGTTCCTTCCTTGCGGCTTTGAACCTGAGTTTATAAGATTCGGCGTCCACTTCGTATCGGCTCAAGAGTGCCGTCTTGAGTGTTGTGTAGTTCTGTTGTTCCTCTCTAGTGAGTCTTGAGAACACTTCATACGCCGTGGATCTTAAGGCCTGCGCCAACTTCGTCGCCCATCTACTTTCTTCAAGCCCACAGCTGACAGCCATTGCCTCGAAGCGTGATAAAAATCCTTCGATGTGGTCAGTCTGTTCATTAAAGGGGTCCAGAGGAAATGACATAGCTCCTGAATTAAGTTGAGAGACGTGAGGTGGTTCTGTCACTATCGATCCTGATGAGGTTGAGGGTGTAGGACCACTCCCTTTCTCTATCCTCCGGATCTCCACTTCAATCTCCATTCTCCTCAACTCCAGTTGGTGTTGACGCTCTCTCTCCTTATCTTCCATTTCAGCCTGTAGTCGTTTCTCTTTCTCCTCCAATTCTGCTTGAAACTGTTTTTCTTTGAGAGTCAATTCAGCCTGCAGTCTTTCCCTTTTGTCGAATGCATCTGAAACATAGTTAGCTAGCTCAAGGCCATCTAACCCGCATTCTCTACCTGTTTCTGTTATTTGGGCTCTAAACTTTGCAGTTTCCGCCATGTCTATAATTTATTGCTTTGCTCTGCCTATCAATATAATTGCAGTTAGTCTGATCCGCGTAAGTTTGTCAGTCCCTGATCTGCAAAGATACAACAGAGCATGTGCAATATTAAAAACACCCTATGTTATGTCTGTCTGTCAATGCTGGAAAAGCCAAAGGCAGCAGGCACTGAAGTAACCACAATTAATTCCTAGTAAAGAAAAGAATCTGAAATTAGACAGAGTTTTCCCAACGGATAAGATTTTCCGGTGGTTGATGAAATGCTGTTAAGTTCAGACTCCACAGGAATAGAACACCTTCTCTGAAAGAGAAGTAGTGTTGGTAGAGTAGATACACACTATATATTTCACCTGGAGCAACTCTCTCTGAAGTATAAGCCTATTTGAACATGGCCCTCTTCTCCAGGAGTAAAATCAGTCACCTACTCTTATTTATCTATAAATGTCATTCATATCATGTGGCTGTCAATCAATACCCCACATGGTATCTGTTAAACATTCTAGAAAATAACTGTGTTAATAATCTAAAGATAACTGTGTTCATGTATTTTTAGGTGATTGTTTAAAGGTTAATATATGGGAACCATCCAGGACTTAGCCCACAATATGTCATATATTTTTGAAGGGAGTGGGAGATCACTGTAGTGCATGCCCCATCTCTAATAAAAGATGTAGAGCCCCATCCTCTTCTATCTTCAATAACCCCAGAATATGAACCTTGAGTTATCTGCAGGCCTCGTTCTATTAAGTATTGTCTAGGAGATATAGATTATGGCCCTGGTAAGAATGGTAATTACTAACTGGGAATCTGCCCCTTCTCCAATGATTCTGATAGCTCTGGAGCCCCCTTATTGTTTATCAAATCTGAGGAAAGTCTGGAGAATTTTCTCAGCCTGATTTAGATGAAGAAAACATGGATGTTGAGCAGTTGATAGATCTAGAGTCTTTTTATTTCCCCATTCAGTAAGTCATTAGGAGTTAATTTATCTTTAAGCAATCAAACACATAAACATCACATTAGATTTTGACAACATGATGTACAAAGAAGTTGTTGCCACAGATAGGTTTGAACTTGACAAATTAACAGAAGGTCAATTCATGTTAATCATTTATTGACTGGCCCGAGCCTTCTGGTCAG
Source organism: Cepaea hortensis (assembly GCA_963921405.1). NCBI lineage: Eukaryota > Metazoa > Mollusca > Gastropoda > Stylommatophora > Helicidae > Cepaea > Cepaea hortensis. The sequence goes on from OY992893.1 coordinate 24,693,728, forward strand.
TACATACATCTCTATTGTGATTTACACAAAGTAATAGAACAGTTGCACATTGGACCATTGTCCCAGACAAGCAATAACAAGCATCAATATATGAGATGTCAACAAGTGTGAAAACATAGTAAACATTTTGATGTTGTACATATTAAGTATGATAGTGGTGTCTCAACCATAAATATATCAGTGTTCCTGTAATTGGGTGTGGGTTCTACCTATCAGAAAAGTAACCTGGTGACTGGAGGATTAGGTAAGCCAGGGTCCATTGACTGATGGATCCACTTCAGGTCTGCCCGTATAGCTCCTCTGAAGGCCTCCCCATGCTCTGCTCATAGCGAAGTCATCCTCCCTCTCACTTGTGGTTCATCTCCTTCTCTCGGCTTCCCTCCCTCAGGTCTGATTTAGGTGGTTAATTTGCTGATGTGTTGGGTGGTTGTTGGTATGTAGCCACCAAGATCACTGATGAATATTCGCATAAATATATACATTCCTACCAATACAATAAATAAGAAGTAGGTCGGAAGAAATCTAAATTCCTGAAGTAGGAACTAGTTCCCCTCCCCTCCTTTTCTCTCTGAGCTAGTGTTGGGTTAAGTTGGGGTGGTCAGAGATTATCACACGGTGTACGCCTTGTATCAACTTGTTCCTGCTGTATGTAAGTTCTCATTTGACCGGGGTCAGTGAACGTGTACAGTAAGACATTGACAAGAGTGAGAATATGTCAAGATGCATGTAAATAAATGACATACATTTAGAACATTTCTTCCACTAAATGGTGTTTACAATGTGTATAAATAATTCTCTGTGTTTTCCCAATTAACTACTTCTTCTTCTTGTGTCTAATAACTCTCTTCCATTACCTGTTGTTGTTGTGATGTTGAGTGTTGGGTTGTGTGGTGATGAGTGGTGTGGAGTGGTGTTGTGTTTTAAGTTATGTTGAGTAATGAGTTAAGCTCACTGCGCGTGATGGTGTTCCGCGAAGCACAACTTTCTCATGTGTTGCAGTTCATGTGTGCCCTTATCTAATTAAATTTGACATAAATATAAATATTTATTTCGCCAAACCCTATTAATTCTATAGATAAAGGAGAAAGGAAAGATTGATTTCACTTTCAGCTTTCTAGATTGTAAATAGGCATAGATAAGTCTGTTTTAGAACAAGGCACTTATTCTAGTACACGAACTGTCTTTTCAGCTGTAGATAGTGGTGCATCTTTAACAATGTTTCTGGTGAAATGCACAAGATTGCTTTAGAATCATCACTTCTCACAGTTGTTTAGAATAGAATATAGTAGTGGAATGCACTTCTTAAAGTTAATAATTATCTCTAAGAATATCAGAGATTTTAGTTTCATCGAAGAGAATATTCTGCCCGGGAATGGCTTTGCGTCGTTAGAATCTACAGTCGAGCATTTTTACATTTCAGAGGTTTTAATTAATAATCATACATTTCAATTGACATCACAAACATGGGTTTACATTACTTGATACATCGGGTTCTTAGTCTAATCAAGGGCCAACAAACGTACCTCGGATCCAGACTTTTGCCTTGCCCATTGAATTTTTGGTCACACACTCTTCTCACATCCGTCCATGGAGCGAGTTCAGACAAAAGTGCGGGCTTATTAACATTTCTGATGAAATAGTAATATATGTTAATTATGCACTGGCGCGAAGGCGGTCACGTGTTTCTTCTATCCAATAGTTTTCCGAGCTTGGTCTGATGAAATCTTTCCAAGAATCCACGTCATTTGTCACTTGTTCAGTTCCAGTTTTGATGTTAAGTTTTAAGTCCCAATCTCCAATTGCGTTTGTGAAGTCAATTTCTTTTAATGTTGTTTCCTCTTTTTGCGGCAGTTGTTGGTAATGAATAATGTTGGCTGCGTTATGCCACACACAGGTACAATTATAACACAGGTATCCAAAGATCTGTCAATGCAAGCATACACATGTACAATTATAACACATGTATCCAGAGGTCTGTCAGTGCAAGCATACACAGGTACAGTTATACCATAGGTATCCAGAGAGCTGTCAGTGCAAGCATACACAAGTACAATTAGAACACAGGCATCCAGAGATCCGTCAGTGCAAGCATACGCAGGTACAATTATAACATAGATATCCAGAGATCTGTCAGTGCAAGCATACACAGGTACAATTATAACATAGGTATCCAGAGGTCTGTCTGAGCAAGCATACACAAGTACAATTATAACACAGGCATCCAGAGATCTGTCAGTGCAAGCATACACAGGTACAATTATAACATAGATATCCAGAGATCTGTCAGTGCAAGCATACACAGGTACAATTATAACATAGGTATTCAGAGGTCTGTCAGTGCAAGCATACACAGGTATAGTTATAACATAGGTATCCAGAGATCTGTCAGTGCAAGCATACACAGGTACAATTATAACATAGGTATCCAGAGATCTGTCAGTGCAAGCATACAGGGGAGTAAACAGAACGACAAAAGACTGACAGTGATATAATGGCACGATATGTAAATCGGAAGAGCAGCCCATGGACTGAAATAATCAATGAGATGATGATGACGATGATGATGATGATGATGAAAATGGTGATGATTGATGTGGTAGTGGCGGTTGTGGTAACTTAAGCTGTCACTTCTTGTGAGTGGCATGAGGTAAATTCAGAATCATTTTGTTGTGACATTAATGTCTTCTAGAAACCGATAGCAGTGATTTTCCATGCCTATTTTGGAGTTCCCTCTGCTCCCCCACCTTCTTCTCCCCCCGTTTTATGTTCCCAATCTCATGGACTGGACACGCTTTAGAGTTTTCCTGTGTGTTGTTCCTTTTAAATATTGGGTACTTTATTTTTAAATCACCGCCAACAAAGGAATTCCGGGAGTTCCCGGGACATCACTTGACAGGGTGGTTCTATAGTGGATGTAGAGGTGTGTTGTTATACTGGGTAACTTGTGTATGGGGGTAGGGTCATTTGTATTACGTGAAAAGCTCTGCGCTATAAAGAATCATATAAATTCATTATGTTGTCGATCACTTCCGGTTAAGTGTGTGGTGGACTGCTAGACTGATCGATGGAAGTAATAAATGTTTCTGGGCCCGAAGGGCCCTCATTGTCGTTGGAGTGTATATCTATATCTTGTGCTACTCGTCTTATCTTGTGTAAGTCCCATCTGTCTGCACTAATCTTTGATGTACCTGGGGGTTAGTTTGCGAAGATAATGACATGCGGTTTTGGGTACATCTTGCTGCAATACACTTGTCGACCGACCACGAAGTGAATCCCGATGTCCCTATTCTTAAAAGCGACGATCTCACCATATCGAGGTCAGTGCTAAAAATAACTACGCGGTTTGTTTGCGGTGAATTAAAAATTAAGTACCAAATATGGTTTCGATTTTGTTATTCCGTTTATAAAGACTTGGGTCGAAACGTTCGCCGGTGTGTGTGTGTGTGTGTGTGTGTGTGTGTGTGTGTGTGTGTGTGTGTGTGTGTGTGTGTGTGTGTGTGTTCGCGCGCGTGTGTGTGTGTGTGTTGTTTTTAAATCAAACATGGTTTCAGTAAACAGTTTATTTTCGAAACTAAGACACTGTACATGTTGGGAGAGGCCGTTTTGTGCCTGCTGGACGCTCGCTTGCCGCCATAGTAGACATCGGTTCCATTCACTTTGGGACGGACTCAAATTTTTTAACATTTACCTAGGCTCCCAGGTCAACCTAGGCTCCCAGGTCAACCTAGGCTCCCAGGTCAACCTAGGCTCCCAGGTCAACCTAGGCTCCCAGGTCAATCTAGGCTCCCAGGCCAACCTAGGCTCCTAGGCCAACCTAGGCTCCCATGTGAGTCTAGGCTCTCAGGTCAATCTAGGCTCCAGGTCAACCTAGGCTCCCAGGTCAACCTAAGCTCCCAGGTCAATCTAGGCTCCCGGTCAATCTAAGCTCTCAGGTCAACCTAGGCTCCCAGGTCAACCTAGGCTCCCAGGTCAACCTAGACTCCCAGGTCAACCTAGGCTCCGAGGTCAACCTAGGCTCCGAGGTCAACCTAGGCTCCCAGGTCAATTAGCCTGAAAATTGTACACTGAAATGTCTTGGAAAGTGAAGGCGCCGGGCGTGATACTGACCACACGAGCGCCAATCCGTCTATACAAAAGTATGGATCTAGGACCGGATGCCCAAATATCGGCTACGGTGTGTGAAGAGATCTTGACTTACGTAACAGACATGTTCTGTACTGTCTCGTCCACGAAGCTGTATGTACGCACATCTGGTAGTATGCTGGAGTTTTTAAATGTTTCTTCTTCTTCTGTTCCACTCTTCGATCTCAGCAGTGTCTCTTGATTATACAACATTTTACCTGCGCTGCTGACGTCACTGCACGGCTGCACGATCTACCAGCTTTCCCTCGGCAGTCAGAGATCTACAGCCGTCAGCTGTGCATCGTATTCGTCCACGTTTTTGCCGAGGTTTGGTAAGTAGAAGCTTTTATTACCTTGTGTATATTTACGAAAGGGTTTCAAAAGAATTTAATTTTTTTTTATTTGGACTATTTTCTGGGGGATAGAAAAGTAAAGAACACATGTATCATGTTTCGATGTAGTCGCCACTGCATTCAATGCACGTCCTCCAGCGTCGATAAAGTGCTTGGATTCCTGTACAATAATTTATCTTTGTCGCGTCTGTAACCACTCTAGCACCACCTGCCGTACCTCTTCCTACTCCACTCACACACTTGCTGAACTGACAGTCATGCGGTCACCATACTGTTCCTTCATTCGCCGATGAATTTATATAGCTTTTACCACTACACTGATCAAAATAGTGATAACGGAACCCTGTTCCTCTTTGGTGCATGAGAAAAGTGAGGTGGCCATCTTTAAACTGTCATTATGCCGTCACGGTGTTCGTCTGCACAGCGATGTCACGTGCTTAACACGCTTGACATCCTTTAAAAATACTGACAGGTGACAAGACAATGACAAGGTTATTGCAATTTCTATCACATGTTTAAGGTTTTCATACGAAGCTCACTCATATTTCTGGTTCTTCTTTCGAGGAGAGCACATCTCAGTTATTCTCCTAAAGGTCACTGTATCCGGCATCGGCGTTTGTGTGAAGTATCCCTGGCTTCCTCCCAGTCTTATAAAATGGCTACTGAAGTGTTTGTCCAAAATATTTTTCTTGCCTCTTTCATCAACTCTACATGCCGAGTAGAGGGCTCGAAATCAGCCCCAGGTGATTTGGGAGCAGAGCGCTTTGCGTTGTTTTCCATAGTCCGAGACATCGGCTGTTTAGATAGCAATGGCAAACTACTGAACTAATATTGCGAGTAAATCACAAACTGCCAATACATGTTGGAATTGATTGCATCCTCCTGAAAATTACATGCAAATAACTTTCTTACACCCTGTTGACAGATTTCATCCAAGGCGGATTCTGTCTACTCGTGGGTAGGGTTTTTGTCTATCAATTTTGCCCAGGCAAGAGTCTTATGGCCTGCTCTTTTTAATTTTCATGTGCCGTGGACCGACTATATTTTGCTTTTGTCCTAGAAGGCTAGTTATCCGATCTCATTACCCAAGAGATGAGGAGCGAGTGATATCATTAGATACCATGGTTCTTGGGAAAATGCCCAGCTATATGCTGGGCTCGACCCAGTACCTCCTGGGTCTGAGGCGGATGTGATGTACATAAAACTGGTTACATTACCACTTTAGTAATCATACAGACTATTGCGGTGTGGCATTTGTCATCATCACCATCTTCAACTTTTACCATCAAACGACGTGAGGAGGAATTGTGGACAATCCAGCGCTAGAAGGGTGGGACTAGATAGTGTCATTCCGTGTGATTGTACAATGTCTTTAACGTCGTCAATCTATGTTCTTATCAGGCGTCCTCAAGCTCTCGTGTCAGCTCTTCTTTGATGTAGCGCCAGTGCTGGTAGTTGATGGCGTTGCTTTCTAAGGAGATGACCGAACCATTTGATCTTTTGTCTTTGAATATTTATAGCACAAGGTGTTGATTCCATTGGTCTGTGTGATATCGTAGACAGTTTACATGGTACAAATTAAGGTAGCTTCATTGCATGAGCTGTCTTTAGGTTGTTGTGAAGTGTCCAATCAATCAGGTGCCGTCTCTACAATGAAGGTTGGCTGCAATGGATCTTCAACACTGTCTGTCTCTTGCCTTGCTTATACATTCCGCTTTTCGTCCATCTTTTGATATTATCTTCCCACTTGTATCGTTCTTTACCTCTTGCTACCTTGCCTTTAATCTCCCCTCCCACAGTATGGGTTTTATAAGAGTATTATGTCTTTTAACGTTTCCAAAATATTTTCCTTGCCTCTTTCTTATTTCTTTCATCAACTCTCTTTTTATTCCCAGTTGTTCTAGAACCTCTGTAGAGTTTTGCATATACTATGCAAAGCAAGGTGGGATGGAGTTATCTGTTTTCCTTTCCGGACAATTCACAAGAAAATTTAACAACCAAAAAACAAACTAAAAAACTCTACGGTGGCCATTTCATGAGACTGGGTGGAAGCGAAGCCTTACAACTAGGAAAGAAGAATATATATTACAGCTCAAACCTGAATCAGGACGTGCTATATTGGATAGCAAGTGCATTTGTCACTGCACCAGCTGAGCGCGTAGAGGTTACATGATACAGGTGCAAATGTCAAGTTGTTTTGTAATCATCAGATTATGCGTTTGAACTTCAAGCATTATGTAACGTTTATACCTGCTTTCTCAGAGAAAGCTTACTCCTTCTCCTTTTTTTCTTCTTCTCTTCCTCCTCTCCCCCCCTTTCTTCTTCTTCTTTTTCTTCTTCTTCAGCTGCTACTGTTCCTCCTCCTGCTGCTGCTCATCCTCTTCTTTCTTCTTTCTCTCATCTTCCTCTTTTTCTCAGCTTTCCATACTATGGCTTTTCAGCATTGAATTAGGAAACTTTCCGAGCACGGATTTTATGCGAGCTGCTTGCAACCTTTTCTTTGCGTACACCATCCCTCCAACCCCACTGCCTGCGGAATTAGTCTAATTCTCCATTTCCTTTTCATCTAAATGTCAATGCTGTTTGCGGTACACTCTTCTGAAGTAGAGGGTAATATTGTGACACGTCCGAACCATCTGGAAGTGTGTTTTTCGATAACATCCATTGCCGACGTTTCGCCCGCTTCTTACCACGTATCGTCATTTCTGATCTTCTCGTCTTGTCATATTCACAGTTCTTTGCAAGCATGCCATCCCGTTTGTTGTAATTCTTCTCTGGTGTCTTTCTGTCACGATCCAGACCCAACATATGTAACGTAAAGAAATGACTGGCTATACAGATGTAATACATCATCATCACCGCTATCATGTGCCATGCCATAAGGCATAGCGTTCATGTCTCAACACAGATCTTGGTCCTTCGTGGTCTGGGTCATCATCTAGTGCCTTGCTGGCTGGCATGAGCGATCATGCTTCTCCACAAATTGCGATCTCCAACGGCATGACTCAATTCGTATGTTGACTCCCTTCCGTGCCATGAAATAAGACTGTCAAGAATTTTCTTACTCTGTCGTCCTCTATCTCTTTTTTCACAAATCATTCCGGGGTTCACAATATGTTCCAGTTTTTGTCTTCTCATAACGTGGCCAAAATTGATGCTGAGAAACTCCGGACTCAGGCTTGAGTTAGGAGTAGAACGGGGCACTTATGGGTTACACCCGTGTGCCGTGATGTTGATCCATCGACTAAACTAAACTCTTATTTACTAGGACTAGTTGTGGCCAGAGGTCAGTGAGAATCCACAATCTGTCGTATTTACTAGGACTACTTGTGGAAAGAGGTCAATGTGAATCCACAATCGTTTTTGTTTACTAGCGTTGGGTGTGGTGAGAGGTCGGTTTGAATCCACAACAATGGATCGCTGCCCAGAGAGATGTGGTTGAGAGGTTACGGTGTTCTACAAATTACTAGGTTCAAATCTCAACATAAAGATGGCGATGTTGTAACTATAGCTGTTGTTTTGTATGACACCACGTTTAGTACATGTAGCCCGCAAACATGAATTGAAATTGCGGAAGATACCGTGAAACGAAACAAATAACACAATGATCCTAGTATGCGATATATCGCCCTTCTGTCCAAAAGTCGATATGTTATCCTTGGGCAATGATCAGTTTACTTAGTGGTTCTCAACTGGTAGGGAATTCCCCCCTCCCCCCCCCTGGGAGGAATTTTGGGGTTTCTGGAAGGGGGGGGGGAATTAAGATTATTTCAAGATCGCGTTAATACAAGAACCAATTACTTGATATTGTTTTTCTTTCCATACTTTACAGCTCTGTACTTCTAACCCTTCTGAAATTCGTTTTATAACGTAATAAGACCCGCGAATGACGTTTTATGTAGGTGTCTAGACTTGTTCTAGTATGTGTTATTAAAATTTAGCTTCCATTTTTACGTATACTGTGTAGGGGCAGAAATGGGGGGGGGGGATTTTATTGGGAGGAAATATGAAAGCGGGGAATAACATTCTGAACATATTGTGAAAGGGTGCATGGGCCAAAAATGGTTGAGAACCACTGAGTTAACCGATAAGTAAATACTAATTCTCTTTCGATATTGTAGCACAGAGGGGCATAATCTTTTTATGCAACGCTATGTCAGTTTCCTCACCCTACTTGCGTCCCTTCCCAAGACAAGAAACTTATTTGCATACACAATTCGTTATATAACATACGTTTTTATGAGTTATTTACGTAATCTTCCTGACACAGGTCATCATAACCCAAACTTAGGACACTTGCAGCGTGATATAAATATGTTGTCTTAATTCTCTCCGGGATTCAGCGATATTTTTGGTATTTTTTGTAAATATACGTCACTTGCGCTGTAGTGATTTTTACCTGGCTGACATCGTTGTGGGAGCTGGGGGAGTGAAGTGGGTAGAAGCTCATCTACCAATCCTGTTGTCAAGGGTTTGAATCTGCATGGAAGTATTACGTTTCTAAACTGACATGGGGGTTAATTGGACGCAGACACCAGGAAATGACCTGGAAAGTAAAGGTGATCATCACCACCTAGTATCGAATGGTCTAAAAGATATAGGCCCAGCACTCTATGCCCAACATCCCTTTAGGAGTAGAAAAGGGGCCTTTACTTTTTAGGACGTCGTTGTCGTCCTCTTTCCTCTTTCGAGGGAAATGTGTCTCCCGGTTATGCACCTCAAAGGTCAGTGTGTCCGACTACGGCATGCATTTGTGCTAGATTTGCTTCATGTAGACAGATTCCTTCCAAAGTAACTGCCTAATGTTAAGTATACACAGTTTTAGTTCTTGTTTGTTACCTATGATTTTCCCCCTTTATGCTATATTATTATGTCCTGCTGCAGTCTCAGTCTGACATATCTTCTTTCGTTAGGTGTGGTTCGCAGTCAGTGAGAAGCCACAATCTTTATATTTTCCATCGGTAAGTGTGGTTCGCAGTCAGTGAGAAACCACAATCTTTATAAATTCTATCCAACTCTCGTTCGACCGCGCTCATGTCATTGTCAGCGCATCTACCTAACCGTTCCGCCAAGCAGACCGGCTAGCAAAGCAAAGAGGGGAGCAATCTTATTATCCAGCCCTATTTTATCAGACTTATTATGCATCTTAAGTCCTATTCCAGGACTCAAAAAACTTATCGAGGGCGTCGTGCAACTCCATGATAATTTCTCCCTAGCGAAAAAAAAAAAAAATGCCAGCGTTTTCCCTTCACAGAAAACCCCCACCCGATAAAAATATACCCCGACTAATTATTTTTGACAACTTGCATCCACGAGGAACCCCGCCTCCCTTTCTCCAATCATGCACATCCTCGCGATGCTACCCACTTCCCCCCTGTGCGTCTTGACTTCCGCTCGGTCTAGAATCTGGGCCTATTTTTAGTATTTTCTATTTTAAAACAAAACGGAAATTGCTGCTCACTGGATGTTTTCGCTCTCTCTCTCTCTCTCTCTCTCTCTCTCTCTCTCTCTCTCTCTCTCTCTCTCTCTCTCTCTCTATCTCTCTCTCTCTCTCTCTCTCTCTCTCACACACACACACATATTCTCTCTCTCTCTCTTTATCTCTCTCATTTGATCTCTTTCTGTCTCTCTCTCTCTCTCTCTTTCTTTCATCTCTACCCCCCCCCCCCCCCATTCTTAACCATTTTAAAATAACGTTTGTTCGTTCGATTGTTCATTATCTCTTTCCCCTCTCTTTCTTTATCTGTTTTTGTTATCTTTCTCTCATTCTCTCTGCTCTCCCCCACCCTCTCTCAGTATCTCTCTTTCCAACTCTCTGTGTGGTGAGTGGGGTGTGTGTGGGGGATGTGTGTGGGGGATGTGTGTGGGTGAGTGGGCGATGTGTATGGCTGGGTAAGGGTGTGGATGGATGGGATGGGTATGTAGGAGGGTGGGGTGTGCGTGGGTGGGGTTGTGTGGGTGAGGAATGTGAATGTGGGTGGGTGGGTGGGTGTGGGTGTGTGTGTGTGTGGTTGGAGGATGAATGTTTGGCTGGGTGGTTGGAGGATGCATGTTTGGCTGGGTGGTTGGAGGTGTGTGGATATGGGTGGGTGGGTATGTGTAGGCCGGGGAATGGGTGTGTTGTGGGGAGATGTGTGTGTGGGGGGATGTGTGTTAATAGGGAAGGATGGGTTGGTGGGTGTTTGGATGGGGGTGTGTGTGGGTGAGTGGGTGTGTGGGTGGGGTGTGTGTGGGGGATGTGTGTGGGTGAGTGGGGGTGTGTAAGGCTTGGTGAGGCTGTGTGTGGATGGGTGGGTGGGTATGTGGGAGGCTGGGGTGGGTGGGGGTTGTGCGGGTGGGGGATGTGTGTGGGTGGATGGAGGGTGTGTGTGTATATGGGTGGGTGATATGTGTGGGTGGGTGAGGTGTAGGTGGGTGGGTGCCAGTTTTATGTGGGTTGATTGGGATATGTGTGGGTGGATTGGGTGTATGTTGGTGGAAAGAGGTTGTGTGGGTGGGTGAGGGATGTGTCTCATAACATTGTAATATGCATTGTTTATGTTTACAACATTCATTTGACAATGCATTTTCCTATGTGAATGTATCATGCACTATTGATGAATGAAAGATGAGTGATTGGAAGGGCGAATGTAAGACGGGCCTGCGTGCCCAATTTGTAACCCTTTTAAAATAAAGTTGAATTGAATTGAATTCAATTGAATCTATTTCTTTTATCTCTCGTTGCCCCCACCCCCTTCCACTCTCTCTCTCTCTCTCTCTCTCTCTCTCTCTCTCTCTCTCTCTCTCTCTCTCTCTCTCTCTCTCTAACGCTCTTTTTATCCCTCGTGAGCCCTCTCGAATAAAGTCGAAATTTGTGCACTTTAAAAAATCCACGATATTTGCAATTCGCAAAGAGTAGGCCGTATAGCCGCCGTCCTGACAAAACTGTTAGGAAAGAAAACCAACCCAAGGGCAGATTGAGTTCGTTACCTTGGATAGAATATGACCAGAGGAAGTAAAATGTTACGCAAATTAGCAATCCGTATGTAAATGAGCCAACCTTAAGCAAATGAGCAAATCTTACGCAAATGAGAAAATCTTACGCAAATGAGCAAACCTTACGCAAATGAGCAAACCTTACGCAAATGCATGTCGAAGTCAGACGTGCATGGTGAAGGAGCATGTATGGGAACATCCCCATGTGATGCCCACGTCACTCGACAGAGGAATGAAGAAGAAAAGGGAGGGAGAGGAAGAGGAGGACGATGATGAAGAGGAAGAGGGGGACCAGGAGGAGGAAACGTAGGAGGAGGTGGAAGAAGTGGAGGCGGAGGAGGAGAAAGCGGAGGAGGAGGAGGCAGAGAGCCAATATGCCACAGTGCCCTGGAAGAGCCAAGATCAAGGGCAAAGACACCGTGATCAGGTGCGGTTTGTGTGTGTGTGTGTGTGTGTGTGTGTGTGTGTGTTGTTTGGGGGAGGGGGGGGGGTGTTAAAGCATTTCCTGAACACGATGGCAGGTGTGCGGCAGAAATAAATATAATAATTTGAATATCGGATAGCCAAAATAACATGTAAGAGTCTGAAACAGCTTCTCACATATAAACAGTTTCGAGTAAAAACAAGGGATTTTAAGCGGAGTGTTTACTTCGTGCCGGCACCTTGCCGTCTTCACAGACTATAGTTTTTTATTTTTTTTTTATTTATTTGCAGCGCTTCAAAAAGGCTTAATAACTACAACCATACCATGGATGGTGTTATACCTCTCCATAGCACAATGCCTGGGCTGAATTGTAGAGACCATTATTGCCCATGCAGCATGGTATCTTTCTCTCTCTCTCTCTCTCTCTCTCTCTCTCTCTCTCTCTCTCTCTCTCTCTCTCTCTCCTCTCTCTCTCTCTCTTCGCCTGCCTAGTTTACTCCAAAGATAAGGTAACACCAATAAATCTGGAACAAGACAAGCTGCAGAAGCTGCTGGTTCAGCAAAGCACTGCTCTAACTGTCCACCTGTCGGAACTTCGATCCTAGACCAAGGCTTAGGGCCTGGTTTGCCCTGCCGTGACAATTAGACTTAGGTTGGGTTTCCTGGTACCAGGATAAATAAGGCTTATGCCCTCCCAATTGTGCGCCTCCCCCGAAGTCGTTGGCACAATGAAAAGGCTTGCAAAGACACCAACATGTTGGGATTAAACGCCAAGCTCTGAGGGGTGAGATCGGAATGTCCCCACAAGCTCAGTGCTTTGAGCAAGCGACAGAAAACAGTTACTTGTGCTCATGGAGGATCTCTGTGCCACAAGGCTGTCAGAGAAAAAATAATTCGTGCTCTCCTCATTGAGGAGCAGAATATTATAGCAAGAGTTTTCAGGGCACAAGAGACTAGCAGGAAAACACAAAGACTTATGCTGATTAAAAAATTTTTTAAATAATTAAAAAAAAAAAAAAAAAAAAAAAAAAAAAAAAAAAAAATTGCTAGCTAAAAATTCATTATCATCATCATCATCATCATCATCATCCAGTATGCTAGCTCTTGAGCCGGTCGTGAAGCTTCCAGATCTCTTCATTTCACAGATGGCTGTCATGTGCCGCGTACTTTTACACGTTATGTCTGCGTTGCCGGCTTCGTGGCAAAGGAGTTACGGATGAAGTTCGTGATCCCGCATACCCGGGTTCGAAACACAGCTGCTCTTGATTTGGCAGCAGACTGCGTTGCAATGATGTTTTTTGTGTACGAAATGGTATGGGTGCCAGTAGTTCAGAAAGCAATGGCGAACTTCCCAAGATATCACAACAAATTATGCTGGTGTTGACTGCAACGTCCTGTAAAGGATATGCAACTAACTTTTTTTATGCCTGCGTTAGCGAGCGCCTTGTGGAAATTTTAGGAAACTAAGCTGATAATACCGTGATCGCGGTCGCAGCAGGGTTCGACACCTGTGTTCGTCGTCCGCTAGACAGGAAAATACTGGCCACCTAAAGCTCCGTGCATTCAGGGCGGCCATCCATCCATCATGTGCCATGCCGATAAGCGTGGGCGGTCATGTTTTGCCATCTCTCTCGATCACCAGAGTCGTGGATCAGCTCCGTGTTTCTGTCTCGACCATGCCACGTGTCCAAGCCATCCAGGTATTTAATTTTTGGTCTTCCCTTTGGTCTCCTCCCTTCAATCTTGCCAGTTGTCACCAAGTTCTCCAATTCATATTCTTCTCATAACATGCCCAACAAAAATGATGACTGTCTACGTCTAATGTCTCTAATCAATTTACGATCTTTATTTGTTCTGGTAGGACGTGTTCATTGATTTTTCTGTCTATCCATGGTATTCTTTGCATTTTCCTCAGAAACCACATGTCCACGGCTATCAGCTGTTTTTCAGCTTGTCTGCTCATTGTCCACGCTTCATATCCATATAAAAGTGCAGGTTCTACGTAGCACCTCAACACACTTTTTCTCGTTTCAGTTGATATCTTTTTTATTGGTAAGTATGTTGTTCATCTTGCAAAAGGCTACCTTCGCCATGGCAATTCTTGTTCTAATCTCTTCACGGCATCTCCCATCAGATCTTATGACTGTTCCGAGATAGCTGTACTGATGCGCTTGTTTAAGAATATGCCCATTTACTTGTATATTACATTGTGGTATTTCTTCCTTCCTAGCAGCGACGACCATAATCTGTGTCTTCTTTCAATTCAATTCTAACCCTCATTGTTCACTGTGTGCAACAACTGCATCTACTAAATTTTGCAGGTCCTGTTCATTGTCTACAATCAAGACTGTATCATCTGCATATCTAATATTATTGATGTATCGTCCCCCAATGTTGATTCCTTCCATATCTTCTATATTTCTGAAAATATTTTCACTATACAGGAAAAAAAAGATCTGGAGACATTTCACACCCCTGTCTCACACCTCTCTTAATAGGCTGATATTGACCTACTTTATTATCAATTCTTATGGCAGCTTGTTGTTTCCAATATATAGTTTTACAAGTCTAAGGTCTTTCCCATCAATCTGTTGATCTTCAAGCATCCTTATCATGTCGACATGTCTCACTTTATCGAAAGCCTTTGTGTAGTCAATAAAGCAGAGGCGTAGATCATGTAACTGTCCTAACATTTCACAGACCCATTGTGGATTTATTTATGATCTGTTTAGGTCTCCGCTAATCACTGGCATCGTGAAGGCTAATAGGCTGCAATGGCTGGGGCATATAGAAAGAATGGAAGATAATAGGGGAACAAAACTCGCTTACACTCAGGAAATAAATGACCGTAGACCCCGAGGTAGACCAAGAAGGCGGTGGAGAGATAATACATGTACAGACCTACAAGCACTTGGAATCAGCGACTGGCAAGAGAAGGTCCATCAGAAAGACGAATGGAGATGGCTTGTATCTGCAGCAAAGAACCTCAATGGCTCGGAATGCTGAAGAAGAAGAAGAAGAAGAAGAAGAAGAAGAAGAAGAAGAAGAAGAAGAAGAAGAAGAAGAAGAAGAAGAAGAAGAAGATTGTGGATTATTGCTACCGGACTTGGGGTGGGGTGTGTGTGTGTGTGTGCGTGCGTGCGTGCGTGCGTCTGTGTGTGTGTGTGTGTGTGTGTGTGTGTGTGTGTGTGTGTGTGTAGGAAAGGCCACTGAAACTATAAAATTATATGCAATTATAAGAAAGAGACACACTGTTTTCGTTGGTCATGTGATAAGAAGAGAGGCATTGGAGAAAATCGTGGCAACAGGAAAGATCGGTGGGGAAAGAGGCAGAGGCAGATAAAGAGAAATGATGGTAGATGAACTCAGATATTTGGCATGAAGAAATACCATCAGCATAGTTTATCCAGAACACCAAAGACCGAGATCTATGGACAGACATGAACACCTACGCCAGCTGGAACGGGCACTTGATGATAATGGTGGCATAGTGAGGTAGAGTGGGCAATTTCTTTCCTATTAGTTCACGACAGCTGTAAATTTTATATGGAAGGGCGTCGGCGGGAGACAGATATTGAAGATGCTGAACCGTTTTTCATGGTGATATGGCGAAAGATTGAAATATGAAATTATTGGCCCCAACGAGAGCCAGCAGGATGTGGACACTCGTGATCTCCAACACCATACAACATGGACTATTAGAGGAAGACCAGAGATCGAGAGTTGTGTGTGAGGCATGATAATTCCCGCTTGTCGGTGCAGGACGTCATAATCATGGTTATCTTTACGATGACGGTGATGGTGGCAATGACACAACTGCGTGGACTATCATCATCGATCCACCTAAGCACTGAGTTGGGGGTCTCATCATCATCAATATCATCATGTGCGGTGCCGACAAGCGTGGGCGGTAATATTTTGCCATCTCACATGATCACCGGTGTCATGGATAAGTTCTGTGTTCTTGTCTCGATCATACCACGCGGCCAAGCCATGTTGGTATCTACTTCTCTGCCTTTCTCTTGTTCAGTTCCTCTCAATCTTGCCAGTTGTCACCAAGTTCTCCAATATATTTCTTTTCCTATCATGCCCACCCCCCACCCCCTCAAAAAAAAAAAAAAAAAAAAAAAAAAAAATTGACAGTCTACGTCAAATTTCTCTAATCAGTTTGCGGATGTCATTTGCAACTTGTAGTACCTGCTCATTGGCTTTTCTATCTGTCCATGGTATTCTTTGCATTTTCCTCAGAAATCATGTCTCCACTGCCATTAGATGGTTTTCAGTTTGTCTGCTCATTATCCACGCTTCACATCCATACAGAAGTACAGGTTCTATGTAGCACTGCAATAACGTTTTCTCGTTGCAATTGACATCTATTTATTAGTCAGTATGTTATCTTGCAAAAGACTACCAGCGCCACGGCTGTCATAGTTATAATCTCTTCAAAGCATCTTCCTTCGGTTAGGGTCTACTAACATTAAAATGCCTAACACCCGTGGTCAAAATATGACTCGCATGGGCCCAATCTCATCCAGTCCGTATGTGTAGGGATGAATCCTATCCTGGTTTCATCATAATAGACTTCTAGGCAGATGCGAGTTCCAGTAGGGTCGTGCACATCCAGCTGGCATATGCGCTTTAAGAAGAGAAGGAGATAGCTACATCACAACCCCCGTGGAGATATGTTATGTGGTACCTGTTGGAGAGGAAGACTCTACTCAAGCCTCAGTCTGAAAGATGTAGGGCTTTTACAGAGTTTAGACAAACCAAAGTCAATGCATGGGAGTTAAGAGTTAAAACTCTCAGTGTTCCAGAAAATGCATCAATCAACCGACCGGCCCCTCGACCTACTAACTCACCCAAAGACCGACCTACCAACCCACCCACCCACCGACCAACCAACCTCCCGACCGACCAACTCACTTAATCACCCACTCACTCACTCATTCACTAACACACTCACTCAATTCACTCACCCAACCCATCAATTTAACTGATCAACCATCTAGCTACCCACTCATCCACCTGACCAATCAACCAGCCACCCCCTTGCCCGATCAACCATGTAACCACCCACCCACCCACATGACCAATCAATCAACCAACCAACCACCCACGCACCCGAACTACCACCAATCCAGCCCGACCAACCATTCAACCACCCGACCAACCATCCAACCACCATGCCAACCACCATTACTGCTATCCGTGCAGTAATTTTAATGTCTCAAGATGCCGACACCCAGCAACGTAAATTCAATCAACGCCGTTTCAGCTGACGAAAGCACGTCAAGGGTTTTCGATTAAACAAGGAAAGACACGCTCATTGCCTGGGCCAATGATCGGAGTTTCCCAACAAGAGAGGCGCAAAGTAGAGCTGGCAAACTCAACATTTGACTGACGGACTCACCCGCACACCTGCGCCGTTAGGGTATAGTGTTTAGGCAAGTGCGAAAAACAGGTGATTAGAAACAGTGGGAGGAAATGAGATCCCCAGGTATATAGGTTACGGAAAGTAAAAGGTTTACGGAGAAACGATTCAACATCAACAGCGGATAGAGAAAATAGATAGTTATGTTAAACTGTAAGTTGGTAAGTAAATAATTGTCCGCATACTTTAAGGCGTATTTGGACATATGGTGATAAATCCATATTTTTATAGACCTATGGGCATTCGTTGGGTGATGTGGTCGGTATTAAGCTGGCGACCGTTTTTTTCCCGGGAATTTCTTGGTACCGTTTTAGAGTGGTTCGATATGAGAGCCCAGTTCAAATTTTAAAATCCGCGCCAAAGAGGATTCAAACATATGGCGAGCTGGCAGGAGAGCGTCCATCCACTACAATACCGGAGCTTCCGTGTTAAACTGTATAGAACAAGAAATATAGTCTTTTCGTTGTTATTCCCATCCTGCTCTTGATTAATGGGTTTACATTTGTGATTTTGCCTTCGGTCTTCCACCCACAGAGTATAGTTTACTGATTGTCTGTTTGACCTCTTCGAATACAAAGCAAGTGTAATGTTTGTTGAAGGATTTCCCGTTTAAGAGAATAATGTTTTTTTCTTTTTAGATTTTGTCTGCTGATTTGCTTCTTGTGCAAGAGTTAAATCTCCAGATTTTGTCTGTTGATTTGCTTCTAGTGTAAAACTATAATTTCCAGATTTTGTCTGTTGATTTACTTCTAGTGTAAAAGTATAATTTCCAGATTTTGTCTGTTGATTTACTTCTAGTGTAAAAGTATAATTTCCAGATTTTGTCTGTTGATTTGCTTCTAGTGCAAGAGTATAATTTCCAGATTTTGTCTGTTGATTTGCTTATAGTGCAAGAGTATAATTTCCAGATTTTGTCTGTTGATTTGCTTCTAGTGTAAAAGTATAATTTCCAGATTTTGTCTGTTGATTTGCTTCTAGTGCAAGAGTATAATTTACAGATTTTGTCTGTTGATTTGCTTCTAGTGTAAAAGTATAATTTCCAGATTTTGTCTGTTGATTTGCTTCTAGTGTAAAAGTATATTTTCCAGATTTTGTCTGTTGATTTGCTTCTAGTGTAAAAGTATAATTTCCAGATTTTGTCTGTTGATTTACTTCTAGTGTAAAAGTATAATTTCCAGATTTTGTCTGTTGATTTACTTCTAGTGTAAGAGTATAATTTACAGATTTTGTCTGTTGGTCTGTTTCTGTTATAAGAGTATATTTTCAAGATTGTGTCTGTTGATCTAGTTCTATAACGGGAGTATAGTTTCCAGAATGTGTCTTTTCATCTGATTCTATAACGAGACTATAGTTTCCACATTTCGTCTTCAAGTGAAAATTCAATTTTCCCCAAAGGATTTTCAACCACACAACCAACCAAACAGCTCACAAGAAATCAACAACAACAACAACAACAACAACAACAACAACAACAACAACAACAGCAACAACAACAACAACAAAACATTATTGTTGGCTTAAAAAAAAGAAAAAAAGAAAGAAAACCGCGAAACTAGGTGATATTCACACGTTGCTTGTCCATCGTTGTCAAAGACGACCATGTTATCATTTGCCAGTCGTAGGGCGAATCCAGATGTGGGTAATTAAACTTGTTTAAGTCTAAAGATCTACTTTATACTTTAGAGAACTTTAACTGTAGAAGAAGGAGAAGAAGAAGAAGAAGAAGAAGAAGAAGAAGAAGAAGAAGAAGAAGAAGAAGAAGAAGAAGAAGAAGAAGAAGAAGAAGAAGAAGAAGAAGAAGAAGAAGAAGAAGAAGAAGAAGAAGAAGAAGAAGAAGAAGAAGAAGAAGAAGAAGAAGAAGAAGAAGAAGAAGAAGAAGAAGAAGAAGAAGAAGAAGAAGAAGAAGAAGAAGAAGAAGAAGAAGAAGAAGAAGAAGAAGAAGAAGAAGAAGAAGAAGAAGAAGAAGAAGATGAGGAGGAGGAGGAGGAGAAAGAGGAGGAAGAAGAAGAAGAAGAAGAAGAAGAAGAAGAAGAAGAAGAAGAAGAAGAAGAAGAAGAAGAAGAAGAAGAAGAAGAAGAAGAAGAAGAAGAAGAAGAAGAAGAAGAAAGGGTTACGAACGCAATTCGTAATCTCGCATACCGCGTTCGAAACACAGTGTCAACGTGTTGTATGTCTAGAGTCTGTGACACACAGCTGTGGGCGATTTGGTAGCAGACCGCCTAGCGTTGGTTTCAAATGGCATGAGTGTTGGTCGTTCAGAAAGAAATGACAAACTACTGAACGTAAACTTGCTAAGAAATCACAAACAGCCAAACAATACTTAGGTTGACTGCGACGTTCTGTAAAAGATATGCAACTACCTTAAAATGTTTTGCGTATCCTTTTACAGGACTTAGCTGTCAACACCAGCATCTTTCAGCTGTCTGTTGATCTCTTGGCAAGATTACGTTCAGTAGTTTGCCATTGCTTTCTGAGCGGCCGGCTCAATATCCCGCAAGTCACGAGCGGGGGTCGAACCGCCTCAGCTCTCGCTCCGCTGCGAGACTGCGTGATAAACGGGATTACAGAGAGAAAGTGTTGTAACCCCACAGCCAGAGAGACCGGCGCAACTACCTTAACTACTGAAAATATAACAGTCCGGCCAACATTGAGAACTATTGTTGTAGTCTAAATTGGAACACAGATTTCAGTATGAGAAATCCCACAAGAAATAGGTCAACTAACTGTACCATTCGATGCACTCGTTATGTTAATTTGGGGTACTAGTCTTCAGAGTAATGACAGGCACAATACTCGGCAAATGAGAAGGACAACATTTATAAAAGACACATGAACAAATTTGTCAGGTAACAATATTATGCCCTGCCAGCTGGCATGGGCGTTCAACATTCGTCTCTGTTACTTCCAGGTTCTTCCTAATGTGTTCATTTGTTCATATGCCTAAATAGTTTGAAGGGTTAACACTTCACACCTATTCGATAGTATTTGCCACAACTTTCACTATATTTGCTATTGATCTCATTGACAGACAGTGAGAAATAATATGGCCAGGTTGGCAGCACTGTTGACTGCCATCTCAACCATGCTGGTCGTCATGGAAACGACACGAGTGCAAGGTCTCTCGCAGAAGAAGGAACTTGACAGGAAAGGACCAGGTCCCTGGCGGGAACAAGGCTATCAGAATGACAAGGCCGGGAAAGCCCTGAGCCCTCGCAGCAGGCAGAGAGATCAGCACGGGAATGGAGTACCCAGGCGGTATCGGTGAGTTGTGCTGGATACTGTTTTGTATGCACCATTATCATAATGGGGAGTCACCGAGTTAAAGTCATTGCGCAACTTGCCTCGCGCTCAGATGGTTGGCGTTTCTCAGAATGTACACGGGGGACGAAGCAGTAATGAAGAAGAAGCCGAAGAAGAAGAAGAAGAAGAAGAAGAAGAAGAAGAAGAAGAAGAAGAAGAAGAAGAAGAAGAAGAAGAAGAAGAAGAAGAGACGGATGAGGAAGAGAGTGATGACGAAGAAGAATAATAGAGAGGACAGGCGAAAGAAGGAACAGAGATGATGAAAGAAGAAAGAAAAGGGAAGAACGGAGAAGAAGAAAAAAGGATGAAGAACAAAGAAGGAAGAAGCATAAATCAATTAGAAGGAGCAGAGAAGTAGAAGGAGAAACGAAGGAATGAAGGAAGACGACAGAAGAAAGAGGAATGAAAGAGGAGAAAAAGAAAGAAGGACGAAGGGAGAAGAAGGAAGAAAGAGAAAGAAGGAAGAAGAATAAATAAATGAGAAGGACGAAGAAAGAATAAGGATGAAGGTGGAAGGGAAAATAAAGCAGCAATGGACTGAAACAAAAATGGATATCGGAAAATGGTAAATAGTGGTGCGTCACAGGTGTGACCGAAAAGTTGTTAATACGGGAGCAAACATGTTGTACTATACATAAAATCAAAGGAGGTTGCTTAAGAAACACTACTGTATTAGTGTTTTAATTGGGACACTATTTCACAATGACAACACTTCGGCGATATATACGCCCAAGGTAGATATGGCAAGTCGCTTAAGACGATTAATCATCCCATGGTAATTAATCAGTTACGAGTTAAGACTCAGTCTTGCATTGAACTTAAGAATTAAAACACAGTCTGGCATTCAACTTTCAGAGTTAAAACTAAGCCCTGCATTCAACTTTAAGAGTTAAAATTCAGGCTTTCATTCAACTTCACGAGTTAAAACTCAGTCGCGCATTCAACTTTAAGAGTTAAAACTCAGCCTTGCATTCAACTTTAAGAGGTAAATTTCAGTCTTGCATTCAACTATAAGTTAAAACTCAGTCTTGCATTGAAGTTTACGAATTAAAACTCAGCCGCACATTCAAGTTTAAGGGGTAAAACCCAGTCTTCTATTCAACTTTAAGAGGTAAAACTCCGTTTTGCATTCAAATTTAAGAGTTAAAACTCAGCCTTGCATTCAACTTAAGAATGTCTGGCGTGGACTTACATGCCACGTTTAATCTCCAGCAAGCCGCTGCATAATTTCTACATCTCTTATCCGGACATGAGCCCCCCTGCCTTCTTCAACTTCCGCTGGAACCGGGAAACAAGCCGAGGGCGCCCCTGGTGGCAAGGGTAAGTAACTATGAATGCGTTCTAAAACTTGGTTGCTTCATATTTAGTGTTCTTCATTACTGTTGATGTTGTTTGTTTGTTTGTTTGTTTGTTTGTTTGTTTGTTATGCTTGATTATGATAACCCAAGCAAAAGCATCGTAAAACACATGGAGAAGAGTAGATTTAAAAAATGAATAAAACGAGGAGGATATGGACTCAGCTGCATGGGATAGCTATGGATAGAAGAGCGTGCAGTGAATTCAGTTGAAGGTCTAACTTGAGTTGAAGGTTAAGTTGAAAGGCTAACTCCTCATAGAACGAATCCTTCACATCATCAGAGGAAGCGAGTGTCGGTGCATATGCAATGATAACGGTGGCAAAACCACAAGAGGTTGCCAAGCGCAAGGATAATAGGCTTTCAATACCTCCGGCTGAAATTTCAATCATTCCCAGTAGCGAATTCTTCACTGCAAAGCCCACACCATGTTGCCTTTTTTTCTGCATGCTCCCTATCCCTCTCCCCCCCCCCCCCCACCCTCCAAAAAAAAAATGTAATTGTTTTCCTGAGTGACCCTTCATCAGCGAGGCGAGTCTTCTGCAGGTCAGCAATATCAATGTTAAGACGATTGAGTTCGGCATCAATCACAGCCGTTTTTCTTACATCGTCAATATTCGTCAAGTCAGTGGAAAATCCTGGGCACATGGTTCTTACGTTCCAGGTTGCAAGCCGTAGCTTGAGGTTTCTATTTTTCTTTTAAGTAGTACCTGGTGCATTGGTTTTACAGCCTGCTGTCCAGATTGTGTCCTATCCCCATGCACCCATTGAAGAAGGCAGGCTGTGGCGGATCAGCACCCAATTGGCTGAGGCTGCCCAGCTTGATGCGGGCGGTAGCTGATCAGTGACACCAGTAGGTGTCTCATACCGTCAGAGGCAACCCATGGCGCCCCATGTCTACGCCAATTGACAAGGACTTATAACCCGTGCCTGCTACCTCTTGCTTTTATTCCGAGACCGGTTAAGACCAGGGATGGAGTTATACCTCTCCATAGCACAAAGCCTGGGCTAAAATATAGAGATCATGCGTTGCCCATGCAGAGGGATCACTCTCTCGACCTGCCTAGTTCACTCCAGAGGAAAAGTAACACCTCTAGATCTGGAACAAGACAAGCTGCAGAAGCTGTTGGATCAGCAAAGCAATGCTCTAACTGTCTGCTTGTGGGAGCTTCGATCCTAGACCAGCTGCCAACCAAGGCTTAGGGCCTGGTGTGCATGCCATGACATTTCGCCTTTAGGTTGCATTTCCTCGCTTGTACCTACCCAATTGCGCTCTTCCGCCTGAAGCCGTTGGCATAATGTGGGGTTCGGGTTTGGTAAGCACCGCCCAACATTCGGCGCTAACAGAAAGCATGTAGTACCGTCTACTGTCATACGGTAGCCCAGTCATATCTGACTAAGACCTGACTCTTAATATATTATCGGCGTACACGTTAAACAAATAGGGGGACAGATCACAGCCCTGTCTGACTCCTTGCTAGATGTCAGAGCAATCTGATTTCTCGTCGCCTGTTCTACCGCTGCTTGTTTGTCTAGACAGAACACCTTTATGAGTTGTACTACATGTGATCCCATTTTCCTCATGATTTCCCAAAGTTTCTGATGTTGTACAGAGTCAAATGCTGTTGAATAATCCACAAAACATGAGAATAGGTTTACATTAAATTCTCTATACTTCTCTATTATTAAACGCATGTTGAGTATGTGATCCCGTGTTTCTCTTTCTTGTCTAAATCCAGCTTGAACCACGTTAATCTCTTCTTCCATTTTCTTACGACGATATCCCATTATGATTTTAAGTAGAATTTTTACTTACATGACTTATCAGAGTAACAGTTCTATAGTTGGTGAATAATTTCAATTTACCTTTTTTGGGTATTGGAATGATGATAGTTCCCTTCCAATCTTTCGCCCATTTAGCATAGTGAACAATAAAATGATGCCAATTGCTACGGCAAAAAGAGTGTTGAAGTGCTACATAGAACATGCACTTTTGTATGGATGTAAAGCGTGGACAATGAGCCGACAAGCTGATAAACATCTAATGGATGTGAAAATGTAGGTTTCTGAGGAGAATGCAAAGAATACTATGGAGAGACAGAAAAGCCTATGACAAAGTCCTATAAGAAACAAATGAAAACCGTAAAGTGATTAGAGAAATTAGACGTCGACAGTCAACATTTTTTGGACACGTTATGAGAAGAAATAAATTGGAGAACTAGGTGAGAACTGGCAAGTTTGAGGGGAGAAGAACAAGGGGAAGGCAGAGAAGTAAACACCTGGATTGCTTGGCAGCTTGGCATGGTCACGACAAGAACACAGGGCTGATAGAAGACTCTGGTGATCGTTTGAGATGGCGAAACATGACCGCCCACTCTTATCGGCATGGCAAATGATGATGATGAGTTTATATTGCCTCTTTCAATAAATCATTGTTATTTACTCTCCGTTGCTTCCAAGTATGTTTCTAATTTGTTTATTAGCCTTCTATGACTCGCTGTTAGGACTTCCTTTACCACTATCTCACTTTTAATTTGATTTGTGAACATTCAGTTGAATTGTAATGCGAATAATACAATCACAACATGCAACTGCAGGCCACGTGTGTGTGAAGGCGAGTCGGAGGACCTGTACAACAACACGCAGACACGGAGTGACGTCATGCGGCACTTCAGCACCAACTCTCAAATCTGTGACGAGTCGGAGACTGTGTACAAGTGCAAGATTGTGTGAGTCGCTTTTGTTTCCATGCAACTGAGATAGATTCTTCTTCTTCTTCTTCTTCTTCTTCTTCTTCTTCTTCTTCTTCTTCTTCTTCTTCTTCTTCTTCTTCTTCTTCTTCTTCTTCTTCTTCTTCTTCTTCTTCGTTCGTTCGTCTGGAATGGATCGTCTGGACGTAATTGGGTTGTGTTTGTTTACAGCATAGCTGCGATATTTGCGCCTTTCGACCGACTATGGAGGTCGTGCCATATGGGATAAAACCCTGTGCAATGAAGTAGATCATCTCGCTTTTAAGCCAAGACAATGAAGAGATATTGTTGGTTAAATTAGTTGAAATTATTTAAATTAGACTTTTACAGGACGTCGTAGTCAACCCCATCATTTTCTGGCTGTTTGTGATTTCTAGGCAAGTTTACGTTCAGTAATTTGCCATTGATTTCTGAACGATATACACTCATACCACTGTATAGAAATACCAACACAAGGCGATCTACTTCCAAGTCACCCGCAGCTGTGTTTCGAACGCGGTATGCGGGATTACGAACTGCATTCGTACCGCCTTCGCGTGAGAGATATTGGGGTATTGGCTTAAAGATTAAATATGAGTACAGGTCAAGAAAGAGAGTCAAATCTGCCACGGCTAGGGTACGAACTTATGACCGTTGTGTTGGCAGATAGTGACTAACTACTACACCGCCACGTCAACAAAATATGAGGCAGAACTTATTATTTGATTATTTGATTATTTGATTATTTGATTATTTTCTTGCCTTTCTCACAGCCAGGAAAGTATCCATGGTCGCAGAGAGGTGACCGTTGTTTACGAGTGTTGCCGTGGATATACACGACAGAAAGGAGACTTTGGCTGTCCCAGAAGTAAGATAACTTTTCAATGGCTTGTCAGTGTGTTTCTTTTTAGCCCCAAATTCATTTCCCGGCCTCTTTATTCACGGAATAAAGCAATAGATATATGGATATTCACAACCCCCCCCCCCCCCACACACACACATGTAAATAGATATATATATATATTATCCTCATGTGCATTGCTGGTAATCGCGGGCGATCGATCATGTTTCGTTCGTCATCTCACATGATCACCATAATCGTGGATCAGCTGTGTTCTTGGCTCGGACTTGCAATGTGGCCAAGCCAGCAAAATATGTATCTCTCTGCTCCTACTCTTTTTCCTTCAATCTGACCAGTTGTCACTAAATTTTCTAGTTTATTTCTTCTCATAATGTGCCCAAAAATCTTTAATGTCTACGTCTAATTTCTGTACTCAGTTTATAGTTTTATTTGTTTCATGTAGAACTCCCTCCTTGGTTTTTCTGTCTGTTCATGGTATTCTTTGCATTTTCCTTATAAACCATATGCCCACAGCCATTTTATGTTATTCAGCATGTTTGCTCATTGTCCACGCTTCACTTACTTATATAAGGACAGGTCCTATGTAGCACTTCAACACTCTTTTTCTCGTTGCAAATGACATCTGGGCATTGGTCAGTATGTTTTCCATCTTTTAAAAAGCTGCTTTTGCCGTAGCAATTCTTGTTCTAATCTCTTCAAGGCACCTCCCAACTGTTGATATGACTGTTCCAATATAGCTGTACCGATTGACTTTCTTAAGAATTTCCCCATTAACCCGCATATTACATTGTGGTATTTCTTTGTTCTTAGAGACGACCATAATCTGTCTTCTTACAGTTTACTTCTAATCGTATCTGTTCATTGTATGCAATAATCGTATTAACTAAATCTTGTAGATCCCATTCGGTTTCTATAATCAATACTGCATCATCGGTGTATCATATATTATTGATGTTATGTTCTCCAAAAGCAATTTATCACACATCCTCTAAATGTATCATAAGTGTTTCACCTTATAGACAAAAAAAGGATCTGTAGACATTACGCTTTCCTGAAGCATATCTCTCTTAATTGTCTGGTATTGACCTATATTATACGTCCCTCCATAGTGATGTATGTAGTTTCCGCCATAATTATATTTTTCTCACCTTGTTTGCTTATTAACCATGTCTCACATGCACACAAGTCTTGTCTTTGTTACAGCACTTTACCACTCTTGTTCCCACTGCAAGTGTCCGCTGTTTGTTGGTGAATATTCCGTCTTGCACAAGGTTACTTTTGTCATGGTGATTGTTATTTTATTATATTTGTTTTCAACAAGCATCTTTCGTCAGAGATAGTTAGGTCTTAATAAGATACGATTGATCTACCGTATGACAGTAGACAATACTACCTGCTTTCTGTTAGAGCCGAATGTTGGGCGGCGCTCACCAAACCTAACACCTCAAACTGTGCCAACGACTTCGGGCGGAGGAGCGCAATTGGAAGGGTACAGGCCTTACCCTAATGCGAGGAAATGCAACCTAAAGACCAAATGTTATGGCAGGGTGGACCAGGTCCTAAGACCTGGTCGGCAACTGGTCTAGGATGGAAGCTCCGACAGGCGAACAGTTAGAGAATTGCTATCCTGATTCCTCAGCTTCTGCAACTTATCTTGTTCTGGACGTATTGGTGTAACCTTTCCTCTTGAGTAACCTAAGCAGGCAGAGAGAGAGGGATTATACTGCATGGGCAACACATGGTCTCTAATTTCAGTTATACCTCCATTGTACAAATTATCGTCTATCAAGACGGCAAGCTGCGAGTCTTCCTTCAGAGATCAGATGATAGTCGCTAGAAAAAAGCATTCCGAGTAGAGTGATAATTCTCACAACAGAATATGCAGGTATACACACGTCTTTTTCTTCGTCTCTTCCTCCATTTACATCAGTGAATTGATTGGGAGGAAGGTTGGGGAGGGGAAGGGATGTACAGATCCTGTATGCACTCTTTCTAATGCTCTTTGTAAGTCGGTGTTGATATCTTTAAGGGTGTTCTTGATAACATTACTCCATCGTTTACACGGTCTCCCCCTTACTCTGTATCTATTATATTTCTTCAATGTGGCGCTGTTTGGCAGATGGTACCAGGACATTCTTGTGAGGTGGTCAAACAATTGAATATGTTGTACTTTAATGAAGTGCATACCTAATTTCAGACCTAGTCGTCTTCTAATTCCTTATTTCTAATTCTATCTCTCACGATTACTCCCTTAGCTTTTCTCAAACATCTCGTCTCTATTGTTATCGTACAACCTCTATATACATTAACAGTAAAATCCAAAAAAATAAAAAAATACACAATAATCATTCCCTAAAATCACAGAATGATCGAGATATTAAACACTTGGCACACGAGAACAGCATGTAAAATCAATCAGAAGATTTCTGGGTACAGCTCCGAATTGCACCCACATAGCAAATGTGGCAAGCGAGCCGATGACAAAGATTACTACTAACAGAATTCTAGGAGCAAGTTGGCTGACTGCTTTTGTAACCAAGACCCGGTATCTGTATCACACGTAGCAAGTATACACCATTTCCCTTACATTCTTTCATTACGTTATCTGCCAGATAACTGCATCTAACACAATTCCTCAATTTATCTTAGGTGTGGTGTTTGTTACTGATATTGTCATCACATGATCTGCTTTTATAGAGGTCAGTATGCTGGCCCTGCTGGATAAAGCCGAAGAACTCGGGTTGACAGACTTCGTGAAGGCAATCAATACGCTGGATCTGAGAGGCGAGTTTGACAACGGCAATTTTACCATGTTTGTTCCTGTAAACGGCGCCTTTACTCTTGATAGCGGCATTTTGAGCTCAGAAGCCAATGACGTAATCCTCAAGGTATGCAGGACTTTGATGTTACTTCAAACCAATGTATTCCTTTAATGAATTTAAACACAACAGGCTCAAACACGATTTATTCCCTGACATATTTCATCAGGAACGTACTGCAGAGTTATAGATCTTATATGGGGCAGTGAGGGGCATTTTGTGTGACATTCACTGGCACATAAACGGAGCATAATGGGGCGACCATTTGCCGTGAAGTTTGAACCGCGACTGACTAACTAACTAACTAACTAACTAACTAACTAACTAACTGTATATGACATGAAGTCAATCAATAAATAATAATTTAGCCGATACACTTAAAATACATAGTTACAAATAGTATTAGAGTTTGGAGTATTTGTTATCTACACAGTAATTTCAAGTTTAATACGAAATCTTTATGTTTGTTTAAAAACCAACTGGAACCGTCTAATTGTTATAGTTAAGCAAACGTTTATTGTTTGTCGATTACAGCATACGAATACAATATACGAATACAGTATACGAAATCAGTATACAGTAAACATATTGTTTGTGGCAGCTGTGTTTAGCTATAACTGCTTCTGTCCCAGCCAATTGTTGTATTAACCCAATTCACAGGGGTCCATGTTGGATCTGGACACCCATGTCCCGTCTATATGTGTTGATGTTGACGTGTCATTATCTAATGAGATCCGAGGTTCTGTGATCGCAGTGGATGCTAGTATTTTGCTTCCACTGTAGGCGGCTAGAACTGTGGCATATCCTTTACAGATGTGTCCTTTCACTTCTCATAGTCAGACTCTCTCACAGTTTCATTTTGAGTAAGTGGAGTACTCCGTGCATATTTGAATTGGCTGTAATATAAATTATGATTTAATTCAAGTTGGTTGCCTAGCTGTTTGCTTGCTTGGTTGTACGTCTGATTGGACAATTGATTGGTTGATTGATTGGTTGGTTGATTGGTTGCTGATTGATTGATTGGTTCTTTGTTGTTTAGTTGGTTGTTTGAGCGATCGATTGATTGATTGATTGGCTAGCTAGCTGGCTGGTTGTTTTGTTGTTGGCCGGTTAGTTGACTGGTTGGCTTGTTGGTTGTTTGGTTAGATGGTTGGTTTGGTGGTTAGCTGCTTGAGTGATTAATTGGTCGATTCTTCTTGCAGACACATTGTAGCTTGTAAGTCTGGTACATTGTGCTAGCCATGTTTGAGCACATAAAAGGGCTTCTCTATAGGAGTGAGAACTTTCCTTCCAGTCCGGTACCAAAGGATTGTGTTACATAGATCTCCTTCTTCTATACAAGCTCAGAAACGAGCTAATGTGTAAGATCATTCTGAAGCATCATATGTGTGGAGATGTATAATTAGGTATAACCAGGTAAGGAAGAAGCCACCATTTATAATAACACGCCATTTCATAGAATCTGGACTTGCTGCAGACGAGAAGAATTTCAGTGTGCTTTTCACTACTAATAACCAAAGATGTTACAATTATATGCCGAGGCGTCTGCAGTTCATCGGGTAAACCACAATTATGTAAACAGAATGAGATGATAGTCTCTTTAAAACTACTGAATTAAAATATATGACAATGTGTTGTGTTTATTTCGGTTGAAAAGATTCATTACGTTTCTTCATTATACGAGTTGGCGTTGGCTTCAAATGAAGACTTTAAATGTATTTGTTTGTTTGTTTGTTTTTACGATGGATATACCCTGAAGACAAAAACAAAAACAAAAACAAAAAGAGTAAAGAACAAATGTATGATTTTTTTCGATGTAGCACCACTGCGTTCAGGCAAGTCCTCCAGCGCCGATAAAGTGCTTGGATTCCTGCAGAAAAAATTGTCTGGGGTCACTACTTGGTGTGCCAGACCCAGTTGTGAAACAGTCTGTCAAAGAAATCACGCCGTTTTGAAACTTCCTACTCCACTCATACACTAGCTGGACTGACAGACATGCATCACCATACTTGGCATTCATTTGCCGCCGGTGAATTTCTACAGGTTTCACCTTTTAATTGATCCACAAAAAAAAAAAAAAACGGATAACAGAACGCTGCTCCTATATGGTGCATGTCAAAAGTGAGGCGGTCATCCTTAAACACCTTACGGTGTTCGTCTCCACCTGATGTCACGTGAGTAAGACCCTTAACATCCTTAACAACAATATTGAAAGTTACAAAACAATGGTATGGTTGTTGTAATTTCTATCACACTTTTAAGGAATTTTTATTTGAAGCCCAGTATGCGCCTGACGAGGCACAGGGAAATATGTCAGGCAATAAACTGTGCAATATATTGTTTGTGTCTTCATTATTCAAATAAAATTTTAATTCAACGTTTTAAAATATTTAATGAACAAAACTCCGCAGGATGACCCGGATGTGATATCCTTGTCAGAGCCAGCAGTGGACAAGGCGCTAAGGATTCTACGCAACGCCCTTCTCAGTCACGTGATTCCAGGGACTGTCCGGTCGAGCCAGATGGAGGACGAGCAGGTCCTGGAAACTGGCAACACAGAGGACACCACGATCAGGATCAACTACTTCTCCAGGCCGGAGAAGGTCAGTTCTGTGCGAGTTCTCTCAAAGAATTGTTTACGTTTATACCAAATTGTGTAGCGGACTCCATGGCGAAGCGGTTACCTGCGCAATTCGTAATCTCGCATACCGCGTTCGAAACACAGCTTCGGGCGATTTGGAAGCAGACCGCTTTGCACTGGTTTTCATACAATGGTATGATTGCCGGTCGTTCAGAAGGCAATGGCTAACTACTGAACGTAAATTTGCCACCAAAAGGGTCAAAAACAGCTTAAATTAAAAAAAAAAATGCTAGGGTTGACTGCGACGTCCTATAAAGGAAGTGCAACTAATTTTTATTTTTAGCTGGTAGGAGGTCTGCGTGGTTGAGAGGTTTAACGCTATTGAATTGTCCCTTTTCTGACCACGGAGTAGTGGGTTCGTTCCATAGGCAGGTAGGTTAGTTGGGCTGAAATGTTGACTTACCTTCCTGGAGTTATGATGTAAAGTACCTCAGAAGTCGGAGAGGGTTCTCCTAATGGCGAGAGGCTCTGGTAATAGGGCAAGCTAACCCTCAGCCTGCTCACTCACTTGTTGTAGTGTATGCGTGGACGCCGCTCACGTTCAGTACGAGAGAGCGCAACAAACAAGTAGCTGGTAAATTTATAAGCTCTCCTCTTAGGGCTTTACTTGAGCTGCTAACATCTGACTAGTTTTCAACTCTAGCTCCGAGTTATAATTATTTATTTAAAGTAAGTAAAGGCGATTCTAGTTACAGGTTATAACTATTTACGTAAAGTTATTAAAGGCGACTCTAGCTGCGAGTCATAATTATTTATGTAAAGAGTGTAAAGGCGACTCTACCTCCGAGTTATAATTATTTATGTAAAGTAAGTAAAGGCGACTCTAGCTACAAGTTATAACTTTTTATGTAAAGTAAATAAAGGATCCGTTTACAGGCCTTGGGCCCTTTGGCCATGTGGGAGATAGCCCCCATATTTTCATGGACCCGCTGAACGATGTGGTCAGTAGCGAACCTGCCGCCTTTACTTTCCAAGGCATTCCCTGGTACATATTTAAGGCTGGGTTGACCTGGAAGCCGTGGTAAGTTGTAAAAATTCGCCTGGATGCGATTCGAACTCATGGCTACAGGGCCAGAATGCGAACGTGGTTGCCACACGTAACATAACTGTCTGGAGAAGTGAAGAGAAAGAACAGCGAACAATTACAACAACGGAAATGAGATTCCTGAGAAGAATACCCAATGTATCAAGAAGAGTGAAAATAAGAAATTAAAAAATCAGGACAAAAGTGAGGGTTTAAGCAACGGCAGATTTCATTAGAAAACAGCAAATTAAATTACTCGGCAAAATAGTTAGGCTACCAACTAACAGTAAACCACAGCAAGCAATGATGTACAGACCAAATCGAACCAGAAGAAGAAGCCGACTATGTAAATGATGGACAGAGGGAATAACAGAGTCCATGGGAATCTCGGTATATGAAGCGCATAAAGAGACACTGTTTATGCTTTACCTCGACACCGCAAGGTACAAGAGTAACAAGATGAGACGAGATGAAGAAATAACAACATAATTTTAAAATAACCGCCTGAGGAAGTCGAAAGAAAAAAAACTACATAATTTTAAAATAACTATCTGAGAGTCGAGGAAATAAAGTATTTAAACATTACTTTCTGTGAAATTATGCGTCAAAGAAATAAAGTTGAAGATCACACGATATGGAAAAGCATGATCGCAGACCGCCAATCGGCAAGACACTTGATGATGATTTTGATAAAGGCACTATTATTTCCTTCTTTCTATTATTAGCTGATGACTGCCAACTGTGTCCCCGTAGTCTCGCGTGACCACGTGGCAACAAATGGAGTCATTCACTCTGTGGAGAAGATTCTCAAGCCGGTCACCGACTCTCTCATGGACATCGTGAGGTCAAGGCCAGACCTAAGCACCTTCAATACTGGTAAGTTCCTGGTGGTGAACTAATCATTTTCAGGTGATGTGTTGATGTCGAGGGTAGCGGGTTCAACCCCAAGCAGGTCAGCTGGACTAAAATGTTGATTTATTGTCCTTGACTTGGGGGACGTAAATTACAAGTGCATCTGAAATCGGAGTGGGTTCGCATGATGGCGAGGGACACTATTAATAGGAAGAGCTACTCCACAAGCAAAAGTCAGTACAATACAATAGAAGTAGTACATGTGTATGGACTATGCTTGAGGTCAAATCCATAAGAGCACCGGAAGTAAAAGCGCAATCGCAATCAGCCCTGCGGCCACGCAGACTGTCAAAGAATGTACATGTACTTTGCAGGACATGTCAATCAAACCCAACATCTGTTTGATATTCTAGGCAAGTTCACGTCCAGTTGTTTTCTGAACGAGATGTTAATATTGAAATCCAAACTGATACATTCCTCTCTGCCCCAGGGCCAGTTAATGAATGCTCGCTGTTTGCTATTAATTCCTTTAATTGTTCTACGTGTGTCTGATTCATGTAGAAGTTGGGTTAATAATATTCTAATTTGGCTACTAGTTCTAATTTATTTTTATTGTTACATAAGTCCTGCTACTATGACTGTGTCTTTTATTGTAATATCTGTACATGTTCCTGCCATCTTTGTGTATAATGCTTACCTAAATTAGACCTCTAAGAAGTGTACCAATTGTATAAATATGGAAGGAGTTTTTTTTTGTTTTATGCATATCCCTTACATGACGTTGCAGTCAACACCAGCATTTTTCAGCTGCTGTTGATGTACTAGGCAAGATTACGCTCAGTAGTTTGCCATTGATTTCTGAGCGACCGGCTCATATACCCCTAAGTTACCAACGCGGCGAGAACCGCTACCGATTCTCGCGCTGGTTACGTTACTCACGAGAATATACGGGGATAATTACGGAGAAAGACGTTAACCCATAGGCCAGGGAAGGAGTACTGTGGGGAATTGTTTGCAGATGTGACAAACAGCTAATTTAATAATAGGGTGTTTGTAACGTCTCACTACACTTTGCATGTAGAACAGTTTTTTGTTGGAGAGTATGTTTTCCGTCTTGCAAACGGACAACATACTCTCCAACAAACAGCTCTTAGAAGGCAGCAAGTCAAATGGTTTGGCCATGCAAGTAGGTTACCAACTAACAGCATACCACAACAAGCAATGATGTACAGACCAGAGGGAAACAGAGGAATAGGCCGACCACGTAAACGATAGACGCAGGGAATAGCAGAGTCCATGGGAATATCGATACGTGAAGCCCATAACGGACACTCTCACGATGTTTATACTTCACCTCGACACCGCAAGGTACAAGAGGAACATGATGAGATGAGATGAGATGAGATGAGATGAGATGAGATGAGATGAGATTCATGTTCTTTGCAGGAGGTTCCGATCAACCCCAAGATGATTCTCTAAACAATGTTTACGTTCAGTAGTTTGCCATTGCTTTCCGAACGGGAAGTCAACGTTTAAGTAGAGCTTAATTCCGGTATAGGGGTTGAACCTGCTACCCCGCCATAAGCGCACTGGTAGTTTAAGAGCAAGCGCTCTTACCCGTTTGGCAGCGTCGACGTCTATGGTCAGCAATACAGCTTTAAGACAGGGAAGTCAACAGATTGTGGCGACATACCAGCAAGACTGGTCCAAGCCGGAGGAGAACTCAACGATCGTCTCAACCATGTACTGTGTGTTGTGATCCAATATTGCGCTTGCTGGTCCAAAGCTTGCGAGTGGGCAATCTACATCCCTCGATCAAAGAAAGGACATTTAAAACTGTGCACCAATTATCGATATATATATATATATATATATATATATATATATATATATATATATATATATATATATATATATATATATACCTATGCTAACTATTCTCACCCACTCAGTGCTAACAGCGGCAGATTACGACACAGACCTCGACCAGAACGGACAGCTGACTCTGCTGGCGCCGACCAATTCTGCCTTCGACAAGATGAACAAGCGTCTCAGGGAAAAGCTGCTGAGCGGAGACAGGGAGTGTCTGGAAAGTAAGTAAACAATAACAGGGAGTGTCTGGAAAGTAAGTAAACAATAACAGAGAGTGTCTGGAAAGTAATTTAACAATAACAGGGAGTGTCTGGAAAGTAAGTAAACAATAACAGGGAGTGTCTGGAAAGTAAGTAAACAATAACAGAGAGTGTCTGGAAAGTAATTTAACAATAACAGGGAGTGTCTGGAAAGTAATTTAACAATAACAGAGAGTGTCCGGAAAGTAAGTAAACAATAACAGAGAGTGTCTGGAAAGTAATTTAACAATAACAGAGAGTGTCTGGAAAGTAATTTAACAATAACAGGGAGTGTCTGGAAAGTAAGTAAACAATAACAGGGAGTGTCTGGAAAGTAAGTAAACAATAACAGAGAGTGTCTGGAAAGTAATGTAACAATAACAGGGAGTGTCTGGAAAGTAATTTAACAATAACAGAGAGTGTCTGGAAAGTAAGTAAACAATAACAGAGAGTGTCTGGAAAGTAACTTAACAATAACAGGGAGTGTCTGGAAAGTAATTTAACAATAACAGGGAGTGTCTGGAAAGTAAGTAAACAATATCAGGGATTGTCTGGAAAGTAAGTAAACAATAACAGAGAGTGTCTGGAAAGTAATTTAACAATAACAGGGAGTGTCTTGAAAGTAAGTAAACAATAACAGGGAGTGTCTGGAAAGTAAGTAAACAATAACAGAGAGTGTCTGGAAAGTAATTTAACAATAACAGGGAGTGTCTGGAAAGTAAGTAAATAATAACAGGGAGTGTCTGGAAAGTAAGTAAACAATAACAGAGAGTGTCTGGAAAGTAATTTAACAATAACAGGGAGTGTCTGGAAAGTAATTTAACAATAACAGAGAGTGTCTGGAAAGTAAGTAAACAATAACAGAGAGTGTCTGGAAAGTAATTTAACAATAACAGAGAGTGTCTGGAAAGTAATTTAACAATAACAGGGAGTGTCTGGAAAGTAAGTAAACAATAACAGGGAGTGTCTGGAAAGTAAGTAAACAATAACAGAGAGTGTCTGGAAAGTAATTTAACAATAACAGGGAGTGTCTGGAAAGTAATTTAACAATAACAGAGAGTGTCTGGAAAGTAAGTAAACAATAACAGAGAGTGTCTGGAAAGTAATTTAACAATAACAGGGAGTGTCTGGAAAGTAATTTAACAATAACAGGGAGTGTCTGGAAAGTAAGTAAACAATATCAGGGAGTGTCTGGAAAGTAAGTAAACAATAACAGAGAGTGTCTGGAAAGTAATTTAACAATAACAGGGAGTGTCTTGAAAGTAAGTAAACAATAACAGGGAGTGTCTGGAAAGTAAGTAAACAATAACAGAGAGTGTCTGGAAAGTAATTTAACAATAACAGGGAGTGTCTGGAAAGTAATTTAACAATAACAAGGAGTGTCTGGAAAGTAATTTAACAATAACAGGGAGTGTCTGGAAAATAAGTTAACAATAACAGGGAGTGTCTGGAAAATAAGTTAACAATAACAGGGAGTGTCTGGAAAATAACTTAACAATAACAGGGAGTGTCTTGAAAATAAGTTAACAATAAGACTTCGGCCAACACTTAAAAGCTTCTTCTTCTGCCCTGTACCCCCATTGAGGCAGTGGCCCTCTACCAAACCAATCGAAGCCGACCTATCTGTTGCTATCTTCTACAGCTGCTTCAATGTCGTCAATATATTATTAATCTCTGTACATTCTTTTCTTCACATGTTTTTAGGTCTCCCGCTGTTTCGTTTGCCTTGCTGGTTCCAGACCAGAAAGTGTCTAGTTATATTGTCCTCATGGATTCTCGGTGTGTGTTCTAATCAGAGCCAGCGTGATTTCCTCATTTCGTGGTTCAGTAAAATTAGTTTAGTTCTCTCCATGAGCTCTACATTGGTGATTCTGTCATCCCACTTTATTCCCACTATTCTTCGCAGGCACCACTTAGTGAATGTTTGTAATTTACTACTAATTCTTTATGTTGTTTTCCATGTTTCTAATACAGATACTAGTACCGACTTAACATTGGAGCCAAAAATTCTAAGTTTGGTGCCAAGTTTAACTTCCTGTGACTCCAACAAATTTCCCGCATTCTTATTTTAATATCTCTACCCGTTCACCATGTGTGTCTGCACTGTTTCCCAGATTGATGCCGTCTCTTTACCATGGGGTACGGGGTTTTTAATTGCTTGGTTTAATTGCATTATCTTTCTCTTTCCTCTGTGAAGGTTTATACCTAAATGTTGTACAGTGGCGTGCTGAGGGGGGTGTGGGGGAGCGACGGTCCCGGGCATCCAGCCTGGAGGGGGGCATCCAGTTAGGGAGACGGGGCAGGACAGTTCAGTCGGATGGGAGGAGAAATGAATGAGGTAAAGAACAATTTAGGGGCATCCAATCAAGGGATTGGCCCCGGGCATCAAAGAACCTCTGCACGCCACTGATGGTGTAACTTAAGTATGATTAATTTATCCGACTAAACACGCCTTATGTTCTCTACACACCGCTTTCAGAACATCATTTTACGTCGTCAAACATCCATTGTTAAGTAAACTCTGGCAACACATTCCCACGCATACACAGACTAACACACACCAACTCAGCCAGCCAGCTAGCCACCCATCCAGCTAGCCGTCCAAGGCACTCACATAAATAGGCACTCACACACACACACACAATAATATATATATATAATTGGAGATTGGAAAAGAAGTAACAAAGACATTTATGATCTGTTTAAGTCCCCGCTAATCACTGGTATCGTGAAGGCTAATAGACTACAATGGCTCGGGCATATAGAAAGAATGGGCGATAATAGGGAAACAAAACTCGCTTACACTCAGGAAATAAATGACCGTAGACCCCGAGGTAGACCAAGAAGGCGGTGGAGAGATAATACATGTACAGACCTACAAGCACTTGGAATCAACGACTGGCAAGAGAAGGTCCACCAGAGAGACGAATGGAGACGGATTGTATTTGCAGCAAAGAACCTCAATGGCTCGGAACGCTGAAGAAGAAGAAGAAGAAGAAGAAGAAGAAGAAGAAGAAGAAGAAGAAGAAGAAGAAGAAGAAGAAGAAGAAGAAGATATATATACATATGTGTGTTTGTGTGTGTAAAACCACTAGCACTAAAGTTTTCTGTCATATGTTGCAGCCTTACAACCCATTATTATCGTGCACCAGCTCCTTTGCAGACCGTGGCTCTCATAACGGTCCAATGAAGTGTCTCTATCTCTGTCCCCATCGTGTACCTCATGAAGTGTCTCTATCTCTGTCCCCATCGCGTGCCTCATGCACCCTCACGCCCAAGTTGCCTGCAATGACCTGAGTCCATCTTCCTACTAGTTAAACCCCTGCTGCCTCGTCCAAGAACCCCGCATTCCATCACTGTCCACCCTAAACCACTGTGACACTCAATACGTCCACAGTATTTCAGTTCCGGAGACATGATATTGGTTATGAGCTGTCTCCGATGTTCAGACTTTGTAAAATGTCAGAGGTTTTCTTCTGTCTGATGTATGCTATTCTATTCAGTATTTGAATGAATACACAAACAGTATGATGTATTATTTATTGCCTGGCATATTTCGTGGTGTCTCGCCTATATTGCATTATACAGAAAAGGTGTTCACAATATAATAAAGAAGAGTAAAGAATATTTTCAACCAAAATACAAAAAACACATTGTCGGGCGTTGGTCGTTTGTCCAATACTTCTACTAATTTCAATCTCAGAAGGAAATTATAATTAGGGTCCATCCCAGCCTCAGATTAATAATACTGTGACGGAATCAGCCACATTTAGAATATTAATTTATGTAATTATATGTTTTCAATAGAAGTTAATTGTTGGTGTCATGTGTTTCAATGTATACATTTTGTTTTGGTGTCCTCCGATGCTGATTCCTCTAATATCCTTTACGCGTGTCATTATATTTTCAATAATCTGGAGATATAAAAGGTCTGGAGACAATACCCATCCCTGTCGCCCACATCTATTGATTCACTGGCAAATACGTACTTCATTATCATTTTGTTACGGCATTTTATTGTTTCTACAATGAGCAGACAAGCTGAAAAACATCTAATAGGAGTAGAAATTTGGTTCTTGGGGAAAATTCATAGAATACTATGAACCGACAGAAGTTAGCAAGTCTTACAAGAAGTAGATGAAAACTGTAAACTGGTCAGCAAGAACACTGACCTGATCCACGACCAATGTGATCGTGTGAGATGGCCAAACGCTTATCGGCATGGCACATGATGATGATCATTGTTTCCAGTGTATGCTCTTCAAGTCTAATGCCGGAATTAAATTGCAGTATGTCGACCTAAAGGTGCGGTTTGAACCTCAGTTACGAACAAAAAGCAGCACAACATTATCCTACTCTAGCCAAACGAACAAGAATGCACACATCCTGCAACAATGAAAGTTACTTTTCTGTTTTCGCAGAGGTGATTCAGAACCACATTCTGCCAAACGTGATCTGCTCCGTGGCAATTCAAGGCCAGGCTAGAACCGCCAATCAGCTGCGTCGATACCTCAACGTCACGCGAACCACGGACGACAAGCTGCTTGTAGATGAAGCGCCGATCGTGCAGAGAGACATTGTTGGCACTAACGGTGTTATGCATGTGATTGATGAGGTGCTGGTCCCAGATGAAGGTGGGTATCTATCTCCTCGCCAGGGTAATTAACTCATAGGTATTTACTGATGCTGGCGAATGACAGGGGGTAACTAATAGATATCACAGAACACACTGTTTATCATACAACTAATGATTTATTATTGAACATAGAACTGTTTATTTATAGGGAACTCGTGATTTATTATAGAACACATTATTTGTTATAGAACATATTGCTTATCATAGAAATCATTATTTACACACTGTTTATTATAGATCGCATTATTTATTAATATAATACAATTCATACTATTTATTGTAGAATAATACTTTATTACAAAACAAAATATCTTATAGAAAATATTAATTATCATAGAATACACTACTTACCATGGACACATTATTTCTATGAAAGACGCTATTTAACATGGAACAAATTATTTAATTCTAGAACAATTTATTATCGAACACATTTTTTTTTAAATTATAGAACACATTATTTCTTATAGAACGCATTATTTATTATAGAACACATTATTTCTTATAGAACGCATTATTTATCAATGGACACATTATTTATTATAGAGCACATTAATTATTATAGAACACTAGTATTATAGAACACATTATTTATTTATTACAAAGCACACTATTCAGCAACAATAAAAAAACAAACCAGAGCTTACTACAACTTTGTTGCTGATGCTTCTGTTGAATGTCATCTTTATGCTACTACTACTATTACTGGTGCTACTGTTACTACTCCTACTATTACTTCTACTACATTACAAATCATATTTCTCCTGCTACTACTACTCCTATCATCACAAATACTACTACTACTACTACTACTACTACTACTACTACTACTACTACTACTACTACTACTACTACTACTACTACTACTACTACTACTACTACTACTACTACTACTGTTGCTATTACTATTATCACCACTACTACTACTCCTTTAATCACTACTACTACTACTACTACTGCTACTACTACTACTACTACTACTACTACTACTACTACTACTACTACTACTACTACTACTACTACTACTACTACTACTAATACTACTAATACTACTACTACTTTCACCACTACTACTATCAGTAGCACCACTACTATTACAGCTACTACTGCGACTAATACTGATACTACTAACTGCACCTTAACAACTACTAATATTACTGCTAACACCTCCCCTGCCCCACTACAACTATTGCCACCACCACCACTAATACTTTTTTGGTGTGCGCTCGCTGGCTTTGAACTCAATCGTAGTCCATACACACTATTTCTTGTAGTGATGGACTGAATTTTGCATGTGGGTTAATTTTGCCTAGTAACAGTGTCCCTTGTCATCAGGCGAACCCACTCCGACTTCAGAGGTACTTGTAATTTACGTCCCAAAGTCAAGGACGACAGGTCAACATTTTAGTCAAGCTGTCCGGTGTAGGGGTTGAACCGCTTATATCGGCATCAACATGCCGGATGTTTAAGAACATGCGTTCAAATCTATTCGGCCATACGGACCTGCTCCACCAATACTGCTACAATTACCACGAATACTACTACCATCACCACAACCACCACCAATACTGCTACAATTACTAATATTATTACTGCCACCACCACCACTACTACTATTATTACTGATGCTACTGCTGTTGCTACTACTACTAATACAACAACAACAGATACTACTACTACTACTACTACTACTACTACTACTACTACTACTACTACTACTACTACTACTACTACTACTACTACTACTACTGACATTACTACTGCTACTGAAATATCTACTAATACTACTTCATTGTTTCAACAATTGATGCTAGCGTTAAAGAAGAAATGGAAGGGGAAACTGCAAATTGATAAGAGAAATTAGGTGTAGACATCAAATAATTTTGAGTAAGTTATGAGCAGAAGCACACTTGAAATCTTAGTGACAATTAGCAAACTGTATAGGAAGAAAAAACAAGAGGAAGACAAATAGATATATACTTGGTTGGATTGGCGACATAACAAGTCAACACTCTGGTTATCGTGTGAGATGGCAAACCACGACCACCAAAGTGTAACGGTATGGCATGTGATCATGATGATCCTCGGCTAGTAGGATGCTTCACCTTTTAGGATTGTAGTCAAAGAAACTGTAGGTATCAGTGTTGGGACTTCTGCTTCTGCTTCTTCTGCTGCTGATGCTTCTACTTCTACTTCTGCTGCTCCTGCTGCTGCTGCTCCTGCTGCTGCTGCTGCTCCTGCTGCTGCTTCTGCTGCAATTGCTGCTTTTGCCGTTGTTGCTGCTCCTGCTGCTGCTTCGTCGTTCTTCTTCCTTATTCATAATTCCTTCTTTCTTCTTTCTTCTTTCTTATTCCTTCTTTATTCTTTCTTCTTCCTTCTTCCTTCTATCTTATTACTTAATTCTTCTTTATTCTTCCTGATTCATTCTTCCTTCTTTCTTCTTTCTTCTTCCTTCTTTCTTCTTTCATATTTCTTCTTTCTTCTTCCTTCTTTCTTTCTCCTTCTTTCTTCTTTCTTCTTCCTTCTTAATTCTTCCTTCTTTTCTCTTTCTTCCCTGTTTCTTCATCCTTCTTCCTTCTTCTTCTTCTTCTTCTTCTTCTTCTTCTTCTTCTTCTTCTTCTTCTTCTTCTTCTTCTTCTTCTTCTTCTTCTTCTTCTTCTTCTTCTTCTTCTTCTTCTTCTTCTTCTCACCCGCGTCCTTTACTTATTTTTCTTCATCATTTTTTCATATGCTGAAAACCTCTCAATAAAGAGATATGTTGCTTTCATTAAGTCAGTAGACGATAGAAATCCTCCCCTAGTACCCAACAGTTAGTCTTTAAACTAATTAACCTGATGTTAACGCAGGACATTGGCCTTCTTGTAAGTCACAGATATTTTCCTACGTCTGTGTACAATGTTCATGTATTTGCGTTTCTCTATGACTGTCCATCCGTAGCTTTGAGCGTCATAGACCTAATTAAGAAAGAAGGATACAGCGAGATGCTTCGACTGATCGACAAGGCAGGACTGACCAAGACATTGGAAACTGAAGCAAACGTCACTGTCTTTGTGCCTACCAACGAAGCTATCCAGGTGCCAAACGCCATTTATGTTATGTTTTAGTGCTATCTACTTGTGTCAGCATGAATGCTTT
Organism: Cepaea hortensis; assembly: GCA_963921405.1. NCBI lineage: Eukaryota > Metazoa > Mollusca > Gastropoda > Stylommatophora > Helicidae > Cepaea > Cepaea hortensis. Next base: position 24,736,497 of record OY992893.1, read on the forward strand.
ATTTGCTTATGTTTTGAAACGGAGATTAAGAGCAGTGTATGTCAAGCAAAAGCGGCATTTCAGAACATGAAAAGTATTTC
>OY992893.1:24741576-24761576 GCA_963921405.1 Cepaea hortensis
TTCTTCTTCTTCTTCTTCTTCTTCTTCTTCTTCTTCTTCTTCTTCTTCTTCTTCTTCTTCTTCTTCTTCTTCTTCTTCTTCTTCTTCTTCTTCTTCTTCTTCTTCTTCTTCTTCTTCTTCTTCTTCTTCTTCTTCTTCTTCTTCTTCTTCTTCTTCTTCTTCTTCTTCTTCTTCTTCTTCTTCTTCTTCTTCTTCTTCTTCTTCTTCTTCTTCTTCTTCCTCTTCTTCTTCTTCCTCTTCTTCTTCTTCTTCTTCTTCTTCTTCTTCTTCTTCTTCTTCTTCTTCTTCTTCTTCTTCTTCCTTCTTCTTCTTCTTCTTCTTCTTCTTCTTCTTCTTCTTCGTCTTCGTCTTCTTCTTCTTCTTCTTCTTCTTCTTCTTCGTCTTCGTCTTCTTCTTCTTCTTCTTCTTCTTCTTCTTCTTCTTCTTCTCTTCTTCTTCTTCTTCTTCTTCTTCTTCTTTCTTCTTCTTCTTCTTCTTCTTCTTCTTCTTCTTCTTCTTCTTCTTCTTCTTCTTCTTCTTCTTCTTCTTCTTCTTCTTCTTCTTCTTCTTCTTCTTCTTCTTCTTCTTCTTCTTCTTCTACTTCTTCTTCTTCTTGCCCCTTACTGCAGGATTAAGTGATCATGTTTCTGCACATTCCGCGTTCTCTAATGCACATTGTTAATGCTTGTGCTGAAATTAGTCAAGAACCGTCATGTCACTACTTGGGGCATTCCCATATGTATTCTGTAGACATCTTCAAGAAGAGTCCCCATACTGTACCAGTTGCAGTCTGAGTATCTGTCCGCCTTGCCTTTACTCAGAGTTCTGAGTCTTCTGAGCCGGATCCGTTGGCCACTAGTTGCCGAACCCTTTTCGTTATGAAGATTTAACGGTCTCCGTGGTGATGATGTTGTGAACGCGATTCGTAATGCAGCTTACCCGCGTTCGAAACACGACGGTGACAGATTTGGCAGCAGACCGTGTCACGCTGGTTTTAACGTGTTGGTATGGGGGTGGGGGCGGTCGTTCAGAAATCAATGACAAACTACAGGACGTAAAACTTGCCAAGACATCAACAACGGCGGTAGAATGCTGATGTTGACTGCAACGACCTGTAAAGGATATGCAACTTATTGATATCCATAGCGAAGGATTTAAGGACGCGATTCGTACTTCCGTATACCCGGGTTGGAAACACAACGGTGCTGGTTTTTTTTTTTTTTTTTTCGAAAACTGTATAGGTGCCGGTCGTTCAGAAAGCAATGGCAAACGTAAAACTTGCCCAACTACTGGTGATGACTGCTACGTTCAGTGAAGGACATGCAACTAAATAAATGACGATTTATCTGTTCTTCCACACACTACACATGACCCCAAAGAACACTGGTCATATCAGCTTTATCATGCACTAATACCCTGTCAATCCGCCTGCATGCCTTGATAGCCTTTGTGGCATGATGTACAGTTGTCCAGGATTCTCTGTCACCATCTCTTTTCCATTTAATCATACCTTCAATCACTGCTTTAAAACGTAAAGAGGCTGAACACAGGGATTGAACACCGGCAGCAGTGTAGACTCACCCCGACACCATCCGGGCATCTGAAGTAGTTAACCATGATCTGTAGTTCAGTTGTTATATTATTATCCTTAAATATTTTAATTTTTTTTTAAAAGATTTTATAGATCAATGTTTGTTCTTTTGTTAAATTCTGTCAGCATATGTCTATCGCCCTATGTGCAGTTAATCTAGATATTCACAACCGCTCACTTTATGTTATTTCTTTCAACTGATAAATGTATGTGTTGACATTTGGGATATATCGGTTGTCTTTGGGTAGTCAGAGTATCCCTCTATAGAGACGAAGGCTAAGGTTACCCAACAGTATAGTCATTACAATATATATGTATAGAAAGCAGTGATAGGCTATCTTCTTTACTTGTGTTATTGCAGGTGATGATGCCACCCAAAGGCAACGTTCTAGACGTACTCGGGCTGGACAAGAGATTTTCTACTTTGGTTTCACTCATCAAAAAATCTGGACTAGCTGATGATCTTCAGGGCGATGGGCCATTTACAATCACTGCACCAAACAATGAGGTCAGAAGATTGCCAGAAAAACATGTTCTGTGCTTGCTCACTCTAGATAGTTTCTCCTATCTTTCTCCTATCTTGGACATGTATTAACACTCCATGACAGAAGCGAAACAAATATCAAAAGAGAACACAAATGGCCAAAAATGTTTTCAACAACATTAAATCGGTATTAACATCTAGAGAGAGTGACAACGCATTAACAATGAGAATTGCCAAATGTTATGCATATTCAACACTAATATATGGCGCAGGAGACTGGACAATGAACAAGAAATAGGAAAGTCGAATAGAGGCACTTGAATTGTGAATTTATAAAAGAATATGTCGTATTTCATGGGGGGGGGGGGGGGCAATCAACTACAGAGGTTCTAGAAGCACGGGGAATGAAAAGCGAGTCGATGAAAGAAATACAAAAGAAGAAATTGAAATATAAAAGCCATAAGACTCATAGAAACCATATTGGAGGGTAAGGTCTAAGGCAGGCGAGCATGAGTAGACAACGATGCAAGTGGGAAGATGACATCAAGAGATAGGTTAACAGCAGTGTTGCGGAATATACAATCAAGTCGAGAGACAGACCATATTGGAGATTCATTGCAGCCAACCTTTCCTGTGGAGAAGGCACCTGATTGATTGACTCTGGACATTTGGGTTGAAGAATGTTGACAATGACATACCTCAATCTGGTGGGAGAAAAACTGCCAAGCCAGGCCTAACCTCAGCCTGGTGGGAGAAACACTGCCAACCCAGGTCTAACCTCAGCCTGATGGGAGAAACATTGCCAACCCAGGCCTAATCTCAGCCTGGTGGGAGAAACACTGCCAACCCAGGCCTAACCTCAGCCTGGTGGGAGAAACACTGCCAACCCAAGCCTAAACTCAGCCTGGTGGGAGAAACACTGCCAACCCAGACCTAACCTCAGCCTGGTGGGAGAAACACTGCCAACCCAGACCTAACCTCAGCCTGGTGGGAGAAACACTATCAACCCAGACCTAACCTCAGCCTGGTGGGAGAAACACTGCCAACCCAGACCTAACCTCAGCCTGGTGGGAGAAACACTGCCAACCCAGACCTAACTTCAGCCTGGTGGGAGAAACACTATCAACACAGGCCTAACCTCAACCTGGTGGGAGAAACACTGCCAAGCCAGACCTAACCTCAGCCTGGTGGGAGAAACACTATCAACACAGGCCTAACCTCAGCCTGGTGGGAGAAATACTGCCAAGCCAGACCTAACCTCAGCCTGGTGGGAGAAACACTGCCAACCCAGACCTAACCTCAGCCTGGTGGGAGAAACACTATCAACACAGGCCTAACCTCAGCCTGGTGGGAGAAACACTGCCAAGCCAGACCTAACCTCAGCCTGGTGGGAGAAACACTATCAACACAGGCCTAACCTCAGCCTGGTGGGAGAAACACTGCCAAGCCAGACCTAACCTCAGCCTGGTGGGAGAAACACTATCAACACAGGCCTAACCTCAGCCTGGTGGGAGAAACACTGCCAAGCCAGACCTAACCTCAGCCTGGTGGGAGAAACACTGCCAACCCAGACCTAACCTCAGCCTGGTGGGAGAAACACTATCAACACAGGCCTAACCTCAGCCTGGTGGGAGAAACACCGCCAAGCCAGACCTAACCTCAGCCTGTCCATTTATCATGTGCTCAATCATGACCTGATTAGCTGGTGACAACTGGCAAGATTGAAGGGAACAGACCAAGGGGAAGACCGAGAAGTAAATACCTGGATGGCTTGGCCACATGGCATGGTCGAGACAGGAACACTGAGCTGATCCACGACTCTGGTGATCGAGTGAATTGGCGAGTCATGACCGCCCACGCTTTCCGGCATGGCACATGATTGATTGATTGATTAGCTAATACGCTTTTCAGATGTGTTATTACATCACCGATATTGCTCACAACTTGATTTCGGAGCTCAGAAAGGGGATGAGCCTTGTAACATTGTCTTTGTGGAATTGGCTCTTCGATACCGGGTAGGAAGGAAAGTCTTTACACCACGCTCACTTTAATTATGAATTGTTTATGTGCGGTGTATGTTTACTGCATTCATCTTATAATTTGTTTTTGTTTTTCCACGTGGTAAATAAAATATGCATGATTGATAACTGGTGTGCGAAAGATGAGTGACTGGAAGGGCCGAATGTAAGACGGACTTACGTGCCAAGTTTGTGGCCCTTTGAAAATAAAGTTCGTTCGTTCGTTCATTCACTCTGTTAGATGCCAACCCTATTTGGGGCTGAACAATCTGAAGACTAGTTAGTACACTGTACGTGAAAGCTACCATTCACTCTTCCTTCGAAGCTCTGACAAGTCAACCAGCAAACCAGCTGTACTCGTGGTTTAAGTTGCCATTACTTTAAATAACATATTTGTAAAGGTCCCAAAGATTAACACTGGTGTCCAAAGTGTGCCCTGTTGTCTTGGGTTTTCTAAAGCACTAACGATTTGTGAGCCCAAATAGTGCAGTAATTGGTGTCTTTTTTTAAAAATTGTCCCGAAGTAGTTCCCTTCTGTTGGGTCTGTGATGTGATAGGGCCATCCTTTTGCAGGCCTGAATGCACAGAGAAATAGGTGACCAAACTGTCCCTCACTTAGCAGGTGACAGCCCAGGTTGCCTGGGAAATTAGATTTATGAAAGGGGTAGTTGAAGATCTGGCAGAGTTGCGCGTTAACATGACGAAATGGTCAAGCCGCCAGCGTTCACATTGAAGACAAGTGTGGCCTGGAAAGAGCAGCACAGTGCGCATGCGTGGAGACTCGTCTAAAAACATCGGGCTGACATAGTTGCTCAATGTGGACTGATGGATTTACTCTTCTAATCTTAGTACCATTTCTTTCTTTTTATTTTCACACTTAGCGTGTGAAACATCAGATTGTGGAAATGTATTACTGTTCTCATGCATCCATTGTGAAGGAACATTTACCGTACGAATTGATCTGATCAGTCACATTCGCTACCGCCATGGGCTGTAATTATTCTGTTGGTTTTTTTTTTAAAGCACAATGTAACAAAGTATCGTCTGTCAACACGGCAAGGTGGCACTGTAGTGCATCTTTTCTATCTCTTTGTCATCTCATCATGCTGTATTTAGCTGTTATGTCATCCTTTGTTTTAGTTCACTGTCATCTCTTTTTTCTGTCCAAATGGCATGTCATCTGTTCTATTTCGTTTTCATCTCATCATTTTTGTAGTCATGATGGCGTGGCATGGGTCTTATATCTCATTATCATCTCATCCTTTTCTCTTTGCCATCGCATCCATTTCTATATCATTGCCATCTCACACGACATAAAGAGATCAGAACATCCATGCAACGATCCTTATCAGAACAGAACTGCGGGAGATAATTAAGTGGATGAGTAAAAATGAAAATGTGCCATTTGGCATCACTTGGTGAAGTAGCTGACATTATCACTGACGGGGACGACGTACTTGCATTCAGAATCAATGCGCTTCGGGAACAATCAGCATTCCTACACTTCAACATTTGCTCAACGAGAAAGCCCGAGTATGGTGGTGTTCCGAGTACGTTCACGTCGTTTCTAGTTGTTTGATTATGCTTTTCTTCGTCTGCTGATGCTGAACTTCACTCACCACTTGAATCATAGTTCCCCAACGAACTTGCGCCAGACCATCTCCTGCCTATTGCTACATCCTACAGCTCGCACCATAACCCACCTCGACATTCATCACTGTTTCTAGTTCTTTTCTCCATGTCTATGTAGGTCTCTTTTATTGCCTTTTCCCTGTGGTTTCCAATGAAAAGACTTTCTAGTTATACAATTCACGGGTCTTCACAAAGTGTGCCTACATAGCGCCAGCGTTTTTCTATCACTTCTTGATTCGTTGAAATGTGTATATTTAGTTAATCATTACTTTCTTCCAAATTCGTACTACATTAACGTATGTACATGTAATTAAATATATATAGTTCCTATACAGTGAAAATATTTTCAGAAATGTAGAAGATATAAATGAAATCAGCAATAACATTAGATATACAGATGATACAGTATTGATTGCAGACAATGAGCAGGATCTGCAACAATTAGTAGCACACAGTGAACAACTGGGGTTAGTATTAAATTGTAAAAAGACACAGATTATGGTCGTCACTAGGAAGAATGAAATACCACAATGTAATATACAAGTAAATGGGAATATTCTTCAACAAGTAAATCGGTACAATTATCTCGGAACAGTCATAACATCTGATGGGAGATGCCTTGAAGAGATTAGAACAAGGATCGCCATGGCGAAAGTAGCCTTTAGCAAGATGAAAAATATATTTACCAATAAAAAGATGTCAATTGAAACGAGAAAAAGAGTGTCAAGGTGCTACATAGAGCCTGTTCTTTTGTATGGATGCGAAACTTGGACAATGAGCAGTCAAGCTGAAAAACATCTGATGGCTGCAGAAATGTGGTTTCTGAGGAAAATGCAAAGAATACCATGGACAGACAGAAAAACCAATGAACAAGTCCTTTAAGAAACAAATGAAGATTGTAAACTGATTAGAGATATTAGATGTAGACAGTCAACATTTTTTGGGCATGTTATGAGAAGAAATAAATTGGAGAACTTGGTGACAACTGGCAAGATCGAAGGGAACAGACCAAGGGGAAGGCCGAGAAGTAAATACCTGGATGGCTTCGCCACATGGCATGGTCGAGATAGGAACACTGAGCTGATCCACGACGCTGGTGATTGAGTGAAATGGCGAATCATGACCGCCCACGCTTTCCGGCATGGAACATGATTGATTGATTGATATAGTTAAATAAATAGGCATTGTGAGACACACACACACACACACACACACACACACACACACACACACACACATACACACACACACACACACAAAACAATGAGCAAGTCCTACAAAGAAACAAATGAAAACCGTAAACTGACTACACAAAGACATAGACTGATAAGATGTTTTGGGTACGTTATGAGAAGACATAAACTGGAGAATTTGTTGACAATTGGCAAGATTGATGAGGAAAGAACAAAGGAAAGACAGAGAGAGAGTTAAATATCTAGATGGCTTGTTAGATAGTTAGTTAGTCGACAAATAATCCTCATTGCACATCGTACCATTCAGTCCTTAAGTGCTCGGATCCCCTCCTCAGCAAATCCCGCAGCGTTTAGCAGCTAACGATACTATTTCTGTGTTGGTTTATTAAACCTCTTTGGCTTCCTGCGTAGTGTTCTTGTTTGGCCACACCTCTTTTAAATTACTATTCTCCCAGTCTGACCATGGTTATAGATTCACAGTCATCACTTGGTTCTCGCAAATGTCTTACTTCTCGTAGAGCATTCAGAATGGCAGCCTGGTCCATGGCGCGTCAGCCCTCCACAGTAGCCTTGCCTGCGAGCTTGTCAGCCTGCTAATTTCTGTGTACTCCCGCATGCCCTGGCACGAATATGAAACTAATCTTTGCCAGCCGAGACCTCTCCAGAGACAGCAACCACTCTCTTCAGATCCACCCCATATTTATCCTCATGAGCATGCTCATTGAGTCGCTGAGGAAACATGCCCTAGTGAATGTCTGTGTCTCGGACCATGTTATATCTTTACTTACTGCCATTACTTCCATAGTCAGGCTACATGTGGTCTCAACAAAAGCACCAGAGTCCTCCTTCACAATTCTCCCTCCGGGACTTAAACGTCTTACCCCACCTCGTATGCCTTGCCGTTTGCGGGCACCCCGCGCCCCCATCGCCTTGCTGGGTTGACTGTCCTCAGCACGGAGCACAAACGTTGTTCCGCCATGTTGAAAAACCTAACACCACAGTAACAGGCACGCTGTGAAAATTCACTAAAGGATAGCTTCGCTCAATGCACAAACTCCGTCGCATCGGCGCAGATCAAGATGGCTTGTCACATGGTTTAACAGGATCAAAAACACTGAGCTGATCCGCGGCTCTGGTGATCGTGTGAGATGGCAAACCATGACCAACCACTTTTATCTGCATAACACATGATGGAGATGATTACAAGAGGACAGTTATGTATGATGAAACCTCTGGTTTAATGGTTGAGGCTGCCGTTTTATTTATTCCCTGAACATTACACACAATTCGTAAAACTGCTCATTTAAGTAAATGATCGATACGTGTGCCCATTTATGACTCACCCTGTCCTCACGCGAACCCAGTTTACCGTTCTAACAATGTTCCCAATTCACTTAGTAGGTGGGTTAACATATTGTGTGTGATATGCATATAACAATAGCTTGAATCAGTGTTACTGATCTATACAGGCCTTTGAAAAGATGGGTCAAGAAGCTATCGACTCCATTGGGAAAGATCGAGCCAGGCTACAGAAGCTCATCAAGAGTCACATCGTGGACGGTAAGTTGACTGTCCTTCTCCGCCTCCAATCAATCAGTGCATAATGTTAGTGCGGAACTGCTGCCACGGTTAATGCTAGTCTTGCAGCTATTCCTGTAACTACTACTACTACTACTACTACTACTACTACTACTACTACTACTACTACTACTACTACTACTACTACTACTACTACTACTACTACTACTGTTGCTGCTACTACTACAGCTACTTCTGCTGCTACTACTACTACCACAACTACTGCCCCTTCTATACTACTAATAATGTTGCTACTAGTACAATTTACTCTTCTACTACTATTACAACAGCTACTACTACTACAACTACTACTAATACTGTGACGAAAAACACAACTACCGCTATTACTAATATTATTACGACTATTACTACTGCTATTGCTACTACTACTACGACTGCTACTACTATTACAACTACAATACTACTTCTAATACTACCACCAAAACTATTCCTATTACTACTACTACCACCTCCACCACCACTACTACAACTATTACTATCACTGCTGCTACTACTATTGCTACTACTAACACTACTGCTGCTGCTGTTACTACTACTACTACTACTACTACTACTACTACTACTACTACTACTACTACTACAAAACTACTACTACAAAACTACTACTACTATTACCACTAATATTGTTATTAATCATTATTATATTGTCATTAGAAATGTTAATAATAATAATAATAATAATAATACCGAATTGCCTCACTCCCAGGAACGTTGTGCTGTGCTGGAATTTTCCGACGCCACTGGTTTGGCCGCTCCCAGGTAGCAACTGTGGCAGGCGATCACTTAAGACTGTTGCGCGATCACGACAACAGGCCCAAAATAGGCAACGCCCATGTGACCAGATGTGACGTCACAGCCAGCAACGGCAACGTCCTTGAAATCGACAGGGTCCTGGTGCACGATCCGCCCAGGCAACGATGGCGAGCAGACCCGTTGCCCTATTGGGATATGTTTGAGCCCTAACTGTGACCATAGTACATGCCACTTGAAGCGGCAGGCAATTCCAGGCGTCATTGGGGTAGCTAAGTCAGGCTGATAATGTATGGCTTTTTAACCACAGAAGCCAGAAACAACATGTTGCAGGATTTCTTGCCCCGCATATTTCGCTGCATATCGTGCATGGGGAGGTCAAGTAGTAGTAGCTGGGGAAACAAGTAGTCGTAGCAGGGGAGGCAAATAGTAGCAGAAGAGACAAATAGTAGCAGCAGGGGAGACAAACAGTAGCAGCAGAGGAGACAAATAGTAGCAGCAGGGAAGACCAAGTAGTAGCAGCAGGGGAGGCAAATAGTAGCAGTAGGGGAGACAAACAGTAGCTGTAGGGGAGACAAATAGTAGCAGCAGGGAAGACAAATAGTAGCAGCGGGGGAGACAAATAGTAGCAGCAGGAGGTAGCCGAGTAGTGTTAGCAGGGGAGACCAAAAGACAAGATGCAGGACAGTTTTATATCAGGGCGTGGGGAAACGTCGGCATCAGAAATTATTAGCAGCACAAGAGACCAAAGTCTGTGGACAGACATGATCACCAACGCCACATAGCCACATCTCGTGCCAGACAATAAATCGAGCAACATATTATTTACAGCTTCTGTGTTTTAATTCACAAAGGGGATAGATTGTTTTGAATATATGGTTCATTTTACAATTGTAGTGTTTAATTACTCGTGATAATGCACCTATATAGACTGCATAGTTTTGAATTTTGACAATCATTTGTGAATAGAATGTACTGCGTCAGCTTCAAATTGTATTAGTAGTGAGAAGCTTGGAACTATTGTAGTAACATTTATAACTATTGTAGTAACATTTATAACTATTGTAGTAACAATTGCAATACATTTATCATCCAAGTTAATTAGCTAATTGTGTGTGGGGTACCATCTTTGCACTCCGAACATGTCCACATGTGAAAGACATAAACTGTATGTGTATAATACATATATGATACGGATATGTGTAAAAACATGATTGTATTATACGTAACACTGGAGCACATATCTGCGCGTTTTATTATATAAGTATGATGTGAAGGTGTGTAAAGACATAATTCTATTGAAAGATAACATTGAGGCTCACATGTATTCCCTTTATTATGCAAATATGTTATGGTGGTACATACAGACATGACTCTGTTATAAGATAACACTGAGACACATATCTAAGCTTTTTATTATGCAAATACGATATGGTGGTACTTAAGACATTATTCTCGTGTAAGATAACACTCTGTGACAGATATCTAAGCCTTGAGTTGAGTTGAGTTAAGAACCGGCATCACTGCACTCAACTCAGAAACTAAAGACATGACTTCATTACAAGATAAGACAGAGACACATATCTATGCGTTTTGTTTTAGATACAGTACACATATGATACAAAAGTGATAAAGATACGGCTCTGTTGTAAGAGAATTAGGAGACACATACATGTACGTTTCACATTGTCACACTTTCTGGGTATATAATATGTTTCCTTGTTGAAATTGTCTCCTGACTTCGTGGTAAGACTATGGAGGTTATCCTTGTGTTCATTCGATTAATGTTTTCTCTTTGCTTCCGTTATTTATTGCATAGTGCTGTTTCAATAATATGTTGTTATTGTTTCATAAACCGAACTAACCAGCAATATAATTATAATATTTTGTACTAGACAATAAAACACTTCAGATTTTAGTGTTGACTTTTTATGAGTTTTTTTCGTAAGTCGACCTGGCTTAAAATGGGTATCAGGAAATTTTGTGGAGCGCAAAGACGGCCGACGCCATTGATTTATTTATTTAGGAATCGACATCACATCATTCGGGGCATTCCAATAAGCGCACTGTCCCCATCCTCAGCAGCCAGCAGAGTTCCACCACCAATAGTACCAATAGCAATCTGATTATATGTCTGTCTCGCCTTTCCTCTGAGCGTCGAGCGTCGGCCAGATCCCCTCGTCACTCCTCGCTGTCTCATTCTTGCAGACCATGGTGATCCATTTGCTCCTCCGAGGTGTATACGTGCTCCCACAAGGCGCAACCACATCTTCCTTGTCATGCATCAATACTCCACCAAGTTCTGCAGAGCCAGCCAATCTGTCCGCCTGTTCATTCCCCAGCATGTCGGGATGCCCCGGAGAAAAGATCCAGGCGATGCTTGCCACCCGTGACCTCCGAAGCGAAGCAAGCCGGGAGTGCAGGGCGTGGCCAGCAGGGGCCACGGAAGAGGAAATCCAGCAATTAATTCAGGATAATGCTCCCCCGGGTGATGTGATTATCTACACAGATGGGTCGGTGTTGAGAGGTAGGAGTAGTGCCTGGGGGTTCTTAGCAAAAGCTAATGATCGACGTTTGGTGCAGGAGAGCCTAGCATATGATACCACAACATCTAGCTTAAGAATGGAGGTGGAGGCGGTCAGTGCAGCTTTCCGCTGGATGGAGAATACGATACACACACACATCGTGATTGTAACTGACTCAGAAAGCATGCTGAGGAAGGTGAGGACAAGCCGACGCGATTTTGCCCTCATAACCCATGGAGTGCTGATTGGTCGAAACATATGAGTCTAGTTCCATAAATCCAATATGTCTCATACCGAAGAAGGGGGACCTGGACTTTAAGTTTTTATAATGTGAAAGGAAAGGTACTGCTGGCTCCTTGCCGTCTTGACAGACGACAGTTTGTAAACTGGAGTTATACGTTTCTATAACACAAAGCCTGGGCTGAATTTAGAGACCATGGGTTCCCCATAAGCATTATCCCTCTCTCAGCTTGCCTAGTTTACTCCAGAGGAAAGGTAACACCAGTACGTCTGAAACAAGACAAGCTGCCGGATCAGCAAATCATTACTCTAACTGTCCGCCTGTCAGAGCATCCATCCTAGTCCAGTTGCTGTCGAAGGCTTAAGGCATTTCCTCTCACTAAGGTAAGGCTCGTACCCTCCCAATTGCGCTCTTCCGCCCGAAGCCGTTGGCACAATGTGGGGTGTCGGGTTTGGTAAGCGCCGCCCAACATTCGGCGCTACCAGAAAGCAAGTGGTACCGTCTACTGTCATACGGTAGCTCAGTCATATCTGACTAAGACCTGACTATAAAAGAAAGGTAAATGTCACGGGAAAACTGCAGTTTAGTGATTCCTTGATAACTTACATATCAAAATACAATGAAGGAGGAGGGTTAACAATTGTGTACTTCATTCTGAGATGAGGACGAATAAAAGATCATTGACCGACAAATATGAAAATAGGATACAGGTGTTCGCAGAGTTCATTGCCTGACGATCTGAACGGACACGGGAAACGGGAAGATCGCGTTGGGGGAAAAATGAACGGAGAAAACGATCAACGAGTTAGGATGCTTTGATAGATGTGTGTGCATAGCGTTTACCATTGCTTTCTATTAGTGAATAGTTTAGACTTTGGTGAATTCATATGTCTTATGTTGGTGTTTACTTCGGAAGCCTTGTCATTACGGCTGGAGAAGGACACTTGCATAAGTAGTATTAAGTGGCAGACGCCTATCACTTGATATGTTATACTTCTCACAGGTTCCAACTCCCATCCGGATATATCAGAGAAGATAGACACATACGTCTTGTATACAGGAAAAGCTTTATTGATAAACTCAAGGCATTTCATTTGTGGGGAAAGCAAATACCTCAATAACCCAAGGAATAACCTAGACAGGGTCTAATACGAAATAAAACATACCTTGAACGGAACTTTGAAAAAGAAGAATAGAATATCCAGATAACCAAAGTAATAATGGAAAAAGAAAGATAAGTTTGCAGAAAGCCAAGTAAAATAAAACTACATACGTCTTGTACGCATAGTTAAGAAACAATAGACAAGTCAAAACATTGCTACTCATTAGAGACAATATGCAGAACTGTGGTGATGTAGTTTTTTTTCGGTATGGATAATTATTTCATGAAACAAACTCGGGCGAAGTCATAGACTTACTGGAATATTATTACGTTACGGTGATCCAGTGGTGAACAGTTTTGGTTCGTTCAATAACGTATTTACCATCAGACTCAAGCATACGGAACATCCAGGGTGAAATCTGTCCTGTTTTATGTGACGTCCGGTGGTTTGGCAGAATGATTGGGCGAGATGTGATACCGCTGCTAGACATTACGAGTTCATTCTTGCACCAACAATAGAATACACTATCAACTACGCTTACACAGTCCATACATACACCAGACATAGTTTTTATTAATAAATATTTTATTAATCGTTGAAAGGAACTGTTGTCGGAGTATGTGTTGAGGGAATAATAGAGAGAGAGAAAGGAATAGATATATGGAAGGGAAGGCAGAAGGGAGGAGTGTAGACAGAAGTCAGTCAATAATTCCAAAAGATAATAAGCTTGAAGATGTGCTTGTTGATTCCACTTTCCTCCCGGGAAAATAAGCGACAGTAAACAACATAAAAAATGCCACGAAGATAATATAGACTAGTAACGAACAATGCGATACGTTGCATGAATCAAAATAACACATATTAAAATAAATCATTCCTACTATACATGTAATGCAAGAAACAAATGGATTATAAATAGAATTCTGAGGATGATGAATAACGGACCAAAGAAAAAGCAAGACAATAATATCATAGAATACATACACAAATAGAACACAAATACAAAGAGGCTAGAGCAATTCGGCTGAATCGGGAATGCACGGACACTGGGACAAATCAATGGGGAAAGACATTGCATTTACCAACAAATAAATATCGTAATGGTCAGGAATACACCAAATACCACTGGATGTTTAAAGTTGAAGAATGGGGCAGTATTTCTAGGACAAAATAACATGAGTAAAGAATTATCAGAATACACAGAGGAGACCGAATGTAAACATTCAAGACAATGGTGAAAGTCCACCAATGCTTGATGCAGAATTTGAGAATGAAGTATATTACACCATGAAAGGAAATGACGCCAGGGCCAGGCAACATTATATTGGACGAAGTTAGTAGTTTGGAATATTCTGGTTTCGAAATTATAACCAATTGCCTACTCAATCAATCAATCATGTGCCATGCCGGAAAGCGTGGGCGGTCATGTCTCGCCATTTCACTCGATCACCAGTGTCGTGGATCAGCTCAGTGTTCCTGTCTCGTCCATGCCATGTGGCCAAGCCATCCAGGTATTTTCCTCTCGGTCTTCCTCTTGGTCTGTTCCCTTCGATCTTGCCAGTTGTCACTAAGTTCTCCAATCCATTTCTTCTCATAACATGTCCAAAAAATGTTGACTGTCTACGTCTAATTTCTGTAATCAGTTTACGTTGTTCATTTGTCTCCTGTAGTACTTGGTCATTGGTTTTTCTGTCTGTCCATGGTATTCTTTGCATTCTCCTCAGAAACCACATTTCTGCAGCCATCAGATGCTTTTCAGCTTGACTGTTCATTGTCCAAGTTTCACATCCATACACAAGAACAGGCTCTATGTATCCCCTCAACACTCTTTTTCTCGTTTCAATTGACATCTTTTTATTGGTCAGAATGTTTTTCATCTTGCTAAAGGCTACTTTCGCCATGGCGATTCTTGTTCTAATCTCTTCAAGGCATCTCCCATTAGATGTTATAACTGTTCCAAGATAATTGTACCGATTCACTTGTTGAAGAATATTTCCATTTACTTGTATATTACTTTGAGGCACTTCTTCCTTCCTACTGACGACCATAACCTGAGTCTTTTTACAATTTAATTCTAACCCCAGCTGCTCACTGTGTACAACAACCGCATCTACTAATTGTTGCAGGTCCTGCGGATTGTCTGCAATTAATACTGTATCATCTGCATATTATAATGTTATTGATGTTTCGTCCTCCAATGCTGATTCCATTTATATCCTCTACATTTCTGAAAATATTTTCACTGTACAGGGAAAAAAGATCTGGAGACATTACACATCCCTGCCTAACACCTCTCTTAATTGGCTGATACTGTCCCACTTCATTATCAATCCTTATTGCAGCTTGTTGTTTCCAATATATGTTTTTTATAAGTCTAATGTCTTTCCCATCAATTTGTAGATCTGCTAGCATATCCACCATGCTGACATGTCTAACGCTATAAAAGCATTTGTATAGTCGATAAAGCAAAGATGTATATCCTTGTTTACCTCTATAGCACGTTCAATAACTGTTCGCAGCATATACACAGCATTTACTGTTCCCTTTCCTTCTACAAACCCGCATTGTTCTTCCCCTATTTCAGGTTGTATCTTCTTCCTCATTCTTTGCATGATAATTCTTAGCAAAATCGTTGTGATGTGACTCATTATACTAATTGTTCTGTGTTGATCACATTCCAAGGTTCCTGATTTCTTTGGGATTGCAATAAATATAGAGTTACATAAATCAGGAGGTATATCTCCAGTATCATATAATGTGTTCAGCAGTCTGGTGACTTGCTCTAGTCCAAATTCTTCTAAAGCTTTAATCATTTCTGTTGTGATGTTATCTGCACCGGGGGCCTTGCCAGCTTTCATATGCTTAAGAACATTTCGAACCTCCATCTCCAAAATTGGCAGTCCTTCATTATTAAATCTAATATCATACTGTTCGTCTCTGTTATCATCATAAAGTTGTTTCACATAATCTGTCCATACCTGTAGAATCTGGTCTTTTTCTATTATGATTTTGCCATCTTCAGTTTTTAGACACCCTGTTGATGTACTTGTTCTTTTGCCTACTAGATATTTATAAAAATGAGCACATTCATAATGGCCCATTAAAATCCGTATATATACGGTGGTAACACCACCAAATACTTCATGCCTTAAGAAATCAGCCTGTCAGAATGTAAATATTATTGCAAAGTAAGTCATGAGACAATGCTGTTGCTAAGCATTATTAAGAGAAGAGTGGGAAACAAAATTAAACAAGGAAATACTGATGAATAATGTGGGTTTGTAGAGGGAAATGCTATAATTAATGCCATAAACATTCTCAGGACACTGGTAGAAAGAGGTATAGAAATAAAACTGTTGCTTACGTGCCAAAGACTGCACAAAAGTGTGTAACAGTGTGACAGATGAGAGAGTAAACAAACTGTGGGAATAATTAAATATTGATAGAAAGATCTGGGAATAATAAAGAACATACACTGACAGCAAATCAAATACAGCTGTTCTAGAAAAACTGGAAATTAAATGAGAGTTAATGAAAGAAATAAAATAAAGAAACAAGAGAAATATTTTGCCAAGTTAAAAGACGTAACGTTAAAAGCAGACACTATTATAAAAACCATACTGGGGAATAAAGCTGAAGACAAGCAAGCAAGACATTGACGATACCAGTGGGAAGATAATACTAACAGATGGACGAACAGCAGTCTGACATATTGTACAATCAAGACGATAGTTCGCTAGCATAGAACTCAATCGTAGTCCATGCACGTGATACTACTTCTAGTGCGTGTGGATTAGCTTTTCTTATTACCAGTGCACCTCGCCATCAAGCTAACCCACTCCTACTCCTGAGGTATTGTTAATTTAGAATAGAAGAAAAATCAGCAGCTGTTTGTGTTTAGTACGTTTCTTCTCGCAGGAGCTTAAATCACCTATTTGTTTCCAATTCATATTGTTCATTTACCTCCCCAAGTTAAGGACGAGAAGTCAACATTTTGGTCCAACTGTCAGGTGTTGGGGTTGACCCCTTACCTCGGCATCAGCACACCGGATGTTTGAGAAAGCGCGTTCTTATCCATTCAGCCATGCTGACCTACATTTATTATTATTATATATTATACCAATTACAGCTCGAGGCAAGGAACAGTTTAATTTTGTTTGTATACGTTATACTTCAGAATCTTTGTAACGGGACATGTCTGACAGGAGAGACCACCACTTTCCTTTACAGGTTGTTGTTTCCTCTGTCGTGGTGAGTTTAAACACTAACCACTGACAAAGAGTCAATCATCTCCTCGAGCGCTCTCTCTCTCTCTCTCTCTCTCTCTCTCTCTCACACACACACTCTCTCTCTCTCACTCTCTCTCTCTCTCTCATCATACCCTCTCTCTCTCTCTCTCTCACACACACTCTCTCTCTCACTCTCTCTCACTCTCTCTCTCATTATACTCTCTCTCTCTCTCTCTCTCTCTCTCTCTCTCTCTCTCTCTCTCTCTCTCTCTCTTAGTATATATCTATCTTTACTTTTACCACGTTCTCTCTTCCTCACATACACATTATTACACACTTTCTCTCAATTACATACTTTCTCTACACACCATCTCACACAATCTCTCACACATATTCTCTCTCACACTCTCTTACACACTAATTCTCTCATACTCTCACACACACACACACACTCTCTCTCTCTGTCATAATTATATCCCACACTCTCTGACAAACACTTTAACACACACACACACTCTCACAGACACACTTTCCCCTCACACATTCTTCCACACTATATATTTAATCACACACAATCTCTCTCACACATGCTCACACACACTCTTCACAAAATATTATCTCTTACTCACACACTCTCTCACTCTGTCTACATTCTTTCACTAGACTCTCTAGCGCGCTCGCTCTCTTTCTCTCTGTCTGCTTGCATCTCTCTCGTCCTCTCTCTCTCTCTCTCTCTCTCTCTCTCTCTCTCTCAAATTGTGCTAATGTCTACCATGTATAAAGTAATACACGGTCTAACTGTTCAACATGTGTAAAGTGATACACCCTCTAACTGTCCACAAAGTGTAAAGTGACACACTGTCTAACTATTCAACGTGTATAAAGTGACACACCGCCTAACTATTCAACATGTGTAAAGTGACACATCGCATAACTGTTCAACGTGTGTAAAGTGACACACCGTCTGACTGTTCAACGTGTGTAAAGGGACACATCGCATAACTGTTCAAGGTGTGTAAAGTGACACACCGTCTGACTGTTCAATGTGTATAAAATGACACACCGTCTGACTGTTCAACACGTGTAAAGTGACATACTGTGTAACTGTTCAACACGTGTAAAGTGACACACCGCCTAACTATTAAACGTGTGTAAGTTCACACACTTTGTAATTGTTCAATATGAATATTTGACATACTGTTTGATATGTGTAATGTGAGACACTGTTGAACTGTTCGACATGTGTATGTCGACACACTATTCGACGGGAGCAAGTTAACACACTGTTCGACACGTTGAAAGTGACACACCGTCTAACTG
Organism: Cepaea hortensis; assembly: GCA_963921405.1. Lineage (NCBI taxonomy): Eukaryota > Metazoa > Mollusca > Gastropoda > Stylommatophora > Helicidae > Cepaea > Cepaea hortensis. The sequence goes on from OY992893.1 coordinate 24,760,241, forward strand.
TACTTCATGTGTAAAGTGACACACCGTCTAACTGTTCTTCGTGTGTGAAGTGACACACCGTCTAACTGTACTTCATGTGTAAAGTGACACACCGTCTAACTGTTCTTCGTGTGTAAAGTGACACACCGTCTAACTGTTCTTCATGTGTAAAGTGTCACACCGTCTAACTGTTCTTCATGTGTAAAGTGACACACTGTTCGACACGTTTAAATGACACACCGTTCGACATGTGTTGCCTTCGTTGCCACACACAGATCTACATGCTGGCTGACTAACAATTTCAGAAACACCTGTCAGGAAAATTAACGGCATCCTCGTCATTAAGTTTATAAGTGAAAGGCTTGCACTGCTTCCCCGTATCTGTCTTTTCAATCATGTCTTCTAGCCTGGTTCCCCATCCGACCACGACAACTCCATTTCCTGCAGGCTTGGCTGACGGTATCCCACCTCTTCCGATTGTTACCTCGATTTCCTCCATTGGCGTAACGCGGACAATTTTTCTAGAAAATCCACCTCCACCTCCACTGCCACCACCAAATGTGCCCGTAGCCCCTCCACCATAGTTATCGGCAGCTCCCGGTTCAGATCCAGCCTTACTGCCGAATCCGCTACATCCTCCAAGGCGAAATGGGCAGACTGAACAAGCAGGCATAGCTCCGCCTGCTCCACAGAAGAGGCAAGATGTGTGGCTAAGATGGCAGAACCTGGGTGATCTAGTTTCTCCTGCAGCTCCACCTCCCAGACACGATGAGCTCAACTGGCCGTCTCCCCCAAAGAGATTTCTGCCTTGCCCTCCACGTCCACCTAAGTGAGGACAAAGAGAATATAACACTATCATTATTATTCCTTATTTTACAGTTCACTCACCTGGTCCCCCACCCCCATTCCTCCCTGTTCTCCTCCCCTTGGGTTTCTGTGGAAATCCTAGTGCTTGAGACGCAATTGACCTTTAGCCCATTGATCCCCTTAACCACACATCCGGTTCATTCACTTTACTGGAATCATACACGCTGATCCAAGGGAGGACGTGTCCACCCCACTAGAAGGATGCGGATAAGTAACTTTTATATTTACATTTTCATGTAGTGTTGTTCATGTAGTTGTGTCGGCTTGTGTGTGTGCGTGTTTTTTTTTCCTGTGCTGTTTTCCTGTGCTGTCGAAGGCTTTAGTCTCAACGTCCATTTTATTATTTATACTGGTGTTCTAGTAAAGCTTACCATCTACTTCTTGTTTGTTTGTTTGTTTGTTTGTGTGTTTGTTTTTAGTGATTCATTCAAATCATTATTGTTAGTATGATGTTTGCAAGTTTTTGTGATTACCAGGCTTCTCAACTCGC
>OY992893.1:24766576-24768431 GCA_963921405.1 Cepaea hortensis
ACAATGACAGAAAAAGAGAAAAGAAAAATCACAACAACAGAAATGAGGTTCCTGAGAAGAATACTCAACGTATCAAGAAGAGATAAGATCAGAAATGAAGAAATCAGGACTAAAGTGGGGGTTAAAGCTGCTCTAGATGTTATTAGAAAGCAGCAAGTCAAATGGTTTGGCCATGCAAGTAGGCTACCAGTCAACAGCATGCCACAACAGGCAATGACGTACAGACCAGATGGAAACAGAGGAAGAGGCCGACCACGTAAACGCTGGACGGAGGGAATAACAGAATCCATGGGAATGTCGATATACGAAGCCCATAACCGGGCACTCTCACGAAGTTTATACTTCACCTCGACACCGCAAGGTACAAGAGGAACATGATGAGATGATGAGATGAGGAATCATCGTCTCAACACAGCTATCTTGTGTCCCGCCAACACGAACACGAACGGACCACTACAGCTTGAGGACACACCAAGCATACACACATATATTGGGCCATGACACTTCCAAGGTCAAAGCGATACTGCGGACATCACATACACACACACACACACACACACACACTCTCACACACTCACACACTCTCTCTTTCACACACACACACACACACACACATATTCACACACTCTCTAACTCTCTCTCTCTTTCACACACACACTCTCTCTGTCTCTCTGTCTCTCTCTCTGTCTCTGTCTCTCTCTGTCTCTCTCACTCTCTCTCTCTCTTTCACACACACACACACACACACACACACGCACTCTCTCTCTCTCTCACTCTCTCACTGACCGATGCGGAGGTTGAACCCGCTATCCCGTCAGCAGCACATCGAATGTTTAAAAGCGACGATCTTATCCATTCGGCCATGCTGACCTATTCTATATGGCATCTTCTTTTAGATTTTACTAAAGCACCTATAGAGGAGACAGACAGAATGGGGAGACAATAGATCTTCCATACAAAGGGCACTTGTGAAAAAGTATATTGCAATGGAAGTCATTGATTACAATCAGATTCATTCGGGCATCCCAACAACTCACAGACAGAGCGAACGAACGAAATTTATTTCCAACGGGTCACAAATTGGGCACGCAGGCCTGTCTTATATTCGACCCTTTCAATAACTCATCTTTCGTACATTTTGAGTGTCTTGGGATAGATACTGTGGTAGATTTTCTTTACTTTCTACATCCACATGGTTATGAGCTATGTCCACGGCCTCTCGAAACCTTTAAGTTGCCAGTGTAAGTGAGTACCTTGTTCTATGGTACTCCCGAATACAGCAAAGAGAATCCCAGAAGTATCCACTTATATCCATTTATCCCGGTAGAGACTCCGTCCCCAGTGCTTCGTTTCCCACACCGTATTATGTTTTCCATCCTCTACCACAAGAAGATGCAGTTCGGATTTTTCCTTCATCGAGTTTGGGGCTGCTGAGGCATTTCTCAATCACCCATTTACTTTTAGAGGGCTTGCTTACAGATATGCGACTTAAATTCAACTACGGTTTTAACGTATACCTGACAATGCTTACCTGACGTGCAAATATCCATAGAAGACCACACACCCATGACACACCAGCGAGACTCGGATGGAAGCTTGCTATGTGATAGGAGGTAGCCTGGATCGCAGGTCACCAAGATGTGATGCCCAGGCAGGACATAGTCGTTAACTCGACCGCCCTGGATGTTTCCATTTGCCTGTGATAGTATCACACACAGACCTGTGTGAATAATAATGGTAGTGTTAGGTTGGTTTTCTTCTTCTTCTTCTTCTTCTTCTTCTTCTTCTTCTTCTTCTTCTTTCTTCTTCTTCTTCTTCTTCTTCTTCTTCTTCTTCTTCTTCTTCTTCTTCTTCT
>OY992893.1:24768631-24851131 GCA_963921405.1 Cepaea hortensis
GGAATGAAAGGAAGGCGTGTAGAAAATTTCATCTCAATCGGATGGGCCGTTCGCGAGCGTATAAAGGACATACATACATACAGACATACATACAGACGCACATCCTAATTTATATATAAGATATATATTATGTAAATGGCAATATTTTAATTAATTACTAGCATTTTAAATCAATGACAACATGTTAACAAAATAGCGATACTATATATAAACGGCAACATCTATATATATAAAAGAGAATGTGTCTTTGTTTGTGTGTCCTTTATGCGTTCCTGAACGGCCCATCCGATTGAGATGAAATTTTCTACAGTTGTTCTTCTTATTCCCGCGCAGCCAACTGGCATAGTTATTTAGTTTAAAATCAACATTTTGTCCTCCAGCACGAAAGAAAATGGCACGAGCTTTAGAAACAGACGAATAAATGTTCCGCCATCTTGCTGCAAGGGAACTCACTCTCTGATTAAACCAGAAATTAGTTAGGAACAGTTGTTATTCTCACTCGCGTGGATGCAACTAAAATAGTTAGTTAGTTTAAAATCAAGTTTTAATTTTTGGGAACGGGAATGGGTGCAGGGGCCGAATATGAATTAAATGAGACGCGCCCCGCCAGGAGCTGGGCGAAGCCGGGCCGGGTCGTCTTTTTTTGGGAACGGGAACGGGGACAGGCCGAATATGAATTAAATGAGATGCTCCCCGCCAGGAATTGGGCGAAGCCGGGCCGGGTCGTCTTTTTTGGGAACGCGAACGGTAACAGGGGCCGAATATGAATTAGATGAGACGCTCTCCGTCAGGGTCTGGGCGAAGCCGGGCAGGGTTGTCTAGTTTTAAATAAATGGCAGCATTTTAAATAAATGACAATATTTTAAATAACTGGCCAAGATGTTAATTACATAGCAGCATTTTAAATAAACAACAATATTTTAAATATATTGCACCATTTAAATAAATGGCAATATTTTACCGTGTAACACAGCCTCTTCGGCGAGGAAATGCATCGCTGAATTAACCAAGTTATCATTTGCATCTTGATGGTGCAGCAAGCAGTCCGGCTGGGACAATTTAGGAGTCGATTTCGATGTGCAAACTGGCAACTCTGAGCTGGTGTCTTTCCGTTTTCCTGTGAAAAGATATAACCCCGATAAAAACTTAAAATTCTGTATTGGCCTCTCTCCCTTCCTCCCCCCTCTCTCTTTCTCTCTCTCTCTCTCTCTCTCTCTCTCTCTCTCTCTTTCTCTCTCTCTCTCTCTCTCTCTCTCTCTCTCTCTCTCTTTCTCTCTCTCTCTCTCTCTTTCTCTCCCTCTCTCTCTCTCTCTCTCTCTCTCTCTCTCTCTCTCACTCTCTCTCTCTCTCTCTCTCACTCTCTCTCTCTTTCTCTCTATCTCTCTCCTGTTTTTTTTTTTTAATTTCTGTGTGTGTACGTGTATGTGAGTGTTTGCATTTTGTTTGTTTAGTGTATGAAAAGATACTTAAATTTGGCTACAAACTGACAACTCTGTTATCGCTTCTGTATGTTTTTCTGTGAAAGGGTATCAAAATCCGAGTTAGTATGTTTCTGTTGTCTTGTAAAACGATATCAAGATACCAATAAGCACTATGAACGCTGAATTTGTGTCTTCCTGTTCTTTTGTGAAAAGATATCAAAATCCCCATAAAATCTTAGTTGGCATCTGCCTGTTTTCCTGCGAAGCAACATAACAATCCGGCTATAGTCTAGACTGGTATATAATCTGTTTTGCCGCGAAAAAATATCAAAATCCCGCTAAACACTATACTGGTATATCTGTTTTTCTGCGAAAATATATCAACATCCCACTGCGAACTGGCAAGGCCTGGATGATTTTCTGTTGTATATTGTGTAAGTTCACAGTGTAATTCTTTTCCTCTAGGCCAGTGGTTCTCAGCCTTTTTTGGCCCATGCCCCCCTTTACCATAAGCTCAGAACGTCATTCTCCCCCCCCCCCTTTTTCGTATTTCCTCCCTATAAATCCTCCCTACCTTTACACAGTATACATAAAAATGTAAGCTAAATTTAATAACATATACTAGAACAAGTCTAGACATCTACATAAAACTTGATTTGCGGGTCTACTTACGTTATCAAACGAATTTCATTAGGGCGAGAAGTACAGAACCGTAAATTTAGAGGGAAAACAATATCAAGTAACTGGTTCTTTTATTAATGCGATCTTGAAATAATCTTAATTCCCCCCCCCCCCTTGGAAACCCTAAAATTCCCCCCTGTGTGTGGGGGGGGGGGGTAATTCCCCACTGGTTGAGAACCACTGCTCTAGGCCATCATCATTATCATCCTAAGCGGGACGCAGAGGTGTTTCCAAGGCCCCAGGGCAGGGTTATATACTGGCCAAGACCTATTAACGCGTCCTCGTCGAGTGTCCTGCTTTTGATTATTTGGTTGTTTCGGGATTTGAAATTTAAATATTGAGCACAGCCCACTACCGGCAACGCTGATCGTATTCTGGTATGAACCTAAGGCCTATCCACGTCAATATGGAAGCACTATACTCGAGGTTCACTCTCGTTTGAGCTCTTCAGTAGTGCATATCTCTGACTGGATCCGGAAACAAGCCTCGGATCACTGGTGTGTGAAGCGGGTGTGTAACCACGCGGCACATGCTGGACACGATTATGCTTTTCTTGTTTTGGCCTCAATCGAAGTCCATACACACGCTACTACTTCTAGTGCACTGGACTGAATTTTGCATGTGGATTAGCTTTCCCTATTACCAGGAGATCCCACTACGACTTCAGAGGTACTTATAATTTATGTCCTCAAGTCAAGGACGAGAAGTCAACACTTTAGTCCAGCTGACCAGCGTAAGAGTTGAGCCCGCTGCCTCGGTATCAGCACACCGGAGATTTAAGAGCAAGCATTCTGATCCATTCCGCCATGTTGACCTCGTACTATCATACTGTATATGTTATCACTACTGACAGGATCCCATCTGATCCTATCATTGACATCCCTGGGATATTACTGAAAGGTTGTCAATATACAAGAACATACATTCACAATGGACACGTATATGTGTGAAGCTACACCCATACACAGACACAAACATAGACATCAACATAGACACCAACATAGATATTAACATTGACATTAACATTGACATTAACATAGACATCAGCATAGGCATCAGTTTAGACATCCACATAGACACCAACATAGACATTAACATAGACATCAACATAGGCACCAACATAGACATGAACATAAGCATCAACATAGACATGAACATAGGCATCAACATAGACACAAACATAGACACTAACATAGACATCAACATAGATGTCAACATAGACACCAACATAGAAATCAACATAGACACCAACATAGACACCAACATAGACATTAACATAGACATCAACATAGGCACCAACATAGACATGAACATAAGCATCAACATAGACATGAACATAGGCATCAACATAGACACAAACATAGACACTAACATAGACATCAACATAGATGTCAACATAGACACCAACATAGACATGAACATAAGCATCAACATAGACATGAACATAGGCATCAACATAGACACAAACATAGACACTAACATAGACATCAACATAGATGTCAACATAGACACCAACATAGAAATCAACATAGACACCAACATAGACACCACCATAGACAGCAACATAGACATTAACATAGACATCAACATAGGCATCAACATAGACATGAACATAGGCATCAACATAGACATGAACATAGGCATCAACATAGACACAAACATAGACACCAACATAGACATCAACATAATCACCAACATAGGCACCAACATAGACATCAACACAGACATCACCATAGACACTAACATAGACACTAACATAGACATCAACATAGACACCAACATAGACATCAACATAGATATCAACACAGACATCACCATAGACACTAACATAGACACTAACATAGACACCAACATAGACATTAACTTAGACATCAACATAGGCACCAACATAGACATCAACATAGGCATCAACATAGACATGAACATAGACATCAACATAGACACAAACATAGACACTAACATAGACATCAACATACATGTCAACATAGACACCAACATAGAAATCAACATACACACCAACATAGACACCAACATAGACACCAACATAGACATTAACATAGACATCAACATAGGCATCAACATAGACATGAACATAGGCATCAACATAGACATGAACATAGGCATCAACATAGACACAAACATAGACACCAACATAGACATCAACATAGACACCAACATAGACATCAACATAGACATCAACACAGACATCACCATAGACGCTAACATAGACACTAACATAGACATCAACATAGACACCAACATAGACATCAACATAGATATCAACACAGACATCACCATAGACAGATGTGCACTTACCCGAGCCGAAGTAACTAAATCCTGTGATTTCGTTCATGAACGGAAGCCCAAAAGAAGTTACACCCCCTGGACCGTTGATTTGAAATCTGCATTGACAGTTTGACCGTACATTATAAAGATAGGTAGAAGAAAGAAGTACTGATATGAGCATCAAACAATACATTTCATGTTTATTGATTGATTGATTGATTGATTGATTGATCTAGGAACCGACATCACAGCATTCGGGACATTCCCATAAGCGCTCCGTCTCCATCCTCAGCAAATAGCGAAGAGTTCCAACACTAATAGTTCCAGTAGCAATCTGATTATATGTCCGCCTGACCGCCTCCACCTCCATTCTTAAGCTAGATGTTGTGGTATCATATGCCAGCCTCTCCTGCACCAAACGGCGACCATTAGCTTTTGCTAAGAACCCCCATGCACTTCTCCTGCCTCTCAATACCGAGCCATCTGTGTATATAAAGAATATTCGGGGGGAAAACAGTTTGCCATTGCTTTCTGAACGAGAAGTCAACATTTAAACCCAACTGACTCGTGTTAAACATGAACTCGCTACCTATATATTCCCGCACAGGAAGTTTTAGAGCAAACTCTCTTAACCTGTCGGTCAGACTCTGAATTCTAGCCCAGAGTCCTTCAATCCCATTCTACAAAGTCCGCATGGACATGGTGGATCCGGCCAACGCACCTCTGAATTGCTTGCTTCGACTTGTCAGTGAAGTACACGATATCTTCCAGAACTACAAGATCTCCGGGGCCAGGATCACGGTCAAGGTGAGCCAGGATCACTACTGATTGACAGTTTCTGCCGGATGTGATGTCACAGCTCTTGTTGTGCAGTGTCACGCTGTAGATGCCAGGTATGTCTGAGTCTGTCCAGATGATGCCTGCAAAGAAGGAATTGAAAATGTTGCAAGTGGAATTTTAATAACAGAAATCACTATTTGAAATGCTGCAGGCACCTGGCCGTTTTGGCAGATGATGGTTTATTACATTGGTGCGCAGGTCCGCATGACCGAATGGGTATGAACGCGTGTTCTTAAACATCCGGTGTGCTGATGCCGAGGTTAGCGGTTCAGCCCTTACACCGGACAACTGGATTAAAATGTAGACCTGTCGTCCTTGACTTGGGGACGTAAATTACAAGTACTTCTGAAGTCGGAGTCGGTTCGCCTGATGGCGAGGGACACTGTTAATAGGAAAAGCTAATCCACACACAGAATTCAATCTATCACTGCAGTAAATAGTGTGCATGGACTACGCTTGAGTTCAAAGCGAGCGAGCGCCAAAAAAAAAAAATTACATTGTGCTTCAAAAAGGCATAATAACCACAACAACTAGAGGGAACCTCTCTCGGCCTGCCTAGTTTACTCAGAGGAAAGGTAACACCAATACATCTGGAACATGCCAGCTACAGAAGCTTCTGATCCAGTAGAGCAATCCGGTAAATGTCCACCTGTCGGAGCTTGAATCCTAGACAAGTTGCCGACCAAGGCTTAGGGTATTATCTGCACTGCCAATTTAGTCTTTAGGTTGCATTTCCTCGCACCAATACACTCCCAATTGCGTTCCTCTACCCGAAGCCGTTGACACAGTGTGGGATATGGGGGTTTGATGAAGAGAGATATTCCAAATTTGAAATGTGCACAGTTTTGTCTTTCTGTCTTTGTTATTAATTTAGAAGAAGAAAAAAAAAACATGTAGTCCACAACTTTCTGACCGACCTTCGTAAATCTTTATTTTAAAATGTTGATACTCATCTTGAGGCGCTGTAGCAGAGTAGTTACGTTTATGATTCACAATCCGCTAGTCAGTTGCAGGCGATTTGGAAGCAGACCTCTTTGCGCCAGTTTCATTGGCATGAGCATCCTTCGTTCAGAAAGCAATGGCAAACTACTGAACGTAAACTTACCTAGCAAAACACAAACAACCAACAACGCTGTGGTTGAGTGCGGCGTCCTGTAAAGGCCATGCCACAAACGTTAACATATTTTCTTCTACGAGGACCTTTTTTACACGGTTTGAGGCACATTGGGTAAATGGTGCATGGTAAGTATCTATATAGACCAATCCGCAACCGCTGGGTGACATGATCAACATCTTCACTTCCCACAAGATTTCCTAGTACCCATTTAAATCCGGGTAAACTTGGGAGCTCAAGTCAATTTGTTTTTAAATCCAAGGCACAGAAGATTGCCAGCCACTGGGCTAGCTCGGTGTCAAAGAGCCGCATGTAGGCTATTAGAGAATAGAGGAGAGAACTAAGGAAGAAGAACAAGTATGGATAGAGATAACATCCCTATCTAAGGAATAGGGGAGAGAAGGAGCAGAACGCAAGAGGGAGAACCGTAAACAGTTCTCCGACTGAACACACGCGTGTCCTGAAAAGGGAACACGCTATTGCATGATCAAGAGTTACCCACGATAGAGTGGGGAAACCAGTATCACGAGAAGTATCCATAAACAGTGGATACTTTAGAAGAGTAACCGAGTGACAAGTCACCATAACGCGTGACGCACGAAGGGTCAGCAGCTCGTGGCGGTACACGCCACGAAAGTCCAGGAGACTGGGACTTGACAGCGTAGAGGACGGATCGGTGTACCTGCTCTGAATAGTGCGTCGTTTACAGGACAGTAGAGATAGACTTAGACTTAGAATAATTCATTGATAATACCATTAGACCATGTCATAACATAGTAATGTCATCATGTATGTATCTCATGTGATTATCAGCTCTCAGAGCTTGTATATAATCAGCCCAGAATAAATCTATATCCTTTTGTGCGACGTACGAGTTGTCATTCGTGTGGTACAAAAGAAGAATCCATGCGTGCCTGTCATAACTAGGTTGCTTACAGGCAGGATTATATTTGGTGTCAGAAGTGGTGCTTGAACTACGTTCAAGCAAGTTATTACAACTATTAACCCACATAAATTTAATTTATATTTGATCATATTTGATTTACATCAAAATTGTGTATTATAATGATATTAATACGTTATTTCATGTGAACATGAAACATGCTGGATCACGCAAATTACGATTGTACTAGTATTGATTTTTCAGGTCAGGAAACTGACACACTTAAATGACGCACCGCGCTCGCCGTGAAGTGTGTTTACAACATCGTTGAAGAGCAGGGCGATCATTATTGTTTAGATTTTTGTGTCGCCTCTTACGGCCACTACAGTAATAAATGTTTGGGGCGTCAAAGAATGAAAGCCAACAATGCTGTACTGATAGACACATCGTCTGATAGTGGCAGTGAAACTGAGTGCGAAGTTGAGAATGTATTACCTTTCAATTATTGTGAGAATGTGGCTGCTGTGACAGATATTTTAGACTTTGAAAGATGTGAAACTTGTCACCTATTCCATTCAGATGGTAAACTCAAATGTGGGCACATTGTACCATTCTACAGTGAGAATGCGAACGCAGCTATAGCCTCCAGAGGCAATCTAACGTTGCACGATGCAATGGTCAATGATCTTCCATGCCAATGTTTGCTTGATAGTGGAAGTAGTTTAATCGGTTTAAGGAAAGAACTAGTTAATCCAGAGGATTATACGGGCGATTTTGTGAAATGCCGTACTTGTTCGGGTAATATTGAGAAATACCCACTGGCAAAAGCGCGTATAAACACCCCGTTCCTTTCCGGCACATTTACGTGCGCGATATTACACAATCCTTGTACTGACCTAATTTTGGGGTGCCTACCAGGTTTGAAACACTGCACTACTGATGAGATATTAGCCTGGAAAGAAACTAACATGGCTAATGCAGTGACCAGGTCAGAGACACAAACACAACAAGATGACCTGCAAGAAGAGATGTTACAACTGCTAACACCCAGCGGTACTATTGATAATACCACCCGACAAAATTTTATAGAGGTACAACGTGCCGATCCAACCATTGCACCCTATTTGAAATTATTAGGGAAAAAGGCCAAGGTAACTAAAAATGCCTCATGGTACTTTAAACTAAACAATGGCATTCTCATGCGATATTATACCACCAATAACCATGAAATTCAGCAGACGGTGCTACCTTTGAAACACCGACAAACCGTGTTAAAGATTGCACACGATTCACCGTTTGCTGGACATCTGGCTTATGACAAAATCAGAGCCAGAATTCTTGCACACTTTTATTGGCCAAAATTTTGTAACGATATCAAATCTTTTTGTCGTTCGTGTACCATTTGTCAACAGTTAGTGAGAAAGGGAAAGCATGTAACAGCTGAGGTCCAACCTTCAACATTGGCCTCTAGACCTTTTGAAAGTGTAGCGGTCGATATTGTTGGACCCCTAAATCAGGAGTCGAACAAAGGAAACCGATTCATATTAACTCTCGTGGATCTCTGTTCGAGATGGGTTGAGGCGGTAGCACTAAAATATATTACCTCCAAAGATGTAGCTAATGTATTTTTGCACTTGTTCTCTCGAACCATTTTATCAGATCGAGGAACGCAGTTTATATCGGCAAGCCCTTACAAAAATGCTAGGGATTAAGCAACATTTCACGACGGCCTACCATCCTGCCAGCAATGGAATCACAGAGAAGATTAACGGGGACCTGAAACACATGCTGGCGAAGGTGACAGCAGAAAACCCATCTGATTGGGCTACACTGTTACCAACAGTGCTGTCCACCTATCGAGAAATGCCGCACTCAAGTACGGGTTCTCCCCATTTTAACTAGTTTATGGGGCTAACCCACGTGAACCCCTGTCAATTTACGATCAATTAATCACTAATACATCAGATAGTCCAACCCCGGTAACACCTTACGAGATGGTAACAGAAACACGCGACAAAATTATGAAGGCGTGTGTAATAGCAAAATCATATTTGGAGAGAAAAGGTCAGATCTACCGCCATTATGCCAATAAAGGTGCCAAAACAATACACCTCGAGCCCGAACAGGAGGTGCTACTTCTATTGCCAGATAAACGTAACCTATTGTTAACTTCATGGCAATGGCCATTCAAAGTGGTACGAAAGATATCAGATGTCGATTATGAAATATCGATAAACCAAAAATTAAAGATATTTCATATCAACATGCTGAAGCCATACTTTTCACGACAAGAAGAACAGATGACAGACGAACAGAATGCATCTACACCAAACAACCAGACGACAGACGTACATAACGAAACTACACTAGTTAGTGTGACAGAAGACGACGACATTGCAGATAAATGTAGTCAGCAAACAGAACACGCACTTAGTACCACCACAGTACTGAATCAGACAGAAGACGACGACATGAAACTACCAGTTCCGACAGTAGACAGCACGACGACAACTGATAGCATACGGATAGAACCATAAATCACAGACGAGCAAAGACGACAAATAATAGCTTTAGTGACAGAGTACAGAGACATTTTTTCCGACATTCCAGGTAGGACTGACAGGATCGAACACTCCATCATTCTGTCTGATGACACCCCTATCAAATGCCGACATTATTCCATCCCTTTAAATTACAGGGAAAAACTCGACAAGGAACTCCTTAGCCTTGAGTCGAGTGGAATAATCCAAAGTCACAGTCAGAATATTCTTTCCTTATTGTCCTAGTCATCAAAAAGGACTCAACAATTCGCCTCTGTGCCGATTATAGGAAATTAAATAATGTGACCAAAATTGATGAAGAGCCAATTCCATCTTGCGAAGACTTGATTCTTAATATGTCAACTTCTAGAATCTTTTCCAAACTCGACCTAACGAAGGGATATTGGCAAGTCCCAATGCACAAATTTTCTATACATCTTACTGCATTATCAACACCCTTAGGTCTGTATGAGTGGCGATTTCTTTCTTTTGGCCTTCGTAATGCTCCAGCCATTTTTGTTCGACTTACTAGGGACCTCCTTCATGGAGTAACGAATACTGAAACTTATATTGACGATATATGTATCCATACGGCAGACTGGACAACACATCTACAGAAACTGCGACACGTCTTAGAGAGATTAAGAGTTTTTGGTCTTACTGTGAAACCAACAAAAGTTGAGTTGGGTCTGGAAGAAATCGATTTCCTTGGCCACACCATTACGAGAGGCCAACTTACAACAGATGACAAGATCCTAACCAAAATTTTAAATTTAACTATGCCGACGACCAAGAAGCAAGTTCGAAGCGTACTTGGTCTGGTAAATTACTATAACAAATTTTTACCGAATTTAGCTGAAATTAGCAGCGTCTTTTCAAATGTTTTGAAATCATCTGTAAAATTGAATGTAAAAGATGCAGACTTAATTGATGCATTATCAAAATTGAAAAAAAATGTTTAGCGTTGTACCAATCTTACGCTTACCTAACCCTAGCCTTACGTATTTTCTCCGTACAGACGCAAGTGATATATCCATCGCTGGCGTTCTAGGCCAGTTCTATGAGGGAATCTTTCACCCAATAATCTATGTAAGCCGGAAAATCACACCTGCTGAGTCGAGATATGGAGTCTCTGAATTAGAAGCTTTAAGCCTCATATATTGTGTGCGTAAACTTCATCGTTTCTTAGCGGGCACCCATTTTGTCATTGAAACTGACAATTCACCTCTTACAGTGATGCAGTCTGGAGTCCACAGGAACAACATGATCTACAGGTGGTCGTTGATCCTGCAAAATTACAGTTTCACTATCCAACATATAAAGGGAAAGATGAACTTGCTGGCGGACATACTTAGCAGACCGTCTTAGATAGAGATACCTGATGTACCTGAGCGGAGCGATTCTACACCACCCCATGAATCGGTACTGTAAATAATCTGTGTCCCGAGTGTGTAATTATAGACATTGTGGTGCTCTTACAATTGTGAATCGCATTAACTTATCTATTATAAACTGTGTCAGTATGAGTAAGAAAAGACAGACACATGAATAGATGTCTACGCCATCATCATAGATTATATGTAACCAGTGAAGAACTGTAGTCTAACTATACCCAGGACGGGAGCGTATATCAGACGTTGTTTAATTAACTTTATGTCAACGAGTTTCAACAGAGAACGCTACTTCGACAACACACCTGCAGTAATTAAAGTAATTAATCTATAGTTAGAAATGTGATATGTATCATAACATGTTTTTATAACAGTTGCATGTATTATCATAACTTTCTTAGTTGCAATAGAAATTAGAAAACCATCCCCGTAAATTGTTTGTTAGGAAACTAGTAACATTTAGCATTTAAACTTCATCTACAATAAGTTGGAAATTCATATAGTTAAAATCATTAGAACGTATTCTTTAAATCAATAAATATAACTTTAGATCCATCGTCATTTAACACATTTTTCATATAGTTGTTGTTTTTTTTTTTTTTAGCATATCTTTTACAGGACTTAGCTGTCAACACCAGCATCTTTCAGCTGTATGTTGATCTCTTGGCAAGAATACGCTCAGTAGTTCGCCATTGCTTTCTGAGCGGCCGGATCACATACCCCGTAAGTTACCGATGCGTTTCGAACCACTGCTGATTTGAACCGTCATCACGTTACCTGACGAGAGTATACGAGATTACGGAGAAAAGTCATAACCTCTAAGCCACGAAGCCGGCTCACATAGTTTAGTTAAATTAAACATTACTTAAATCTACACCTTTATTTACAACTTATAACATCTTAGTTAGAAACACACATTAAGGTAACTAACACACTTTACCCCAATTTATTTAGTTAGTTAGATTATTTCCCCTAGTTAGCACAGCTCAGCACACTAACGTAGATTAGATTAATTATAGTACTCATTACACAAATAGCAGGGTATATTTGGTATTCATTACACCCAGGATCGGTAGGAAACGATCCTTACAACCATGTAAATTGTGTACAGAAATGACCGGTGCAAAAAGACGGCACAGTCATGTGACTTAAAATGTTTGTAAAACAAGCCAATTATTTATTGTACATATATTTTTGCATTTCTTTTTTTTTTCTATAACAATATTTTAATGATATAACGCCTTTTTAAACCATTGTGTAGTGAAAGTGTAGGTAAAAGAAGTGTGAAAGAGAGTAATAGTGTGAATAAAAGATGTGTGAAAGAGAATGAGTGAATGAGATAATAAAAAGAGACGAGAGAGGCATTTTGCGGAGTGTTAGCCGCACAACATAAGTTTTTGTAGTTCGTCCGTGTCAAATTATGTAACACAATGTATTGTGTCGTTTTTATCTGTGTAGTAGCCATACATTCAATAGACTGATAGGAAACATATTTTAAGCTTCCTAAAATCGGCGAGTAGTCATAAATCAGCCTGACACACTCGTTTGTGACTATAATAAACCGTTTTATGGCGCTTGAAAGATAACATACACGTAAATTATAGACATACAAACATGTTGGTAATTTAAATACACATTAGTTAAATACAAACACGTAACAAACAGGAAAACTAACAAATAAAGATTCATACATCATTACATGCAAAGGGGCATAATAACTTCCATCAAGGGACACTACAAAATTTCGAAACCCGAGTTTAACACTGAAAGATTTTTTTCACAAGCGGAAGCTAGATAGGTGAACATTAACACACAAAGCATGTATACAAGTTGGAGTATATATTATATGAGAGCATGAATATTATTCATGTATTGTACCCTGAACAGGGACATTTTGTCTGGGTTGTTAGTTAATTAACAATTTGAGGAGTAGGACTATTAAGTCAATGGCTCTGGTTCACACAACTCCCGAGAAGTATAATGTCAGAATGAGCAAATGCTCTAGCCAACTGTACTAATGTGGTGTGATGATCAATAGCCAAGTGAAGTGATACAACAGTGTCACATGGGAAAATAGAGATCTTGTTCTTAGCCCAGAACAGAGTTAACAAGCTCATGCAGCCTTTGACAAAATTAGACACGGCTAATTTTTTTTAGATAACTACTTGTGTTACACCCATAAGCTAAAAGCTTGTAACACAACACAGACGGGGAGAGAGCCTGTCAAAGAGCCGCATGTAGGCTATTAGAGAATAGAGGAGAGAACTAAGGAAGAAGAACAAGTATGGATAGAGATAACATCCCTATCTAAGGAATAGGGGAGAGAAGGAGCAGAACGCAAGAGGGAGAACCGTAAACAGTTCTCCGACTGAACACACGCGTGTCCTGAAAAGGGAACACGCTATTGCATGATCAAGAGTTACCCACGATAGAGTGGGGAAACCAGTATCACGAGAAGTATCCATAAACAGTGGATACTTTAGAAGAGTAACCGAGTGACAAGTCACCATAACGCGTGACGCACGAAGGGTCAGCAGCTCGTGGCGGAACACGCCACGAAAGTCCAGGAGACTGGGACTTGACAGCGTAGAGGACGGATCGGTGTACCTGCTCTGAATAGTGTGTCGTTTACAGGACAGTAGAGATAGACTTAGACTTAGAATAATTCATTGATAATACCATTAGACCATGTCATAACATAGTAATGTCATCATGTATGTATCTCATGTGATTATCAGCTCTCAGAGCTTGTATATAATCAGCCCAGAATAAATCTATATCCTTTTGTGCGACGTACGAGTTGTCATTCGTGTGGTACAAAAGAAGAATCCATGCGTGCCTGTCATAACTAGGTTGCTGACACTCGGTTCTCAAGAAGCCCCGAGAAAGGGGTGGCGTTGATAATCATTCGGCAGGTGCCAATCGAGAGGCATCGTCTGTTTTACTAAAGTAAGTAAGGCGGCTTCAGCTCAACTCACTTGTGTTTAACTACATCAAATTAAGGCAACATCAGCTCAGCTCACTTATGTTTAACTACAATAATCAAGGCAGCATTAGCTCAACTCACTTATCTTTAACTACAATAATCAAGGCAGCATTAGCTCAACTCACTTGTGTTTAACTACAATAATCAAGGCAGCATTAGCTCAACTCACTTATGATTAACTACAATAATCAAGGCAGCATTAGCTCAACTCACTTATGTTTAACTACAATAATCAAGGTGGCATCAGTTCAACTCACTTGTGTTTAACTACAATAATCAGGGGATCATCAGTTCAACTCTTTGCTGTTTTATTACAATAAATAAGGTGACATCAGTTCAACTCTTTGCTGTTAAACTACAATAATCAAGGTATCATCAGTTCAAATCTTCACTGTTTTATTGCAATAATCAAGGTGGCAACAATTCAACCTTTGTTGTTTAACTACAATAATCAAAGTATCATCAGTTTAACTCTTTACTGTTTTATTACAATAATCAAGGTGGCATCAGTTCAACTCTTTAGTGTTTAACTACAATAATCAAGGTAGCATTAGTTAAACTCTTTACTGTTTAACTACAATAATCAAGGTATCATCAATTCAAATCATTTCTGTTTAACTACAATAATCAGTTCACTAATTTCTGTTTAACTACATGAGGCATCAGTTCAACTCATTTCTGTTTAACTGCACGAGGCAGTAGTTCATCGCACTTCTGTTTAACTACAACAATCAAGGTGGCATAATTTCAACTCATTCATGTTTACCTACAATGCTGCCAAAGACAACTACCATCTGTTTTACTACAGTAGTCAAGACGGCATGACTCCAGCTCACTTCTGTAATAAACAGTGTCCCTCAACGGCACCTCACTTTTCTCTTACTACAGCAATCACTGGCGCATATGCCTAACTCATGTCTCTCTTACTACAGCAATCACTGGCGCATACGCCTAACTCATGTCTCTCTTACTACAGCAATCACTGGCGCATACGCCTAACTCATGTCTCTCTTACTACAGCAATCACTTGCGCATACTCCCAACTCATGTCTCTCTTACTACAGCAATCACTGGCGCATACGCCTAACTCATGTCTCTCTTACTACAGCAATCATTGGAGCATACTCCCAACTCATGTTTCTCTTACTACAGCAATCACTGGCGCATACTCCCAACTCATGTCTCTCTTACTACAGCAATCACTGGCGCATACGCCTAACTCATGTCTCTCTTACTACAGCAATCATTGGAGCATACTCCCAACTCATGTTTCTCTTACTACAGCAATCACTGGCGCATACTCCCAACTCATGTCTTCCTTACTACAGCAATCACTGGCGCATACTCCCAACTCATGTCTCTCTTACTACAGAAATCACTGGCGCATACTCCCAACTCATGTCTCTCTTACTACAGTAATCACTGGCGCATACTCCCAACTCATGTCTCTCTTACTACAGTAATCACTGGCGCATACTCCCAACTCATGTCTCTCTTACTACAGTAATCACTGGCGCATACTCCCAACTCATGTCTCTCTTACTACAGTAATCACTGGCGCATACTCCCAACTCATGTCTCTCTTACTACAGTAATCACTGGCGCATACTCCCAACTCATGTCTCTCTTACTACAGTAATCACTGGCGCATACTCCCAACTCATGTCTCTCTTACTACAGTAATCACTGGCGCATACTCCCAACTCATGTCTCTTTTACTACAGTAATCACTGGCACATACTCCCAACTCATGTCTCTTTTACTACAGTAATCACTGGCGCATACTTCCAACGCATGTCTCTCTTACTACAGTAATCACTAGCGCATACTCCAAACTCATGTCTCTCTTACTACAGTAACCACTGGCGCATACTCCCAACTCATGTCTCTCTTACTACAGAAATCACTGGCGCATACTCCCAACTCAGGTCTCTCGTACTACAGTAATCACTGGCGCATACCCCAACTCATGTCTCTCTTACTACAGTAATCACTGGCGCATACTCCCAACTCATGTCTCTCTTACTACAGTAATCACTGGCGCATACTCCCAACTCATGTCTTCCTTACTACAGTAATCACTGGCGCATACTCCCAACTCATGTCTCTCTTACTACAGCAATCACTGGCGCATACTTCCAACTCATGTCTCTCTTACTACAGTAATCACTGGCGCATACTACCAACTCATGTCTCTCTTACTACAGTAATCACTGGCGCATACTCCCAACTCATGTCTTCCTTACTACAGTAATCACTGGCGCATACTCCCAACTCATGTCTCTCTTACTACAGTAATCACTGGCGCATACTCCCAACTCATGTCTCTCTTACTACAGAAATCACTGGCGCATACTCCCAACTCATGTCTCTCTTACTACAGTAATCACTGGCGCATACTCCCAACTCGTGTCTCTTTTACTACAGTAATCACTGGCGCATACTCCCAACTCATGTCTCTTTTACTACAGTAATCACTGGCGCATACTTCCAACTCATGTCTCTCTTACTACAGTAATCACTAGCGCATACTCCCAACTCATGTCTCTCTTACTACAGTAACCACTGGCGCATACTCCCAACTCATGTCTCTCTTACTACAGTAACCACTGGCGCATACTCCCAACTCATGTCTCTCTTACTACAGTAATCACTGGCGCATACTCCCAACTCATGTCTCTCTTACTACAGCAATCACTGGCGCATACTCCAAACTCATGTCTCTCTTACTACAGTAATCACTGGCGCATACTCCCAACTCATGTCTCTCTTACTACAGCAATCACTGGCGCATACTCCCAACTCATGTCTCTCTTACTACAGCAATCACTGGCGCATACTTCCAACTCATGTCTCTCTTACTACAGTAATCACTCGCGCATACTCCCAACTCATGTCTCTCTTACTACAGTAATCACTGGCGCATACTCCCAACTCATGTCTTCCTTACTACAGTAATCACTGGCGCATACTCCCAACTCATGTCTCTCTTACTACAGTAATCACTGGCGCATACTCCCAACTCATGTCTCTCTTACTACAGAAATCACTGGCGCATACTCCCAACTTATGTCTCTCTTACTACAGAAATCACTGGCGCATACTCCCAACTCATGTCTCTCTTACTACAGTAATCACTGGCGCATACTCCCAACTCATGTCTCTCTTACT
Source organism: Cepaea hortensis (assembly GCA_963921405.1). Classification (NCBI taxonomy): domain Eukaryota; kingdom Metazoa; phylum Mollusca; class Gastropoda; order Stylommatophora; family Helicidae; genus Cepaea; species Cepaea hortensis. The sequence continues at coordinate 24,785,945 of OY992893.1, forward strand.
ACAGCAATCACTGGCGCATACTCCCAACTCATGTCTCTCTTACTACAGTAATCACTGGCGCATACTCCCAACTCATGTCTCTCTTACTACAATAATCACTGGCGCATACTCCCAACTCATGTCTCTCTTACTACAGAAATCACTGGCGCATACTCCCAACTCATGTCTCTCTTACTACAGTAATCACTGGCGCATACTCCCAACTCATGTCTTCCTTACTACAGTAATCACTGGCGCATACTCCCAACTCATGTCTCTCTTACTACAGCAATCACTGGCGCATACTTCCAACTCATGTCTCTCTTACTACAGTAATCACTGGCGCATACTCCCAACTCATGTCTCTCTTACTACAGCAATCACTGGCGCATACTTCCAACTCATGTCTCTCTTACTACAGTAATCACTGGCGCATACTCCCAACTCATGTCTTCCTTACTACAGTAATCACTGGCGCATACTCCCAACTCATGTCTCTCTTACTACAGCAATCACTGGCGCATACTTCCAACTCATGTCTCTCTTACTACAGTAATCACTGGCGCATACTTCCAACTCATGTCTCTCTTACTACAGTAATCACTGGCGCATACTCCCAACTCATGTGTCTCTTACTACAGAAATCACTGGCGCATACTCCCAACTCATGTCTCTCTTACTACAGTAATCACTGGCGCATACCCCAACTCATGTCTCTCTTACTACAGTAATCACTGGCGCATACTCCCAACTCATGTCTCTCTTACTACAGTAATCACTGGCGCATACTCCCAACTCATGTCTTCCTTACTACAGTAATCACTGGCGCATACTCCCAACTCATGTCTCTCTTACTACAGCAATCACTGGCGCATACTTCCAACTCATGTCTCTCTTACTACAGTAATCACTGGCGCATACTCCCAACTCATGTCTCTCTTACTACAGCAATCACTGGCGCATACTTAAAACTCATGTCTCTCTTACTACAGTAATCACTGGCGCATACTCCCAACTCATGTCTTCCTTACTACAGTAATCACTGGCGCATACTCCCAACTCATGTCTCTCTTACTACAGTAATCACTGGCGCATACTCCCAACTCATGTCTCTCTTACTACAGAAATCACTGGCGCATACTCCCAACTCATGTCTCTCTTACTACAGTAATCACTGGCGCATACTCCCAACTCATGTCTCTCTTACTACAGCAATCACTGGCGCATACTTCCAACTCATGTCTCTCTTACTACAGTAATCACTGGCGCATACTTCCAACTCATGTCTCTCTTACTACAGTAATCACTGGCGCATACTCCCAACTCATGTCTCTCTTACTACAGAAATCACTGGCGCATACTCCCAACTCATGTCTCTCTTACTACAGTAATCACTGGCGCATACCCCAACTCATGTCTCTCTTACTACAGTAATCACTGGCGCATACTCCCAACTCATGTCTCTCTTACTACAGTAATCACTGGCGCATACTCCCAACTCATGTCTTCCTTACTACAGTAATCACTGGCGCATACTCCCAACTCATGTCTCTCTTACTACAGAAATCACTGGCGCATACTCCCAACTCATATCTCTCTTACTACAGCAATCACTGGCGCATACGCCTAACTCATGTTTCTCTTACAACTCACTTCTGTTGTACACGGTAATACTTTGTGGTCGGCCTTGAGTTGCAAGGAACTGGACAAGATTGGCGCCATCCAAATCAGAGCGTAAAATAACACCGACAGTTGTCATGGCAACGTTGGAGCTTGGATCAGGCTGTTGATAACTCGCCGTCATGTACAGCTGCCTGTCGATGGATCAGACATTGTTTATGTTATTGTTAAAGGATAAAGGTTGAAAGCAAGGGGATAGACTTCATTACACCGGAGTTTAACCCATATGTCTAGGTTTTCTGGTCATAGAGCGGACTGCCGACAGCGTCACAAGGACTTGAACTCCGTGGCTCCAGCGTCGAGCCCCCCAAAGGTATCGATCTAAACAATAATAAACTAAAAAATGTGAACAGTATGACTGAGACCGAAAACAAACCCATGAAACCGGTGAGAAATGGTAGTTACGTACGTGGGATGGACGAAACATTCATTCAGTAGCATGTCCTTTGCAGAACGTCGCTCCCATAACAACCTTCCGGAAAACCTCTCGATCATAAGCAAGATGTCCTCCCGTCCAATACACCCATCTGGAGATCATCCGCCACATCCTGCACCCATCTTTTCTTTGGCCTTCCTCGTCTTCTCTTCCCAGGTATATACCCGTCCATTATTGTTCTCTCCAAACTTTCGTGACGTTTCAAGTGACCAAAATATTTCAATTTTCTTTGTTTTGTCGTTTTTAATAGCCAACCTTCTTCAATATTCAACTCTTGAAGTATTGATGCATTTGTTCTTTTCTTTACCCAAGATATTCTTAGAACTCGTCTATAACATTTATATTCAAAGGCATTTATGCGCTGCTCAGCTTGTTTAGTAAGTGTCCAGGTCTCACAGGCGTATGTTGCAGTGGGAAAGATGCTTGCTCTTAAACATCTAATTTCTGTAGTTCTGTCTGTCCCATTCCATAATTTATTCAGTTGTTTTAGTCTTTGAAGAGCAATTGATAGTCGTCGTTTAATTTCTTTCATTGTGTCACCGTTGTTGGTAATCAATGAGCCAAGATATTCAAAATTTTCCACCACCTCCAATTATTTCTCATTAACATATATTTCTTTCTCCATAGTGGTTTTATCTGTATGCATTATCTTTGTTTTTGCCATGTTAAGATACAAGTTGTGATTTTCACTATTCAGTTGGGTTGAGGCTATTAGGTTTTCTATACCTTTCTATGTTGTGGATAGCAATACTGTATCATCAGCATACCGAATCTCTGAATGTCAAGACCACCGATATTTAGGGCATCATATAGCTCCATATTTATATCATCTCTGACATTTCACATTATATTTTTGGCGTACAGGTTAAACAAATACGGGGACAGCGCACATTCTTGACGGACTAATTGCTTGATGTCAAACCAATCTGATGTCTCGTCATCTATTCTAACCGCTGCTTGTTGGTCTAGATAGAGCATTCTTAGGAGTTGTATTACACGTGGTGGAGAGCCTATAATATAGGCTATATTCCTCGTGATTTCCCAAAGTTTCTGATGTTGTACACAGTCAAATGCCTTTGAATAATCCACAAAACATGAGAATAGGTTTACATTAAATTATCTACACTTCTCTATTATTAAACGCATATTTAGAATGTGATCTCTTGTTCTTCTTCCTTGTCTAAATCCAGCTTGAACCACGTTAATTTCTTCTTCCATTTTCTTACGAAACACACACACACACACACACACACATACATACATATATGCGTATACATACGCAGGGTTCAAAAGTAAAATACACAGGATTAAATAAGTAAAACGGGAAATTGCAAGGGTTACAGCCGAAACCAAATATAACAAGAACCAGAGATAGCTGACCTGTGGTCAGGATCTACGGCCAGGTCACTGACTGTCCAGTTGGAGCCTTTCACAAGGAAAACCAGGTTGTGGGTGACCAAGCTCAGGACAACGGTGTCACCTTCAGGCGTCACAATATACAGCAGACGAAACGATGCTTCCAGAATGATCTTCGTCATGTCTGTATTGATTACAGATTAACACATATGTCAGGCTGATACAATGTTTATAAATAAACACAAATGTATTGTTTGGCACTTAAAGGAGTAGAAGAAAGAAGCAGGGATTAGAGAACACATTAGACAACATACAAATTGAAAGCTATAATTACCGACCAGGATTCGAACTTGACACCTGTCAGGGACCCAATACCCGGTAGGACAGGGACAAACAGGAGACAGGAGAACAGGGCGTTTCCGAGTGAGAGTCAACTTACAACGAGGCTAAGGCTCGCAGTCACCGCACCACACCACATCGCACGGGTCTCACGAACTGTGAGCAGCCGGGAACTGGCCAAACGTACCCGTGTTGGGCAGACGGGTTCAGGACAGCGAGACGGACAGACATAGGGCAGTGATAGTGTTTCGTGAGCGTTGAGATATGATTGTAATATTGATGGCGTGGTTGAGTTGTGAAGCGAGTTGTGTTTGAGCCGGTGTGAGAGCTATGTTATGCTATTATATCGTATTATTTCTCATGAATGATTACTATTCTGTGATAATGATGTTGTACAAGTTGCGCGTTGCCAAGAGCGCAACTTCTGGGAGTTTGCCCATGTGAAGCGTTTTGTAAATAAACGGGTTAAAACTATCGTTGCGTGCTGAAAGTGTAGTTCTTGAACGCGTGTAATTGTTTCACCTGTCTTGAAATGTGAGCCAGAAGTATGTCCAAGTAAGACTCTGACAACACCTCCAAATGATGATAGCGCCTCCATGCAAGAACAAGTGTGTTTCAATATGCAGGAACAAGTGTAATTCGACGCATGACCAACTCATCATTCATTGCCTTGAACGTTTGGTGTGGGCGATCATGCTTCTCCATAAACTGCGATCGGTGTGGGCGATCATGCTTCTCCATAAACTGCGATCTCCGACGGCATTGATCAGTTCGTCTGTTGACTCCCTCCATGCCATGACACAAGACAGCCACGAATTTTCTCACGCTGTCTTCCTTCATCTCTCTTTCCACAAATCTTTCCAGTTGTCACAATTTGTTCTAGATTTTGTCTTCTCATAACATGGCTTAAAAATGATGACTGCTTCATCCTGATGATTGTGATAAGTTGTTTTTGCGACTAAGCTTCCCTCAAAATGCATTGATTGTTCATTATGGATGTCCAATTAAATTTCAGCATTCTTCTATAAAACTACATCTTCAGGGCTTCCATGGATTTGGTTTCCTATTTGTCACTTGTCGTCCCGGGAGGAACGTGGAATCAACAAGCACACCTTATTACTTCTTCTTCTTTGGGATACCTGACTGACTTCTGTCTACACTCCTCCCTTCTGTCTTCCCTTCCATATATCTTTTCCTTTCTCTCTCTCTCTCTCTCACTATTATTCCTTCATCACATACTCCGACAACAGTTTCCTTCAACAATTAATAAAATATTTATTACATAAAACTATGTCTGGTGTATGGATGGACTGTGTATATGTAGTTGGTATTGTCTGCTAATGTGAGTGCAAGATAGGACTTTTTACTTCGTATGTGCCGTATACTTTCTCCTGCTTCTTACGGCCATGCAACAAGACGTCACACATATAATTAGAACGTTCTCACACTGGATGCTCTGTTCTGCTTACGTCTGGAGGTAAATTCGTATTGGAAAAAAGAAAACTGTTATCCACTGTATCACCGTAAAGTAATGTGATCACGGTAAGTCTTATGCTTAGATCCGGGTTTATTTGATTATTCGTTAATTAATAAATCCACCATGGAAAAACACATAGCTAATGTCTAGCACTGTCTATTGGTCCTTCAAACGTTCTACACACGGTATTCCGTTCTTTTATGAACACCTTTTGTACACATGGCAACTCTTCATGAATCATTCATTTGTGTCTTTATATTAATTTACAGTGTCATTATTTTCCGTTCTGGGTCATCCTGCCTTTCTATAATGATCGTTATTTCCTTTATTTACTAAACTTTCTCTGCCCCCTTGAAGTGCCTGATTAAAGTGAAAGTTCTTTCCTTTATTATCAACACTGCTTTCTCTGTACATGAGACGTACTGTTCTATCTTCTTTGATATGTCAGGAGGTGTAGTGGACCCTGGGTAAAAAATATTAAATCAGGTGATTTAAGTCTGCTTCATATTACTGTTTATGTGAGTGTCTTTGGTGATCGAGTGAAATGGCGAATCATGATCGCCCACGCTTTCCGGCATGGCACATGATTGATTGATTGATTGAGTGTCTTTCTCTAGCCGTAACGAAAAGCTTCCGAAAGAATACTCTGACATAAACAGCAGAATTCACTAAAGTCTAAACTATTCACTCATAGAAGGCAATGGTAACCCTAAGCACAAACACATATTTCCTTATGCTAACTATTACTCTAAGGTTAGTTTACCTTATATCTTCTATTATCATCCCGGAATCGAAATTAATAATTAAGCACATCGGCACTAATATCCCATTTCCTTAAACAATACGGGACTATAATTTCTTTTCCACACCTGGGATTAATAGATATCTCTGTCCAGTTTGGAACACACACTAAAACAGAAAACCCAATTTCTACTATTTATATCGAGTGGCCCATCCTCCGTTATTGTTTGATGTTCATACCTCAACACTCGTCTCTTGACGTATCCTGCACATCAAAGGCGGTGTAATCACGTAGTGATTAGTTGCTCGTTTCGTTCCGCCCTTACGCTGTTTCCCTGGGTTTCCCTTACGCTAATACTTCAAAGCGTCCGAACCCGTTGATCACCTTCTCCGTTCATTTTCACGTTCTCGAAGTCTCCCTGTGGTTCTGTGCGTTAACATCGCTGGTCAATGACTCCTCACAATATCCTATTTTTATACCAGTCGGTCACTGCTCTTTAATTCGTCCTCATCTCAGAATGAAGTACTCGACTGTTAACCCTTCTCCTACATTGTCATTAATCTTACTATTCGAGTTTATCAGGGAATCATTAAACTCACAGTATTCCCGTGACACTATTTACTAATTGTCCAGGATTCGCAGCCGTATATTAAAATGGTTCAATGTAACGTGCAAGAACTCTTTTCTGACTTTCAAGAACAAGCTCTTATTGCGCAAAACCTTCATTTCCGACAGATCTCGGTCTTTGGTGTTCTGGATCAACTCTGCTGCTGATATTCCTTATGCCATAATCTCAATCCATCCAGTATCATTTCTCTTGGTCTGCCTCTGCCTCTCTTCTCCTCGATCTTCCCAGTTATCACAATTTACTCCAATGTCTCTCTTTTCATCACGTGACCAAAGAAAGCTGTTTGTCTTTTTCTTAATGTTGTATATAATGTTCTAATTTTATAAGCATCTTTCATTATACTTTGCATTATACCGACACTGATACCATTGTGAAAATCACCGCAAAGCAATCTACTCCCAAAGTGCCTGCGAGTGACTTTGAATCCACTGTGTTGCGATTGAGAACATTCGTTCACTACCCTGAGCCAGAGACGGCGACTTATGTATAGAAAAGCCACATAAATTACACGAGTCAGCCGTTTTTTCAATATCTATCGGACACCATGAAATCCTACTGAGGATGTGACTGGAAAATAATAAAAGGAACCACACTTTTCAAAGATAGTTCACAAGTATGAACAACATCAAGAAAAACATAAATATCATAATTTTCACCTCCCACTTTTGCCGTCAAGCGTCGTTGGGAGAAGTATTTGACGTTCTAGCGCCCAATGGGTGGCACTGGATAGTGTCATTCCGTGTGATTGTTACATACGATTGATGTTATCAATCAATTTTCTTCTCCGGCATCCTCTTCCTGTTGTATCAGATCTTCTTTGATGTAGCGCCAATGGTAGTAGTTTATGATGTTGCATTCTAACGTGATGGCCGAACCATGTGGTCTTCTACCTTTCAATATATGGGGCACAAGGTGTTGATCCCACTGTCTGTCTGGTACCATCATTTCTTACTCGGTTTCGGATAGTTTAGTTGGAAGCTCTTCTCAAGCAACTCATCTTGTACGTGTTGATTTTGGGTTTTGGGTACGAGTGCTTTGGCTATTTCCAATTTTGACATAGGTAGAATTATCACAAGTACAACATTTCGCTAACTGAAAAGTTGTTGTGTGGATCAGTTCTTCTGCATGATGGACAACAAGTAGTGAAATAATGAAGAAATTTGAGGCAGTTAAGATTTGGTTTTTAATAATTGTAAGAATAGCGTGCAACAACAACTAAATCTTGGGGTATTGGGATCTGCATACTTTTTTACCGCGACCATGCGGAAAAGTTAGTTAGTTGCATATTTTTTACAGGACGTCGCAGTCAACCACAGCATTTTTGGTTTGTGATTTCTTGGTAAGTTTACGTTCAGTAGTTTGCCATTGCTTTCTGAACTACCAGCACTCACACCACTGTGTGAAAACCAACGTAAGAAGATCTGATTACTAAATCGCCAGCAGCTGTGTTTCGAACTCTGCATGCGGGATTACGAATTGTGTCCGTGACCCCTACCCTCTAGAGCGGGCTGTTGACACCAGGTTCAATTTAATACAATTCCCGACTCGTGGGGGATTCGAACATATAACGAGGTGGTAGACAAGTGTTCTAACCACTTTGCTTCCTCTCAATGTCAATGCTACTGGTCGTTGTAGAAAAGGGAGGAGAAGAGAGATAACAAGGGAATGGGAGAGATAAAATAAGAGATAGAGGAGGAGTGAACGATAGAAAGAGAGTAACATGAGAGAGAGAAAAAGACATAGATAGAGAGACAGACAGACAGACAGACAGACAGACAGACCGACCGACCGACCGACCGACCGACCGACCGACCGACCGACCGACCGACCGACCGACCGACCGACCGACCGACCGACCGACCGACCGACCGACCGACCGACCGACCGACCGACCGACCGACCGACCGACCGACCGACCGACCGACCGACCGACCGACCGACCGACCGACCGACCGACCGACCGACCGACCGACCGACCGACCGACCGACCGACCGACCGACCGACCGACCGACCGACCGACCGACCGACCGACCGACCGACCGACCGACCGACCGACCGACCGACCGACCGACCGACCGACCGACCGACCGACCGACCGACCGACCGACCGACCGACCGACCGACCGACCGACCGACCGACCGACCGACCGACCGACCGACCGACCGACCGACCGACCGACCGACCGACCGACCGACCGACCGACCGACCGACCGACCGACCGACCGACCGACCGACCGACCGACCGACCGACCGACCGACCGACCGACCGACCGACCGACCGACCGACCGACCGACCGACCGACCGACCGACCGACCGACCGACCGACCGACCGACCGACCGACCTGCTTTCTGAACTACCAGCACTCACACCACTGTGTGAAAACCAACGTAAGAAGATCTGATTACTAAATCGCCAGCAGCTGTGTTTCGAACTCTGCATGCGGGATTACGAATTGTGTCCGTGACCCCTACCCTCTAGAGCGGGCTGTTGACACCAGGTTCAATTTAATACAATTCCCGACTCGTGGGGGATTCGAACATATAACGAGGTGGTAGACAAGTGTTCTAACCACTTTGCTTCCTCTCAATGTCAATGCTACTGGTCGTTGTAGAAAAGGGAGGAGAAGAGAGATAACAAGGGAATGGGAGAGATAAAATAAGAGATAGAGGAGGAGTGAACGATAGAAAGAGAGTAACATGAGAGAGAGAAAAAGACATAGATAGAGAGACAGACAGACAGACAGACAGACAGACAGACCGACCGACCGACCGACCGACCGACCGACCGACCGACCGACCGACCGACCGACCGGTTGACCGACCGACCGACCGACCGACCGACCGACCGACCGACCGACCGACCGACCGACCGACCGACCGACCGACCGACCGACCGACCGACCGACCGACCGACCGACCGACCGACCGACCGACCGACCGACCGACCGACCGACCGACCGACCGACCGACCGACCGACCGACCGACCGACCGACCGACCGACCGACCGACCGACCGACCGACCGACCGACCGACCGACCGACCGACCGACCGACCGACCGACCGACCGACCGACCGACCGACCGACCGACCGACCGACCGACCGACCGACCGACCGACCGACCGACCGACCGACCGACCGACCGACCGACCGACCGACCGACCGACCGACCGACCGACCGACCGACCGACCGACCGACCGACCGACCGACCGACCGACCGACCGACCGACCGACCGACCGACCGACCGACCGACCGACCGACCGACCGACCGACCGACCGACCGACCGACCGACCGACCGACCGACCGACCGACCGACCGACCGACCGACCGACCGACCGACCGACCGACCGACCGACCGACCGACCGACCGACCGACCGACCGACCGACCGACCGACCGACCGACCGACCGACCGACCGACCGACCGACCGACCGACCGACCGACCGACCGACCGACCGACCGACCGACCGACCGACCGACCGACCGACCGACCGACCGACCGACCGACCGACCGACCGACCGACCGACCGACCGACCGACCGACCGACCGACCGACCGACCGACCGACCGACCGACCGACCGACCGACCGACCGACCGACCGACCGACCGACCGACCGACCGACCGACCGACCGACCGACCGACCGACCGACCGACCGACCGACCGACCGACCGACCGACCGACCGACCGACCGACCGACCGACCGACCGACCGACCGACCGACCGACCGACCGACCGACCGACCGACCGACCGACCGACCGACCGACCGACCGACCGACCGACCGACCGACCGACCGACCGACCGACCGACCGACCGACCGACCGACCGACCGACCGACCGACCGACCGACCGACCGACCGACCGACCGACCGACCGACCGACCGACCGACCGACCGACCGACCGACCGACCGACCGACCGACCGACCGACCGACCGACCGACCGACCGACCGACCGACCGACCGACCGACCGACCGACCGACCGACCGACCGACCGACCGACCGACCGACCGACCGACCGACCGACCGACCGACCGACCGACCGACCGACCGACCGACCGACCGACCGACCGACCGACCGACCGACCGACCGACCGACCGACCGACCGACCGACCGACCGACCGACCGACCGACCGACCGACCGACCGACCGACCGACCGACCGACCGACCGACCGACCGACCGACCGACCGACCGACCGACCGACCGGTTGACCGACCGACCGACCGACCGACCGACCGACCGACCGACCGACCGACCGACCGACCGACCGACCGACCGACCGACCGACCGACCGACCGACCGGTTGACCGACCGACCGACCGACCGACCGACCGACCGACCGACCGACCGACCGGTTGACCGACCGACCGACCGACCGACCGACCGACCGACCGACCGACCGACCGACCGACCGACCGACCGACCGACCGACCGACCGACCGACCGACCGACAGACATGTAATTAAATGAATGCCAGCACTGTTTCCATCTGTCAGGTCAATCGTCTGGAGGAATGGCTGACTACTTACTAAACCTGTGCCCAGCGGCCAGCAGGACATAGTGGTGTGTGTCATTGATGTAGGCTGCGTGTATCATGTTCCGTGTCGAGTCGATCCAGTAGATCTGGGGACATGGAATGATACTGTTGGTAGCGACATGGTACAACCAGATCATCATAATCATGATCATGTGTCATGCAGAGCAGCGTGGGCGGTCACGGTTCGTCATCTCACGCGATCATCGGAATCCAGCAACTGGTCTGTGGTCTTGTCCCGATTATGCCATGTGGCAAGCCATCCAGGCATGTATATCTTTGCCTTTCCCTTATTCTATTCCCATTAGTTTTATCAGTTGTGGCTGAATTGTCTAGTTTATCCCTCTCCATAACGTGAGATAGATACAAGCAGATACTTCGCAGATACTGCGATGGGACGTGAAGTGTTAAGGCTGTACATATTCTAAGTCACAACACTATGAAATGAGGGTATCCATATCCTCTCCATATTCCTCTCCAAATCTTCATAATAGACGTTTCTAAGTGATTTCTGAAAATTATCCGATATCCATTGCATTAGTTGTTGATGCTTGTTTATTAATCATCGACTGAACTACTGTATGCCAGTAGACAGTACTCGTACCTGCTTTCTGTTAGCGCTCAACAAACCCGACACCACACTGTATGCGGCCGGCTTCGGGCGGTGGGGCGCAATTGGGAGGGCACACGCTTTACCCTGGTGCGAGGAAAAGCAACCTAAAGACTAAATGTCATTGTTGGGCTGACCATGCCCTAATCCTCGGTCGGCAACTGGTCTAAGATCGAAGCTCCGACAGGCGGACAGTCAAGAGCACCGCTTTGCTGATGCGGCAGCTTCAGCAGCTGGACTGGTTCCAGATGTATTGGTGTTACCTTTCCGCTGGCCGATAAAGGGACCATGCTGCATGGACAACACATGATCTCTACAGTACAGCACAGGTTTTGTACTATGGAGAGGTTACTACGCCTTTTTTAAGAACAATGTAACAACCTATTGTTTGTCAAGACGGCAGTAGTAGTAGTAGTCGGGAGTCTATTTGTCTTGTCAGTATTACTACAAACAGCATAAATAGGAATTGAAAATATTATAAAGGTAGTACAAGAGCAAAGTTAAGCAGGCGCTAGTGAAGGTGGTCATAGACCCATAGTGGGAAACTTATCATCATGTGCCATGCCGACAAGCTTGGACGGTCATGGTTCGCCATCTCGCATGATGACCAGAGTCGTGGATCAGCTCTGTGTTCTTGTCTCGACCATACCACGTGGTCAGATATTTACTTATCTGCCTTCCCCTTGTTCTTTTCACCGCAATCTTGCCAGTTGTCACCAAATTCTCTAGTTTATTTCTTCTCATAACGTGCCAAAAAGCAGGAAATTCCTTCGGGATAAATTATTAACTAATAAAGTGCCATGGGATGTAAATCGTATTAATCAAACATCCGGTAACAGCCACGGGCTTATACATCAAAATGTAGTTAAAATATCAATATAGTAGTTTTCCCTTTACAAATCCCTATAATTTTGCATATAATACAACATGTCTGCTACCATATTAACAACTTTTAAGTCATACATTTGACACACCCCTACTTCCCAATTCTCCGCCATGTAAATTTTTGTTTGGCAATGAATCAGTTAATTATAATTCAGTTATTGCTCGATACTTGTTTAGTTCACCTAAATTTATACCAGACAGATCACCCCGTAGCTTATCCTGTACAAAACACGCTCTCCGTAAGAGTCTTTTGAAATCCGTTTCTATCATAAACCATATGTGCTGCATTCGTTATGCCATATGTAAGTTATCTACCACACCTTTAATCTATCTACAAAGTGGTCTTTCTCTTTCCCGCTTTCCCGTATACTTCCCTCCATAATTATCCGTTCTAGACTTTCATATCATTGTAAATATTCAAAATATTTAATTTCCCTCAGTTATATTTGTCTTAATAGATTATGTGCCAAACGAACTGTACACCTGGACCAAACAAAAATGGATGACTTAAAAGTTGTTAATATGGTAGCAGACGTGTTGTATTATAACGCAGTGGCAACATTTAGGCGACATATAAGCCCACGGAAGATATTGAAAGGCGCATAAGACGATTAATCATCCCATGGTATTTAATCAGATAATAACCAATCTTCTTCAATATGATATCTTGCTGTATAGATCTGTTTGTTCTCTTTTCCGTCAAATGAAATTTTAGCACTCTTCTGTGGTAAGTATATTCAAAGGCATATACGTATGTTCCATGTGATGTGTTAAATGTTCCATATTTCCCACTTGTATGTTGACACAGGAAATATGCATGCTCTCAGTTCTCTGATTTTTATTGTTCTATCTGTTCAAGTTCATTAACCTTTAATTGTATAAGAAATATATCTTGTTCTTGTAATTGATGTCATCACATTTCCATCGCTCGGCTCCAGTGAACCTAGATGGTAAAAACAGACCCAACCCTGAAGTCAGAGTGGGTTCGCCTGATGGCGAGGGACACTGGTAATAGGGAAAGTTAATTCACACACAAAAATCTGTACACTATACTAGAAATAGTAGCACGAGTTGGACTACACTTGAGTTCAAAGTGAACGAGAGTAGACAAAAATTATAGCTCCTTTGGGTTGGTTGGGTGTGTGAGTAAGAGCGTATGAGTGTGTGTGCGTGAGCGTGTGTGTGTGTGTGTGCGCGCGCGCGTGCGTGTTTCTGTGTGTACGTGCGTGCCTGAGTGTCTGTTTGTGGTGGGAGGGGGTGTTTGTGATTTCTTGGGAAGTTTACATTCAGTAGCTTGTCATTTCTTTCTGAAAGACGGCACTCTTACCTTTTATATGGAAATACAGCTGTTGACATACTGGTATTTCGGTTTTCTTTACTTTTGTTGCATTGAGATATACGAGGGTAAGTTAATAAGTAAGTCACAAATGGCTGTAGAAAAATAACTAACCTTGATAACAACTTGAAACCAGTTTATTTTTATAGATACATTGTCCCGTTATTTCTCAACATAATTTCCACCAACATTGATGCACTTATCCCATCGTTTTATCAGTCCTCCCAAACCGGCCGCATAGAACTGTGGGATCTGTTTTCTAAACCACGTTTTCAACTTCGGTGTCACTCGCGAAATGTCTCCCGCCAAGGTGAGTTTTCAATGGACTTAGCCCCTAGCGATTTCTCGTAAAACTGTGCATAGCTGGGTAGAAAAGGTTACGAGATCGAGTCAATAAGTAAGTCGCACAGCTCTGTGGGATGGCAGGTAAATGAAAACATGGCATTCAGTTCTATGCAGCCGGTTTGGGAGGACTTATAAAAACGATGGGATAAGTGCATCAATGATGGTGGAAATTATGTTCAGAAATAAAGGGACAATGTATGTATAAAAACAAACTGGTTTCAAGTTGTTATCATGTGTAGTTATTTTTCTACAGCCATTTGTGACTTACTTATTAACTTACCTTCGTACATTTTAATTTTCACTTTGCTCTATAATATATCCCGAAGTAGGAACGTCCTACAGGACTCTGATGAGGTGGAGTGATTACATTTCGTAGTCGCTTGAATGCACGGAGGAGTAGGTGGCCAATGTATCCCTCTCTTAGCGGACGACGAACACAGGCTTCGAACCCTAGTCCGACAGCGTTCATGACATTATCAGCGTACCTCCCTATCAACTATGCTAATGCACGTGTTCACGGAACTTGGTGTTCTTGCGCTTAAACTTCCCGTGCGCTGGTGGTGGGGTGCAGGGTTCATTCCCCTACATCGTTTTGTTACACTTCAACGGTGACTTCTCGTTCACAAAGCAATGGCAAACTACTACATGTAACATTGTCTAGTACATCAATCTGGGCTTGGAGTTTGTCGATAAGTACTCATGCAACATTTATGCAATAATTATAATGGACGGTCGCATTTGTGCAGTTGCTAGCACGCTTTCCCGCTGACCTGTGGTCGGGTTTTCGAATTCCTACTGAAACGGATTTGTTATTTTAAAGATGAGCTGGACTCCCAGGTCGACTCAGCCTTAAATTTGAACCAGGAAATCTTTTGGGAAATAAAGTTGGCTGGCGTTAAATTAACCACACCGCCTATCGGGTTCCGATTAGTCTAATGAACTATGGTTCTTGCACCATAAACACATGGGTCTTCGTGGCTAAGTAGATAAGCCGCCTGCCTCGCGCTCAGAAGGTTGTGGGTTCGATTCCTGCGTAATACATTTCACGAGTGCAATTTTCTCAGAGACTGATGAGGGTGGTCGCTGGAGCTAGAGAGTTCGTGCTCTGTGACGCTCTTTCAACCAGGTAACCAACCAGCCAACCAAACAACCAACCAGACAACCAGACAACCAATCAACCAGACAACCAATCAACCAGACAACCAATCAACCAGACAACCAATCAACCAGACAACAAATCAACCAGACAACCAATCAACCAGACAACCAACAAACCAACCAGACAACCAACAAACCAATCAGACAAACAACCAACCAAACAACCAACCAGACAACCAAACAACCAACCAGACAAACAACCAACCGACCAGCCAGTAAACCAGCCAGCCAGCCAGCCAATAAAACAACCATCTATCCAGACTGTCTGGCTTGCTAACAACAAAGCAACAGAATATAAGTAATAAAACAGAAACCTACTTTATTCTCTCCCTCGTCTATGGCCACATCAGTTGCGTGTGTGTGATCTGCTAGGGGAAGAGCGTAATAATCAGGGAGTAAGAGAAACTGACGGAACAGCCGTCCCGTCTTAGCGTCACAGAAAATGAAGTAGTTGTTCACCGTTACTCCTGAAAGTATGCATGTAAACATAATTATTTTCGCTAATGGAAATATTAATACACAGTTGACATAGTTGCATCTTTAGCCAGGCATATTGTCTGATGCTTTGACACTACTCATAAGTTCCTCACACATGTAGACATACATATACGTAGTAAAAAAAAAAGTTAGTTGCATATACTTTACAAAACGAAGCAGTAAACTCCAGATTGTTTTTGTGTGTGGCTTTTTGTGACTCCTGGGCAAGTTTATGTTCAATAGTTTGCCATTGCTTTATGAACGCCCGGCACTCATACGTTTTATGGGAAACCAACGCAAGACCGTCTGCTTCCAAATCGCCCACAGCTGTGTTTCGAACGCTGTATGCGGGATAACTAATTACATTTGTAACACCTTGGCCACAGAGCCGCCAAGTAGTAAAAGAAAACAGTAAACGGCCGTTGTGCCCGCCTTAAGGTGCACTGCCACGACCGCTTTAGTGTCATTGACCGGGAGCCGCCCTGATAGTGACATTGACCGGGAGCCGCCCTGATAGTGACATTGACCGGGAGCCGCCCTGATAGTGACATTGACAGGAAACCTCCCTGATAGTGACATTGACAGGAAACCTCCCTGATAGTGACATTGACAGGAAACCTCCCTGATAGTGACATTGACCGGGAGCCGCCCTGATAGTGACATTGACCGGGAGCCGCCCTGATAGTGACATTGACCGGGAGCCGCCCTGATAGTGACATTGACCGGGAGCCGCCCTGATAGTGACATTGACAGGAAACCTCCCTGATAGTGACATTGACAGGAAACCTCCCTGATAGTGACATTGACAGGAAACCTCCCTGATAGTGACATTGACAGGGAGCCTCCCTGATAGTGACATTGACAGGGAGCCGCCCTGATAGTGACATTGACAGGGAGCCGCCCTGATAGTGACATTGACAGGAAACCTCCCTGATAGTGACATTGGCAGGGAGCCGCCCTGATAGTGACATTGACAGGAAACCTCCCTGATAGTGACATTGACCGGGAGCCTCCCTGATAGTGACATTGAACGGGAGCCTCCCTGATAGTGACATTGACAGGGAGCCTCCCTGATAGTGACATTGACAGGGAGCCGCCCTGATAGTGACATTGACCGGGAGCCGCCCTGATAGTGACATTGACAGGGAGCCGCCCTGATAGTGACATTGACAGGGAGCCTCCCTGATAGTGACATTGACAGGGAGCCGCCCTGATAGTGACATTGACCGGGAGCCGCCCTGATAGTGACATTGACAGGAAACCTCCCTGATAGTGACATTGACAGGGAGCCTCCCTGATAGTGACATTGACAGGAAACCTCCCTGATAGTGACATTGACTGGAAACCTCCCTGATAGTAACATTGGCAGGGAGCCTTCCTGATAGTGACATTGACAGGAAACCTCCCTGATAGTGACATTGGCAGGGAGCCGCCCTGATAGTGACATTGACAGGGAGCCTCCCTGATAGTGACATTGACAGGAAACCTCCCTGATAGTGACATTGACAGGAAACCTCCCTGATAGTGGCATTGACAGGAAACCTCCCTGATAGTGACATTGACAGGAAACCTCCCTGATAGTGACATTGACTTGAAACCTCCCTGATAGTGACATTGACAGGGAGCCTCCCTGATAGTGACATTGACAGGGAGCCGCCCTGATAGTGTCATTGACCGGGAGCCTCCCTGATAGTGACATTGACCGGGAGCCGCCCTGATAGTGACATTGACAGGGAGCCGCCCTGATAGTGACATTGACAGGAAACCTCCCTGATAGTGACATTGACAGGGAGCCGCCCTGATAGTGTCATTGACCGGGAGCCTCCCTGATAGTGACATTGACAGGGAGCCTCCCTGATAGTGACATTGACAGGGAGCCTTCCTGATAGTGACATTGGCAGGGAGCCGCCCTGATAGTGACATTGGCAGGGAGCCGCCCTGATAGTGACATTGGCAGGGAGCCGCCCTGATAGTGACATTGACAGGGAGCCTCCCTGATAGTGACATTGACAGGGAGCCTTCCTGATAGTGACATTGGCAGGGAGCCGCCCTGATAGTGACATTGGCAGGGAGCCGCCCTGATAGTGACATTGACAGGAAACCTCCCTGATAGTGACATTGGCAGGGAGCCGCCCTGATAGTGACAATGACAGGGAGTCTCCCTGATAAGACTATGAACGCGGTCGGGCGATCTTTCGAGTTCTACGTTAGTCGTCCGCCAACAGAGGAAAAGGATGGCTACCTATTTCTCCGTGCATACATGCTCAGTAAAGCAAACACCGAATAGTCCGTCTGCCCGATAGATATCTGGTTGATACCTCTGTAGGTCGAGAGAAACATCTACTAACGAGCAAGGCTACCATCTGTTGTTGGGAGCTCGTAAATACAGGAATAACTGGCCTGTGGCAGACTAACGTCCGCTGCACCTGTGTTCATCCCCAGTCGTCTTGACTTGTCTTGCTACCGGATTTTGATGGACTTAGGCGAGAGAGTGTGGTCGACGATTTGCGCAACTCTTCCTCACTATAATCCTATTCATCGCGCAAGTCATTCTTTTTCCAACTTATTGGATGTAATGAATAGTCATTGTCGTAGTAATCCTTTATTACTTTAGTGTCGTCCCTGGAGTGAGGGGAATCAACACCCACAATATTATTAACCCAATATTATTGTCCTAGTGAAACCATCAGAATCCGTCCACAAAACTCCCTCAGTCTGTAGACACCTCTTTCTTACTCTCACTCACCCCTGGATCATGCCCTGTCAGGATCTTATAATTGGCTCGTTAGCTAACACGTGTGAGACAGTACAAGTATAACGTGATTCGACGTAAGACACAGCAACACAAGTTCTATGGATTTATTGCCACATTAAATACAGAACGATAATTACAACAATCTACAATATATAACTCACGACGCTCACAACCACAATACAGCTCATAGGTCTGACGCTCAAGATATCAGTCGTTCGGCTTTCAATCACGGAGATTCACACAAACGCCTTGCTCTCATCGCACATGTCCTTCCAGTCTCCGGTCCCAGCTCGGTCTGAGGTTAGCACGCCAACTGCCCACTGCCTCTAGTGGTGTCACGTGTCCTGCGTGCGTCTGTCGTCAGCCTGACCGCTGGTCGCGTGTCAGGTAACAATCTTGTCAGCCGACAATTCTTGTCCGCCGGGTGTCGCAACGATGTTGCTGCACAGCTATACCATGTGAGGCTCTGACATTCTCCCCGGGTATCTCAATGAAAGATGTCATCTTTCATTCATGACGTATGTATATACTGGGGTAGTGTTAACTTCATGTCAGAGACTACTCTTTCCCAGTGTTATGCATGAAAATACATATATGGCATGGAAATATATACAAAAAATGTAAGTTGCATTGAAATGACAAATGAAGTACAACTTTTAACACAACTCAGGTTTCATCCCCCTGATGGCTGGTTACCTCCATTGCAATAATACCCAGTCAGATCAGTAGTACCAGCTTCTCGCATCTACCTCGCAGCAATTTGAAAAAAACGTAATAATATGGTTGTTTTGCAACAGCCATCTAGCCAGACTGAAATACGACTTTACATAAGTCGCATTAAACACTCAAACTCTGACCTCATTTGGCCAGGAGCTCTTATGTTGGTTTGCAATGTTGGCAGCTCTCTGCCATGCTTGGTGGACGCCTACCCTGTGTGTTAACCATTTGAGCAACAAAATGTCTATTTATACAATACACATTAATGAATATGTTTCAAATTATGGCCCTTGGTGTAATTCGTAAATGCAAGGGAAGTAATTTTGACAATCAAGAAATTCAATAAATTACAATAATTATTTAATTTCTTAGCGTCATTGCTTGACGTTTCTTCATATTAACGAGAAAAAGTCGGTAATATGAATACATTAATCAAGATATGATTCTAAGATTACACTAATCAATTTAAATAAGTACCCAATTGGTGTATTATATTTTATAGATTCAAAAGGATTTTACAATCGTTATAAGTTTTTGAATATTTGTATATCGTCTGCTAATTTTGCTATACTTTTTAAATTACACAGGAAGTACACACGAAACGCAAAATTTAGTTGCTGTTACACGGTTTGAACAAAAATGCTCCCGTTTTATTTTGTAACGGATAGTTAAATGTTCTCAAAGTTCGTGTTTGATGTTCTAGTATCACAACTATCGGATTATGATGGAATGTTCTTATTTCCGATGTGTTCACAACTTCTGGATAAAGATTGAATGTTCTTATTTCCGATGTTCAACTGTCGAACATTTTGGATTAAATTCGATGCAGAGGTGGTGTAGAAGTCACTGTTCAGTCCACATTTGCACACGTCGTTAAAATATCACGGTGAAGAAAATCACTCACAGCTGTCACTGTTAAATGGTAAAGTTCGCTTCTGGTAAGTGGTTAAGCGTCTGTGACACTGTTTTTGGTGTATATTTACAATTAATAATGTTCTTTTTCTAACACACACTACACAATTATACTACACTCATTACATGGCTTGATTAAAATAAGTATATTATACATGTCGGTTTTTAACCGTATCACAATTATAGACCTTACACAGTAGGTGAATAGAAACAACATTCACTCATTGGTGGCTGTGTTGTTCTGAGTGTATTAGTACACTTTGCACTCAGACATTGCTTACTGGGTCGGTTGGACAACGCGACAAAAGATCGGCAATTGTATTGATTCTGCCTGAAATATGACGAACCTCGAAACTGTAATTTTGAAGCTTCAAGGACCAGCGAGCAATCATATTGTTGGATGGTACTCCGGCATTTATATACCGTAATGGACTGTTGTCAGTTTCGATGATAAAGTGACGCCCTAGAAGGTATCTGGATAGTTTCGTCACACTTTCTACTAAGGCAAGTGCCTCTAATTGCGGAATGGACCATGCCCGCTCTCGAGGCCTTAGTTTTCTTGATATGAAACAAATGGGATGCAGGATGTTGTTGTATTCCTGCAACAGGACTGCCCCAATCGCAACGGAGCTAGCATCTGTTCTCAATCTGAAAGGTAAACGAATGTTGGGCAATTTAAGGATGAGATTATTCGAATTCTTATCAGAAAAGTATGTCAAAACTTTATGAAATGCATTTCGTAGGCATTCATCGTGTACAACTTTTTCAGGCTTATCCTTGGTTAGTAAGTTAGAAAAAACCTCGGTCAGTTCTGAAAAATCAGGAATGAATTGCCTGTAATAATTGATCAGTCCCAACAAACTCCGGACTTGTTTCTTATTAGTCGGGAGTGACAGTTTTAGAATTTTGGAGACAATTTTGTTGTCTGTCATGACAAAGCCATTGGATATTCTGTACCCCAAAAATGATATCTCTTGGTAAGCCATGCTCACCTTTGAAGGCTTCACTGTCAGTCCGTGCTGTCTGATACGTTCTAGTGTCTGTTCTAGTGTCTTTATATGTTCCGTCATTGTCTCTGTATGGACACAGATGTCGTCAATATAGCAAATGATGTTAGGAATGTCAGATAGGAGGAGTCGTGTCATGCGTACGAATGTGGCTGGGGCATTGACTAGCCCAAATGGAAGTTTGCACCATTCGTACAGTCCCCAAGGTGTGGCAAAAGCTGTTAGATGTCTGCTGTCTTCATGTACAGCTATCTGCCAGTAACCTTTAGACATGTCAAGCGTCGTAAAGAACTTAGCGTCAGTCAGTTCTGTCAGAAGATCGTCAGTGTTTGCCATTGGTTCAAGATCTAAAACAGTTATTTTGTTCAGTTTCCTGTAGTCGATGCAAAGTCGTATTGTCTTGTCCTTTTTGCGTACAATGACCATGGGTGAAGAGAAGTCTGATAAGGATCGTCTGATGATGTTGTTTTTTTCTAAGTTGATAATTTCTTGATGTAATTGTTCTTTGTAATGTAATGGTATTGTGTATGGTCTGCATCTTATTGGTGTGTTTGATGTGAGTGTGATGTGATGATGTACTAATTCTGTTTGTCCTGGGTTGTCTGAAAAGATGGTGTTGTACTGTTGTATCAACTGTTTGCAACTGTTTGTCTCTGCTTGACTTAGGTTTGGATTGATCTTGATCTCCTTCAAGCAGTTTGTCGTGTCTAATGTAGGTGTTGGAATCTCGTCGCTAGAATCGTCATCTTCGTGATCTATTATCACGGTGCAAGCTGTCGTATCGTCTTGTTCGTTGTCTCTGTTGTGGTATGGTCTTAGCATATTTATGTGAAATATTTTGTGTTTGTCTTTTATTAGGATTTCGTAGTCTACAGGTGAGATTTGTCTTGTCACTTTAAAAGGTCCCTGCCAAGAATCAGTCAGTAGCTGTCTGTCACTTGGTAGTAGTAGTAGAACGTCCTGTCCAGGTGTCAATGTTATAGTCCTGTTACCTTTGTCTGCGTACTGTCTGTAAGTAGCACCAGATAGTTTAAGTGCATTTTTAGCAATTTCACATGATTTAATAATCCTTTCACGCAATGATGTTACATACACAAATGATGATATGGGTTTCAGTATTGGAGTAGAATCAGATAACATTTGGTGATAAATTGTTAATGGGCCTCGTGGTTTGGCACCATAGATTAGTTCAAAAGGAGAGAAACCGGTACTAGAATGTGGTACCTCGCGATAAGCAAAAAGGACAGCTGGTAAGTATACATCCCAGTTGTTGGGGTGATCTTGAGTTACTTTGGCAAGCATGTGCTTCAGATCCCCATTAAGCTTTTCTATAATCCCGCTAGAGTGAGGATGATAGGGGCTATTGAAAACTTGCTTCACTCCTAACATTTTAGTGAAAGCTTGGGTGGATGCGGCAATAAACTGAGTGCCTCTATCAGACTGGATAGTATCTGGAAATCCAATTCGGGAGAAGATATGGAAGAACACTTCCATGATGTCGTTGGCAGTAATGTTCTTTAGCGGAATCGCTTCTGGCCAGCGACTACATTGATCAATAAAAGTTAGAATATATTTATTCCCTCTAGTTGTTGTATGACTAAGAGGGCCCACAATGTCAACTGATAATTTTTCAAAGGGTCGACTGGCTAAGTCAGTGACTTGTAACTTTGCCTGTGGGTGTTTACCTTTTTTTACTAGTTTCTGGCATGTATCACAACTTCTGCAATATGTTCTTATGTCATTGCAAAATTTTGGCCAATGAAACTGTGTCAAAAGTCTTGACCTGGTTTTAACATATGCCATATGACCTGCAAAAGGTATATCGTGAGCAAGATGTAAAGCTTGCTTGCGATAAGTAGTTGGCAAAACAGTTTGCTTAGTTGTAATATCACCTCTGGTGTAGTACCTGGTGAGTATATCATTGTGTAAAGCAAAATGCCATTTCGCATTTTTGGTTACTCTTGCCTTTTTGCCGATCAGGTCAAAGTACTTTGACAGTGAAGGATCAGCTTTTTGAGCTGTTATGAATGTTTCCTTCATAGAGTCACTAGGTGGTAATTCTGGGCTAAGCATTTGTATAGCCTCAGTTTGTTTACTTTCATCTTGCACTCTAGCAGTAGCTCTTGTTACTGCGTTCACACACTCAATGACATCAGATGATGATGGAATGATATCGTCAATGATGTGATGAGAACTTAGTGCTGCATTAGGTAGCATACATTCAATAGGTGATATGACATTTTCAGTGATGACATTTGGTGGTGATGTGTTATCATCAATACATAGTGATGTTATGTCATGATTATGAGGTTTGTCATTCACCTCAGGTAAATTTCCTATGATTATATCGCACACTGGGTTTGTAAGTGCCGCGACCTTTACTTTCCCGGTGAGGAATGGTGTTTCAATGTATGCCCATGCTAATGGATATTTTTCAATATTGCCTGAAAATGTTCTACATGTAATGTGCCTGCCTGTATAGTCTGTAGGCGTTATGAATGTTGTTTTCAGGCCAATAAGTGTACTTCCGGTGTCGCGAAGTACTGTAGCAAACTTGCCATTAACATACCCGTGATGGATGTCTAATCTGCCTTTTGAGTCTATTACCAAGTTAGCTTCCTCATTGGCAATAGGGATGGCGTGCCCGCATGTTAAGATACCATCTTCATAGAAGGTGTTACAGACAGTGCATTTGTTAGCACTAAATATATCACAAGCCTGTGCTGCATTCACAGGATGTTTCTCTGGATTTTCGTCTTCTGACGCTGAGCTATCGAACAAGGCGGCATTGGCTTTGTTGGTCATATGCCTGCCTCTACAATCCATGCGATGGTGCCTGAAAGCCTTGCAGAGAAAACATTTACGTAAACTTTTGAACGATTTACGTTCTCTGTCTTGTCTGTTTACCATATTTTGCAAGTATGTTTGGTACCCTGGGTTTTTATCGCACATCTCGTTCAAATGGTGAGAAAATTTACAATGAATGCAATGTCTAAATTTCTCAGAGTTAGGCCTGTTTGGTTTTTGCCTACTATAGTTTTTCTCATAGTTGGCCGCTGCTACCCAGTTACTGTCAGTAGCTTCAGTGGCAAAGCATTGTTTGTTGGCCGTGTAATAGGCCGACCCACGTCTTTCAATTTCTTCCACACTTGTGCATTCATTCTCCTGTAAGAACTTAGAAAACGATGATGGGATAGAAGAAATGATTTTATCTCGAATGATGAGATCTTCTAATCTATCATAACTTTTGTTAATTTTGGCTGCTGAAGTCCATTTGCTGAAAACATCTCGGACTAAACAGAGGTAGTCAGAGAACGTTTGAGTTGATTTTGGACTCAATTTACTGAATTGTTCTCTGTAACCTGCCTCGTCTAACATGAAATGTGCCATTATCTTAGATTTAATATAATGGTACTCTTTCCTTAGGTCTTTGGGGATGGTTTCAATGACTTTAAGAGGTTCCCCAGATAGACTCCTCATATATAGAATATTCCATTCAGAAAGTGGAACTTGGTAATGTTCCATTAAAGTCTCAAAATTTTGGGTAAAGGCTGCTATGCAGTCACCCGAGGTATAGTTACGTACGATACCTTGATACTTCTTATACTGGTTTTCTTTTTCCAGTCTTTCAGATTTCTTTGATTCTTTATTCATCGCAGTCTCAGTGTCAAGTTGTTTCATTTTCAACTGTAACTCTAGTTCTTCTTTCTTACTCTGAGCTGCTATTTCTGCTTTCTTAAGTTCACTGTCTATCTCAGCTTGCTTTGTCTTTGCAGCCATTTCTACTTCGGCTTGCTTTAATGCTGTTTCAATCTCTGCCTGTTTTAAGGCTGTTTCTGCCTCTGCTTGCTTGGCAGCCATTTCTGCTTGTTTTAGAGCTCTCTCTGCTGCTCTTTCTTCGCGTTCATTATTTTTCTCCTGTACTAGCAGGTATTCAGCGTATTTGTTCTCGCTCCAGTTTGTTAATTCATCACCTGTTAGATGTAATTTAATACCCATATCGATGAAATCAAATAATGACGACATGATGGGGAAAATACGTCAATGAAAATCAACTACACAAAATATGTTATAAATGGTTAGTAATAAACAATTTACAATTTATTTTACTATACGATGCGTGCCTACTATTGCATACGTAAAGTTAAAGTATAGAAAAATATACTCAAGTGCCCTTGGATACGGTGACGAATGGTAGGACAATCGGGCTAGAAAACTGTAGGGTCGTTACTTCGGAACCACTAATGACCTCTACGGCAAGGTTATGGATGGTACGGAAAAACCTGCTTTGTTTTTGGAAGAAAATAAGTTAGCGTCTATTTGTTGGTGTGTGCATGCAAGTCACTAAGTGTTGATTAGGTTTGGATGGCGTCGAGTGTAATTGTATGTCGTAAATTTGTCGTCAACAGTGTTTCTTTCAACAGAAGTTACACTCTTTCCAAAACTCTTTGCGTTCCACAAACTCAATGCACAAAGACAATCTATCTGTATTTGAACACTCAATAACATTGATGACACATCACTTACATCAAGATGACATTCAGTAAGGACATAGACATCAAGTTTACAAGATGGCGACAAGGTCAAAATGGCGACAAAATAACAATGTCGACAAGGTCAAACGGTGACAAGTTTCACAAATCACAAATGTTTTACACGTTTACAGGATCAAACAATATGTACTGCACATTTACTAATGGTTTTAAACATATTTAAACAATGTAGTAATGGATAATAATGAGACTTTCACGATCACATTTACATAGCTATAACCTTGACAAATTTTACAAGTTCAAGAATTATAGTTTTAAATACCAAAGACGAGCAACACACGTCTACATATATTAGGTTCTTAAACAAGGACGAGCAACCCACGTCCACACATGTCAGGATCTTATAATTGGCTCGTTAGCTAACACGTGTGAGACAGTACAAGTATAACGTGATTCGACGTAAGACACAGCAACACAAGTTCTATGGATTTATTGCCACATTAAATACAGAACGATAATTACAACAATCTACAATATATAACTCACGACGCTCACAACCACAATACAGCTCATAGGTCTGACGCTCAAGATATCAGTCGTTCGGCTTTCAATCACGGAGATTCACACAAACGCCTTGCTCTCATCGCACATGTCCTTCCAGTCTCCGGTCCCAGCTCGGTCTGAGGTTAGCACGCCAACTGCCCACTGCCTCTAGTGGTGTCACGTGTCCTGCGTGCGTCTGTCGTCAGCCTGACCGCTGGTCGCGTGTCAGGTAACAATCTTGTCAGCCGACAATTCTTGTCCGCCGGGTGTCGCAACGATGTTGCTGCACAGCTATACCATGTGAGGCTCTGACATGCCCCCTCTCATTCTTTCCCAACACAACATACTCAACAACTCTAGCGTTAACAAATAAATACAACAAATAATTTATTAAAGCAAAGAGTATGTGTGTGAGAAATGTGTGTGTGTGTGTGTGTGTAATGTGTAGAATGTGTGTCGAATATTCTAATGTGTATGTAGAATCAGACCAGTGAATCAGGAGCAAAGTTAGTTACATCACTGTGCTGAGCATACAACAGCACCATGTATTCCGGACAGAAAACCTCACCAAGAAGATGTTTCTCTGGCCACGTGACAACTTTCTCCGATCACTCTCGAACAATCAGGATGCTGGTCATCAATGATAAACACTGTTCGATATTGGTCTTCACTCTAGTAAACACTGGGAATTTACACTGTTCAATAATGTTTATTGATCAGAGAATCTTTCCAATGACTTAAATGTCACATGGGAAAATATAATGTTCATAAGTCACTGGTTATACAATTTTTCCCATATAAAAAAACAACCAATTACTGTTCCAGGTAGTTATATATTGGTATATGTGTTACGTATAGTGTTCTGAATCTACGGTGATGTAGCATATCACTCAAGGAAAAAATCACACATATGTTCATCAAGTCCTGCTCAGCAGAAGTCAGGTTTCTGCAGACCAACTAGGCCATGAGCCCAGTGTACAAGCCTTTCAGTAACCTCTGTCTTCCATCCGTGAGCCATCATTTTGCTTCAACTTTGATACTAACTTCTTGGTAGTATATCGTATCACTATCAACAAGTAGACCTGTAAGTGGAACCTGTAGAATAGAGAATCCCCTGGTGAGAGCAACTCAATTCTGACCTTAATTAGGTGAGTGTAGGCCGATAGCAGCACTCAGATCTATAACAGAGAACCGAACTCTGTCATACGGCCAAATAGCTCATCACATTGGTCTGAGACATGGAAACACAAGGAAAGATTAAACGAAACGGGTAGAAACCCAGCAGATGCGCTACTGGAAGTTCCTACCATTTCACATTCCCTTCATCCCTCCCAACCATCCTCAATCTCTCTAATTATTATCCCATTACATTGTCCTTAACTCCCTGAGTTAAATGATATATTACACAAGCTAGTTAAAGCTCCACAATAGGTTACTAGTGCCGACGCTCCTATAATACTTTCTAGCATCGCACTTATAGAACATTCTATCACCGCACCTATAATAATTATATCACCGCACCTATAATACATTATATCACCGCACAGTACTGTACTCTATTCCTAATCATACTCTAAGTTAGATATGATTAATAGACTACCATATGCCTATTCCGGTTGATGATTGAGACTATGCAATCACAGACTGGATCTATGTCCGCCGATAAATATCAACTCTTTGACACTATAGTCTCTTCCAATTAACACAACTCGGAATACTGCGCCGATCTTTAACACTTCAGAATTTTTGGTCGACTCCCTCCAACTTGTTTACCGCAACTGGTTTTATATCGGGGCTTGCGTGACGTCACCAAAAAGTCTAGACGCTAATCAGTCCAGAGTCTGGCTTTCTCCCTGTTTTAGACTGACTGGAATCAATCCGCCGTCTATTTTGCTTTCATCGGGGAAATCTTTGTCTCGTACAACAAAAGTCCTGTCTGTCTGTGAGCCAGGGGATCCTTCCCCACATCACAGAATCCATCCGACGTCTATCCAGACCTTCCGTCTACAACTTCAAAGGCTGTCTCCCGCCTTGCAGACAGATGGCGCCATTGTACGTTTCTTGAACAACCCACATCATACAGGAATGCCGACCGTGTGCAGACAGTTTTCGCGATGTATTTTGTTCCTCAGTCCCCTGCTCATCGAAGGATTGCCTGTATTTGTAGACGAATGTCAGGTCTTGTTTGTCATCGATCGAAACTATCAAGTTTTTCCGCGACAGTCATCATCATTCTTGATGGACAAACATCAACATCACAAGGCAATGGAAAAGAGAGAGGAAAAAGGAGATGGAAATAAAGTGGGAAAGATAGAGAGAGATAGGGGAGGGATATAAGGGAGATAGAGAGAAGAACACACGAAGACAATTATATCCTATACCCGGCAAGCAACTCCCATTGGATTTCAGCCAGTATCCGGTAGCGCATGCGCACAGAGGCCCAGTGCGGGAATTCAGGCACAGATGCGAACAGATAGGAGATTCAACCATGACATAATCCTTCTGCCCATGTCCGCCGCTGGGACTGTCTTGTCTGTCTCCACCCTTGTCAGTGAGTGTGTGTTTAGTGTCCCTTAGTGGCGTCGTTCTTTCTTCCACGTACTTGATGGAGCATTGATCTGCAGATGCAATCACTTTTTTAATGTACCGCGACATCAACGAAATGACATCACTTAACACACGGATTTTACATCTTTACCATGTCTATCAGCATGCATGAAATTTTTACAATAGTATAGACAAAAGAAGTAGAGGACGGTAAGGTTGGTGGGGGAGGGGGATGGATAATGATGAAAGACATTGTAAAAAGGATACGAGATATATTGTTATGAAGGAAACAAACAGTAAAATCCATGAAGCAGAATATGTAAAGAAAGAAGGAAAGAAAGAAAGAAAGAAAGAAAGAAAGAAAGAAAGAAAGAAAGAAAGAAAGAAAGAAAGAAAGAAAGAAAGAAAGAAAAGGCAAACAAGCAGGCAGGCAGGCAGACAGAGAAGAATAAGAAGAAGAAGAAGAAGAAGAAGAAGAAGAAGAAGAAGAAGAAGAAGAAGAAGAAGAAGAAGAAGAAGAAGAAGAAGAAGAAGAAGAAGAAGAAGAAGAAGAAGAAGAAGAAGAAGAAGAAGAAGAAGAAGAAGAAGAAGAAGAAGAAGAACAACAACAACAACAACAACAACAACAACAACAACAACAACAACAACAACAAAAACAACAAAAACAACAACGACGACAACAAAAACAACAACAACCACAACAACAAGGAAAATAAAAAGAAGAACATGAACAATACAAATACGAATCAGAAGAACAATAATAAGAAGACCAGAAGAACAAGACCAAGAAAAATCAAAAGAACACGCGAATGTAGACAGAACAACCAGCACACACTCATACCTATAACGTGGCTCTGCCTCGATTCATGAAAATACACGACTTTGCTAAAGACCATGTCGGAAAAATGACTTTTGAGGTTGTTCTGTGGCAGTGGGAAGTCAAGATCGACATCTGCTGACCGGATTCCCCCAGTGACGTCAGTCCACAGAACGTAATCCTGCAGTACAATGTTAGTTAAGATATTGAGGAATCACTGAAACAACCAAATCGGCAATTTGAATAGAGGCGTATCAACTGAATCTGGATTGTAAACAACTTTCATATTTTAATTGACTAGTTCTGTTGGGCCGGTCTCCCTGGCGAAGGGATAACGACTTTCTCGGTAATCCCGTATATCCACGTAGGGGCGATATTCGGTAGCGGATCGCGTCGCGTTGGTTACTTACCTGGGTATGTGAGCCGGTCGCTCAGAAATCAATGACAAACTACTGAGCGTAAACTTGCCAAGACATCAGCAACAGAGGTAAAATGCTGGTGTTGACAGCGATCTCCTGTAAAATAGGATATGAGGGGTGGGGGAGGGGGGAGTTCTGTTGGTAATGGTGCTGGATGGAGGTGGAGAGCAGACGATTAATAGCTGTTTGTTATGGTTTCTGGTTTTACGACGGTAGGCAGAGGATCTCTTTATAGAGGCAATGACTAGAGTCACTGACCAGTATGGTCATTGTCACAAAGGAAAACGATAGCAGACACCCTCTTCACAGATTCCCTGAACGTCATCATTCATCAGTTCACAAAGTAGTTAGTTAGTTAGTTAGTTAGTTAGTTAGTCGGTCGGTCGGTCGGTCAGTTAGTTAGTTAGTCGACAGATAAACCTCATTGCACATCGAATCAATCAGTCCATAAGTGCTCGGATCTCCTCTTCAGTAAATCCCGCAGCGTGTAGCGGCTCACGACACCAGTTCTGTGTTGGTTTATTACTCTTCTTTGGCTTCCTGCGTAGTGTTATTGTTTGGATACACCTCTTTTAATTTGCTGTTCTTGCAGCCTGACCATGGTTGTAGATTCCCAGTCATCGCTTGGTCCTCGTAAACGATATACTTATCGTAGAGCATTCAGAATATCTGTCTGGTCCATGGCTCGTCCGCCTTCCACAGTAGCCCTACCTGCAAGCCTGTCAGCCTGCTACCCGCATGCCTTGGAACGAAAATAAAATTAATTTTTGTCAACTGTTTATCAGATACACTAGCGATTGCATGAGATGACAAACCGCGACCTCCAACGCTTACCGGCATGACACGTTATGAGGACGATGATTTATGTTGTAAACTATTGACTTCATACAGCTCGTAGAAAAACTAAGAAGTATAAACGGAAAATTAGCACAAGCTAAACAGAGGTAATGACTATAACTAAAGAAGAACAAACAACAACAATTCACGTAAACGAACATCCCTTGAAACGAGTGAAGAGTTTCAAGTACCTAGGAAGTATAATATCGTCAAATGGCAGATCAGAAGACGAGGTCGAAAATAGGTGCAATAAGGCAAATCAGCTCATTGGACAAATGGCACCAATACTAAAGAACAAACATGTATCAATAACAACTAAGAAAGCACTTTACAACACAATCTTCCTACCAACTCTGTGCTACCAATGCCAAACGTGGACAATAACAGTAAAAGAGAAAAGAAAAATCACAACAACAGAAATGAGGTTCCTGAGAAGAATACTCAACGTATCAAGAAGAGATAAGATCAGAAATGAAGAAATCAGGACTAAAGTGGGGGTTAAAGCAGCACTAGATTTTATTAGAAAGCAGCAAGTCAAATGGTTTGGCCATGCAAGTATGTTACCAGTCAACAGCATACCACAACAAGCAATGATGTACAGACCAGATGGAAACAGAGGAAGAGGCTGACCACGTAAACGTTGGACGGAGGGAATAGCAGAGTCCATGGGAATCTCGATATATGAAGGCCATAATCGGGCACTCTCACGAAGTTTATACTTCACCTCGACACCGCAAGGTACAAGAGGAACATGATGAGATGAGATGAGATGAGATGAGACTATTGACGTTCGACACGATCCCATCAGGGAAGAAAAGTGGCTCATAAAAAGATTCTTGTCTCGGAAATTGAACTGATTGGGCCAGATTAAACGTCACTGTGGTTTGAAAGTGTTATGGAAGGCGTGGTTTCCAGAAGAAGAAGCAGTGGTCGACCAATGAAGATAACCACACGCCATTGAAGACACTTTAGGTATGAAAATCCGTCAGACGGAGCACCTGACAGAGGATGGAGAACTTGCCACTGAGCATGGGTGAGAGCGACGTTCAACAATGTTCCTGCTACATGATGGGTTCTGTTGTCGGTTGTCTGTTTGTGCTCTCGTAACTATTACGGTTGTCATCAAATCCCTTGAATGTAATGATGTTGTAATTATGTAATTACCGTCTTTTGTCTTGCTACATAGCATATGCGTGCACGCCTCTCCACATATCTCCTTCTTGATGTTCTGAAGCAGTTATATTGATATTATTCATACTATTTCCCCATCCATCAAGCGTCATTTCATTTCGCCTGACTTTTTTCACCGCTTAACTTTCCAGCCATCTCCATGTTCTCCAATGCCTCTTCCACCGCTGATATCTCCAGCCATCGCTATATTCTCCAATGTCTCTTCCACCGCTGATATCTCCAGTCATCTCCATGTTCTCAAATGCCTCTTCCACCGCTGATATCTCCAGCCATCTCCATGTTCTCCAATACCTCTTCCACCGCTGATATCTCCAGCCATCTCCATGTTCTCCAATACCTCTTCCACCGCTGATATCTCCAGCCATCTCCATGTTCTCCAATACCTCTTCCACCGCTGATATCTCCAGCCATCTCCATGTTCTCCAGTATCTCTTCCACCGCTGATATCTCCAGCCATCCCCATGTTCTCCAATACCTCTTCCACCGCTGATATCTCCAGCCATCTCCATGTTCTCCAATACCTCTTCCATCGCTGATATCTCCAGCCATCGCTATATTCTCCAATGTCTCTTCCACCGCTGATATCTCCAGTCATCTCCATGTTCTCAAATGCCTCTTCCACCGCTGATATCTCCAGCCATCTCCATGTTCTCCAATACCTCTTCCACCGCTGATATCTCCAGCCATCTCCATGTTCTCCAATACCTCTTCCACCGCTGATATCTCCAGCCATCTCCATGTTCTCCAATACCTCTTCCACCGCTGATATCTCCAGCCATCTCCATGTTCTCCAGTATCTCTTCCACCGCTGATATCTCCAGCCATCCCCATGTTCTCCAATACCTCTTCCACCGCTGATATCTCCAGCCATCTCCATGTTCTCCAATACCTCTTCCATCGCTGATATCTCCAGCCATCTCCATGTTCTCCAATACCTCTTCCACCGCTGATATCTCCAGTCATCTCCATGTTCTCAAATGCCTCTTCCACTGCTGATATCTCCAGCCATCTCCATGTTCTCAAATGCCTCTTCCACTGCTGATATCTCCAGTCATCCCCATGTTCTCTAATACCTCTTCCACCGCTGATATCTCCAATCATCTCCATGTTCTCAAATGCCTCTTCCACCGCTGATATCTCCAGCCATCTCCATGTTCTCAAATGCCTCTTCCACTGCTGATATCTCCAGCCATCTCCATGTTCTCCAATGCCTCTTCCACCGCTGATATCTCCAGCCATCTCCATGTTCTCAAATGTCTCTTCCACTGCTGATATCTCCAGTCATCCCCAAGTTCTCCAATACCTCTTCCACCGCTGATATCTCCAATCATCTCCATGTTCTCAAATGCCTCTTCCACCGCTGATATCTCCAGCCATCTCCATGTTCTCCAATACCTCTTCCACCGTTGATATCTCCAGTCATCTCCATGTTCTCCAATGCCTCTTCCACCGCTGATCTTTCAAATCAATAAATTAATAATACTTAAGTTTAAAAAACTAACTATGTTTGTGTCTATTTGGTTTAATTGTTTCAGCTTAAGTATAATTCATTTATTTACCACACATAACTCTGCAGAATGCACCTGGCGAGATGCAACTAAATATAGCAGACAATAAATCACGTGTGGCTTCTATGTCTACAAAGGCAATTTAACCCAAAAAAAAAGAAGAAAGATATGACGACATAAAGACAAAATTAAGAAGATAGAGGGACAATAAAGAACATATATTAAGAAATGATATCATGAAACATACGCAAAGAAACCATGAATAAATGCAGACAGACAGACAGACAGACAGACAGACAGACAGACAGACAGACAGACAGACAGACAGACAGACAGACAGACAGACAGACAGACAAACGGTGAAAACAAATAGAACTCAATGAAGTATCATACATGCATCACATCAATACTCCGTAAAAGCGACTTGGAGGCGTAGTCTCTTTTGAAGCTTTCCAGAATGTTCCCATTCAACGTGGCCTGGCTAATGAAAGGCCCATCACTCCAGTACAACCTGTATGTAGTATAACTTTTTATTTTCAAATTTGTTCTACATACAAAGTGTAGTGAGACTTTACAAGCACTCTGTGTATTTGACAACAGTTATAGATAACTCCAAATATGTATGTTATATACTTTACAACAGTTACAGACAACAGCAAATATGTACGTTATATAGTTAGCAGGGAGTACAGGTCTTAGCCACTATATATGTTGAACTCCTATATTTGACAAATATCACATATTTGAATAACGAAGACTCAAACAACTTATTGTTTATATACACATGGCGCAGAATGTACACCAAAAAAACTAAAGCAATAACATGTTGTTGCTTTTTTTTTTTTTTTTACATTCGCTTGCTTTTAAATAAAGCTTATTCCACAAACGTGCTACTACTTCTGGAGCACTGGACTGATTTGTGTGTGTATCAGCTTTCCCTATTACCAGTGTCCTTCGCCATCAGGCAAACTCTGTATATATTGAAAACAATATATTTGAAGTGTATCAGAACAGAAGAGATACATTTAGTCGTTAGTTGTTAGTCGTTAGTCGCTGTTCCAACTTCGCGGCAAAGGGTGACCCCGTAATAACACCACCTTTCCTGTGCCAGCGAATATCACAAAATGCTCCTCACTGCCCCATGTGAAAGAGGTCCCGACAAACTAGCAGTACGCACAGGCATACATGCACAAGAATGCCAACACAACAGTTCCCCACTAAAGTTACAGTTCATCGTCGAAGGGAGCGGTAGTTGCACACACATTACTGCATAAGGTAAAACCAGCTAGTTCAGCAAGCGACCTTCCCCCATTTTTCTGAACATGCAATTCACGGTACAAGAAACCGTGGACAGATGTTAAATACAGCTCGTAATCCCGCATATTGCGTTCGAAACACAGTTTCAGGCGATTTAGAAGCATAACACCTAGCGCTGATTTTTATACAATAGTAATTATCTGCCCAGTCATTTGGAGGTAACAGGTTCGGATCCGGGTTGGTGACTATAGCTTTCAATTTTATGGTTGATTGGTGTGTCTGCTATCTCTATTTCTTTCTTTTATTTCTATCAGCCGAAAACAATACACATATGTTTATGTATGAACTGTCAGATACAGACCTACCGTCTACCATGTGTTAAGGATGCATGTGTATGTGTGTGTTGTAAGGACTACACATTGAGACCACCGCGTGTATACAAAAAGTACTTCTTCTTCTACTTCTTCTTCTTCTTCTTTTTCTTCTTCTTCTTCTTCTTCTTCTTCTTCTTCTTCTTCTTCTTCTTCTTCTTCTTCTTCTTCTTCTTCTTCTTCTTCTTCTTCTTCTTCTTCTTCTTCTTCTTCTTCTTCTTCTTCTTCTTCTTCTTCTTCTGCTGCTGCATTCATCGGAGAGTTTTTTAGGACGTGGTTGCGTTGTGCCTGTTTACAGTAGAGCTGCGATACTTGCGCCTTTTGGGGACACATCCGACTTCTACGGACATTTGTTGACCGAGTTAACCTTCCTGGGTGTTTCGAAGGATATTCGACTCTCACTTGGACGTAATTGCGTTGTGCCTGTTTACAGCAGAGCTGCGATACTTGCACCTTTAGGCCGACACATCCTACTTTTGCGGGCATTTGTTGACCGGTTACTCTTCCTGGGTATACAGAAAGGACTATTGGTGTTATGTAACGGGTGCTGTGGCTTATGGAAAAGTGAAACGGAGCTTCACAACTCTCCAACATGCCGAGTCCAGGGTTCGTAATCAGTTTTAGTTTAGTTTAGTTTAGTTTAGTCGAGGGATCAACATCACGGTACACGAGTGTAACCCATAATTGCTTCGTTCTACTCCTAACTCAAGCCTGAGTCCGGAGAATCTCAACTCAATGCACGAACTCCGTAGCACCAGCGAGGATCCTGAAATACTTTTAGGTAGATTTTTAACTCGAAATTTTGCCAGGGCAGTGCCGTTTCAATGTCCAACTGCCAAGGGATCTTTTACGTGCGCAAGAATACACACGGGCGTCCGATCTCACTACCCAGAGACCAAGGGAAATTTTGTTACTAGAAGTCCACATGAAAAAATCCCGGCCCTCACCGGGATTTTAACCCGGGACCCCCAGCGCTCGAGGCGGTCACCATATCTCGAGACCACTCAGCCCCCTTCGTAATCAACGGAGAATGATTTCGATGTAGACGGTTTTGCGTTGAGTCCGATGGTATGAGGCGTGGCTGTTCAGAAAGCAACGGCAAATTTCTTCTTCTTGCGACCTCTATCCCCAGTTTTATCGTGTTTAAAAAGTGTTCTTTTGTAAATATGTAAATAGTTGAGAGATGAAGTGGTTTCTGGCTTTAGTCCAGTCTAAAATAACTGTTAGTTTGGAGTCAGCTAAAGCGCTGAGTCTAGGAAAGGATTTCAGAGTCGTGGCTGCGGTGAGGAGCGTTATAGATTCACTCTGAGAACTACATTCAGTGGGAACCCATAACAGGTTATGATGACAAAATGCTTCCGATCAGCGCTGTTAGCTGACCCCTGACATACTTCTCTTGAATAGAACTAAAACCGACTCTTGACAGACTTATCTTGCACAGAATTATTAGACGACCCTTGACAGACTGCTCCTGAACAGAACTATTAGCCGACCTCTGACAGACTTCTCTTGTGCATAAGTATTAGTCGACCCCTGACAGACTTTTCTTAGAGCTATCAGCTGACCCCTGACATACTGCTCCTGAACAGAACTATTAGCCGACGTCTGACAGGCTTCTCATGGACAGAACTATTCGCTGACCCCTGACATACGTCTCTTGGACAGAACTATTAAACATAACATTTAGCCTACCCCTGACAGACTTCTCTTGGACATAATTATTAGAAGACCCCTATCTATGTGATTCAAAGACAAGTGCCTTATCCATGCAGTAAAGATTATATATTTCTCATTAGGACCACACTCACTTATTATCAAATACATGTTTCAATACTTTCACTGACATAATTTCTCGTCAATTGATATTCATGTTTATTACGAAATTAAACAAAGGAAACGAACCTATTCCTTCGAAAATCAATGGCCAGAGCTCGAGGACTGTCGTAGAAAGCGTGTTTGGTCACTAGATTGATTCTGTTGCGTCCATCCAAGTCTGACCTCTCAATCTTTGGGGAGTCAACACTGACATCAGACCAGAACATGTACCTGCAGAACGGAAAATCCCTGTTGCTATATATAATATAGATTACTGGTGTGTCGTTTGCTTCGGGTACTATTATAGAACTCGGAGTGCTACAGTGGTATAGTGAGTTCTTAAAATGCTGAGTTTTAATCCATTTAACCATGCTTTCAGAGAAGTTGAATGATGATTTACTCCCAATGATCTGCGTCTGGTGAATTGGATGCACAGACTTATCGTACAACGTTGCTCGTATTAAAAAGTCGCTTAAAAGTCGACAGGGTCGACTTCATTGCATCAGGTTTATCCCAAATGGCTCGGTCTCTTTCCGCAGCGCGGAAAGCGTCGCAAAAAGCACGAACTCTTTAGCTCTAGCTACGACCCAGATGAGAAGGACGCGGCGCGGAATCGAACCCACAACCTTCGGAGCCCGAGTCAAACGTCTTGACCACTTCGCCACGGAGACTACCAATTCCTCGACACCTAAAGATTGTTCCGATCAGACATTAATCAGTTGTCTACATCTCCTACAAACATGGGTCTACCTACTACAGACATTGGACTACCTCCTACAAACATGTGACTATCTACTACCAACGTTAGACTACCTACTGTAGAAAGTGGTCTATCTAATATAAAAATTTGACTACCTACAGTACACATTGGTCTATCTACTACAGACATTGGATTACCTACAGCAGACCTTGGTCTATCTACTACAGACATTAGACTACCTACAGCACACATTGGTCTATCTACTACAGACATTGGACTACCTACAGCAGACCTTGGTCTATCGACTACAGACATTGCACTACCTACAGCAGACCTTGGTCTATCTACTATAGACATTGGACTACCTACAGCAGACCTTGGTCTATCTACTACAGACATTGGACTACCTACAGCAGACCTTGGTCTATCTACTACAGACATTGGGCTACCTACTGTAGACATTGGTCTATCTACTACAGACATTGGACTACCTACAGCAGACCTTGGTCTATCTACTACAGACATTGGACTACCTACAGCAGACCTTGGTCTATCTACTACAGACATTGGACTACATACAGCAGACCTTGGTCTATCTATTACATACATTGGACTACCTACAGCAGACCTTGGTCTATCTACTACATACATTAGACTACCTACAGCAGACCTTGGTATATCTACTACAGACATTGGACTACCTACAGCAGACATTGGTCAATCTACTACAGACATTGGACTACCTACAGCAGACATTGGTCTATCTACTAGAGACATTGGACTACCTACAGCAGACCTTGGTCTATCTACTACTGACATTGGACTACCTACAGCAGACCTTGGTCTATCTACTACAGACATTGGACTACCTACAGCAGACCTTGGTCTATCTACTACAGACATTGGACTACCTACAGCAGACATTGGTATATCTACTACAGACATTGGACTAGCTACAGCAGACATTGGTATATCTACTACAGACATTGGACTAGCTACAGCAGACATTGGTATATCTACTACAGACATTGGACTACCTACAGCAGACCTTGGTCTATCTACTACAGACATTGGACTACCTACAGCAGACCTTGGTCTATCTACTACAGACATTGGACTTCCTACAGCAGGCATTGGTCTTTCTACTGCAGACAATGGACTACCTACAGCAGACCTTGGTCTTTCTACTGCAGACATTGGACTACCTACAGCAGACCTTGGTCTATCTACTACAGACATTGGACTACCTACAGCAGACATTGGTCTACCTACTACAGACATTGGACTACCTACAGCAGACATTGGTCTATCTACTACAGACATTCGACTACCTACAGCAGACCTTTGTCTATCTACTTCATGCATTGGGCTAACTACAGCAGACATTGGTCTATCTACTACAGACATTGGACTACCTACAGCAGACATTGGTCTATCTACTACAGACATTGGATTACCTATAGCAGACCTTGGTCTATCTACTACAGACATTGGACTACCTACAGCAGACCTTGGACTACCTACAGCAGACCTTGGTCTATCTACTACAGACATTGGACTACCTACAGCAGACCTTGGTCTATCTACTACAGACATTGGACTACCTACAGCAGACCTTGGTCAATCTACTACAGACATTGGACTACCTACAGCAGACCTTGGTCTATCTACTACAGACATTGGACTACCTACAGCAGACCTTGGTCTATCTACTACAGACATTGGACTACCTACAGCAGACATTGGTCTATCTACCACAGACATTGGACTACCTACAGCAGACCTTGGTCTATCTACTACAGACATTGGACTACCTACAGCAGACCTTGGTCTATCTACTACAGACATTGGACTACCTACAGCAGACCTTGGTCTATCTACTACAGACATTGGACTACCTACAGCAGACATTGGTATATCTACTACAGACATTGGACTACCTACAGCAGACATTGGTCTATCTACTACAGACATTGGACTACCTACAGCAGACATTGGTCTATCTACTACAGACATTTGATTACCTACAGCAGACCTTGATCTATCTACTACAGACATTGGACTACCTACAGCAGACCTTGGACTATCTACTACAGACATTGGATTACCTACTGTAGACATTGGTCTATCTACTACAGACATTGGACTACCTACTGTAGACATTGGTCTATCTACTACAGACATTGGACTACCTACTGTGGACATTGGTCTATCTACTACAGACATTGGACTACCTACTGTAGACATTGGTCTATCTACTACAGACATTGGACTACCTACTGTAGACAGTGGTCTATCTACTACAGACATTGGACTACCTACAGCAGACCTTGGTCTATCTACTACAGACATTGGACTACCTACAGCAGACCTTGGTCTATCTTCTACAGACATTGGACTACCTACAGCAGACCTTGGTCTATCTACTACAGACATTGGACTACCTACAGCAGACCTTGGTCTATCTACTACAGACATTGGACTTCCTACAGCAGGCATTGGTCTATCTACTACAGACATTGGACTACCTACAGCAGACCTTGGTCTTTCTACCGCAGACATTGGACTACCTACAGCAGACCTTGGTCTATCTACTACAGACATTGGACTACCTACAGCAGACATTGGTCTATCTACTACAGACATTGGACTACCTACAGCAGACATTGGTCTATCTACTACAGACATTGGACTACCTACAGCAGACCTTTGTCTATCTACTACATGCATTGGGCTACCTACAGCAGACATTGGTCTATCTACTACAGACATTGGACTACCTACAGCAGACATTGGTCTATCTACTACAGACATTGGACTACCTACAGCAGACATTGGTCTATCTACTACAGACATTGGATTACCTACAGCAGACCTTGGTCTATCTACTACAGACATTGGACTACCTACAGCAGACCTTGGACTATCTACTACAGACATTGGACTACCTACAGCAGACCTTGGACTATCTACTACAGACATTGGATTACCTACAGCAGACCTTGGTCTATCTACTACAGACATTGGACTACCTACAACAGACCTTGGTCTATCTACTACAGACATTGGATTACCTACAGCAGACCTTGGTCTATCTACTACAGACATTGGACTACCTACAGCAGTACTTGGACTATCTACTACAGACATTGGACTACCTACAGCAGACCTTGGACTATCTACTACAGACATTGGACTACCTACAGCAGACCTTGTTCTATCTACTACAGACATTGGACTACCTACAGCAGACCTTGGTCTATCTACTACAGACATTGGACTACCTACAGCAGACCTTGGTCAATCTACTACAGACATTGGACTACATACAGCAGACATTGGTCTATCTACTACAGACATTGGACTACCTACAGCAGACCTTGGTCTATCTACTACAGACATTGGACTACCTACAGCAGACCTTGGTCTATCTACTACAGACATTGGATTACCTACAGCAGACATTGGTCTATCTACTACAGACATTGGACTACCTACAGCAGACCTTGGACTATCTACTACAGACATTGGACTACCTACAGCAGACCTTGGACTATCTACTACAGACATTGGACTACCTACAGCAGACCTTGGTCTATCTACTACAGACATTGGACTACCTACAGCAGACCTTGGTCTATCTACTACAGACATTGGACTACCTACAGCAGACCTTGGTCAATCTACTACAGACATTGGACTACCTACAGCAGACCTTGGTCTATCTACTACAGACATTGGATTACCTACAGCAGACCTTGGTCTATCTACTACAGACATTGGACTACCTACAGCAGAACTTGGACTATCTACTACAGACATTGGACTACCTACAGCAGACCTTGGACTATCTACTACAGACATTGGATTACCTACAGCAGACCTTGGTCTATCTACTACAGACATTGGACTACCTACAGCAGACATTGGTCTATCTACTACAGACATTGGACTACCTACTGTAGACCTTGGTCTATCTACTACAGACATTGGACTACCTACTGTAGACCTTGGTCTATCTACTACAGACATTGGACTACCTACAGCAGACCTTGGTCTATCTACTACAGACATTGGACTACCTACAGCAGACCTTGGTCTATCTACTACAGACATTGGACTACCTACAGCAGACCTTGGTCTATCTACTACAGACATTGGACTACCTACAGCAGACCTTGGTCTATCTACTACAGACATTGGACTACCTGCAGCAGACATTGGTCTATCTACTACAGACATTGGACTACCTGCAGCAGACCTTGGTCTATCTACTACAGACATTGGACTACCTACAGTAGACTTTGGTCTATCTACTACAGACATTGGACTACCTACAGCAGACATTGGTCTATCTACTACAGACATTGGACTACCTACAGCAGACATTGGACTACCTACATCAGACATTGGTCTATCTACTAAAGACCTTGGTCTATTACAGACATTGGACTGCCTACAGCAGACATTGGTAAATCTATTGCAGACATTGGACTGCCTACAGCAGACATTGGTCTATCTAATACATACATTAGAATAGACAATTGCACCGTAGGTCCAGAGATTCAATCCCTGCCCATCAGTATGAAGCAGTTCAGTTCAATTATTAATCATTGCGCTCCGGTATTTTTAGTATCCACTGATACGTGTTTGCTCTTCAGTATTGTATCATTTGTTCAATGCGTTTGTTTGCCTAATCACATCTATTCTCCACTTCTTCTTCTGATTTGTCGTTTGATGGCATTATGCTTCCTAGGTTCTTGCAGTTCTTCACTTGTTTCAGAGGGTGTTCTTTTAGATAAATAATTGTTGTTGTTTTTTCTTCTTCTTTGTTTATTGTCACTACTTCTGATTTATTTATGCTTATTTTCATGTTGTGTTCCTAGCACAAAACCATTTTAGACTATTTGTGTAAATTCATTCAAAGTAGAGAAACCCTAGAACTGTACAGACAATCAGAGTACCTGTTTTTGCTGTCAATGACCAGGCCTTGCGGATGTGTTATACTCTCATAGTGAACAACTCTGATAAACTTTCCGTCGTCGCTGGACACCATGATGCGCTGATATCCGCTATCTAGCCAGTACAGATTGCCTGATGACCAGTCAACGGCCAGATCTGAGAAAACGTCCAGTTTTAAGAGTCAGTACCAGAGGAATAAGTGAACAGTAACAGAGGGGTAAGTGAACAGTACCGAATGATAAGTGAACAGTGCAAGGGGATACGTGGGCAGTACAGAGGGATAGGTGAACAATACAGAGGGATAAGTGGACAATACAGAGGGATAAGTGAACAGTACAGAGGGGTAAGCGAATGGTACAGTGGGATAAGTGAACTGTACATCAGGACAGATTTTTCAACTTAACCTGGGTTCCTAGAACGATCCAGTCTAAAATTGGTACCATGAATGTTTTAGGAAGTAAAGGCTATCAGCGTGTTACTAACAGCATCACCCACGAAACGGCTTTGGTCTATAAACATATGTGTCTAGCACCGTATGCCAGATGTACATAACGCGTGTAAAGGGACCCATTACTTACTTACTATAGTACAGGTGATACGTCATACACATGTGGGTGAACTTGCCTCAATGTTATCTTCACACAGTTGCATTAATGTTATCTTTATACAGTTGAGTCAATGTTATCTTCACAGAAATGCATCAATGTTATCTTCACAGAAATACACCAATGTTATCTTCACATAGTTACATCAATGTTATCTTCACACAAGTGAACATTACCTGTGACAGATTTCACCCAAGATTTTGTGATCTCTGTTCTTGTGCTGTTTCCTAACTCCCGGATGTCATTTGATACATCCACCCTGTAGATTGCCTAGCAAAGTAAAGTGTGATTAACATAGAAAATCAGTCACCAATGAAATTCTTCTTCTTCTCTCCGTTACCTTCATATTGGAGATCAGAATCTCAACCAATTCATGCCAAAGCTACCGATTTTTATATCTGTCTCTTGCAGATCCCTCCATTTCCTTCTAATATTATTCTCCTGCCTACAATTCTTCTCTCTCTCTCTCTCTCTCTCTCTCTCTCTCTCTCTCTCTCTCTCTTCTTTCTCTCTCCCTCTCTCTCTCTCTCTCTCTCTCTCTCTCTCTCTCTCTCTCTCCACTCACACGCACACACCCTCTACTTCATGTGCTCCGTGTGTTCCAGAAAAATAAAACTGTCTTGTAATACTATCATCAGTTTTCCTCAAGTGTTGATTGGCTGGATGCTATACCTCTCTCTGAGTCTCTGAGCTCCGAACTAATGATTCTGCCACAGCACGTTAGCCCGTCTGTTCTGCTTAGGCCCCATTTCATGAATGTTTGTTGTTTATTAGAAATTGGTTTAATCGTTTTCCGTGTGTTTAATCCATACAGGTTCCCCCACTTCACGTTAGAGGTAGATATTCTAAGTTCGGTACTGGTTTTCATTTCTTTTGACTTCCATAAACGTTCTAGTACCAAGAAAGCACATCTTGATTAGGGTATTCGTATTTTAATATCTCTCTCTCTCTCTCTCTCTCTCTCTATATATATATATATATATATATATATATATATATATATATATATATATATATATATATATATATATATATATATATATATATAGAGAGAGAGAGAGAGAGAGAGAGAGAGAGAGAGAGAAATTATTGAGCCACTCTCAATATGTAACGGTATGTCTGATTATATATTCCATATATATATATATATATATATATATAGTTACCGACCGGGATTCGAATCTGTAACTTCCAAATGACGGCAGCGCCTCGTTGCAGGAACAAATGTATTTCGATGCATGGCCAAGCAGACAGTCACAGTTCTAGCACTTCTACTATGCCATCAACAGTATCACGAAAATGCCCACATTAAAAACTCAGTTGTAAGACACACAGAAGTCTCATCATATCATCTTGTTCCTATTGTACGTTGTGTTGTCCGGGTGCAGACAGAAGTGACATGTTAAATTTCTAGTTAGAAGTCCGGTCAACAACGAAACAACTCAAGAAATGTTGCATGCTTTTTGCAGGACGTTGCGAGCAAACTCAGTTTTATATTCTAGGTAATTGTAAGTTCAGTGATTTGT
The DNA here is from genome assembly GCA_963921405.1 of Cepaea hortensis. Taxonomy (NCBI): domain Eukaryota; kingdom Metazoa; phylum Mollusca; class Gastropoda; order Stylommatophora; family Helicidae; genus Cepaea; species Cepaea hortensis. The sequence continues at coordinate 24,830,918 of OY992893.1, forward strand.
ATATGGCTTTCTGAACGAGATGTCAACGGTTATATCCAACTTAACGCCGGTGAAGGGGTTGAGCCGCCTACTTCGTCATCTGCGCACCGGAAGTTTACGAGCCAGCGCTCTAGTGCCTTGCCGGCTGGCGTGGGTAATCATGCTTCTCCACAAATGTCGATCTCCGACGGCATGGATCATTTCATGTGTTGACTCTCCTCTGTGCCATGATATAAGACTGTCAAGAATTTTATCACGCTGTCTTCCTCTATATCTCATTCCACAAATATTCCCGGTTGTCATAAGGTTCGAGATTTTGTCTTCTTATAATTTGACCAAAAAATTAAGGTTGCTTCTTTCTGATGTTTATGATAAGTTGACTTTGCGATATAGTCTCCCTCAAACTGTCCAGATTGCTCATTTTGGCTGTCCTATGATTTTTCAGCAATCTTCTATTAAACCATATATCCATGGCTTCTTATGGATATTTTCATCTGTTTAGTACTTAACATTGTGGTGATGGGGTTACGGCCGCAGTTCGTAATCCCGCATTCAAACGTTCGAAACACAACCGCATGCGATTTGGCAGCAGACCGCCTTGCGTTTTTTTCTGAAAATGGTATGGGCGCTGCTCGTTCAGAAAGCAATGGCAAACTACTTAACGTAATCTTGCCAACAAATCATGAACAGCCAAAAAATGCAGAGTTTACTGCGATATCCTGTAAGGGATGTGCAACTAACATTTTTGTTTTTTTGTTTTTAGTAATTGTCCAGGATTTGCAGCCGTATGTTAAAACTGGATCTATGTAACTGACAATGTAACTGCCGTAAAGGTTTACGGCACTGTGGATCATAAGAGGCAGGACTGGTTTGCGGCCAACAGCGAGACTCTGCAGCCCTTGATTGATAAGAAGAAGAAAGCTCTCTTAAGAAACAAGGAAAGACCAACGCGTAACACTCTGAGTGAGCTAAGGCAAGCTAGGAAGGATGTGCAAAAGGCTGCCAGGCAGTGTGCAAATGATTATTGGATCAAGTTATGTGAGTCCATTCAAATCGCAAGTGATAAGGGAGACATAAGAAGCATGTATGAAGGAATAAAGAAAGCCTGTGGTCCAGTGATCAAAAGAAGTGCACCATTGAAAACCTTGACTGGAGAAGTCATCACTGATAAGAAACAGCAGATGGACAGATGGGTAGAGCACTATTTGGAGCTTTACTCAAGTGAGACCAAACTAGCGGATAATGCCCTCAACGCCATAGAGGCTCTACCAACTCTTGACCACCTGGACACACTTCCCACCATAACAGAAGTTAAGTGTGCTATAAATGAACTTGCATCTGGCAAGGCTCCAGGTAAGGATGGGATTCCAATAGAGGTTATCAGGAGTGGGCAAGACACACTCACTATACAGATCCACCAGCTAATAGAGCTATGCTGGCGTGAAGGACAAGTCCCACAGGATTTCAAAGATTCAAGCATCATAACACTGTACAAGAACAAGGGCGATCGGAGCGACTGCAACAACTATAGGGGTATCTCACTTCTGTGTATTGTTGGAAAAGTATTTGCCAGAATTGTTCTGCGCAGACTTCAAGTCCTAGGAGATCAAGTCTACCCCGAATCACAGTGTGGCTTTCGACAGAACCGGTCTACCACTGATATGATATTCTCATTGCGACAAATGCAAGAAAAATGCCGTGAACAGAATCAACCACTGTTTATTGCCTTCATCGACCTCACAAAGGCATTTGATTTGGTCAGTCGTGAGGGTCTGTTCAAGGCACTAAAGAAGATTGGCTGCCCACCAACTCTTCTGTCCATTGTGGAATCGTTCCACACAGGCATGAAGGGTATAATCAAGTTTGATGGTGCAACTTCTGAAGAATTTGAAATCAAGAGTGGAGTTAAGCAAGGTTGTGTACTAGCTCCCACCCTCTTTGGAATATACTTTTCACTTCTACTGAAATATGCATTTCGTGATCAGGATGGTGGTATATACATTCACTCACGCTCAGATGGCGGCCTCTACAATGCTCAGAGATTGAAGGCTAAGACCAAAATTAGGAGGGTACTGATCAGAGAGTTGCTTTTTGCAGATGATGCTGCAGTTACGACCCACTCTGAGGAAGAATTGCAATGTCTACTATCTGCATTCTCCAATGCTTGTTCTGAATTTGGTTTAACAATTAGCAAAAAGAAGACACAGATTATGTCACAAGGTGCACATGGGGTACCATCAATCTTTATTGACGACGCCGAACTAGAGATAGTAGACCATTTTACATATCTAGGATCGGTGGTAAATAGCAAATTATCCCTAGATCAGGAAATCAACATCCGGATTGGTAAGGCAGCAACAACAATGAACAGGTTAAGAAAAAGAGTCTGGGAGAACAGGAAGCTTACTGCCAAAACAAAAGTCCTTGTCTATCAAGCCTGTGTCCTTAGTACTCTTCTCTATGGCAGTGAAACCTGGACAACTTACTCACACCAAGAGAACAATTTAAACAGCTTTCATATGCGGTGTCTGCGAAGAATTCTTGGTATTAAGTGGCAAGACAAAATCACAAATACTGAAGTATTGGAAAGATCAGGTTGTGTGACAGTTTATTCCATGCTCAGTCTTCGGAGACTTAGATGGATAGGACATCTTAGGCGGATGGATGATGGTAGAATACCAAAGGATATCTTTTTTGGTGAATTACAGATGGGTAAGAGATCTCAGGGTCGGCCTCTACTACGATACAAAGATGTGTGTAAGCGGGACATGATTGATACAGGCATTGATAATGCACATTGGGAGCAAGTCGCCGCTGAACGTGTTGCATGGAGGGCAAATATCAGAAATGGAATAAAGTCAAAGGAGAAAATTATTGCAGAAAAGTCACACACCAAGCGTTTGAGACGTAAGATGGTGCATGATGGTGGAAATGACCACGTGTTCACATGCACCCACTGTGAACGGACATTTACAGCGCAAATTGGCCTTATCAGTCACACTCGCTACCGCCATAGTTAAAAGTTATTATGCCTCTTTAGAGCACAAACTATCGTCTGTCAAGACGGCAAGGTGCCAATGAATGAGTAACTGTGAAGAAATCTTTTCTAACTTCCAAGGACAATTACATATTGTATAAAATGTTCTTTATGTGATGTACTGCAGAAACATTTACTGGAAAGAAATTCACCATATAGATGAAAACAGCCACACACGAGATATTCACCTGTGTCTGGTGGGAGTAGTAAAACAGCCTGTGTCTTCTGACGTCAACCGCTAGGGAACCCACACCAGCTTCTTGGACCAGCGGAAACAGACCCGCCTGCGTTGGGTTCATGGTGAAGGTCTTCTCCACAGCAAAGATGCCGGTCTGTGGGGCGGCCAGAAAGATCAGCCCGACCTCAGACGTGTTCTGTGGCTTGGCACCAGGAGCGGCTTCTGAAGCTTCGGGTGCAGATATGTCTGAAAGACATACATACACGTCTATGGTCTACAATATGTAACTGTATGTCTGAGAAACATAGGTACATGTCTATAGTCTACAATATGTAACTTAATGTCTGAGAAACATACATACACGTCTATAATCTAAATATGTAACTTAATGTCTGAGAAACATACAGACATGTCTATAATCAAATTTGTAACTGAATGTCTGAGAAACATAATACACGGCTATAGTTTACAATATGTAACTGAATGTCTGAGAAACATACATACACGTCTCATTGGCACCTTGCCGTCTTGACAGACGATAGTTTGTGCTTTAAAAAGGCATAATAACTTTTAACTATGGCGGTAGCGAGTGTGACTGATAAGGCCAATTTGCGCTGTAAATGTCCGTTCACAGTGGGTGCATCTGAACACGTGGTCATTTCCACCACCATGCACCATCTTACGTCTCAAACGCTTGGTGTGTGACTTTTCTGCAATAATTTTCTCCTTTGACTTTATTCCATTTCTGATATTTGCCCTCCATGCAACACGTTCAGCGGCGACTTGCTCCCAATGTGCATTATCAATGCCTGTATCAATCATGTCCCGCTTACACACATTTTTGTATCGTAGTAGAGGCCGACCCTGAGATCTCTTACCCATCTGTAATTCACCAAAAAAGATATCCTTTGGTATTCTACCATCATCCATCCTCCTAAGATGTCCTATCCATCTAAGTCTACGAAGACTGAGCATGGAATAAACTGTCACACAACCTGATCTTTCCAATACTTCAGTATTTGTGATTTTGTCTTGCCACTTAATACCAAGAATTCTTCGCAGACACCGCATATGAAAGCTGTTTAAATTGTTCTCTTGGTGTGAGTAAGTTGTCCAGGTTTCACTGCCATAGAGAAGAGTACTAAGGACACAGGCTTGATACCAAGAATTCTTCGCAGACACCGCATATGAAAGCTGTTTAAATTGTTCTCTTGGTGTGAGTAAGTTGTCCAGGTTTCACTGCCATAGAGAAGAGTACTAAGTACACAGGCTTGATAGACAAGGACTTTTGTTTTGGCAGTAAGCTTCCTGTTCTCCCAGACTCTTTTTCTTAACCTGTTCATTGTTGTTGCTGCCTTACCAATCCGGATGTTGATTTCCTGATCTAGGGATAATTTGCTATTTACCACTGATCCTAGATATGTAAAATGGTCTACTATCTCTAGTTCGGCGTCGTCAATAAAGATTGATGGTACCCCATGTGCACCTTGTGACATAATCTGTGTCTTCTTTTTGCTAATTGTTAAACCAAATTCAGAACAAGCATTGGAGAATGCAGATAGTAGACATTGCAATTCTTCCTCAGAGTGGGTCGTAACTGCAGCATCATCTGCAAAAAGCAACTCTCTGATCAGTACCCTCCTAATTTTGGTCTTAGCCTTCAATCTCTGAGCATTGTAGAGGCCGCCATCTGAGCGTGAGTGAATGTATATACCACCATCCTGATCACGAAATGCATATTTCAGTAGAAGTGAAAAGTATATTCAAAGAGGGTGGGAGCTAGTACACAACCTTGCTTAACTCCACTCTTGATTTTAAATTCTTCAGAAGTTGCACCATCAAACTTGATTATACCCTTCATGCCTTTGTGGAACGATTCCACAATGGACAGAAGAGTTGGTGGGCAGCCAATCTTCTTTAGTGCCTTGAACAGACCCTCACGACTGACCAAATCAAATGTCTTTGTGAGGTCGATGAAGGCAATAAACAGTGGTTGATTCTGTTCACGGCATTTTTCTTGCATTTGTCGCAATGAGAATATCATATCAGTGGTAGACCGGTTCTGTCGAAAGCCACACTGTGATTCGGGGTAGACTTGATCTCCTAGGACTTGAAGTCTGCGCAGAGCAATTCTGGCAAATACTTTTCCAACAATACACAGAAGTGAGATACCCCTATAGTTGTTGCAGTCGCTCCGATCGCCCTTGTTCTTGTACAGTGTTATGATGCTTGAATCTTTGAAATCCTGTGGGACTTGTCCTTCACGCCAGCATAGCTCTATTAGCTGGTGGATCTGTATAGTGAGTGTGTCTTGCCCACTCCTGATAACCTCTATTGGAATCCCATCCTTACCTGGAGCCTTGCCAGATGCAAGTTCATTTATAGCACACTTAACTTCTGTTATGGTGGGAAGTGTGTCCAGGTGGTCAAGAGTTGGTAGAGCCTCTATGGCGTTGAGGGCATCATCCGCTAGTTTGGGCTCACTTGAGTAAAGCTCCAGATAGTGCTCTATCCATCTGTCCATCTGCCGTTTCTTGTCAGTGATGATTTCTCCAGTCAAGGTTTTCAATGGTGCACTTCTTTTGATCACTGGACCACAGGCTTTCTTTATTCCTTCATACATGCTTCTTATGTCTCCCTTATCACTTGCGATTTGAATGGACTCACATAACTTGATCCAATAATCATTTGCACACTGCCTGGCAGCCTTTTGCACATCCTTCCTAGCTTGCCTTAGCTCACCCAGAGTGTTACGCGTTGGTCTTTCCTTGTTTCTTAAGAGAGCTTTCTTCTTCTTATCAATCAATGGCTGCAGAGTCTCGCTATTGGCCGCAAACCAGTCCTGCCTCTTATGATCCACAGTGCCGTAAACCCCTACGGCAGTTTTATAAAGAGTTTCCTTAATTTGACCCCACTTTTCATTTACTGTACAATTTTCTGGTGTATCAGTGAAAGCGTCTTCAAGTTGCTGTTGAAACTGAAAGCACTTTTCAGGATCATGAGTGTTAATAATATTAATCCTGGGGCTAGATTTGTGTTTAGCTGTGTAGATTCTCTTTGGTCTCAGTCTAACCCTTGCAACAACCAAAGAATGATCCGTATCACAGTCAGCACTGTGGTAACTACGAGTCAACGATATATGGTTCAGATGTTGTCTCCGTGTGATGATGAAGTCCAGCTGGTGCCAATGGCCGGATCTTGGATGTTTCCATGTGACCTTATGCATCTCTTTTGTTTTAAAAAAAGAGTTTGTAATACATAGGTCATTACTGGTGCAATGCTCCAGCAGCCTTTGCCCATTTTCATTCATGCGACCGATGTTGTATTTTCCAAGGCACACTGGCCATGAACTCGAGTCCTTGCCCACACGAGCATTGAAATCACCGAGCATATAAATGTAGTCAGATTTTGGAACTGCCTTGATCACGGAGTCTAACTCCTCATAGAACAAATCCTTCACATCATCAGAGGAATCGAGTGTCGGTGCATATGCAGTAATAATGGTGGCAAACCCACAAGAGGTTGCCAAGCGTAGGGACAATAGTCTTTCATTTCCTCCTGCTGGAATTTCAATCATTCCCAGTAGCGAATTCTTCACTGCAAAGCCCACACCGTGTTGCCTTTTTTCTGCCTGCCCTCTACCCTTCCAGACAAAGGTGTAGTTGTTTTCCCTGAGTGACCCTTCCTCAGCGAGGCGAGTCTCCTGCAGGCCAGCAATATCAATGTTAAGACGATTGAGTTCGGCATCAATCACAGCCGTTTTTCTCACATCGTCAATATTGGTCAAGTCAGTGGAAAATCCTGGACACATGGTTCTCACGTTCCAGGTTGCAAGCCGTTGCTTGAGGTTTCTATTTTTATTTGTACCTGGTGCATTGGTTTTACAGCCTGCTATTCAGATTTTGTCCTAGCCCCAAGCACCCATTGAAGCAGGCAGGCTGTGGCGGATCAGCACCCAATTGGCTGGGGGTTGCCCAGCTTGAGGCGGGCGGTAGCTGATCAGTGACACCTATAGGTGTCTCCCACCGTCAGAGGCAACGCGTAGCGCCCCATGTCTACGCCAACTGACAAGGACTTATAACCCGTAACAGTTGCCTCTCGCTTTGATTCCGAGACCAGTTAAGACGAGGGATGGAGTTATTGCCTCTCCATAGCACAAAGCCTGGGCTAAAATATAGAGATCATGTGTTGCCCATGCAGCATGATCCCTCTCTCGGCCTGCCTAGTGCACTCCAGAGGAAAGGTAACACCCCTACATCTGGAACAAGACAAGCTGCAGAAGCTGCCGGATCAGCAAAGCAATGCTCTAACTGTCCGCCTGTCGGAGCTTCGATCCTAGACCAGTCGCCAACCAAGGCTTAGGGCCTGGTCTGCCCTGCCATGACAATTTTGTCTTTAGCTTGCATTTCCTCGCACCAGGGTAAGGCTTGTACCCTCCCAATTGCGCTCTTCCGCCCGAAGCCGTTGGCACAATGTGGGGTGTCGGGTTTGGTAAGCGCCGCCCAACGTTCGGCGCTAACAGAAACCAGGTAGTACCGTCTACTGTTATACGGTAGCTCAGTCATATCTGACTAAGACCTGACAATTGAAAGAGAATCACTCCAGTGGAAATTCACTAAAATGTAACTTTTTGTGTATGAATAGAGTTTACACTGAAGAATAAATCTTACAGGGAATTCTTACAGAAGTGTTGTTAAAGTTATATTTTTTTAAATAGCAGGAAAAATATGCCAGGGCCATAGGTCACACATTGAGACTGAAATCAAATACACTAAAAGACAGAAATTACCTATACAGATACTAACTACATTAGGAGTCAGAGATTTCATGTAAACAGAAATTAATTATATTAGGAGGACAATTTCAACTAAACAGAAATATCACACCACTAGTTAAAGATTTCACCTAAACAGTAAAAGACTATGCTGTGCAAAAAACAACATAAAAAGCATGTCTTGCTTTTTGCAATACACGTCTACAGTCTATAATATGTAACAGTATGTCTGAGAAACATAGATACACGTCTATAGTCTACAATATGTAACTGTATTTCTGAGAAACATACATACACGTCTACAGTCTACAATATGTAACAGTGTGTCTAAAGACATACATAAACGTCTATATTCTACACTATATAACTGTGTGTCTGAGAAACATACATACACGTCTATACTCTACAATATGTAACGGTATGTCTGTGAAACATACCGTTACTCGTTATTTTCAGAAGCCACATTGACTCTCAGGAAGAAGACCTTGGTCGAGATGGGCTGTGAGGCGATTGAAAAGAATTCTAGTGAGTATCTTCCCATCAGTTGAGAGCAAGGAGATGCCTCGGTGGTTGGCACAGGATTGGCGGTTTCCTTTACGTTTGTAAAGGTGGACTATTTGTGGGTCCTGAAAATCTTGTGCTTGTTCCGTGGTGTAGGCGTTACGGACGCGGATTAAGATCCCGCATACCCGCCTTCAAAACACAACTGTGCGCGATTTGGCAGCAGACAGCGTTGCGTTGCTTTTCTTTTAACGAAATGGTATGGGTGCCAATCGTTTAGAAAGCAATGATAAGCTACTGAACGTAAACTTGCCAAGAGATTACAACAGCAAATAAATGCTAGTGTTGACTGCAACGTCCTGAAAAGGATGTGCAACTAACGTTTTTTTTAAAAATCTTGTGACATGATCTCGTTCACCCATATGTTTGTAAAGACTTGGTGAAGCTGCTCTATCAGAAACGGTCCACCTGCTTTGATAATCTCTGTCGTGATTGAGTTGGACCAGCGACCTTACCGCTGGAAAGTTGATGGATAGCTTTGTTAATTCTACTGTGGTTCGTAAGACAGCAAGAGTATCATTGGTGGAGACTTGGGGAAGGCAATTGATGGTTTAGCCATTGATGGAAGAGGTTGCATTTAAGATGTTGCTGAAATGCTCTGCCCAGCGTTGGGGGATTTCTTTCTTGTCGGTGACCAATTTTTCCCCATCTGCACTACGGAGGGGAACTAAGCCTGGTGATGTATGGCCATAGGCTGCTTTTAGTGAGTCATATAAGTTTTTTTTTTGTTTTTTTAAATGTCATCTATGACAGGAAAGACGTGAATCTCATCAGCTCTATTGATCAGTCAGGGAGTCATGGGTTCCGCATGTGCCGAAGTGTCTGTTTCTTGAATCTCCAGATGTTGTTGCAGGCATCTTGTTTTTATGTTGACTACGGGTCGTTCAAATATGCCTAGAGAAACCACACCGATCCTGTTATACTCATCTCTCCACGGCTAACGATCTAGACAAACTACACATATCCTGTCCTACTCATCTCTCCAAGGTTAACGATCTAGACAACCCACATATCCTGTCACACTCACCTCTCCAGGTAACGATCTAGACAACTCACACAGATCCTGTCACACTCACCTCTCCAGGTAACGATCTAGACAAACTACACATATCCTGTCCTACTCATCTCTCCAAGGTTAACGATCTAGACAACCCACATATCCTGTCACACTCACCTCTCCAGGTAACGATCTAGACAACTCACACAGATCCTGTCACACTCACCTCTCCAGGTAACGATCTAGACAACTCACACAGATCCTGTCACACTCACCTCTCCAGGGTAACGATCTAGACAACCCACACAGATCCTGTCACACTCACCTCTCCACGGCTGCCGATCCAGAGAGGCCACACAGATTCCATACGTTAACCCATACCAATTTTGACGTAACGTGTGTCCACTAACGTGGTCGTAGATGACCAGTCGATTTTCTGAGAGATCGCTGGAAATCAGGAAACCCTGGGGTTAAAAACAAATAAAATCCATAATTATCATAATATCTACAGTGGTAAAATTAAGTACGCAAAGGACTCCTTTACACACCTTGGAGCTAGTTAGGTACATTGTGCTAGTTCTATATTTGTATAGTCCGATCGTCGCTCGATAGGTTGAGTTGAGATGAGTTGAGTTAAGAACCGATATCACAGCACTCAGGACATTCCCATACGTGCTCCGTCCCCTCATTAAACAGCCAGCGAAGAGTCATACTACTAATCGTTCCCACCGCTATCTGATTTAAAACTCTCCTGGTCTTCCCTCTCAGTTTTGAGATTGTTCCAGAACCCCTTCCAATCTCCCCGCAATCTCATTCTTTCCACATACGGGTTCTCAATCTGTTCCCCCGCCTTTTCCACCTGGTCCCATACACGCGTGACCACCTCCCCCTTGCCCATTGACATGATACCACCAAGAGATGCATTCCCTGCTAGCATATCAGCCTGTTTATTCCCCGCACCCCCGCATGGCCAGGGCAAAATATCCATACAATTCTCACAATCTGTGACCTCTGAAGCGACGATAGCCATTCCACACGAAACAATCCTTTCTCCACCTTACTAAGCATACTCATTGAATCCGTAATACATACAATGTGTGTTGCAGTAGTCTCCTCTAACCAAGGGAATATTCCCCTCGATGGGTGATGTAATCAACATCGTGTACGCCGAATTTACCTCCCATGACATTTGCTGGTGCTGATTGTAGGATGGGGCGACATCCAAGTCTAGGTAAGTTATATTTTAACCTTCCTGGGTGATGATTCGAAAACACGATCTCCGGCCCTGCAGGCAGGAGTGCTACAATGTGACTTCAGACCTAACAACACGTTCACTGACTGCTGAAGGTGGTTTGCTGCTGGGTCCGCGAGGCCAGAACTAGGTTCACACTGGTCAGTCTTAGCCATCCCCTCCCCCCCCCACCCTCTATCCACGCCCTCTTTTGTAGTTTGACCGACCCACTGACTGGTTCCCCGTTCTGGCCGACTGTACCTCTCCGCAGATGTGGAGTTTCAGTAACGGTTGAGCAAAGTGTTTCTCAAACTTTTTTGGCCCATGCATCCCTTCACCATATGTTCAGAATGTCATCTCCCCACCCCCACCCCCTTTCGTAATCCCACCCCCACCCCTACACAGTATACGTAAAAATTGAAGCTAAATTTAATAACACATAATAGAACAAGTCTAGACGACTACATAAAACATTACTTGCAGGTCTACTTACGTTATGACACGAATTTCAGAAGTACGAGAAGTAAAGTATGGAAGGAAAAACAATATAAAGTAATCGGTTCTTGCATTAACGCGATCTTGAAAAAATCTTAATTTACCCCCACCCCCACCCCCCTCTCACTGGAACTCCTAAAATTTCCCCCTGGATACCGGTTGAGAACCACTTGACTAGCACATCCCGCTGACTGGAGGGGGGAAGAAGACATTTGCAACACAATCCCCGTCGAGACTGCACTTTGTAGGAAAGTCTCTACATCAGCCTTACTCCAAGAGATGCAAGACCTGTTTGGGGATCTGACGACCTGAAGGTTCGTGCAAAGTGATGGATCGGGAATGTTTCTATTCACATAGTTTTTCGTTTTGCGAGTTGATCATAAGGAACCTCACCCAAATGTTTTAGAAAATGATTTAGATAAGATATTGCTCACTCGACTGGTTTATTCAACTATATCTTGACCTAAAGACAAGATACTGCTGACACAGCTGGTTTATTCAACTATAGTTTGACCTAAAGACAAGATACTGCTGACACAGCTGGTTTATTCAACTATATCTTGACCTAAAGACAAGATACTGCTGACACAGCTGGTTTATTCAACTATATCTTGACCTAAAGACAAGATACTGCTGACACAGCTGGTTTATTCAACTATAGTTTGACCTAAAGACAAGATACTGCTGACACAGCTGGTTTATTCAACTATAGTTTGACCTAAAGACAAGATACTGCTGACACAGCTGGTTTATTCAACTATATCTTGACCTAAAGACAAGATACTGCTGACACAGCTGGTTTATTCAACTATAGTTTGACCTAAAGACAAGATACTGCTGACACAGCTGGTTTATTCAACTATAGTTTGACCTAAAGACAAGATACTGCTGACACAGCTGGTTTATTCAACTATAGTTTGACCTAAAGACAAGATACTGCTGACACAGCTGGTTTATTCAACTATAGTTTGACCTAAAGACAAAATACTGCTGACACGGCTGATAGATGCAACTAAAGCTAGACCTGAAGACCAGATATTGCTGCCTCGGTATATTCGACTATAGCTTGATCTGAAGACAAGATGCGGCTCACATGGCTGAAAGGTTCATCTATAGCTCGGGCTTGAAGACTTAAGATACTGCTGACTCGCTAGATTCAATTATATTTTGGGCTTGAAACTTGAAAAATGGGTTTTAAAAGACAAGCGATCGATTTCATGGCATCGGGTTTTATCCCACATGGCTCGTCATTTTCCGCAGGTCGTCCTGCCGAAAGTGTCTCACAACACACCAACTCCTTAGCTCCAGGGACGACCCCCAGGAGTCTCGGATAAAATTGCACTCGTGAACCGAACGAAGATGGCACGGAATTGAACCCACAACCTTCGGAGCGTGAGGCAGGCGGCGTAAACAATTCGCCATGAAGGCTCCCCAGAAAGATTTGCGATACGCTCACTCGGCAGGTAGATTAAACCATTGCTCGGAATTAAAGACTGATGACTTTTGTGCAACACAACTTTAATTCACTCCGTAGTTAAACTTTTCAGATACACTGGGTTTACAAACGAAAACAGAACTCACTGTTATAGGGTAACTGATTGGAGATCCATAATTGCTAACATATACGTTTTATGGCTTTGAATATTACATGAGAACTAAAAACATAATTTTGCAAATTTGTATTCTAGGCAATCATCACTAACCATGTCAACCCTTAGATGATGAAATACGTTTTCCTTTATCCTTGTCCAGTATGAGAATTTGTACATATACATTCTCAGGTAGTGAATCAAACAGCTAGTTTTCTCAGACAAGGGACAAAATATTCTGAGATCTCGTGTTCACATTAGACATTCCTTGCAGTTAGAAATCAGAGCCCGCGCTAAATTTCACAAATACAAAACTATTCACAGGTGCATGTTTATAGCGTGTGTAATTCTGGCCTACACACATGTGGAAACTCGCCGGTGTTACGAAGTTTGTGGACTACGGTGAGTTTCAATGGCTATGATTTGTATGAGAAGAGTGGAGTACTTATGGAGATATCCGTCTGCAATGATGAGGGAGTTATCCGGATGCCGTAAGGGAGGAGATATTTGTCTGCCATGATAGGGGAGATATCTGTCTGCCATAGACTGGGGCGATATCCGTGTGAATGATTGGAGAGATATCCGACTGCCATGAAAAGGGAGATATCCGACTGTCATGAATGAGGAGATATGCGTCTGTCATGAAAGAGAAGATATTCGTCTGTCATGAATGAGGATATATGCGTCTGTCATGAAAGAGGAGATATGCGTCTGTCATAGAGGGAAGATATCCGTCACCCATGAAAGAGGCGATATCCGTCTCGCACGATAGCTGAGATACCCGTCTGTAGTGACGGATATCTCCACTATCCTGTATACACGAAACAACACCAACGACAACAACAAACATACAAATGAAAATCCATCCATCCACCCATCATGTGCCATGCCGATAAGCGTGGGCGGTCATGTTCTGCCATATCACTCGATCACCAGAGTCGTGGATTAGCTACGTGTTCCTGTCTCGACCATACCATGTGGCCAAGTCATCCAGGTATTTACTTCTCGGTCCTCCCCTTGGTCACATTTGCTAAAAACACATTAAAAAAAAAAAAATAATAAATCCGTTTATCGAATTAAAATAAACAGTATATATGCCAACTATAACCCAGTAGGGTTGAAGGGGATATTATTGTTTAAAACTATGAGGTGTTTACCCTGTGAAAGTCAAGGTCGTAGAGCTCACTCTGGTAAACTGTGCTCACTCGCGTTGGGATGCACTTGGTCTCATTGAGCAAACAGCTGTTGATGACGGACAGACCCGACAGGCGCTCGATCCAGTAGAGTCTGATAATGGAGAAAAGTTAAGTTAGTTGCATATCCTTTATAGGACGTCGCAGCCAACACCAGCATTTTTTATGTTGTGATCTCTTGTCAAGTTTACGTTCAGCAGTTCGGATCTTCTTCTTCTTTCGTTCGCCTAAAATATGTTTATAACTGCAATGTTGTCTCTTGTATGAATCTAACAGTCTTTTTTAGTTCATTCAGCGGTCCATAGAGTTTATCTTCCACTGTTGTCTCTCTAGGCCAGAAGGTTCGCCTGGATATGTTGTAGTTTGGGCAATCCTGGAGTATATGCTCTGCTGTCTGCGACGCCAAACGACATGTGCACATGGCTGAGTCACCAATCTTGAATTTTGTATACATGTTGTTGCGTAATCTATTGTGTCCTGTTCTGAGGCACAGAAGAATGACCTGTTCTGGTCTGTCCATAACGTGGTAGTCGTCTTGAGTAAGGTTTGGTGGCCTTCTGACTGATTTGATCATTCTTTTCTTTTGGTGGTATGTAATAGGCAGTTCGGATAATGGAGGGGGAAAACAAATTGTTGCAGTTTTGCAGAGATAAGCAAATGCATTAGTTCTCCTTTAGTGAATTTGAAATACGAAGACGCAAACAGAAAATTGCATGATTTATTGCCTGTCATATTTCGCGGCATCTCGTCACGTACATACTGCAACCTGACGAGATGCAGCGAAATATGCAAGGCACTAAATCGTGCAATCTATTGTTTGTGTCTTCGTTATTCAAATAGGTTATGTCATTGAAATTTGACACGAGGGAAATTTTGAAGACTATGAACTACTGCTGGTTGAAGATAAAATAAGAGAACACATGTTTAAGGCTTTTTACGTTTGGATGTAAAATTGGTTCTAGCATGAAAGGGTAATCAGCGAAAGCACAGTGGCAAGCACACCTCTCACTGTAGGAACGGTAGTCATGTGTTCGAAATCACCTCTAGGTGGGGGATTTCGCCACCCCACCCCATTAATAAACATATCAGCACATGATCTCAACAATTCAGGCCAGGCTCTGTAACATAGAGAGGCATAACTTCATCCCTGGCCTCTCCGCCATGGGTTGTAATTTTGGTGACGTTTTTTAAAGCACAATGTAATAAATTATCGTCTGTGGATACGCCAAGGTGTCAGTGAGTCAATCAGAGAGTGAGTGAGTGAGTCAATTAGTGAGTCAGTCGGTGAGTCAATCAGAGTGTGAGTGAGCGAGTCAGTCATTGAGTATATCAGGAAGTCAGTCAGTGAGGCAGTAAGTGAGTCAGTCAGTGAGTCAATCAGTGAGTGAGTGGGTGATTGAGTCAGTCAGTCAGGCAATCAATCAGTCAGTCAATCAGTGAGTGAGTCAGTCAGTCAGTCAATCAGTCAGTCAGTGAGTCAGTCAGTTAGTCAGTTAGTGAGTCAGTGTGTCAATCAGTTAGTGAGTGAGTGAGTGAATGAGTCAGTGAGTCAGTCAGTGAGTCAGACAGTGAGTCAGTCAGTGAGACCGTGAATCAATCAGTGAGTGAATGAGTCAGTCAGTCAGTCAGTCTGATCTGTCAGTCAGTCAGTCAGTCAGTGAATTGACACGACTTCCCAATTCGACCTAGCCTAACATGGTTAGATACGAAGGAATCTCTGCTCAGAAAAGGCCGTTCGGCATCACACTGACCCCATCACCCATCGAGTACCGATTGACCTATAAATATATACGGCGAGCACCATCCACCCGAACCGCTTCAGGACGTAGAAGAGGGACTACCCGATATGTCAGGGGTATCTAGTTAATCGTGCGTCCAAGTCCATCTGCTCCTTCAGCCAGGTGCTGTGGTCATTTAAAGGTGGCAGGTTCGGATCCGGGTGTGAATACTATAGCTTTCAATAACTATATTATATAGTGTGTCCACCATCTTCTGCTTAATTCTTTTACTCTGATGAGTGTAGATCAATACCGTCGATTTTTATTTCTCATGCTATTGTGAGAATTATTACTATTAATACCATTGTGCCCCAGGGAATCTCCATCAATTGATATTTATGTGTATTATGTATAACACAACGGAGCCAACCAATTAGGTCTCTTCTTTAAATGTTTGTAATAACCTTACGGGGGATGGGGGGGGGGGGGAAGGGGGGGGGGGGTTGCCCCCGTGGCCAAGTGGTTAAGCCTCCTGCTTCACGCTCCGAAGGTTGTGGGTTCTTCTTCTTCTTCTTCTTCTTCTTCTTCTTCTTCTTCTTCTTCTTCTTCTTCTTCTTCTTCTTCTTCTTCTTCTTCTTCTTCTTCTTCTTCTTCTTCTTCTTCTTCTTCGTCTTCGTCTTCTTCTTCTTCGTTTCTTCTTCTTCTTCTTCTTCTTCTTCTTCTTCTTCTTCTTCTTCTTCTTCTTCTTCTTCTTCTTCTTCTTCTTCTTCTTCTTCTTCTTCTTCTTCTTCTTCTTCTTCTCCTTCTTCTTCTTCTTCTTCTTCTTCTTCTTCTTCTTCTTCTTCTTCTTCTTTCATCCGGAGTTGTTGTTTTTTTTTCGGACGTGATTGCGTTGTGCCTGTTTACAGCAAAGCTGCGTTCTTGCGCCGTTAAGCCGACACATCCGACTTCTGCGGGCATTTGTTGACCGGGTTAACCTTCCCGAGGGGTTGTGGGTTCGATTCCGGATTCGGTTCCCAAGTGCAATTTTCTCGGGAACTCTTTTGTCCGACGCTTTCGGCAGGCCTGCCTGCGAAAAAAAGGCTGAGCCATATGGGATTGCACTAGGTGTAATAAAGTCGACCCTCTGGCCTTTAAATACCTTTTAATAAACTAGTCGCCGGTCTCTCTGGCTGTGGGGTTACAACACTTTCTCTCTGTAATCCCGTTTATCACGCAGAGTCTCGTAGCGGAGCGAGAGCAGAGGTGGTTCGACCCCCGCTCGTGACTTGCGGGATACTGAGCCGGCCGCTCAGAAAGCAATGGCAAACTACTGAGCGTAATCTTGCCAAGAGATCAACATACAGCTGAAAGATGCTGGTGTTGACAGCTAAGTCCTGTAAAGGATATGCTAAAAAAAAAAAAAAAATAAATAAAATAAAAAAAAATAATAAACTAGTCATAGCACTACGACCTTATGTTTTTGTGTGTCTGTCTTTCACCTTAGGTAGGGCTAGGCCAAATGATTCCACGGGTCTTATAAGGCCCGCGGGCCTGCCGTCCCCAGTTCTGGTCTAAATTTTTCACAGCTAATGATCGCATACAGTGACATGGCTTGACATTTGTCATCAATGAAAACAAACAAAAATATTCAAAAAGAACAAAAGGACTCAACATGTTGTTCTCGTAGTCCAAGGTCATGCCAACAGGTCGAATCAAGCCACGAGCCAGAACCCGCCGATTGTGACCGTCTGTAGTCGCCATCTCTATGCTTGGTAGAGATCCATCGTCCGCCCAGAACAGATTGCTTGGGGGAAAAACAAGAAAAGAGTGGATAAATGGATTAACGAAGCTTGGGTGGATCGTTCGCTTTATAGAATGGAGGTGGATGAGTAAATGCTTGGGAAGTAAGAGGGTGTGTTGTTGTCATACGTGTTTTAGACGAGGTAAACAGGAAGGAAAGATGATAAATGGAAGTATATATAGAAAAAGCAATAAGAAAACTATAAATAGGTTATATGGAACAGAAGATGTGAAGTAGACACATTAGTCTTATGTGGGGAAACATAAGAAATGCGGTAAAGTCGAATAGGATGCACATTGAGAAAATAGTATCATAATGTAACCAGAAAGTCACTTTTCTGAAAGCCACTGAACGAACGAAATAGATAGAGGCTAAAACCACATGAAGAAGTCCTTTAGAGACAGAGATGAATATTGCAAGGAAGACATGGACGGAGTTGAATGAGATAATTAGTCGTTAGCCGCGGTTCCAACTTCACGGCAGAATGTCACTTTATAATGCGCCGTTCCTATGCCAGTGAATATTACCCAAATTGCTCCTCACTGTTCCATTTGAAAAGTGGAACATGCGGCAATCCCGATAAACCAAAAGCACACACAGGCATTCATGCATAAGACCGCTGCCAGAATGCCAACACAAGTCTTCTGCTAAAATTACAGTTCATTTCCAATGGAAGCGGCAATCACTTGAACACCACCATGTGCACACACATTACTGCGTAAGGTAAAACCGGCTAGTTCAGCAACCGGCCGGCCGCAATTTTTCTGATCATGCAGTTCACAAAACAAACCACCATGGACATGTGTAAAAGCATTCCACGTGAAATCCACAGCTCACAGTGTCGCTGCACACACTTAACTCGGTAGCTGGGTGACGGAACCAGTCCAGCATGAGGAAAATGCGTAAAGAAACCGTTGCAAGAAACAAAAACACCACAGAGGCCTCAATAGCTCAACAGCATATCCGCCATGTTGGACGCATGAGACAGCAAAAACACAGGATAGCATGTCGTAAGTTATGATTCCATACTGTGATTCTATCGTACCATTTTAACCATCTGCTTGTGAAAGTCACTATATACTCATTTGAAACCCCCAAAAAATATCTGGTGAGAGAAGATCTACTCTTGGTGATGCACTGTTTTATATGAAGAGGTAGACCAGTCTGACTATCAATGCACATAGATGCTGTCTGGTAGCAATGCACGTTATACTTTCATATTTAGAACGGCATGAGCTGGTAATCTAGTTCTCCTTTTTCATCGCCCTCCATACTGATGTATTAAGAAACTTCTTAAAAGAACACAATAAGTTCACAACATTTCTAAATGTAAGTAAATATTGTAAAATATTCAAGTACTCGCCTCTCATAGTGAGCCGCGGTGAGGTTGTGGTTTGACTTTCGCCTGCCGGCTCGGTGTCTTGGGTTTGAATACGCAGCGGGGCAGATTTTTTTTAAAAATTGTCTTTGACTCCCAGGAAATGTCTCGTGAAGTAAAGGCGACGGGCGCGGTATGCCTACATCACCCACCGAGTGCCGATGGGTCTATACAAATATTAGTCTAATGTTATATGTATAAGTGTAGATGGCCAGCCCATGGATCGTGCCGATGTTATTAACGTCCTTAAAGATAAGGCGAGAACAGAGGACTTTGACGTCAGTGATTCCACATCGCTGTCCAGGATGAAAGACTTGGGAGTAAAAATCGGCACGGCCAGACGCGAGAGGTACATCGGGAAAACAAGGCGCCTCGTCAACCAACACAGAACTGGCACTATTAGCCACCGGACGCTGATGCATATGCTGGGGGAGGATCTGAGCACCTATGGACATGTCCAGAGTGCAATGAAGATACCCCAACTGATAACTGATAACTGATATATGTATAATGTGCCTACGGTGTGTAACAGGGCTTTACACTTTACCTACCCTCTCACTGGATCCACAGCTATAGCACACGGCTCAGTCAGACCTGTTCCAATTACAGACGTTATAACAGATTTTCCCTTTCCTAGAGGCGGGGCTGTAACTTCCCCGTCCCTCTGAAGATGTCCAATTGAAAGGCTGAATATTGCTTGATAGGAGGGGTCAGTCCAAAAGCACGTTCGTCGCAGCCAGTCGTAAGCAAGAGCTGCATAAAGAAATGGAAGTGGGTCTTGAGAAAAACTGGCAATATGTAAGCTTATATTTTGATTAACTGGTTTACTAGCATCTGCGTGTGGCATATTCTCCCTGAGCACTAAGTTGTAGTCTGCTGACAATGCAATATCTAAAATCCGTGGAGGAAACCTCACGAGTCTAGGCCAAATTCCAGCACATTTCCCATGTGCTGTGTTGAATTATGACCTGACTACACGCCAATATACCGCTCCAGCAGATGTGAGTACCGGTCATGCACACACCGCTTTTTTCCCAGCGTGGAAAGGGGATGGGACGCTCTGCAGCAATGCCCGTTGAGATGGTACTTCGGTGACGGGTCGGGAGACGTCTATACAACAATATGACTCCGTAATGTGCTAGCACTTTTCAGAGGATCTGAACATCACAGCATCTGTTTTAGAGTTAAAACTTAGTTTTCCAGGTCATTCACAACCAACCAACCAACAACCGACCAAACAACCCACCACGAACCAAACAACCAACAACGAGCCAAACAACCAACAACGAACCAAACAACCA
>OY992893.1:24858631-24863631 GCA_963921405.1 Cepaea hortensis
AACGGAGATAAAGAGACTGTCTTTTTAAGACGTAAGTAGACTCATAAATTTTAAATAGACTTTGGACATTGATCTAGTATGAATAATTAAATTTAGCATCCATTTGTACGCGTACTGTGAAATTTTCAACTATTTATTCGTAGGTACCACCGCAAACTGAAAAGATGAAGATTGCATGCTATGATACTGTAATGGGATATTTCAATGGCGGGAAATAGCAGTTTTCCGTGTCAATCCAGCGATGATCATTTAACTGATTGCGTGCCAAACAAAATAGTGATCATAACCAAACAGAAATTCATGGCAGAAAATTGGAAGTAGGGTTGTGTCACAATAATGCTTTTAAAATTGTTAAACTAGTAGCAGAAATATTGTATTTTATATATTATGTTAGCAGATATATTGTATTAAATATCAAATTAAAGAGGATTGCACAAGAAACACGACAGTGTTAATAATTAATTGATAGGTTAGAAATAGTATTCAAAACAATGTTTTCCCGTAGTGAATTTGAATAACGAAGACACAAACAATAGATTGCACCATTTATTGCCTGGCATATTTCGCTGCATCTCGTCAGGTACATACTGCAGAAATCACACAACTTACGTGAATTAACTAGATAAATCCTTCAAGTTGAAATATACACATATTCGCACAGTAATGTCACTATCTACCACGGTAATTTTAAGCTGACTAACATGTCTTTCTGTTTACACAATTCTGGCTTGCGTTGATAGATCATAATTGCTTCTGCAAATTTTAACAAGCGAGTATTTTGTGTGTTAAACAACACGCGAAATGCAGTGTCTCTGTCCACCACATGGCCACTTTCGACAATGTGCCTACCGATTGAAGACGCCGGGAGCTTCCGGTGTGTCGGCCCCACGAGGCTAGCATCTCCTGTGTGTTGTATCTTGTTGACCCATTGAGGTATGTGTTCTGACACCCGTTTGTTAAGCTGTCTCTCTGTTCTACCAATGTAAACGGCCTGGCATCTACATGTGAATTGGTAAATACAATTGTTTGTGGCGTACAGAGGAACAGGCTCTTTGACTGCTGGTGTAGGAATCGGTACGGTTTTATATCTAATGACTGGAGTTGCCGCACAGAATGTTCGACCTACTGCTGTAGTAAGCCGGTCTTGTAGACGTTGCATTACGTCATCCCCTCGAAAGGTTAGCTGGATGAATACCTTGAGTTTAGGGACTGTAGTTACGTCTGCTTTGGGTTTGGGCTGTTGGCAGTGGCGCTTTATAAATCCTGTGGAGTACCCATTCAGGTTTAAGAGTTCTTCAGAGTTTCAAATTCCTCTGTCAGTGTGTCCTGGGTGCATATCTTTCTAGCACGGTCAAACAAGGTCCGTACTAAGCCCCGTTTGTACTGGACAGCTGTGAAGCTCTGACAATTTAGGTATTGGCCAGTCCATGTTCCTTTGCGATGCACCGATCTTTGAATTGTGCCGTCTGCTCTACGTCTCATTAGAATATCTAGAAACGGTAACGCTTCGTTGTGTTCGTGTTCCATAGATAGAGAGATGTTTTAAAACCGTACTGATTCCTACATCAGCAGTCAAAGAGCCTGTTCCTCTGTACGCCACAAACAATTGTATTTACCAATTCACATGTAGATGCCAGGCTGTTTACATTGGTAGAACAGAGAGACAGCTTAACAAACGGGTGTCAGAACACATACCTCAATGGGTCAACAAGATACAACACACAGGAGATGCTAGCCTCGTGGGGCCGACACACCGGAAGCTCCCGGCGTCTTCAATCGGTAGGCATATTGTCGAAAGTGGCCATGTGGTGGACAGAGACACTGCATTTCGCGTGTTGTTTAACACACAAAATACTCGCTTGTTAAAATTTGCAGAAGCAATTATGATCTATCAACGCAAGCCAGAATTGTGTAAACAGAAAGACATGATAGCCAGCTTAAAATTACCGTGGTAGATAGTGACATTACTGTGCGAATATGTGTATATTTCAACTTGAAGGATTTATCTAGTTAATTCACGTAAGTTGTGTGATTTCTGTAGAAATAGTATGACAATAAGGAGAGGTTTAATAATAACAATTGAAATTAAAGGGAAAAAACATTCGAAAAAGGTATAGGTGCCGGTTGTTCAGAAAGCAATGGCAAACTACTCAACATAAGATTTGCCTAGGAGTCACGAACAGCCACAAATGCTGGTGTTGACTGCTACGTCCTGTGAAGGACATGCAACTAAAAAATATGCAGACTAAATTAACTCATGGTTTGGTTATTTACTTTGTCTAAAGTGCATGATTTGGCATTTTATAAAAGTTGAAAGCCACCATAAATCTTTAGGGTGTATTACATCATTCACAATTTTTATTATTATATGACAGTCATGGTGCACTATTTTTGCATTTGGGAAAATGTGCCACATTATTAAACTGGCTTTATTAGGAAGGAGGAGGAGGATGAAGAATGAGAAGGAGACGGCGGAGGAGGGCGCTGGAGTGGAGGAAGAGGTAGGAGGAAGAGGGAGTTTAAGGTTTTCATTTGCATTTTGCTTTTTCACGGTGGCCCTCAAAATAACAACACGAGTTATCCCCCTTAGCAAGAAAAATCAAGAGCAGTTATCTGCCCTTAGAGTATGTGGTTTGGTCACACTTTCTGAAACGGTAAAAACCCTATTTTCCTCTATGTGCATATCAAATGATAAACTGACATACAAACATTAATATCTCTGCTTAGAAACGACCTACAGACTTGAATATGGTACAGTTGGATTTTTTTTTCAAGAGGTATCCAACTATGCAGCTTATATAATTAAAATGTAATTTAGAAAATGTTACTAAAGTTGCAAGGTAATTGCATATACAGACAGAGATATGAACGGGCAGACAAATAGACAGACAAACAGATAAAAGGGCAGGCAGACATGCAGATAGACAGGGATAGACATATATAAACTTAAGGTATACAGACAGACAGACCGACCGACCGACCGACCGACCGACCGACCGACCGACCGACCGACCGACCGACCGACCGACCGACCGACCGACCGACCGACCGACCGACCGACCGACCGACCGACCGACCGACCGACCGACCGACCGACCGACCGACCGACCGACCGACCGACCGACCGACCGACCGACCGACCGACCGACCGACCGACCGACCGACCGACCGACCGACCGACCGACCGACCGACCGACCGACCGACCGACCGACCGACCGACCGACCGACCGACCGACCGACCGACCGACCGACCGACCGACCGACCGACCGACCGACCGACCGACCGACCGACCGACCGACCGACCGACCGACCGACCGACCGACCGACCGACCGACCGACCGACCGACCGACCGACCGACCGACCGACCGACCGACCGACCGACCGACCGACCGACCGACCGACCGACCGACCGACCGACCGACCGACCGACCGACCGACCGACCGACCGACCGACCGACCGACCGACCGACCGACCGACCGACCGACCGACCGACCGACCGACCGACCGACCGACCGACCGACCGACCGACCGACCGACCGACCGACCGACCGACCGACCGACCGACCGACCGACCGACCGACCGACCGACCGACCGACCGACCGACCGACCGACCGACCGACCGACCGACCGACCGACCGACCGACCGACCGACCGACCGACCGACCGACCGACCGACCGACCGACCGACCGACCGACCGACCGACCGACCGACCGACCGACCGACCGACCGACCGACCGACCGACCGACCGACCGACCGACCGACCGACCGACCGACCGACCGACCGACC
This sequence comes from Cepaea hortensis, assembly GCA_963921405.1. NCBI lineage: Eukaryota > Metazoa > Mollusca > Gastropoda > Stylommatophora > Helicidae > Cepaea > Cepaea hortensis. The sequence goes on from OY992893.1 coordinate 24,862,426, forward strand.
GACCGACCGACCGACCGACCGACCGACCGACCGACCGACCGACCGACCGACCGACCGACCGACCGACCGACCGACCGACCGACCGACCGACCGACCGACCGACCGACCGACCGACCGACCGACCGACCGACCGACCGACCGACCGACCGACCGACCGACCGACCGACCGACCGACCGACCGACCGACCGACCGACCGACCGACCGACCGACCGACCGACCGACCGACCGACCGACCGACCGACCGACCGACCGACCGACCGACCGACCGACCGACCGACCGACCGACCGACCGACCGACCGACCGACCGACCGACCGACCGACCGACCGACCGACCGACCGACCGACCGACCGACCGACCGACCGACCGACCGACCGACCGACCGACCGACCGACCGACCGACCGACCGACCGACCGACCGACCGACCGACCGACCGACCGACCGACCGACCGACCGACCGACCGACCGACCGACCGACCGACCGACCGACCGACCGACCGACCGACCGACCGACCGACCGACCGACCGACCGACCGACCGACCGACCGACCGACCGACCGACCGACCGACCGACCGACCGACCGACCGACCGACCGACCGACCGACCGACCGACCGACCGACCGACCGACCGACCGACCGACCGACCGACCGACCGACCGACCGACCGACCGACCGACCGACCGACCGACCGACCGACCGACCGACCGACCGACCGACCGACCGACCGACCGACCGACCGACCGACCGACCGACCGACCGACCGACCGACCGACCGACCGACCGACCGACCGACCGACCGACCGACCGACCGACCGACCGACCGACCGACCGACCGACCGACCGACCGACCGACCGACCGACCGACCGACCGACCGACCGACCGACCGACCGACCGACCGACCGACCGACCGACCGACCGACCGACCGACCGACCGACCGACCGACCGACCGACCGACCGACCGACCGACCGACCGACCGACCGACCGACCGACCGACCGACCGACCGACCGACCGACCGACCGACCGACCGACCGACCGACCGACCGACCGACCGACCGACCGACCGACCGACCGACCGACCGACCGACCGACCGACCGACCGACCGACCGACCGACCGACCGACCGACCGACCGACCGACCGACCGACCGACCGACCGACCGACCGACCGACCGACCGACCGACCGACCGACCGACCGACCGA
>OY992893.1:24868631-24871131 GCA_963921405.1 Cepaea hortensis
CCGCGGTTTAAGACTCTTGTATCTATCCTATACTACATACCTAAGCAAACTTTCTGGCTTTAAGAAACAACAGTGGAAGATAAACTCTATGGACTACTTTTTTTTTTTTTTTTTCATTTCCTTCCTGTTTCAGGATATTGCGGTCAACATCAGCATCTTTCAGCTGTATGTTGATTCCTAGGCTAGATTACGCTCATCAGCACGCCACGACTTTCTGAGCGACCGGCTCCATACTCTCATAAGTCACTTTTGCGATTCGAACCACTGCTAATTCTGAGTGAACTAAAAAAAAAAAAAAAAAAACAGCTACATTCATACAAGAGACAACATTACATTTATAGGCAAATTTCAAGGCAATGAAAGAAGAAGAATTATCTGTCTCAATACTTACTTGCAATAACAAACACCGTCAGGATACAATAAGTGAAATACATCTCGCTTGATCCTAGCATAGGATAATAGGGGAAAACAAAGTGTATTGCATAATTATAGACGGCCTCATTACCTTTCTTCACACAACATTATATAGCTACTTTGCTAGATGTTTAACGTCTAATCATGTATGTACATATTTTGCTTGATTTCTAACTTTTAGCGATGTATATAGCTACTTGCCGGTCTCTCTGGCTGTGGGGTTACAACACTTTCTCTCTGTAATCCCGTTTATCACGCAGAGTCTCGCAGCGGAGCGAGAACTGAGGTGGTTCGACCCCCGCTCGTGACTTGCGGATACTGAGCCGGCCGCTCAGAAATCAATGGCAAACTACTGAGCGTAATCTTGCCAAGAGATCAACAGACAGCTGAAAGATGCTGCTGTTGACAGCTAAGTCCTGTAAAAGGATACGCAAAACATTTTTTTTTATATAGCTACTTACTTTTGTTTTTTAACTTCCAGCCATGTATACAGCTACTTACTTTGATTTTTTTAACTTCGAATGATGTATATCGATGCTATTATTAATTTGTAACTTCTCATCATCATTTTGTGCCATGCTGATAAGCGTGGGCGGTCATTATTTGCAATCTCACTCAATCACCAGTCGTGGATCAGCTCTGAGTTCTTGTCTCGACCATACCACGTGACCAAGCCATCCAGGTATTTACTTCTCTGCCTTCCCCTTGTTCTCTTCCCCTCGATCTTTCCAGTTGTCATCAAATTCTCCAATTTATTTCTTCTCATAAGGTGCCCCCCCCCCCCCCCAAAGGTGCCTGTCTACTTTTAATTTATCTACTCATTTTACTGTTTTAATTTATTTCTAGTATTACTTCGTCATTGGTTTTATTTTTTCTGTCTTTCCATGGTATTCTTTGCATTTTACTCAGAAACCACATTTCCACAGTTTTTTTCAACTTGTCTGCTTATTGTCCAGATCTTAACATACCCATGTATCTATTTTACATTATACATAAACACATAGTTAAAGCAGTCGAGAGCACACATTTGACCGAGAAAGGAAAACTTCAACTCCCATCTCCACTACACGGCAAATCTGTATCACGATCTTTATGTAGCAGGTCCTTCGCAAAACGTCGCTCTCATTACGGTCCGCGAAAGTTTTTCATTCTCTTGCCATCTTCATCGTTTCATGCACCCTCATATTAACTTACCCTCGTACTAAGTGAGGTTCAACCAGGGTGAGGGGTGGGGGGCTCAGTGGTCTCGAGGCATGGTGTCGAGTGCTGGAAGTCCCGGGTTCAAGCCCCGGTGAGGGCGGGGATTTTTTCACGTGAACTTCTAGTAACAAAATTTCCCCTGGTCTCTGGGTAGTGAGATCGGATGCCCGTGTGTATTGTTGCGCACGTAAAAATTCCCTTGGCAGTTGTAAATCGAAAAAGAGTAGCCTAACAGCGCTGCCAGGGGAACAGTTTGAATTAACAACCTACCCAAAGTATTCCAGGATCATCGCCGGTGCTACGGAGTTCGTGCACTGAGCTGAGATTCTCCGGACTCAGGCTTGAGTTAAGAGTAGAACGGAGCATTTATGGGTTACACCCGTTTGCCGTGATGTTGATCCGGAGACTAAAATAATTAAACTAAACCCTCAAACCGAAGGAGTCAGTAAAGTTATTTGCCCATCTTCATCACCTCTGCCTCAACTTCCAGGAACCACGCCTCCCATCACTGTCCTCCCCGGCCACTGCAGCCAAAGTAATTCAGTTTCCGAGACATGAGCCAGATTTCTTCCATATTCATGTCTAGTAAAATATCAGTGTTGTCCTTATCTTTCTTGGTCCGCGATATTCTAAGAATTTGCTTGTAACATTTAAACTCAAAAGCCCCAATCTTCTTCTTAAGTGATCGCGAAATGTTTCATAGCATGTGTATCATAGAGGGACAGAAATAGATGCACTGAACTCTACTCTCTTAACAGACAGAAGGACATTACCCAGCCTCTTTCATAGAGTCTCCGTGGAGAAGTGATCCAGCCGTCTGCCTCGCACTCTGAAGATTGTGGGTTCAATTCTCGGCCACGTCTTTCGATTCACAGGTGCATTTTTT
>OY992893.1:24876131-24896131 GCA_963921405.1 Cepaea hortensis
GGGTCTTAAAGGACATTTGAGAACCCAAGAGCTCAAAATGCTGAAGCCGCCGAAAAGGCCCCATGCTGACTATGAAACAAGCAGAACGATGAGTGGGACAAATCTATGCAATAAAATTGTCAAGATATCTGCCTGCTAATGCAAGGGGTCCAATATGTCTGTCATCCAAGCAAAGACAAAGCAATCTCTCGACGAAGATTGAAACAACCTTTATTGTCTCGTGCCGACCTGTTAGCCAGCTACCCAACCAATTAACTATAATGCACCTAAGCCGGGGACGCAGCGGAGTGGCCCAAACACCACAATGTAGCAATCACTGGGGTCGACAAATGTCTTCCAAGTCCAACCTCTGCAGCCAAGCAATGACAAAAATCGCTAGTAGCAGTACAAGACGTTTTGTAAGGACCGCGCTTCGCAGAAGAAACAGGGCGAGTGGGGGTGAGGGAGGGGGGAGGGGGGGGGCGAAGCTAATGTTTAAATTTGCCCAGAGCAAGATATGTCTTCCTCTGGGTGCGTGAATGGAATGGCCCCTAGAGAATGAGAAATGAAGAAGCAACATAACCTTCAGTAATAGTTGAGTTAAGTTGAGTTGAGTTAAGAACCGAATCACTGCACTCAGGACATTCCCATGCGTGCTCCGTCCTCTCGTTCAACAGCTAGTTAAGAGTCATACTACTAATAGTTCCCACCGCTATCAGATTAAAAGTTCTCCTGGTCTTCCCTCTCAGTTTTAAGATTCTTCCAGAACCCCTGCCGATCCCCCGCAATCTCATTCTTTCCACATATGGGTTCTCAATCTGTTCCTCCGCCTTCTCCACCTGGTCCCACCAGCGCACGACCACCTCTCCCTTGTCCATAGGTAAACTACCACCAAGAGATGCATTCCCTGCCAGCCTATCAGCAAGTTCATTCCCCCGTACACCCGCATGGCCAGGGCAAAATATCCATACAATTCTCACAATCTGTGACCTCTGAAGCGACGAGAGCCATTCCACACGAAACATTCCTTTCTCCATCTTACTAAGCATACTCTTTGAAATACTCCTGGAGCAATAGCGAACCATCTATGTGAAGGCAGCGATAGAGGCAAACGGACGGGGAAAGAGATGGCTTTCTCGCTGTCAAATGGTGCCGTGATAAATTAGGTAGGTCACGAAGAACCAGATCTACAGTAATCGCCTTCCTGAGGACCGGATAGCTTGGGGACCGGCATACATAGCCGTGCTCGTGTGGTATAAGTGCGGAATTCGATTAAACGTCTCGAAACTGAATGTGCGAACACATCACAGGAGAATGATACCTGGGAGTCATGAACCTGATGGCGGGCCCTATGAATGTCAAGGGGGTAAAGTGGCTGAAACATTCGGTGAGAAGGTGGGACACCGTCTGACGATCTAAAACCCTCTGCTGTGTTGGCTCCGAGGTGGAGCTCAAAACACCGACTACTTTCGTTAAGATTAGCGAGCTAGAACATACCAAAATCGGTGACTACCTTCAAGTTGTTGTTTTGGAAAACGCCTGCATTGCTACATTCTGTTTTAGGGTGATGGGATAGAAGAGGGAACGCACGTCAAATAAGAAGACAGCCGAAATAAAATGTACTTACACTGAAAATCAAATAAAAAGAAGTAATGGTGAGTACAAAAGAAGTATATGTGACCACATGCAACACACACACGCGCGAGCGCGCGCACACACACACACACACAGGCAGGCACGCACGCACAAACACATACACACAAATCTAAATGGAAATTGCCCGATGGCAGTCAATGTGCTCAAATATTGGAGTCATTCTACAACAGCAGATAGAATACAAGATACTGTCGTTACTGTGTCAATTCTTATGTCTTCACATATGCTAGGTCACGACATATAGGGTCGGGGTGGTCGTGCAATTGATTGTTTGTCTTCGTTAATCAAAATATTGAACAGCCTAAGCAAAAGCAACATTTCACAAGATGACCAATATTCTATGAAGTATATCTCTGTCAATCGAGTCTAGCCCAAGAGGAGAATTCTTAAGAACTTCATCGAGTCAGTTCTCATATATGGAAGTCAATCACGGACAATCCATCCATCCATCATGTGCCATGCCGATAAGCGTGGGGGAGGGGGTCATGTTTCATCGTGGATCAGCTACGTGTTCCTGTCTCGACCAATCGATGAGTTTGCAATACATGATATTCTTGGCATTTGTAAAGAAGGTAGTTTCCCATTGCTTTCCTTCCTAGCAGTGACCATACTGGTCGATGACCGTAGCCATTGTCTCCCCCCAAAAAAGGAGATCCTCTGTCTACCGTCGTGAAGCTGGATACCATAACCTACAACTATCTGTTGACTGCTCTTCAACTTCATCCAACACCTGCACCCATGGCTTCATGTAACCCTGATGGGGGGGGGGGGGGGTGTAAACGGGTACCCCACCTTGCCCAAGGGTGTCCCGTAGGCTAGAGGAGGGAAGGAAGTCCCTTATCTTTCCTTTGATAGGGAATACCCCCCCCCCCCTCACCCTCGGGCTATCAGCAGATTCATTCATTCATTCATTCATTCATTCATTCATTCAGTAGCATGTCCTTTGCAGAATCTCGCTCCCATAGCAACCTTCCGGAACATTTCTCGGTCATAATCAAGAAGTCCCGCGTCCGATACACCCATCTGGAGATCATCTGTCACATCTTGCACCCATCTTCTCTTTGGCCTAACTCTTCCTCTCTTTCTGGGCATATCATCATTATCATCAGGTGTCCTGTCGGCTGGCGGGGGTGTTCATGGCTCTCCACAGATCTCGGTCTTTGGTTTCTGGATCAACTCTGCTGATGATATTCTTCCATTCTACCGTCTCAATCCATGCAGCATCATTTATCTTGATCTGCCTCTGCCTCTTTTCCTCTCGATCTTTCCAGATGTCACGATGTTTTCCAGTGTCTCTGTTTTCATCACATGACCAAAGAAAGCTGCTTCTTATTGTTGTATATAAAGTTCTAGTTTCATTCGCCTCTTTCGTTGTTAATTACTGTGGCAATCCAAGGAATTCACAACATTCGTCTCAAATACGACATCTCTATTTCGTCTATGTTCTTCCTAATTTGTTCATTAACATTCCAAGATTCGCTGCCATACAGCAAAACTGGTTTTACATGGCATTTCAGCACTCTCTTTCTCACATTCATTGATAGTGACTTATTGCATAAGATACTCTTCATTTTCTGAAATGCTGCTTTTGCCAGCGCTTGTCTGCTCGTAATCTATGTTGTACATCTTCCATCTGGTGTTATAAATGTCCCTAGGTATTTAAAATTACCCACTTGGTTAAGAATTTTCCCTTCTATTTCTATGTCACATTTTGGTGTCGCCATTTTCTTTGATATCACCACTGTTACTATCTTTTTGATATTGAAGGAGAGTTCTTCCTTTGCACTCTCTGTTACTACAATGTCCAACAATTGTTGTAGGTCTGTTGCATTATCCGCAACCATTACTGTGTCATCTAAATAGCGTATATTGTTTATATTATAACCACCGATTAGTATTCTTGGCTTCTCTTTAATCTCTCTCAATATTACTTAGCTATATAGGGAGAAGAGATCGGGTGACAAGACACACCACTGTGGTACTCCTAGCTTTATCTATTCATAACTACACTCTTTATTTCCCATTTTAATTGCTGCTACTTGGCTCCAGTAAATATTATTTATTATTCTTAAATCTTTCCCATCAATGTTGATATCTTCCAACATTTTAATCAGTTCATCATGTTTTACTTTATCAAATGCCTTAGTATAATCTATGAAGCATAAATATATGTCTCACTGTTTCTCTATTGACCTTTCTATTAGTGTTTGTAATATATATATATATATATATATATATATATATATATATATATATATATATATATATATATATATATATATATATATATATTTATATATATATATATATATATATATATATTGCATTGTTTGTGCCCTTTCCTTCCATAAAACCATACTGTTCTTCACTAATTTCCATTTTTATTTTCTTTCTTGTTCTTCTCATTATAATTCTGAGTAGAAGCTTAGTGACAAGGTTTATGAGGTTAACTGTACGAAAATCTTCACATTCAAATGCCCCTAGGTATTTAAAATTATCCACTTTGTTAAGAATGTTCCCTTCTATTTCTATGTCACATTTTGGTATCACCATTTTCTTTGAAGGTAGCCTTTTGCAAGATGAAAAACATACTGACCAATAAAAAGATGTCAAATGAAACGAGAAAAATAGTGTTGAAGTGCTACATAGAACTTGTACTTGTGTGTGGATGTGAAGCGTGGACAATGAGTCAAGTTGAAAAACAGCTAATGGCTGTGGAAATGTGGTTTCTGAGAAAAATGCAAGGAATACCATGGACAGGCATAAAAACCAACGAACAAGTCCTTCAAGAAAAAATGAAGATCGTAGACTGATTAGAGACATTAGACGTAGACAGTCAAAGATTTTTGGGCATGTTATGAGACGAAATGAATTGGAGAACTTGGTGACAACTGGCAAGATCGAAGGGAAGAGACCAAAGGGAAGACCAAGAATTAAATACCTGGATGGCTTGGCCACGTGGCATGGTCGAGAGAGAAACACGGAGCTGATACACGACTCTTGTGATCGAGTGAGATTGCAAAACATGACAGCCCACGCTTATCGACATGGCACATGATGATGATGATTTTCTTTGATATCACCATTATTACTGTTTTACAGTGGGGAGTATTTTATGTGATATTCACTGGCACATGAAAGGAGCGTAATGATGACGACCCGTTGCCATGAAGTTGGAACCGCGACTAACTAACTAACTAACTAACTAACTAACTGTTGTTACTGTTTTCTTGATATTCAAGGAGAGTCCTTTATTTGCGTTCTCTGTTACTACAATGTCCAACAATTGTTGTAGGTCTGTTGCATTATCCGCAACTAATACTGTGTCATCTGAATAGCGTATATTGTTTATATTATAACCACCGATTAGTATTCTTGGCTTCTCTTTAATCTTTCTCAATATTACTTAGCTATATAGGGAGAAGAGATCGGGTGACAAGACACACCTCTGTGGTACTCCTAGCTTTATCTGTTCATAACTACCCTCTTTATTTCCCATTTTAATTGCTGCTACTTGGTTCCAGTAAATATTATTTATTATTCTTAAATCTTTCCCATCAATGTTGATATCTTCCAACATGTTAATCAGTTCATCATGTTTTACTTTATCAAATTCTTTAGTATAATCTATGAAGCACATATATATGTCTTTCTGTGTCACTATCTATTGACCTTTCAATTAGTGTTTGTTATATATATATATATATATATATATATATATATATATATATATATATATATATATATATATACATATATATATATATATTCTTCTTCTTCTTCTTCTTCTTCAGCGTTCCGAGCCATTGAGGTTCTTTGCTGCAGATACAATCCGTCTCCATTCGTCTCTCTGGTGGACCTTCTCTTGCCAGTCGTTGATTCCAAGTGCTTGTAGGTCTGTATATGTATTATCTCTCCACCGCCTTCTTGGTCTACCTCGGGGTCTACGGTCATTTATTTCCTGAGTGTAAGCGAGTTTTGTTTCCCTATTATCTTCCATTCTTTCTATATGCCCCAGCCATTGTAGTCTATTAGCCTTCAAAGACCCCTCTGCCATACACCGCAAGGTACTATATTGGCAGTAAATGACAGTTTTGACAGTAAATGACAGATACCAGTGATTAGCGGGGACTTAAACAGATCATAAATGTCTTTGTTACTTCTTCTTTTCCACTCTCCACTTTGTGTATCCCTAATGTCCAAAGATGCGTCTTAAAATTTTGTTCTCAAAGGTTTGTAACAAGGCTTCGTCTCCTTTCGTTGTACGCCAGATTTCAGAGCCATACAGCACAACTGGTCTGATCAGTGTTTTGTATATTGTGATTTTGGTGTTACGAGATAGCGCCTTTGATTTTAGAAGATGTTGTAGTGCATAGTATATCTTATTTCCAGAGTTGATTCTAGTTTGTATTTCTTCCCTTATGATGTTGGGGCAGTTGAAGATTGTACCCAGGTATTTGTATGTTTCTGTTCTTTTAATGGTCATATTATCTATTTGTATGTGGCCAGAGTTTTTAGCCATTCCGTCTCTTGAAATTACCATATATTCTGTCTTATCTTGGTTGATAACCAGCCCCATCTGTTGGGCTTTTTCCTTTAAGTGAGTCAATATTTCCAATGCCTTTTGTTCACTTTGCCCTATAATATCTATATCATCTGCATAACCAAGCAGCTTGGATGTTCCTCCAATATCACATTCCTCCTTTACCTTCCTTACAACTTTCTCTAGAGCCAGATTGAAGAGTCGCGGCGATAGTGCATCACCCTGTTTCAAGCCAGATGTTATTTGGAAGGGATCTGATTTCCTGCCTTTATATGTTACTATATTATAAGTATCTTCCATGCATAGTCTGGTCATGTTGATTAACTTCCTTGGTATTCCAAATTCCTGCATAGCATTCCATAGACTATTCCTATGGACACTATCATAAGTTTTTTTAAAATCCACAAAAATGTTATGGAGATCTCTTTTATATTCCCAATTTTTCTCGGCTATTTGTCTTAAGATAAATATCTGATCTATTGTTGATCTGTTTTGTCTAAAACCCGCCTGGTAGTCACCTAATATGTCTTCTGAATATGGTTTTAGTCTATTTAGTAATACTGTGTATAGTATCTTATAGCTTGTGGACAGTAGTGATATTCCTCTATAATTTCCACATTGGAACTTGTCTCCTTTCTTAAAGATAGGTATCAATAATGACTACAGTCATGGGGTAATTCTTCTGTCCTCCAGATTGTTATTATTAGTTCGTATAGCTTTAGATGTAATGCATGGCCACCTGCCTTTATAAATTCAGCAGCAATGCCATCAGTCCCAGTTGCCTTATTGTTTTTAAGTCGTGTGATTACATATAGGATTTCTTCAAATGTAGGTTCTTCAATTTGTGGTTCACATGTTAGAATCTCTTCCTGTGGGAAAGTGTTACTTGGAGCTTCACAATTTAGTAATTCAACAAAATATTCTTTCCATGTGTTGCACATTTCCTCATTGGTATTTATCATATTCCCATTTTTGTCTTTTAAACCATATGTGTTTTGTTGGTGCCCTCGTTTCTTTAAAAAATTTTCTGAATACATTTTTCTGGTGTTTAGTTTCCATATCTTTGATTATATTACTTATATATTCTCGCTTCTGCTGTCGGACTATTTTTGTAGCCTCTTTACATTCATTTCTATAATGCTCTTCCTTTTGGATGTTGTTGATGTCATTTAACCATAAATGTCTGGCATTCTTTTTCACAATGACTGCTTCTTCACATTTTTGATTGAACCATCTGTTCTTTCTATGCGTGGTTAACACACCGAGACATTCTTCTGCGGTAGATTGAATTGTATTCTTGATGTTCAACCAAGTTTGGTCAACGCTTTCCTCCGAAGGGTTTTGCAGAGTTTCAAGTTTACATTTTATTTCATCTGTAAATTTCTCTTTGACTGTACTGTTTTGTAGTTTTTCTCTGTTATGTGTTGGGTGTAATCTTTGTGATTTAGTATAGAAAGCTCTCTTAAGTTTTATTTTAATTTTGCTCCAACGAGGAAGTGGTCACTGTGGCACTCAGCTCCTCTATAACTTCTAACTTGCTGTATGTTTGATGCATTTCTGTTGTTAATTAAAATGTGATCTATTTGATTATAGGTTCTCTTGTCACATGATTTCCAAGTTTGTTTGTGTATATCCTTTCTTTGTAGTCTGGTACTGCTAATCTGCAGTCCTTTCGCTTCTGCCAGGTTGTTGACTCTCCATCCATTATCATTTGAAGTTCTATGTAGGCTTTCCATACCAGCCACTTTTTTATTAGTTTGCTCTCTACCTATTTTTGCATTGAAGTCTCCCAGCACAATCAGGATGTCCTGTTTGGGGGGTTTCTTCTATGACATCTTCCAGATCATTATAAAAGTCTTCTTTAATATCATCTTCTTTCTCTTCAGTAGGTGCATGTACATTAATCATCGTTATATTTTTCCATTTACCTTTTATTCGTAATTTACTAATCCTGTCATTAAAAGCTTTAAAGTTTAAAACGTTCCCCCATAACTCTTTTTTGATGACAAATCCTGTTCCTAATTCATTTTTATTTTGGGTGTTTCCTCCATAAATTATAATCATTCCATTTTGCTCTAAAGTAGCCTCTCCTGGCCACCTTATTTCTTGAATTGCTGTTATATCCATTTGATATTCAACCAGCTTCCGGGTTAGTTCTTCGGCCGCTCCAGCTCGATATAGTGTCCGTACATTCCATGTTCCAAATCTCAAAAGTCCTTTAACGTTCCAAGGTCATTGTCCAGATAAGTCAGTCCGATATCGAGGCTCATGTATCTGTTTCGTAACAAAAAAGGTTTTTACAAAGGTGGGGATGTTAACCCCACGCTTCAATCCACAACCTGGAGGACCAGGGTGTTTCTCTTTGTCTGTTCTCTACCCTTTGACCTGTCCGGCTTGGGAGGCCCTGCTGGTAGCTACGCTACCGCCGACATAACTCTCAGGGTCATTGAGAAACTCAAGCTCCCCCACCACGACAAGGTGGAAACACCATCGGGGGATATATATATATATATTTACATATATATACATATATTAGGGCTGCAGAAGTTAACGATTAATTAGTCGATTAATCATTAATTATTTTTACACGATTAATTTTTTTTTCAACGATTAATCGAAAACTTTTCTCCCATCACTTATACAAATTCTTCTTCTTCTTTTGTTGGCTTAAAATGTGTCTATAACTGCAATTTTGTCTCTTGTATGAATCTAACAGTCTTCTTTAGTTCACTGAGCGGTCCATAGAGTTTACCTTCCACTGTTGTCTCTCTAGGTCAGAAGGTTCGCCTGGATATGTTCCAATTCCAATTTCAATTTTCGTAAAAGAAATTCCAACTTAGGTCTCGTCAAACCTGCTTCCTTGGTGTCGGTTATTGTTAAGATCCGTGGTTGTGCGGATTGTTAGTCCTAATTCATACTGATTTTATTGGTTCCGCTCTTTGTCGAATAAAGTTCTTTTATGCTGTCTGGTTATTTTCTTTTGTCTTATGCTGTGTTGTTCTCACCGGGGCTGGTCCCGGTTACGTTCAGTTCTCATAAGGACTCGATATTGGCAAAGGCAGTGGATTTAAGTGCTGTCTCAAGTTGTTCCCCCGGTCAGCTGCCCTTCTTCCTCTACGTTCGTTTTCTTGTTTTTGTCATCGGTGTATGGGTTGGTGCGATAACAAGACGACCCGGTCTCCCTGTCATCCCCGTTCAGGAGCCCTCCGTAAGAGCCAACTCATCATTCTGCCACTCACCGCGCCACTCAGCTTTTTTTTTTTTTTTTTGAGGTATATGTGTATATACGCACATACTTTTTTTTTCTTTTTTCCCCTGAATATGTTGTAGTTTGGGCAGTACTTATACAAATGAACCGGATGTCGAAAAATTGTAGGACATTTTAAACATAGTACTGCAAACACAACCGAGTTGCAAAATTGTACTGAGTTACCATTGTGTAAGCTGCAGCAAGATGTACCAACAAGATGGAACAGTATTTTTATTACGCTACAGAGTCTTCTACAGGCCAGAGACGCATTAACTGTCTACATGTCACATGAAAAGAAGCAATACTGTCAGTTCAAAACTGTCAGATTGGGAGAAGGTTTCGAAATATGTCAAAGTTTTGAACTTATTCTGTCAGACCTCGGTCCTGCTTGGCGGTCAAGATTATGTTTCATGTAGCTGTGTATTGCCACTGCTATCAAAAGTCGCTAAAAAGTCGACAGGGTCGACTTCATTGCACCGGGTTTTATCCCACATGGTTCGGTCTCTTTCCGCAGAGCGCAAAGCGTCGCACAAAGCACGAACTCCGTAGCTCTAGCGACGACCCACAGGAGTCTCCGAAAAATTTCACTGTTAAACCGAAGGACGCTGCCCGGAATCAAACCCACAAACTTTGGAGCCCGAGTCAAACGTCTTGACCACTTCGCCACGGAGTCTCCCTAGAGTTGAGAGGAAAATAATGTCCCCTCTACCACCACACCTAGGATTAAGAGGAAAATCATGTCCCCTCTACCACCACACCTTGAAATGAGAGGAAAATAATTTGCCACTACTATCATCGTTGACAAAGAATATGACTGTGCACGATGATGATCCAAGCTACATAGCTAAATATAAGGCAGCATCTTTTAATGACTTCAGTGAACGTGTAGCTAATATCTTCTTCTTCTTCTGCGTTCATCCGGGTTTTTTTTCGGACGTGATTACGTTGTGCCAGTTTACTGCAGAGCTGCGTTCTTCCGCCGTTAGGCTGACACATCCGACTTCTGCGAGCATTTGTTGACCGGGTTAACCTTCCAGGGGGTTTCTTAGGACGTTTGACGCTCACTGTTGTGGTGTTATCCCCCATTCCAGCTGGTCCATATAGAACAGCCAAAGACATCCTGGTTAGCCCTCAAGGGAAGGCAGGAGCAGACCATGGGCATTCCCCGCCATCCAAGGAGGCTTCCATACTTGCAGAGTCGACACACAGCGCTCTGGTACTGGGCTCACCCAAGGAATCGTCACGTCGTGCACATGGCTGCTTAGCCTCACTTCCGTGTATTGAGCCTTCCGTTCACCATAGGCTGTTCTTCCGGAAACCACAAGAATGCAGTCTGCAGATGACATCCACACAGTGAGCTTTCGATTCGGACTTTCCACGTAATGGATTTGCTATCCAAGCAATATTCCATTTCGTGCCACTAGGACACTTTTTCCACCTTTTATGAAGCCCACACGGTGAGCTTTTGGTTCAGACTTTCCACGTAATGGATTTGCTATCCAAGCAATATTCCATTTCATGCCTCTGGGACGCTTTTGTAACTGACATACCTGTGGTATGAAATGTGGCAGTCTAAATACTTCTTCATGCACCTTTAAATGTCAACCTGAATGTAATTAAAGTAAGCTGCAGTCAACTTGAGCTTGTTGATATCTCCTTAGAGCTTGTCCTCAAATGAAGCATGTGTGGGCCAAAATATCTTTCTCTGTTCTGCATATATTGGGCACTCCTACAGCAAATGTTTAGCTGTCATTTTACCAGTTTTACCTATCTTTAGTTTATTGAACTAGTGGTATTTCAGCCTGTTATGTCCTGTGCTGAGTCTGAAGATTGCTACTTGTTCTCTTCGGTCGAGTTTGTAATATGCGTCATCCTTCTGGTGGCCTGGATGCTCTGATTCCCATTTGGTTCTATAAGTGCTTTTTATCAACCTCTTTGCCTCATTATAGGTTATGTCTATGTCACGTTGAGGTAGTCGTCCACCCTCTTTTGCTAGTCTGTCAGCCTCTTCATTTCTAAAGAAATGTGATGGGATCCACTGTATTACAACTTTTTTAAATTTCTGACATAGACCATGGAGTCGCTTAAAAGTCGCTTAAAAGTCGACAGGGTCGACTTCATTGCACCGGGTTTTATCCCATATGGCTCGGCCTCTTTCCGCAGCACGGAAAGCGTCGCACAAAGCACGAACTCCGTAGCTTTTAGCGACGACCCACAGGAGTCTCCGAAACATTTAACTCGTAAACCGAAGGACGCGGCCAGGAATCGAACCCACAACCTTCGGAGCACGAGTCAAACGGCTTGACCACTTCGCCACAGTGGAGTGCTGCTCTTAGGTCAGCTAGTTCTGTGCCGTTTTTGCTCTTCAGTATTGAGACAGCTGACTTTGCATCTGTGAAGATAGCCATTTTCTTTTCTTTATTTTCCTCCATCAAGAGCATTTCTGCTGCAGTTTTCAAAGCTTCTACCTGTTGTGATAATTTGATCGTTTCCAGCTTATGTCGCGTGGTCTAGTGGTTACACACCCGCTACACACTCCAGTGATCCGGGGTTTGTTTCCGGGTCCGGCCAAGGATATGCACTACTGACGAGCTCAAATGAGAGCGAAACTCGAGTCTAGTGCTTCCACATTAGGTTCATACCAGAATACGATCGTATATATAATATTGCATTGTTTTTAACCATTTCCTTCCGCAAAACCACAATGTTCTTCACTAATTTCCATTTGTATTTTCTTTCTTGTTCTTCTCATTATTTTTCTGAGTAGAAGCTTAGTGACATGGTTTATGGGGTTAATTGTACGAAAATCTTCTCGTTCAATTGCTCCTGGTCTTTTCGGTATAGCTATAAATACAGATTTCAGCATATCGCTCAATATTGAGGAATTGTTTATATCGCTCGGTATTGAGGAAGGATTGAGGAACTAAGGCACCAGGAATTCAAAAGGCGCTGGGATGAAAGAGAAAAGAAGAAGCCCAAGAAACTCAGGAGACCAGTAGAATACCCAGATAGAATTACTGACTGGGAGGATGGACCCGGCTCCACGTACTAAATAGAAGACGGAGAGATCTTCCCATGGATGACGGCGGGGTAAAAAATCAAATGGCAGCAGAAATTCAAACTCGAAAGTGAAAACAGGTACATGGAGGAAAATGGAAACTTAGAAACGCTCTACAGAAAATACACAAAAAAGGAGGCAAAAACACCAAATAAAAAGTCCTTGTAAGGACTGCAACCAGTCAAGCCAGACGAGCCAGGAGCCTTCACTAACAGAGATACCACAAAAGGAGACGATCACAAAGGATAGCCGCCGACCAACCCCCAGCTGACGTCACAGACACAAATCAACATAACAAGTCCGAGATAGGACTAACTTGTAAGAGCGCACAAGACAAGAATTAGGGTGAATGAACCCACAAAAACCACGGACATCAACAATAACCACTACTGAAGAGGCAGGTAGAATTAGGCCGAATTTGGAATTTTTGTTTTGAAAACTGGAATTGGAATTGGAATTGGAATCGCTCGGTAAATATCCTCTGCTGTAAATAACATTCAACATTTTGGTTATTATCCATCCATTATGTGCCATGCCGATAAGCGTGGGCGGTCATGTTTTGTCATCTCACTCGATAACCAGAGTAGTGGATCAGCACTGTGTTCCTGTCTCGACCATGCAACGTGGCTAAGCCATTTACTTCTCGGTCTTTCCCTTTGTCTCTTCCCTTCGATCTTGACAATTGCCACCAAGTTCTCCAAGTCATTTCTTCTCATAACATGCCCAAACAATTTAGACTGTCTACGTCTAATGACTCTAATCAGTTTACGATCTTCATTTGCTTCTTGAAGTACATGTTCATTGGTTTTTATTTTTTTTTTTTTTTTTGTCTGTCCATGGTATTCTTTGCATTTTCCTCAGAAACCACATTTCCACAGCCATCGGATGATTCTTAATCTGTTTGCTCATTGTCCACGCTTCACGTCCATACAAAAGCACAGGTTCTATGTAGCACCTTAACATTCATTTTTCTCGTTGCAAATGACATCTTTTTATTGGTCAGTATGTTTTCCATCTTGCAAAAGACTACCTTCGCCATGGCGATTCTTGTTCTTATCTCTTCAAGGCATGTCCCATCAGATACTATGACTATTCCGAGATAGTTGTACCGATTCACCTGTTTAAGAATATTCCCATTTACTTGTATATTATATTGTGGTATTTCCTTCTTCATAGTGATAAACAATTAGGGTTAGAATTAAACTGTAAGAAGTCACAGATTATGGTTCTCATCTAGAATTGAGCTCTTAAGAAGGAGAAGGACATCAGCTGCACCAACTTTTGTCCGACCTCTAATTCCCACCGTTTTTCAGGCAGAAATGTCATCTCAATTGAGGATGAATCTGTGGTCAACGTTGGAGACGGATCCTGTTTTATCTCATCATGACATTTTCCAGGTTGTCCATGGTATGCTCCTTAATGTATGACACGCCAATAACCTAGTTACATTCCATCGCTTCGCTAGACATATACATAGTGTACAAGTTCCGATGCCGGGAATGGCATGTGTCCAGATTTTTAACGGTTTTCCCTGAAAATTCAATGAGTTCACTCCTAGTGACTTGGATCCTAGTACACCAGAGATATTACACTATCGAACAATAGACTAATGTCATATTGACACAAGACAATGGCTCTCATTGGTCTGCGATTGAGTGGACTAATAAAGATCATTGTTCTCAAACAGTTGACTCTTTATATGGTAAAGATCACTGCAATTTCAGTAGTTGATTCGTTATACAGTAAGAAACCCTACATTGCGCAGTGGAATCTCATATATTACTGATCTGCAAGGTATATTTACGTGACCTGGCCAGTCATGTCCTCAAAGTCAGTAGATAGCTTCCAAAAATTCCAATCAATAATGGTAAGTAAGAAGCTATACCCACATATTCACACCCCTCCAAGGTGGTTGTGATAATAACGCACCTCTACTGAAGTAGGAACGCCTTATATTCGCCATTCGTAAACGTTTTGCTTGTGGGCGAGAGATAACGGATACCTCCAGCCACTCAAAGCACTTAGCTAGAGCGTTGCTGGTATACAACCAGTTGGAAATTCCATTTGGGATTCTAGCTTAGTAGATGTTACAGTCTAACTGCATCTACAAAATTAGTTTCTACGTTGGAAACGGCTAACAAAATGATGAAGGCTGGCGCGGTCAATCTACGACAAGTCTGAAGTGGGATTGCTCGCTATTTCAACTATATAGCAACTAGAGAGAGAAATGCTGTCACTTCTCATAACACATCAGAATAGAGGCCGAACGGAATGAGAGAAACTCTACCGGGAGTGCACCTCTGAATCTATGGTAATGATTACAGAAATAAGTCAAGGAAATATAGTGGGAATTTGCTACCATCTGCGAACACAAGAGGCTTATTGGGAGGTAGACTTGTGTCCTACGCTAACCCAAGATCTGCAGTAGTAGATTTTAGTCTTCTTAACAAGTTCTGCAATGGTAACTTTACACAGGCCAAGTCGTACGGATGTAGTAGAGTTCAACCGGAAGTCATTGTCTCTGCTCCGGTGCTGGTCAAAAATGTTACCCAGTTCCATATACCAGTATTAATGTGGAGAAAGAGGTGCAGCCAATACTCTCTCATGGAATTATCATTCTCCTGTTGGCGGAGGAATGAATGATGGTCTATTGAGAGACATATGGAATAATTACCATTCTCTTCAAACATCATCTAGAAGTTGGTTTAATTGCAAAGCCATTACTTCTCATAACGAATCTCAATGGTCTACTCATGCTTTGAAAGTGTGTGACTCAGAGAGATAATTCATCATGGACAGGACAAATATCGTGGAGATTAACCGCTGGGGCATTATCAGGGATGAATTGGAGAGCGGTTCACAGATGAGTGTGGTCATAACTCTTCATACTTCCAGTGACTTAATGAAACTTCATGCTATACTAACTTCATGGTCTTTGTATATGCCACAAAATTCATGACTGATGGGTGAATATTGGAGCAGATTTGTTTTTTTAGGAAAAGAATCATTTAGTTCCAGATGCACAACTCTAGTTGGAGTGATGGAAGATAAGGAGTAAATGATGAACCCACTTGATGGATCTGGAAACTGTGGACGCTTGACCTATCAGTCACTTATAAATGACCGACTTAAGGGGGAAGCTATGTAACATAATGTCTCCAGACGTCCACATCCCTAATCCACATACATTTCTCAATACTCATAATTTACGAACTTAAGCCATCATAATAACCTATATATTAATATAATCGAATGTTCTAGAACGGGAGAAGGTAGATGAACGGTGGAGGCCCGTCTTTTGATTGGCCGACCCGTGGGCGAGTAACGCGGTTTTGTAGGCCAAACGCCTTCTTAGTCGAGCAGTCGAAGAATTGATTCCAACTAGATAGGATGTGTTAATTATGCAGTGACAAAACATGCCCTAATATTTCTCTAGGATGTAGTCCTCTACTCTTCAGAGAATAAGGAAGATGGAGAGGCCTTCATTTACCAGGACAAACCCATGGAAGTCCTGGGCTCTAACCTTCAATCCTGCTTATGATATGGACACTCCAAACGACACCGCAGGACCTCAGGTCGAAAATACTCAGCCTGAATCCACATTATTTCTAGCCGATGCAGATGGCACTGATAAAGGTTCCATTATAAGCCTAATATGCAGGGATACTCTCCATTTCTGTAAATGTTCCATGGATGTACCTTCAAGATAACTTCAAGAGGTCACCCTAGGTATTTAGAGATCACCTGGTTTCAGCATACCTCTACTGGCTATGGGTGGATGTCAATTGTGTGTACCTGGAGCCCACCATATTTCTCCTCAAGCCAAGATTATTGGAAATCTTGAGGAAGTTCTATTCCAGCTTATTATTAGCTGTAAAGCATTATGGAAAAGGAGGATAGTAATAGAGCTATTCGTTCATTCACAAATGGATTATTAATTAACTAAGTGGTGTAACTTCAGTACCATTCTGTAACCTTGGGGAGATAGGCTGGCAAAGAAGAATGCTGTTGAATATTGGATTTAGATCTCCACTAACTGGAATCGTCAGCACGTCGTGGATGCCACGTACCGAGTTATTGCATTCCTATTGACAGGAGAGGATTATACTCAACGCATGACTACTCCCAGTTGTCAGCTTCTCGGCAGTCTACTCACCATTGAGAAGTCATGATTAACGCTTCATAACCTGTAGGAGGGAATAGACTTACATGGGAACCATCATGGGGGAAACTGCAATGTGGGACCTTCCCAACACACTTCACAGGTGATAACAGGGTGGCTAAGGACCAGAATAGCAGTGTGTCCCTATGCTTGCCCAATACTAGAGTTTACAATTAGTTACCCTCATTGACGGTTGAAGAAGTGATACATGCCTTAATTGAGTGTGGTGTAGGAAGTGTTTATAGATTGGAGATGTGAGGGAAGAGTGTGTTGTTTAAATTGATGCTTTATTGGGTTATTGGGTGATGTATTTTGGTTTTTTTCATAATTATGTCCACTATCTTACACATATAACGATATTGAAGTGTGAAGGGTTGGCAATATGAAGCCTGAGTCTTCACTTGACCCCTAAGAAGATTAATAAAGTTATGATAGTAAGAGAACAGTTTTGAGGTGCTTGTCTCTGTGGTTGTCTTGTACAGTTATTGTGATATACATTACTTTGTGAATGAATTGTCCAACTGTTGTCAAGCATCTTTCATGGTGACTATTTACTCTACTGTTGTTGTTGGTTACAGATATTGTGAAAAGTCATGTATAGATGTTGTCAAGTATCTTTCATGGTGTATGACTTGTTCAGTTGTTGGTGTACCCATTTCCTTGTGAATGTGTGTCCAACTATTGTCAAGACCCTGTCATGTTGATGTCTTGTTCAACCAGTGTAAAGCACAGTTATTGTTGATGTTTATGTTCACTACAATGGTACAGTTGAGTCCAGTTGTCTAATTGGTCATTTGTTCAAGTGTCTTGTGTCACGTGTTGCCTCGAAGTGCCTACACCGGCAACCGTCGAGGTATCAACTCGTAATAATGCAAAACAGCAACGAAGGACGAGGAATTAAACTTGCGTCCTTACCTTGAATACAACGATAACGGCAAAAGTCAAGATATCAAAACGCTACCAGAACTTTATTCCGTAGCAGACATGTGAACATTAAACTCACGCAGACCTGTAGGTTGACCCCTATAGACAGGGTCGGCACCTACTTTACTAATCCACCGATGAGTGTTCAGTCTACTGCGCTCTGCTTGACGCCCTAATCCACTGATTCCATTTAAGCTGTAATTCCACTCTAGGTTTTTTCCGCCCGGTTACTTCACTGCCGTATTATCATCAACAAATCCCTCTCCTGATTCATAGCTGTCTCACGCTCATATCATCGCGTCCAGAGGTCACCTCACACAGATCCCTTGAAACACGTCCTTGTTCGAAATCACAATCACAGCGTCTCCTGTTGCTGTCCTATTACGTTCTCCACATTCTCCTTGGATTCCTATGTTGACGTCCACTTTCGTGTCCGAGTGGGGAATTCCCATTTTCCAATTCATACTTTTCGTGGTGGGCCGTGCCGCCGTATGGCACGTGTGATCATATTAAGAATGAGATCTAAAAGAGGTTAGCGACCAGAGCACAGTCAACAAGATAGATTAGGGACCAGCTTTTCCTTAGTGGCCGTGGCTAACTGCCAAGATCTCTATAACCTAGAAGAGGTATCATCTAATAATAATTCTGTGTTAAACTTAAACTTAGGTCTAATTTCTCACAGTGGGGGTACTCGATGAGCCAAAGTCTAAATGGTTTCACTACAAGGGTTTACGGGAATGATTATCTATGCCTTTAGACAAAACTTGCTGTTACTAACCTGTATCTTTCATAAATAGATATATCTTATAGAACTTCACCCCTGGAAGCTTCTGTAATTATCTATAAACCAACAGAAAACCTCACAACCACCCATGAGTTGAAAGCTGCGTGCCAGACTAGCAGACCTTTCACAGAATCGGGGGGAATATAATAGACATCCGAGTGTAACTTTGGGTCTGTGTACATATCCAGAATTGTATCATCATCAGTGAAGGTAGTTTTCCTCGCTCATGGAGTCACCATCCACAGCCATTGGCAGACTGTACCAGAATGTATGGGGCAGAAATGTAACAAGCCTGCA
This sequence comes from Cepaea hortensis, assembly GCA_963921405.1. NCBI lineage: Eukaryota > Metazoa > Mollusca > Gastropoda > Stylommatophora > Helicidae > Cepaea > Cepaea hortensis. The sequence goes on from OY992893.1 coordinate 24,894,785, forward strand.
AACAAAGCTGAATGTCTGCAAAGCAGTTGTATTATCCCCACTGCTATATGCTTGTGAAACCTGGACTGTTTATCAGCGACACGCTAGGAAATTAAACCACTTCCATACAGGCTGCCTTTGGAAGCTATTGAAGATTAAATGGCAAGACAAAATCCCAGACACTGAAGTTCTAGAAAGAGCGTCCATGCCCAGTATCCACACTGTACAAATGAAGAATGAGAATCGCTGGGCTGGTCAATTAACTCCAGATTAACTCCAGATCACAGGCTCGCTAAACGAATTTTTTACGGCGAGCTGCGCTGTGGTAAATGCTCCTAAGGCGGCCAGGGGGAAACGCTTTAAAGCAGTGGTTCCCAAGCTTTACAAACAGAGGGTCATATCTAATATTTTCGGTAGTTAAGCGAGCCACAACGTTATAAAATTATAAAAGTCGTGCAGTATCATTCTTACCTTTCTTAACTTTCGTTAACAAAATTATGAAACTATAAAAGCACTCAGTGTCAGTACTACACTGCTGTATTTTTTTTTTTTTTTTTTTTTTTTTTTTTTTAGGAATCAAAAGTTCATTTAACAATAAATTTTAAATACTTTTCGAAAATCGCTATTAATATAATTAATTTACGATTGTAACTGTTCTTCAAAACCAGTTACTTAAGTTCAGACGCCAGTTTATCAATGTCTGAGCACAAATCTGTCGTGCTCAATGTCATAAGCGCAGCCAGGTTACTGTCTGTTAGCCTGGAACGATTTTTTTTTTTTTTTTTATAACGGTCATTGCGGAAAATGACTGCTCGCATCTGTAAGTCGAACCAAAACGACAAATGTATCTCTGGGCGAATGAACGCAAATGTTCAATTTGTTCGACAAGCAATAGTCGCCAGAATGAAATCATATGATCAGCTGAAGGTAAATCAGGCAGCTCAAGAAATTTACATCTCAGTGCAGAATTGCATTTCAAATCAATTACTTCGTGCTGAAAGTTTTGCTGTAATTGACAGAGCTTGGCTTCAGGAAATACAAACGAATTTATGAAGAGGGCAACAGTACCCTCCTCTATTGTGAACTCTTGAAATCTCGACTGAAAGATATCCAGAAGACTTTCAACTTTTAATTTGCACTGCAACAAGTCATATTTCTTTTCCACCACAAGAGTTGGAAACGTCTCTAAAGTCCCTTCAGTCAGCTATCCGATAAACAGTCAGTGAAATCTCGTAATGCAAGTCCAAAATGAGGAAATATGCGTAAGCAAACCTTCTCCAGAAGCAAAATCAATCTCCGACCTATCAGTATCAGCCATATTGAACCATATACCTAACACGTTAATACAGTCTTCTCATTTCTTTCTCA
>OY992893.1:24901131-24948631 GCA_963921405.1 Cepaea hortensis
GATACTTATAATATAGTAACATATAAAGGCAGGAAATCAGACCCCTTCCAAATAACATCTGGCTTGAAACAGGGTGATGCACTATCGCCGCTACTCTTCAATCTGGCTCTAGAGAAAGTTGTAAGGAAGGTAAAGGAGGAATGTGATATTGGAGGAACATCCAAGCTGCTTGGTTATGCAGATGATATAGATATTATAGGGCAAAGTGAACAAAAGACATTGGAAATATTGACTCACTTAAAGGAAAAAGCCCAACAGATGGGGCTGGTTATCAACCAAGATAAGACAGAATATATGGTAATTTCAAGAGACGGAATGGCTAGAAACTCTGGCCACATACAAATAGATAATATGACCATTAAAAGAACGGAAACATACAAATACCTGGGTACGATCTTCAACTGCTCCAACATCATAAGGGAAGAAATACAAACTAGAATCAACTCTGGAAATAAGATATACTATGCACTACAACATCTACTAAAATCAAAGGCGCTATCTCGTAACACCAAAATCACAATATACAAAACACTGATCAGACCAGTTGTGCTGTATGGCTCTGAAACCTGGAGTACAACGAAAGGAGACGAAGCCTTGTTACAAACCTTTGAGAACAAAATTTTAAGACGCATCTTTGGACCCATTAGGGATACACAAAGTGGAGAGTGGAAAAGAAGAAGTAACATAGACATTTATGATCTGTTTAAGTCCCCGCTAATCACTGGTATCATGAAGGCTAATAGACTACAATGGCTGGGGCATATAGAAAGAATGGAAGATAATAGGGAAACAAAACTCGCTTACACTCAGGAAATAAATGACCGTAGACCCCGAGGTAGACCAAGAAGGCGGTGGAGAGATAATACATGTACATACCTACAAGCACTTGGAATCAACGACTGGCAAGAGAAGGTCCACCAGAGAGACGAATGGAGACGGATTGTATTTGCAGCAAAGAACCTCAATGGCTCGGAACGCTGAAGAAGAAGAAGAAGGATTTATATGTTACGTGTGTCTGTGTTAATTCAGAATTAAAGGAATATTATGTGATCAAATTAACGCTTGTTCACTGACTGGTGTTTGGGTGTGAGGCATAGTGGTTGATCGGTTGTTCAACATACCATATACACTGACATTTCCCTAGACACAACCATAGCCACTCTATCTGTCACTTAGTCAACATTCACTTTGTGTCAGAGTAGAATTATCTGGGAGGCTTCGTCCGATCAAGAACAATATAGACATTGTTGTCATTCCGTTTATCTGTGAACTCGTCGATTAGAGAGAATACTAACATCAGAGACATTAGTCGGATGCCGAATTACAACAACAATGATGAGGGCTCTCCTGTCAAGAATAAACACCATTTTCATTTTTTTTTTTTTTTTTTTTTTTTTTTTTTAGCATATCCTTTACAGGACTTAGCTGTCAACACCAGCATCTTTCAGCTGTATGTTGATCTCTTGGCAAGATTACGCTCAGTAGTTTGCCATTGCTTTCTGAGCGGCCGGCTCAGTATCCCGCAAGTCACGAGCGGGGGTCGAACCGCCTCAGCTCTCGCTCCGCTACGAGACTCTGCGTGATAAACGGGATTACAGAGAGAAAAAGACAACGCATTTCAAAAGTGTCGGAGAATTAATACAGAGTCCACGAGAAACCAGGTAAAAATATTATTTCTCACTCGGAGTGGGGAGAGTAGACTGGGAAAGGGTGTCCACGGTATAAACACTGGGGTTTCTCCTGTGCGGGAGCTGGCTAGCAGAGAGTTAATGAAAGGCCACCACAGTACATCAAAAACAGCCAGCCCGCGGAAAATACACAACAGACAGTTCAAGTGGACAGTATTGCTGTCGGAGATAAAGACAAAATTAGAAACCAAAGATAACAGAAAGTGAGCAATTTCGTTGGGAAGTCCTGGGCGTGGTGAGACATGTTGTGTATGTGTTGAGGACAACGCACAATGTGGTTGCAGGGCGACAGATTAAGAATTCACCACAGGTAACACGACGGGTGAGGACGGTGGAAATTGTGAGTCTCCACGGACAAATTGGGTTGACAAGAGGGTCAAGACCAGTGTTCAGTACAGGTAGAGTACTGAGAACAGAGAAAACTGACAGTTGCTGATTCACCGGGAGGGGTGACCGAAGGGGGTCGTAACAGTTCCCCACCGCAGCCAGAGTTGGGGAGAGGGTCAGTGCTGTTTACGAGGACAGCGAAGTATGTGTGGATAACGGAAAATTTCCGGACATTACTTTGTTCGCGGCCAGTGTTGGTGCGTGGATTTGTGATAAAGAAAAACTGAGGTACTAACTGAGATGACCTTGTGCGCCAAGGCCGTTTACCAGGGAATGTGACGGGGAAATTTCCATTGAGAATAACAAGGTGTTTTGCTCCGAAACCAGGAGTTACGGTCATTGTTCTTAACGTTTTTGTGTGTGTCATCATCGGGTCATCGGGAAACAATCCACAACAATCATTCAGGTGCCGTCTTCGTAAGTATGAGCGCATTTCTCTACCAAAAAAAGACTTGCAAAACGGATTTAAAGCGCTGGATTATTTACTGCCATTCGTTGGTTTAACCTTTTCGGCAACAGTGAAGCCATACCATCACTTCAAAGCGACAACGACTACGCAGTTAAACATTCATTGACTGTAAAGGTATTTTCGTCTCCCCAAAACGCAACAAAAACCCTATATTTCTGGCAGAACAAGAGCGTTCACATACATTATACAATCACAGGCCAGCTCCACAGGGAGGGTTACAAAAACGGTACGGACTGGGTAGAGACAAGGTGGTGGGATAATTACTATCATCTTCAACTTTTACGACAGTCGAAAATCGTGTCACCACGTCAACAAAAAGTGACAACGCATCAGAACACTAGTTCATTGTGGGAATCTAACGTCGTAATCTTTTCAAAACAGTAACGATAGACATTTCCAGGCGATTTTCGGATACTAGTGAAAACAAACTAAGGACTTTTGTGAGATTCTACCATCGCACTGTTGTTGGCTTCCCTTTCTTGTTTCTGTTTCTCTCATCGTCCTAAGTATTGTTGTTGTGCGTTACGTAATTATTTGTATGTGGTCCAGTGGTCGTAATAAGTAGGATATTTTTGCATTGTTTCGCGACGTGCGGGAGACAAGGCAAAGGTGAATTGTCTAGGTGCACATTGTATGTTGTTGAGAGGCAGATGACGAGTCAGTTTGTTTTGTGCTATTGAGCAATTGGGTCGTCTCGATATTATACACGGTGTCCAAGTGTCTATCGTCAGATATATGTACATTATTCATTTTATATTTGTTCTTTTTACTGTTTTCTCTTGACTGTTACATACGATATTTGATTTATTTGGATATATGGTATTGTTGTAATTCTTATGTTAAAACAGCTTCTATCTAGATGGTATATTTCCGTTTATATTAAGAGCACGGTATGGTCTTTCATGGGCATGTTTATGTCAGTGGTTTTTATTTCTATGTAATCATCCGTCTGTGTTTCACCAGCCTATGCGTCTAGCGTCTAATATTTGGCACTTAGTGGGTATCATTCATTGGTGTATTTATATGTATGTTTAAAACTATTTCTAGGAATTGTTCTACAGTTATTTGATATATAGATACGAGGGAGTATAGTTAATATTCCCCCCTCACTACCTAGTGCTTGTAGAGTGACTGGGTGAGTACAGAGTGATATTTTAGCACTACAAATTTACGTACAGTCTGAGTGGTTGTGTACTTAGGGAAAGTACACAAAGACTAGCAACAGAGTCTTTACATTTATAGTTGCGAACAGACAGCAACGGGTCCACAAGTAAAAGATGCCTACTTTAATGGAATATATTGAAGCAGGTGAAAGGTTAGGCCTGAAAGGTAAAGAGTTGCAGGAGTTTGCAGAAGCAAAATTGAAAGAAGTTCAACACTGGGAAAGAGAGGAGAGGCATAATGAACGCGAGGCAAAACGCCTACAGGAAGAAAAGGTAGCTGAAGACAAGCGTCTACAGGCGGAAAAAGAGATACAATTGAAACTAGAAATAGAACAACAAAAACACCTACAGGAAGTAAGGCTAGCTGAAATAGAAAACAAGCGTCTACAAGAAGAGAGAGAGACACAAATGGAACTTGAAAAGTTAAAACAAACAAATGCGGTGGAAATCGAGAAAGAGAAGATTAAGATGGAAGCGGAAATTGCACTCAGAAAACTAGAACTATCTTCGAAGTGTCAAAGTGAGGAAAGCAGAAGACCTTCGCAGTCGTCACAACGATTGAAATTGCCATACTTTACGGACTGAAACACCTTGGAATCTTATTTGTCGAAATTCGAAGCATCAGTGAAAGTGTTAGGCATCCCAGAAGGCGAGTATGCGATTAGACTGGGCGAGTATTTAAAGGGTAAGGCCCTAGATACAATGTTCAATTTACCGTTAGAAGAAAGAAACAACTACACTATCTTACGTCAACGTTTGCTTACAAAGTTTCAACTAACTGAGCATGGCTATAGAACAAAGTTTAGACACTTAGGACCAGAGACAAATCAAGATTTCACAGATTTTGTTAACACAGTAAAGAACACATTTAACAAATGGATGGAGCTTGCAGAAGTAGGGAAAGATTTTAATAAATTAATGGATTTAATGTTAAGAGACAAGATAGTATATGCATGCAATACAAACTTAGTAGCTTTCTTTGAGGAACGTACGCCAAAGGACATAGATACAATGTCACAGTTAGGGCAAAACTACATGACTGCACATCCAAACAGTTCTATAGGCAGACAAATTGATGAGGAAATAGTCTGTGCAGCGTATACGAAACAGGACCAGAATCCAGTTATTAGACCAAGATCAAAAAGTGTAGATTTAACACAAAGATATAAGGAACAAGAACCTAAAGACAATGGTTTCCGTGGCAACCATTTTTGCAGAGCAGGACGGTACCCATACAAAAGAGGGAACTTTCAGAGACGTCCAAATAGTTATGCCGGATGCTGGAATTGTGGGAGCTGGAGACACAAGGCAGCACAGTGTGATGTACAACCATCCAGTGAGCCAACGAGTAACGTAAGGAAGGAGATCATCTGTTTCATGTGTGGCAAAAAGAGGCACGTCATCCATCAATGTAGGATGAGAGAAACGGAGCATTCTAATGCAGCACAAGTGATTGAGACTATCAACAATGAAGATTGTAGTGGGTGCAAACCTCTTTTTGAAAAAGACGGTCAGCCAGTCTTAGTGTGTGGACATACAGTGAAAGCAGGATCAGCAGTCCATGAAGGTGGAAGCATGAAGATGCACCAGGGTTTCGTTAATGATAGGCCAGCGTTAACAATTATGGATTCCGGATGTACATCCATCGGGGTTAAAAAGAGTTTAGTGCATCCCTCGGATTAAACAGGGAAAAAGATTAGGTGCATAACATTTAATGGGACAGTAGAATTCTACCCATTAGCCGTGATAACAGTAAAAACACCATATATCACAGGAAAGGTAACAGCGTGTGTTCTAGACGCACCAGTGGCAGATCTGATCATAGAAAATGTGCCAGGAGTTAAAGATTGTACAGAAGAAGAAGTAGTTTATTGGGACCAGAAACATAGGTTAAGTAGTAACGAGGTAGTTACCAAAAGAAAACCTAAATTAGAGAGTATAGCTGAAGAAAAAGAGGCACTTGAAGTAGACACAGAGGACAAGGAAAGGACAGTTGAGCAGGTGAGAATGGATCTCAAATATAGCTGTAGGGAATCCCAAAGACAAGATACTATTCTCGACAAATGTTTCCAGGGGGGTAGTAAAGTGAGACATAGACAATCAAAGAAGGGTAGATGGTGCTTCGGAAGGAAGAACAAGGGTCTCACTCACCAGTTTTCAGATGGCGGAACTGCACGTGGGCAAGTAATAGTACCGTTAGCACATAGAGACCAATATACTAGAACAGCTCAGGATAGGGCATGTGCAGGGCACATAGCAGTAAAGCGTAAGCAGCATAGAGCAGGATGCCAGGGATATTGGCCAGGATTTAATAAAGAGGTCAGACTAAACAGAGACTCCAGTGTAACGGTACATTATGCAGATTGCAAAGTTAAGGCAGTCCAAAAGAGTGGTAACGACATCACTGAAACAGGATTAGCATACAGATGTTTTAAAGATATAGGAAACATGAGGCATGGGTACATGAAGGGTAGACACAGCATCGACAGGAATCAGAGGTTGGTTGATGCAAGAAAAGAACCACCTGATATATGGTCGGTACACAAACTCTCCAGATAGTTGATGGAAGACAGAGGCAATGCAGTGCCTCGACATTTATTCATGGACCAGTATTAGCACTGTTACATGGTGTGTGGGCTATTGCAGAGAGGAATAGACCTGCGGGTACACAAAGATTATGTTTTTTATGATGTATTAATTATTATGCAATGTTTTAGTTCATGCATTGGTACACAATATAAAAAGGTGGTTGTATTGATGTGTAAAGAATATGGGAGTTTACTATGAGTATTTGATATATTATTTAGTGTGGTAGCTAGAGTAAGTTGGATTTATACTTACGACTACCCAGGCAATGTGTCTGGGTCACATATTTGATAAGTATTAGTCTCCCATCATTTGAAAACGATGTTTTCTTTTGAGGAGGGGGTAGTGACACATGCCTGGGGTAATTGACATTAAGATCATTGTCCTGGATAGCAAGGATACACATAAACAGTTCACGAGATAAAAAAAGGGCGGGTAGTAAGTTCCCCAGAGGGCGAAAATGAGAAGACAGTAATTGAAGGGGGAGCTGAGAAGAGGTCAGCTGGCTAGGATAATAGTGAGGCAGACAGTTGGAGCAGTGAGGTGGTGTTTGTGTGGGTCATTGTGAGGGGTTCATAGAATGGTTTAAAAGACAGGGACAAAGATTGATGGGGGACAGTTGATGTTTGGACTCCGAGCTGAGAGGGAGTTGTGTTGAGACCGGATTATGAAGAGGTCGTGGTCGGAGAAAGTGGAGAATTGTGACGGAGTTAGGAAGAGACTCCGCACTGTGGGTTCCAGGGATAGTGAGTGGAATTCGAGACCCAAAGTGGGTTACTTTGAGTCGGGCCTAGAGAGAGGCTAGTATACCTGTCGTGTGGGATGCGATGTAGTAGGCCTTGAGAGGCAGTGTTATTCAAAGTGTTCCATTGGGATGGAGATATATTCTGAGAGAATTATTGTTCCTGGATTTATATGTTAAGTGTGTCTGTGTTAATTCAGAATTAAAGGAATATTTTGTGTGCAAATTAACACTTGTTCACTGCCTGGTGTTTGGGTGTGAGGCATAGTGGTTGATTGGTTGTTCAACATACCATATACACTGACATTTCCCTAGACACAACCATAGCCACTCTATCTGTCACTTAGTCAACATTCACTTTGTGTCACTAATTCAGGACAAGCATTGGGGAATGCAGATAGCAGACGTTGTAATTCTTCCTCAGAGTAGGTCGTAATTGTAGAATAATCTGCAAAAAGCAATTCTCTGATCAGTACCCTCCTAATTTTGGTATTGGCCTTCAATCTCTGAGCATTGTAGAGTCCGCCATCTGAGCGTGAGTGAATGTATATATCACCAATACCATACTGATCACGAAAGGCATATTTCAGTAGAAGTGACAAGTATATTCCAAAGAGGGTGGGAGCTAGTACACAACCTTGCTTAACTCCACTCTTTATTTCAAACTCTTCTGAAGTTGTACCATCAAATTTTATCGTACCCTTCATGCCTGTGTGGAACGATTCCACAATGGACAGAAGAGTTGGTGGGCAATCAATCGTTTTTAGTGCCTTGAGCAGACCCTCACGACTGACCAAATCGAATGCCTTTGTGAGGTCGATGAAGGCAATAAACAGTGGTTGATTCTGCTCACAGCATTTTTCTAGCATTTGTCGCAATGAGAATATCATATCAATGGTAGACCGGTTCTGTCGAAAGCCACACTGTGATTCGGGGTAGACTTGATCTCCCAGGACTTGAAGTCTGCGCAAAACAATTCTGGGAAATACTTTTCCAACAATACACAGAAGTGAGATACCCCTATAGTTGTTGCAGTCGCTCCGATCGCCCTTGTTCTTGTACAGTGTTATGATGCTTGAATCTTTGAAATCCTGTGGGACCTGTCCTTCTCGCCAGCATAGCTCTATTAGCTGGTGGATCTGTAGAGTGAGTGTGTCTTGCCCACTCCTGATAACCTCTATTGGAATCACATCGTTACCTGGAGCCTTGCCTGGTGCAAGTTCATTAATAGCACACTTAATTTTTGGTATGGTGGGAAGTGTGTCCAGGTGGTCAAGAGTAAGCAGGGCATCTATGGCGTTGAGGGCATCATGCGCTAGTTTGGTCTTGCTTGAGTAAAGCTCCAAATAGTACTCCACCCATCTATCCATCTGCTGTTTCTTATAAGTGATTTCTCCAGTCAAGGTTTTCAGTGGTGCACTTCTTTTGATCATTGGACCACAAGGCTTTCTTTATCCCCTTCATACATGTTTCTGATGTTTCCCTTATCACTTGCATTTTGAATGTACTCGCATAACTTGATCCAATAGTCATTTACACACTGCCTGGCAGCCTTTTGCACATCCTTCCTAGCTTCCTTTAGCTTACTGAGAGTGTTAATCGTTGTTCTTTCCTTGTTTCTAAAGATGGCCAACTTCTTTTTATCAATCAAGGGCTTCAGTGTCTGGCTGTTTGCCGTAAAGTAGTCCTGCTTCTTATGATCTACAATGCCATAATCTCCCACCGCTGCTTAAGAGTTTCGTTAAGTTTACTTCACTTTTGACTTGCTGTACAATTTATTGATGTATCAGTGAAAACTCTTTCAAGATACTGTTGGGACTCAAAGCACTTATCAGGATCTTGGGTGTTAGAAATATTAATCCTGAGGTTAAATCCCCTTTAGTCTCAGTCTAACCCTCGCAACAACTAAAGAATGATCAGTATCATAATCAGCACTATGGTAACTTCGAGTTAATGATGTTTGATTCAAGTGTTGTCTCCGTGTGATGATGAAGTCTAGCTGATGCCAATAGCCTGATCTTGGGTGTTTCCTTGTGACCTTATATATATGGCTCAGTCTCTTTCCGCAGCACGACGCTTTCGGCAGCCTGCACTGTGGAAAGAGACTGACTCATATGGGATAAAAATCCGGCACAATGAAGTCGACTTTTAAGTGACTTTTTTAATACATGAAACACACCATTTTTTTACACGTAACATGAGAAAAACATAAATACTGAAACAAAATCACATTATGGAATAGCAAATGACTTGTTTAATGAAATGGCTGTTGTTACAATAGTTGTTACAATCAGTAAAAATTACTTAGAGAGATGTCTATTTAGAAACATGCCGGACCAGGTTGAATCTACTAATATCTTTACTGTGACAATTCCATGAAATTTGATCAGTTGTACATCATGTACGTTTTAGGATGTGATTACACAGATCACCACATCTCAACACATACTAGAATGAAACAGTTATGGTACTGTAATCATAGCCAGCTAAGAGAGATTCAAACCTCGCTTGGCGATGTAAGTTTGAATCTTTGCGACTAAAGTACTATACAACTACGGTACAATAGCTATCTAAGACAACATACAGACTCATGGAATCACAGAAATATTGTATGTACCATACAAACTCCACATGCAACAACAGATAGTTTTAAAATACAAAACACAACTTTCGTATCACACAGCAAGAAGGACTAGTGACAACATCTGAAACTAGCTGTATACATTTTACAGAACTCAACAAATGTCCAATCTCCTACAGCTCTAACTCAGTGGTTCTCACAGTGGGCAGTTCTGCCCCAGAGTTCCATAGGGTGTTTGTAAAGTCTCACAACACTTTGTATGCAGAAAAATTTTGAAAAATTAAGTACATGACGTCATGAAAAAATGTGCTCCACATTAGTCCAATGTGAAGCAATATGCAGCGAATGGCTGTTGTCTGCTGGAGTAATTCATTGCACTCCAAGCAGAATGGTGTTATCAATGGAAGAAAGAATTCTTTGGGTTGAATATGTGTTTTGAAGTGGAGGTAGATACACATGGATGGTTGTTCAAAGATTTATAGCAAGATTTCCTGATAAACATCCTCTTCGCATTACGGTTAGAAATGTGTTGAATAAGCTATAATGAATACTTTTTTGGTATTTTCCAGCTTCCACAATATAACGTTAGACCATAGCAGTGACTACTGTAACTAATTTAATGAATTTGTTTGCACATTTTTTAATGACATCATGTACTTAATTTTTCACAATTGTTCTACATACAAAGTGTAGTGAGACTTTACAAACACCCGGTATATTCTCAACTGTGTGTTTGTACATAAATTTAGTCCTAAATTCTCAACTTTGTGTAGCATAAGAATTTGAGTCCTTTATTTCTCAACTGTCTCCTATATGTTACTAGGGTCCATAAATGATGCAAGGAATATCAAAACAGTAATCTACCATGCATGTCATAGGAGGCAACTAAGGCATGAGGCTGGCAACCTCAATCAGTAGAAAACTTGAGCTGAAAATTCCAACCAATCATGACGAAGCGTGGCATTAATTGCTTCAGGACCTGTGCTTTAAAAGGAGATAACCGGCAGATGGAGAGAAGAACAGATTCATAACTGTATTATTTCACAGGCTAGTGAACTCTGTTTCAGAAACTGATAGAAGTAACACCGGGTCAGCAATTAGAGTAATAACTGTCTGGGACAGAAGCAGCTTAAATAACATCAGAGATAAAGTGGCGTAGTAACAACAATGTAGGACTTATGAAATATTATTATTATCTAGATCTAGAATGGAAGATAATAGGGAAACAAAACTCGCTTACACTCAGGAAATAAATGACCGTAGACCCCGAGGTAGACCAAGAAGACGGTGAAGAGATAATACATATACAGACCTACAAGCACTTGGAATCAACGACTGGCAAGAGAAGGTCTACCAGAGAGACGAATGGAGACGGATTGTATCTGCAGCAAAGAACCTCAATGCCTCGGAACGCTGAAGAAGAAGAAGAAGATCTGGGTTGGTTCATGCAACAAATGCTTGGAAAAAAAATAGTCAAAGTTTGCTTCAGGGCTCAGCAAAAGAAGTTAGGGCACCTATCAAGTAAGTGGAGGATCTTTGTCTTCACCTTTCAGTGTATTGGGCATATGGTGATGGTCCTATATTTGTATAGATCAATCAGAACTGGAGGCGTGCTGTGCTCAATATCACAGCAGTTATCTTTGGTTTCCAGGGTATTCTCCTGGTATCCATTTCAGGCCGTGTCCACTTAGAAAATATTCCAGCTTTTACAGAGATTTAAAAACATGACCACCGAGCTGGCAGGCAAACTTATCTATTAAGAGAAAGTTTTTAAAAATGGCCCAAATAACGGCCAGCAGTCTCTCACAAGATCCCATTCTAACAGTAGACACAGGCAGGAGAACACATAACTACCACATTTAGACTCCATAAAGGACACTGTAGACCATAAACTTATCTCTACAAAATGACAGCCACCCAAACTGACTGGTGGATAAGCCAAAATAGACCCTGAGACTCCAGAACACATACTGGAAATGTGCCACCGTTTGGTGATTTGGGACCTAACACGTGGCCCCAGGAGACCACAATGGGAGAAAAACTGGGGGCACCCTTGATTCTCCTGCGGGTGGCTGAAGTGAAGGAGACAACTCATCTCTTTCTTTAACTCTTTATTTGTTCTGTGCTGATGAAGGCTTTGGCCGCAACGTCTATTTTGTTTCTTGCAGTTGTGCTCTAGTAAAGCTCACAATCTACTTCTCGTTTTTCGGTGATTCATTCATCTCTTTCTTTAGGCTACTGGGCATAGAAAACCTCATTAAGGAAGGATGAGAGAGATATGGATGAGGAGCTGGAGGGCAGAGGTGGGATTGAGTTGAGCAGAGATGAGTTAAGACATGATGTCACAGCACTCTGGACATTCTCAAATGTGCTTTATCCTCATCTGCAACAGCCAGTGAAGGGTCTTAGCTACCAGTAATAGTCTGATTCTGTATCCATCTGGCATTTCTTCACAGTAGAGATGGAAGAAATAGATCAATAGAATGTGAGAAACTGCCATATTAAACTTATTTTCAATTGGGCAACCGCAGCTGTGTACATCAATACAAATTCATTTACAAGGTTGAGCTAATAAAAATAGTATTTACAATTATGCGTACCATACAGTTAACAATATAAATATTACATGCCAGATAGATTTTAACACACTCAATCTACTTTCCAGAACTGGCATAATTGTTAGTAGCATAATTACAGAATTAACATTAACCCTTCTGGTTCCAGACCTTTGTTTTCATAAAATAATAACACTAGAACAGAAATAGAGAAATAGAGGGTGACCGGAGGAATTTTAAAAAAGCAACAACTACAAGAGAAAAATTTTGTACCAGGTTCCCGATATTTTGATCTGTGTATGTTTTCTGTACAACTATCAGCCCACTTACCTGCATGTGACAGATTGCATTTTACACTTTATAAAAGAAGGCTTAAAATATCAACCAATTACGTCTCCTTCTAATGGAGTGATAGAACAGCTATAAACAAAGATGTACAGAAGATTAGGAAAACTTTGAGAAAACATGTTGTCTGTGAATATCAAAATAGATGAAACAAACAAACACGCTCCTAGTAATAATATTTGAACAGACTGAAGATTGGATCTGTTTAGTCTTGAGAAGTCTTGCAGGTGATGGAAAATAGGGCAGACGAACTTTGCACTGTTAAAGGCTAGGAGGACAGTATTTGGGCCTCATAATTCCAACCACTCAAGATGGGAGAAACTTTTACTGAACTTTCTGTTTCATTTTGTTCTAGTTACAAATCTTAAATAGTCCATTTATGACTACAGTTTTAAAAACCATGGGAACAATTAAGTCCTTATGTGACACAACTACAGCTCTGTTGTCAAGGCAAAAGGACAAATGTATGTCTCCAATATTTAAAACTGACAACACAAGAAACAAATGCATAGTTTATGGATACTACATTTTCTCAAATTGGCTGACTCCTTACTAGACAGACAATAATTTGTTACAATGCATCTCAAAATAGACATAATAACCAAGATCCATGCCATTTTTTCTGAATAACAAAAAATATATTGTGAACATAATTACAGCATGTAAAAATTAATAAATAAATTGCATAGCTCTGTTCAGCCAATTGAGTTTTGACATTTCAGCTTGGTGTCTTAGCAGTGGCTAGAAGCAGGTAGTGGCTAGAAGTAGGTAGAGACCAGAAGTAGTTAAGAGACTAGAATGAGGTAGAGACTAAAAGCTGGTCATGGCTAGAAGCAGGTTGTGGCTAGAAACAGTTAGCGGCTAGAGGTAGCAGGTCATGACAGGATAGCAGGGATTGTTTTATTAGCAATTAAGATTTAGGTATTTCTAGACAGATATTGCTTTCTATCTGGAACACCATGATACACACAGACACATGCCAGCTGGTGCAAGCTCACACACACACACAAGATTTTATACAGAGAGAGAGATACGGTATAATAGACTGACAGGCATAATCAGAGATAGACAGACAGACAGATATAATGAGGAAGAAGTAGAATAAGAAAGAGACTGCGATAGAGACATGATGTAGTTCAATGTAACACACACATATAGCCACGAGACAGGAAGACAGACATGACGGCAGGCAGGCAGACAGACAGACATGCCAGCAGGCAGACAGACAGACAGTATAAAATATAATTAACCAGACCAGAAAGCAGTGTAGATTTTAGCATGTCACATATTCCTCACTAAACAAAACAGTTGAACATGTAATCCTACATTCTGACAGCTCAAACACATCACACAGCAGAGTTTACAACAACATGGCTGATCTGCCAGTGAAGATTGACATAGATCTTATTATGCAGACTATAATACACGGTGTTTGTAAAGTCTCACTACACTTTGTATGGAGAACAAATTTGAACAATGAAGTACATGACATTATCAATAAATGTGCTCAAGTCCAAAATGAAGCAATATGCAGCGAATGGCTGTCGTCTGCTGGAGTAATTCTTTGGATGGACACATATATCCCCCAACATTAATTAAAACAATATATACTCTTATTCAAACAAGTCGTATCTGCCCGAAAATAACGGCCAATAAAACAAAGAAATTACTGTTTTCTACAGCTTAAATTTCTTAATTTTTCACCATCCAGTGTGGCTGTTTCATCCACCTACTAAGGTTAAATGTAACTCAGCACGTTTATTTTCCTCCTCGGACACTGTTATACTAGATACAATTGAAGGTGAGGGGGTAATAGACCTGAATACCGACCTGCAAAATGTCTACGTCTAATGCGATCTCATTGCGGCGAGACCAGTCGGAGACGTCATGGTCCCACTACTAAGGACGGTTCCTATCACGAATCAGCTCGCGACCGCAGTGTTTCGCGTCTATGACAAACCTCACTACATACCGCTGAGACGTTACTCCTTCGACACGGTGGAAATACTTCTAACCAGTGATACGGGCACAAAGGTCTCATTCACTACCGGGACTTCAGGGCTGATGTTACATTTTCGAGTTCGGAAGAGATCAGACCAAGAATAATGGTGAAATACGTGGCGTTACGTCGAAACCCCAGACTGTCCGAAGACATGATGTGCACGACACTCAGATGATTGATGCCCCGGTTATCTACAATACTCAGATATCAGCCCACCAAGCAGGAGACCAGTCTTATGACTACATGCTAAGTGACATGTACATACCAGGCTCCCAGCCGAAAAAACCAACCTACTCAGACAATGATGTGAAGAAATCCAGAAAACAACATACAATGTGTATAGCTCTGTATGTGACAATAATATGTTGTGATGATACTATGTACACCAGCTCATATCACATCATCCATTTCGTATAATGACATTATGCATTTTTCATTCTTGTAAAATGTACTGAAAATACAGTAAAATGTACTGAAATACTGTAAAATAAACAGGCATATATTATAATTACGTCTTGGATGTTGAATTTTTTAGTGTTTAAGGTGTATACAATTGTCATGTGACGAGAGAATGAAACATCCATCCATCCATCATGTGCCATGCTGGTAAGCGTGGGCGATCATGTTCTGCCATCTCACTCGATCACCAGAGTCGTGGATCAGCTCCGTGTTTCTGTCTCGACCATGCCACAAGGCCAAACCATCCAGGTACTTGATTCTAGGTCTTCCCCTTGGTCTGTTCCCCTCGATCTTACCAGTTGTCACCAAATTCTCCAATCCATTTCTTCTCATAACATGCCCAAAAAATTTTGACTGTCTACGTCTAATTTCTCTAATCAATTTACGATCTTCATTTGTTTCTTGAAGGACTTGTTCATTGGTCTTTCTGGCTGTCCATGGTATTCAAGAAATATTTCAAGAAAACTAAGGAAACGGATTAACCAAATTAGGGAAAATTGTTGACCATAGTCTGAAATAGCTCAACCAAAATTATGAAAAGTAGGAAACTTTGCAAAAAGTAGGAAAATCTGTTACCCAAAAGGAAAAATTATTTGGCTACATTTCAATCAAAGTTATGAACAGTAGGAAAATTTGTTAACCAAAGGGCAATAATCTTGGCCAAGTAAGAAAATGTGTTAACCAAATGCGAAAAGTTTGGCCAAATTTCATCCAAACTTTAAAAAAATCTCAGTCAAACTTATAAAAAGTAGGAAAATTTGTTAACCAAAGTGAAAAATTTTGGCCAAATTTTCCAACAAACTCATAAAAAGTAGGAAACTTTGTTAACCAAAATGTGAACAGTTTGGTCAAATTTCAACCAAACTTATAAAAATCTTAGTCAAACTTATAAAAAAAAAAGTAGGAACATTTGTTAACCAAAGTCAAAATTTTTGGCCAATTTTCAAACACACTCATAAAAATTAGGAAAATCTGCTGAAAAGTCTGGAAAATTTTCAAACAAAAACTCATAAAATGTAGGAAACTTTGTTAACCAAATGTGAAAAGTTTGGCCAACCTTCAACCAAATCCATAAAAAGTAGGAAATTTTGTTGACCAAATGTAAAAAATTGTGACCAAAGTTCATCCAAACTTATAAATATCTCCCCCAAACTTATGAAAAGTGGATAATTTTGTTGTCCAGGTGTGAAAAGTTTGGCCAAATTTCAAACAAACTCATAAAATGTAGGAAACTTTGTTAACCAAATGTGAAAAGTTTAGCCAAATTTCAAACCACACTTATAAAAATTGGAAATGTTAACCAAACGTGAAAAGTTTGGTCAAATTTCACCCAAACTTATGAAGGGTAAGAAACTTTGTTAACCATATGTAAAAAGATTGGCCAAAGTTCAAACAAACTCATAAAAAGTAGGAAACTTTGGTAATCAAATGTGAAAAGTGTGGACACATTTCATCAAAAACTTATGAAAAATATGAAATTTTGTTAACAAACTATGAAAAGATTGACCAAATTTCAAACAAAACTCATAAAAAGTAGGAAGCTTTGTTAACCAAATGTGAAAAGTTTGGCCACATTTCAACCACATCCATAAAAAGTAGGAAGTCTTGTTGACCACATGTGAAAAAAGTGTGGCCAAAGTTCAACCACACTTATAAATAACTCACCCAAACTTCTGAAAAGTAAGAAATTTTGTTGTCCAGATGTGAAAAGTTTGACCAAATTTCAAACAAACTCATAAAAAAGTGGGAAACTTTCTTAACCAAATGTGAACAGTTTGGCCAAATTTCATGCAAACTTATAAAAAGTTGGAAACTTTTTTAACCAAATGTGAAAATTTTTGGTCAAGTAAAGAAATATTACATCCAAAACTTATTAAAAGTAGTAAATTTTCTAAACAAAATATGAAAAATATTATCCAGATTTCACCCAAACTTATAAAAAGTGGGAAAATTCCTTATTAAAATGGGGAACAATAACTCACATTGTCATTTTACATCCCCAACTTCGTAGAGATATTCGTCTGTCCCCTATGCAATAAACAGCAGTATTTCAGAAAATTTAATGTATCTTATGTAATAAGTCACTATGGTTGAATGAAAACATAAAATTTCAACAATAAAATTGTACAAAAATTAACAATTAAATTTCTACATGAAACATTCATTTTGGAAACATAAAGAGAAATGTAATTGTTACCTTTTGTACAATTTTATTGTCGAAATTGTATGTTTTCATTCAACCATAGTGACTTATTACATAAGATTCATTTAATTTTCTGAAAAACAGCTGTTGATTGCATAGGGGACAGACAATATGTTTCATTCTCTCGTCACATGACAATTGTATACACCGTAAACACTAAAAACATTCAGCAACCAAGACTTAATTATAATATATGCCTGTTTATTTTACAGTATTTCAGTACATTTTACTGTATTTTCAGTACATTTTACAAGAATGAAAAATGCATAATGTCATTATACGAAATGGATGATGTGATATGAGCTGGTGTCCATAGTACCATCACAACATATTATTTTCACATACAGAGCTATACAAATTGTATGTTGTTTTCTGGATTTCTTCACATCATTGTCTGAGTAGGTTGGTTTTTTTCGGCTGGTAGCCTGGTATGTACATGTCCCTTAGCATGTAGTCATAAGACTGGTCTCCTGCTTGGTGGGCTGATATCTGAGTGTTGTAGATAACCGGGGCATCAATCAACTGAGTGTCGGGCACATCATGTCTTCGGACAGTCTGGGGTTTCGACGTAACGCCACGTATTTCACCATTATTCTAGGTCTGATCTCTTCCGAACTCGAAAATGTAACGTCAGCCCTGAAGTCCCGGTAGTGAATGAGACCTTTATGCCAGTATCACTGGTTAGAAGTATTTCCACCATGTCGAAGGAGTAACGACTCAGCGGTATGTAGTGAGGTTTGTCGTGATCGCGAAACACTGCGGTCGCGCGCTGATTCGTGATAGGAACCGTCCTTAGTAGTGGGACCATGACGTCTCCGACTGGTGTCGCCGCAATGAGATCGCAGTAGACGTAGACATTTTGTAGGTCGACATTCGGGTCTATTGCCCCTTCACCTTCAATTGTATCTAGTATCTCTTGCAACTTCTCACTAAATGTAATAGTGGCCCCGGGTTCGAGTATTTTCACGATGACTTTTCTTTGATGCATTGTCGAAATGGAATAGAACACAGAGCTGATCGTCCACCTTCCGATCTTTCATTAGTTGATTCAGTGCGGCTATAAACGCATCTGGTGAACTGTACAGGTCCTGGGGACACGCCTTTCTTATCACTCTACCGTTGGGTGGGATGTAATCTCATCCACTGTGCTTTTGGGTTACATGAATAACTCCGGTCGTAGTAATTACCTTCGTGTCTCAGCTGTACCCTTACACATGTGATCGACTGCGACGCCATCTTTAACCGGTTTTAGTCGCGTGTTTCGATTGTATACCTTAGACATGTGACCGGAAGCATCGCAATATTTGATCGGATGTGACCATTACCCAAGTGTCTCGACTGTATCGTTATGTTGTCAGTGCACTCTGAGTCATCCTCCAGTTTCCCCAAAGACATGTCTGAACACGTTCACGTACATTCATCCCCGCCGACATAGCCCCGTGATGAGTCACCTAGTCGGTCACCCTCAGATCACCCACCTATGAGTTCAATCTTTAGACTTTAATATGAGCCTTACCCTCTGGGTATTATCAAGAAAAGGACGTATTTATCTACAACCCCGCAATAAGATAAGTCTGATCCACCCGTTACATACCACCAAAAGAAATAAATGAACAAGTTAGCCAGAAAGCCACAGTACCTGCTCAAGGTGACTACCATGTTATGGACAGATCAGGACAAGTCATTATGCTGCATCTCAGAATATGAATAGGACCTGCAAAATTTAATAGATGCGGTTGTTACACACAGTGAACAACTAGGGTTAGAATTAAATTTTAAAAATACACAGATAATGGTCGTCACCAGGAAGAATGACATACCACAATGTAATATACAAGTAAATGGGAATATTCTTCAACAAGTGAATAGGTACAATTATCTCGGAACAGTAATAACATCTAATAGGAGATGCCTTGAAGAGATTAGAACAAGAATTGCCATGGCAAATGTAGCCTTTGGCAAGATGAAAAACATACTGACCAATAAAAAGATGTCAATTGAAACGAGAAAAAGAGTGTTGAGATGCTACATAGAACCTGTATTATTATATGGATGTGAAGCTTAGACAATGAGCAGTCAGGCTGAAAAACATCTGATGGCTGTAGAAATGTGGTTTCTGAGGAAAATGCAAAGAATACCATGGACAGCCAGAAAGACCAATGAACAAGTCCTTCAAAAAACAAATGAAGATCGTAAACTGATTAGAGACATTAGACGTAGACAGTCACAATTTTGTGGGCATGTTATGAGAAGAAATGATTTGGAGAACTTGGTGACAACTGGTAAGATCGAGGGGAACAGACTAAGGGGAAGACCTAGAAGCAAGAACCTGGATTACTTTGCCTTGTGGCATGGTCGAGACAGAAGCACGGAGCTGATGTTCGATTGAAATGGCAGAACATGACCGCCCACGCTTATCGGCATGGCACATTATGGATGGATGGATACAAGCATTTAGGGTTGATGAATCAGCCATGTCTGTGCACGTGTATGTTGGTGTCGCAGCCAGCAGAGCACATACTCCACGACTGCCCATATTATACCATATCAAGGCAGACCTTCTAGGAGAGAAGGAGAGAGAAAGACAGGTCCTACACACACGCGCATGCTCGCGCACTCACATACACGCAAGCACACACACCCACGCAAGATAGCATAATGCTGATTTTCATGTCTCCTCTTGACAACAACGGCGGAAGACGCTATAGTGATGATGATGATGATAATGATGATGATGATGATGATGATGATGATGATGATGATGTTGATGATGATGATGATGATGATGATGATGATGATGACGACGATGATGATGATGATGATGATGATGATGATGATGATGATGATGATGATGATGATGATGATGATGATGATGATGATGATGATGATGATGATGATGATGATGATGATGATGATGATGATGATGATGATGATGATCCTGCTGACAGACACTACAGAAGATCATGGGTCCCGGCCGTTCAGAAAGACAACTGCAAACTTGCCCAGGAAGCACGAACATGCACAGAATGCTGGGGCTAAATTCGATGTCCTGTAAATGCAATGCATTAAAGCTTGACTGTGATATGTAAAAGAAAGACATAGCTATAGTACGAAGCATACATTTTATCGTGATATGACACGGTACACACATACACACACGCGCGCACGCTGCGGGGCAAGACAATTTATTGTGGAAGATCGAGAGTTGTGGAGAGCCATATATGTCACCTACACGTCCACATGCAACGCTCTGTAAAAACACGAACAATACATTTTGCAACAATTTTAACACTCAATAAAAGTTTTTTTTTAAATTTTTTTTTTCTAAAGAGCCGAGAGAAAAAAAAAAAAAACAAATCTTGCTAATGTTTGAGTGGTATTCTGCGATATTAAGCTAATTTTTAGAGCTAAAGACATGTCCGAAGTTTGATTCGCATGAGATGCCCGGGGCTTGCCTCTCATGATTTCGATTTATCGTCACAGGTTTGTATTGCGTCTGGGATTGACCTAAAGTACCTCGCTAATGTCTGAGTGGTATTCTGTGATAGTATGCTATTTTTTAGAGCTAGAGACATGTCCGGAGCTTGATTCGCATGAGATGCCCTGGGCTTGCCTCACGTGATTTCGATTTCTCGTCACAGGTTTGTATTGCGTCTGGTAATGACCTAAAGTATCTTGCTAATGTCTGAGTCGTATTCTGCGATAGTAAGCTAATTTTTAGAGCTAAAGACATGGCCGGAGCTTGCCTCGCATGAAATGCCCGGGGCTTGCCTCGTGGATGCAGTTTTACCGCTTTTGTGAGATTACTGCAAACTAACGAATATTTGTCACCATCCACGCATACCGACATGTTTTGCCTTTCGAGATGTACATTTTCTGACATAAATTGTAGTGTTGTGTTACCATTTACGCAGCGTTTTCATGTGATTACTTCATTGGCACAGACGCAAAGTGCCTTAGCTTATGTATTTATACATTTCGTGATGTGCTCACGCGATTCAGCGCCATTTAAAACCGCTATATTCAAAATTTCACCACCGTGCGTTAATCGGTAATTGCGCTATTACAGTAAGCGCAGATGATATGCGCTTACGATATGATTGGACTTTACAGTAACAAGGGACATAATTATTTCCAAGGGAAGGAACTGGGTTATTAAAAAAATATATTGTTTTAATGATTAATTTTCAGCACAACTGTGTTTTGAACCCCGGTATACGGAATTACGAATCGCGTCCGAAATACCATCTACTCGTAGGTAAAGAGCAGAATAGGACAAGCAAAAACTGCATTCTATCATATGAAGAACGTTTCGTGCAATAAGTCACTGTCCTTGAAAGTTAGAAAAAGAGTTTTTACATATTATACAGAACCAGTTTTAACTTACGGCAGCGAATCCTGAACAATTAGTAAACAGGCGAAAATATTCTTGGAAGCCTTGGAGATGTGGTTTTATAGAAGAATGCGAAAATTAATTGGACAGCCAAAATGAGCAATCGGGACGTTCTAAGGGAAGCTGAGTCACAAAGGCAACTTATCACAAACATCAGAAAGAGGCAGTCATCATTTTTTTGGCCATGTTATGAAAAGACAAAACCAGGAACATTTTGTGACAACCGGAACGATTTGCGGAAAGAGAGAAAGAGGAAGAAAGCCTGTAAAGATTCTTGACAGTTTAACGCCATGTCACGGAAAGGAGTCAACAAACGAATTGATCTATGACATGGGAGATAGTAATTTGTGGAGAGACATGATCACCCACGCGAGCCAGCAAGGCACTGGATGATGATGAATAACATGATAGTATTGCGTTGCTTGATCAATTACACTTATTAATAATTATGGTTAAGCACTCTGGGGAATTACCAGATAGCTGGGAAAACACCTAGATAAGCAATAAGTAGGAGGATTGATTGAGTTGAGTTGAGCTGAGTTAGGAACCGACATCACTGCACTCAGGACATTCCCATAAGTGCTCCGTCCCATTATCAGCAGCCTGCGAAGAGTTCCAACACCAATAGTAATAAGTAGGGGGAATAAACATCTAACATTTCCCAAAGGGAGACTACTAAAAGAAAAAAAGGAATTATATATCTAGCCATAACATTATTCATTTAATTTAAAATCTCTCTACTATTGTTTTAGAAATAAAGCAATTAATATACAAGTCTCAGGTCAGGTCTTAGTCAGATATGACTGAGCTACCGTATGACAGTAGACGGTACTACCTGCTTTCTGTCAGCGCCGAATGTTGGACGGCGCTTACCAAACCCGACACCCACATTGTGCCAACGGCTTCGGGCGGAAGAGCGCAATTGGGAGGGTACTAGCCTTATCCTGGTGCGAGGAAATGCAACCCAAAGACAAAATAAGTCATGGCAGGGCAGACCAGGCCCTAAGCCTTGGTTGGCAGCTGGTCTAGGATCGAAGCTCCGACAGGCGGACAGTTAGAGCATTGCTTTGCTGATCCGGCAGCTTCTGCAGCTTGTCTTGTTCCAGATTATAGGTGTCAATTTTCCTCTGGAGTGAACTAGGCAGGCCGAGAGAGGGATCATGCTGCATGGGCAACACATGGTTTCTTTATTTTAGCCCAGGCTTTGTGCTATGGAGAGGCAATAACTCCATCCCTGGTATCACACGGAGACAACATCTGAACCATAACATCATTAACGCGAAGTTACCACAGTGCTGACTGTAATACAGATCATTATTTGGTTGTTGCAAGGGTTAGAATGAGACCAAAGAGGATCTACACAGCTAAACACAAGTCTAGGCCCAGGATTAATATTACTAACACTCACGATCCTGGAAAGTGCTCTGAATTTCAACAGCAACTTGAAGACGCTTTCAATGATACATCAGACAATTGTATAGTAAATGATAAATGGAGTAAACTTAAGGAAACTATTTATAAAACAGTGGTAGGGGTTTACGGCATTGTGGATCATAAGAGGCAGGACTGGTTTGCGGTAAACAGCCAGATACTGCAGCCCTTGATTGATAAAAAGAAGATAGCTCTCTTAAGAAACAAGGAAAGACCAACGCGTAACACTCTGAGTGAGCTGAAGCAAGCGAGGAAGGATGTACAAAAGGCTGCCAGGCAGTGTGCGAATGACTAATGGATCAAGTTATGTGAGTCCATTCAAATCGCAAGTGATAAGGGAAACATCAGAAGCATGTATGAAGGGATAAAGAAAGCCTGTGGTCCAATGATCAAAAGAAGTGCACCGCTGAAAACCTTGACTGGAGAAATCATCACTGATAAGAAACAGCAGATGGATAGATGGGTCGAGCACTATTTAGAGCTTTACTCAAGTGAGACCAAGCTAGCGGATGATGCCCTCAACGCCATAGAGGCCCTGCCAACTCTTGACCACCTGGACACACTTCCCACTATAACAGAAGTTAAGTGTGCTATAAATGAGCTTGCATCTGGAAAGGCTCCAGGTAAGGACGGGATTCCAATAGAGGTAATCAGGAGTGGGCAAGACACACTCGCTCTACAGATCCACCAGCTAATAGAGCTATGCTGGCGAGAAGGACAAGTCCCACAGGATTTTAAAGATTCAAACATCATAACACTGTACAAGAACAAGGGAGATCGGAGCGACTGTAACAACTATATGGGTATCTCACTTCTGTGTATTGTTGGGAAAGTATTTGCCAGAATTGTCCTGCACAGACTTCAAGTCCTGGGAGATCAAGTCTACCCCGAATCACAGTGCGGCTTCCGTCAGAACCAGTCTACCATTGATATGATATTCTCATTGCGACAGATGCAAGAAAAATGCCGGGAACAAAATCAGCCACTGTTTATTGCCTTCATTGACCTCACAAAGGCATTCGATTTGGTCAGTCGTGAGGGTCTGTTCAAAGCACTAAAGAAGATTGGCTGCCCACCAACACTTCTGTCCATTGTGGAATCGTTCCACACAGGCATGAAGGGTATAATCAAGTTTGATGGCTCAACTTCAGAAGAGTTTGAAATCAAGAGTTGAGTTAAGCAAGGTTGTGTACTATCCCCCACCCTCTTTGGGATATACTTTTCACTTCTACTGAAATATGCCTTTCGTGATCAGGATGACGGTATATACATTCACTCACGCTCAGATGGTGGACTCTATAATGCTCAGAGATTGAAGGCCAAGACCAAAATTAGGAGGGTACTAATCAGAGAGTTGCTTTTTGCGGATGATGCTGCGATTACGACCCACTCTGAGGAAGAATTACAACATCTACTATCTGCATTCTCCAATGCTTGTTCTGAATTTGGTTTAACAATTAACAAAAAGAAGACACAGATTATGTCACAAGGTGCACATGGTGTACCATCAATCTTTATTGACGACGCCGAACTGGAGATAGTAGACCATTTTACATATCTAGGATCAGAGGTAAATAGCAAATTATCCCTCGATCAGGAAATCAACATCAGGATTGGTGTCACCAACTGGCTGGGGTTAGATCCCAGAGGGGCAACCACTCAGCCAAAATCATTTTCTTCTACCGGTGTTTAGTTCTGGATGCAGTTTAAGATCCCCTAACTCTGTCAGAAGGGACTAGTTACCACCCAGATCCCAGAGAGAAAACGTGGAACTAATGTCTTTTATGCTGATTTAAGACACTGTCCCTGATACTCAAGAAAACAGCCAAGAAGTGGCTCGTTGAAGATAGAATATATCTATATATATATATAGATGTGGCTGTACTTGGTATCACCAGAAGTGAGAAAGGAGGAGTTAAGACATGCAACGTAATCTGGTTACTTATGACTGCATAGGCAAGATACCTCCCGGACATAGATTCCCACTTCTGGATAATATGTGCGAACCCCCACTAAATGATACAATAATGTGTGTACTTGATTAAGCTACACAAACATTTATAAACATTTAGAATTATACGGACAAATTGAGTTTTAAAATACAACAACTGTGTTTATTATTGCTATTGATGATCATATGATGATGATGATTATATTATGGTATACGTAACTCATCTGGCTGAAAAGCTCAGAAGCACATAGGTCATGTTTCCCCCAGTGAGACGCAGTTCACTGTCAGATTGAAGGAGTCCAAATTGGTCCCTTCACAAGGCTAAGTCACTTCCGGATATGGGTTGTTGACTGTCCATTGCTCCTAAGAGATCTGGAATGAAACGAACGGAGATGGGTAGTATCTACGTCTACACATCTCAAACACATATGTCTATACATTCATATAAACATACATTCAAGTCATAATATATGATGGTATGATGATATATATGATGGCATGTTACATAACATATATCAGTTCTAAATAAATAAATATATATGTATATATTCATAAAACTATTTGGAACATCTATAGCTCAAAACATACACAATCACCTCCATTTATGTAATGGAGTGTTTCCCATATAAGTTCACCTCACTTACTCTTTCCCTTTCTGATTCATTCATACTGTCTTGTCGGAAGGGCTGGTCGCACAGTCCTGTCGAACATTAAATGCCTTCCCTGAATCTGTCTGGGGTATTGAATGTCCTAAGTCATGTCTGTCCTCATGCAGACATCATGCAGACAAGGTGAACTGGTGCCATTCCTCAAACCAAGTGGTTTAACCACAATCTTGGTAGGCACTCAAAGTGTTGGTCCAAATAATCAACGTTAATTTGGACGCTAACAAGAGACTGGGAGCTCTCAGGAATTTCTCCTAAGTAGTCAGTCTCCCCAATGTTTAACATCATACAGGATGAATCTAAATGTATCTCCTGTACATGCATAAGCCACACGCTCATGTAGCTTGGATAATGGATTTCTCCAAATTATCACATACAACAAATCAGACAACCAAGTGGTGAATGAAAGAAGAAAATAGTTCTCAGTGAAATCGTAAAGCTAGAACTGGAACATTAAGTACAAAGAAAATCCACCAGTGTAAAGTTTGGGAGAATATGCAGAACACGAAACTACACAAGCCTTCAGACTAGCAGACAACTAATCAGAGTAATGGTCTTACCTGGGTTATAGCTAGGAAATCCTGTCATACGACTTCGTACAGAAGTCCAACAGAACGAAATGTTAATATTTCTCCAGTAGGTATCCTAAGAATGCTATTGTGAATTTGCGTCTGAAGTCTTGCTGGCCATGCATGTAGTTTTATTCTAGTCAATTCCTGGCTAGTTTCCAGGTTGGTTAATTAATATGTCCAAGTTCCTGTTAGCTCCACCTATTTTTCCATGTAAGATGATTTACCTAGATGGATTAAGTGCCAAATTCTTTTCACCCCTCCTCCTTTCCTGTGAAGGGTAGTTTCATCTGTCAATCAAATTGACCGATGCCCCCCACGCCTGAAACAATGAAACCTGCTTTGGCGGCAATGCAGTTGCGTCATTACATTCCAATAGGCTGGTAACACCAGCCTTCCCGGTTGCTGGCCGGAATGTGTCAGCCATGGGTTTCTACTTTGCCCCGTAGTATTGCGGAGAGGTGTTAAGCATCTGGTCCTAATTGCTCCTTTGTGGTGGCAATTACAGACGTCCCGGCTCCACAAAGTCTGGACTTTTAGATAGGTGTTAGGCCTGCATTAAATTGCCGTCTTTGGATCCCACGGGGTTTTCCCCTGAGTAGCACTGCCATGTATTATTTCAGACGGGTCTGGCTGACCCTCTTGATTCTAAACTAACACGTCAATCTCAACTGACTGGCTCCGCGATGTCTGGTTGATCAGAACATCAAAGGGAAAATCTCTTAGATGTAGAGACCAGACGTTGCTTTGATCTACCAATGTAGTAAAAATGATAGTGCGGGCTCTAAGTGACTCTGTATTTTTCTCTTACGTTTTTATCCTCTTCTGGGGAACGTTTATTCTTTTAGAGAATTTTAGAAAAATATTGTGGGCTCTGTAATTCCTTGAAAACTTGTGTAATTATGATGCTGCCGGGCTGTCCCGCCACATAGCTCTCCAATTTAAGTAGGTTCATTAATGAAGCCTATAACAGAGCCTCGGCAGCATTCAAGAATGTATCTAAGTTCTCTCCGTTCTCCAACTGCCTCCCAGTCTGGGTTCCCAATATTCTTTGTGGCAGTGGGATGTTCTATGAGTCAAAAGAAATATCCCATGTCCATTCTCCCAGGATAAATCTTGCAAATCTTTGCTCCTGGTGTTGTGTCGGATTTCCGGGCTATTGCTCGGTAATGTCCTGTCCTCTGGAGGTTTTACTTTTTCCCAGCCGGGAAATTGCAAAATGTATAACAAGATTCTCCTGCGCCGCAGAGAGACTGCTATTGTCCACTCAATTTCTGGCCCTTGTCCTATAAGCAGAGGAAGTGCCATCAGTGTTTTCTTAAAAGAATTGGTCGCAGTACTGTTGCTCCATTTTCTTTTTCTCCGTCGGCCAAAGATCATAATAAAATCCTTTAATCTCCTCCTTTTGGCAGGAAATTTGCTAAACATCATAATTTTATGATGTGCATTCAACTCATACTTGCCTCTTTCTTGGTAGGATGTCAGTTTACTACCTCTTGATTTAAGAGTTTTCTTCCTTCGATAATTATTTATCCAGGTGCGTTCCTCTTCAACAGAGTTCCATTTTGAATCTGTGTTTGAAAGTATAAGGCTAGTAGAAGTTGCCCAGCTTTGAGAAATCATGTTGTTCCCCAAGAACTGTGAATTTGTATCACTCCTTGTAGAAGTATACATAAACAGCTGTTCTCCCCATCCAACATTGGTTGAAGTGAAAGGTAAACAAGGTCCTGAGTGTTGAGTATACCAACCGCTCCGGTTTTGTTCCGCTGCAGAGTCCATCATTTGTGATCCCCTGTTAGCTTCAGCTGTGTTGATGATAGGCATTACCTTCATCCTGTCCAAAGAAGTATTTTCTTCTTTGTTGTTAGCAGACATGTTTATCGTCCCTGAATCAGAGTCCGTGGTATAACCTACATGAATGCTTTGTGTATCTTGAGTTTCCTTTTCGAAAGACTCCAAGATACTGACATCGTAAGAATTCTCCTCCGTGTCTTGTTTGTCCTCCATGGCTGGGCTCTCTTGTGCCAAGTCCAATTGAGGTATTCTCTCCCTGGTCTGGTTTTCTTGTTCCAAATCCAATAGAAGTGAATGTTGTGGGATGTCATTTTCAATGCCATATCCCACCTGAGATAAGTAATTCAAACTGATAATTATTTCATCTTGTGTGGCCACACCGTGAGAAACAATGGAATCCTGTTTTACATCCATTCCGGTCTCAGTTGAATTCATTTCCACTCCTAGTTTCTCTGAACTGAAGGGAATAAAAGAGTCGGGTAAGGTCTCGCCTTCGATCTCTTTAATAGTTTTCCTCAGGTCCTCCTCCTCCTGGATTTTTCTCCTTTGGGAAGTCTTAGGAAGCTCCTGAGATTGCTGGGTTGCCAAGCCAGCTAATCCGCTTTCATTGCGGTGTAAACATTTATCACGTTTGTGACTGTTTACCGAACGCTTGGTACATTTATTCCTATTCCGTTTATTTTTAATATTTTTAGGAATAGGCGAGGGAAGCATCTGCCTTTCTGTGCGCAAGTTTTTGTTTTTCTGAGCCATGGGGATTTGCGAAGGAATGCATGCCTCTTCTTTGTGACGGTCAGCTTCCCCGCTTTCTATCAGAGTTTCGGCTTGAGTGATTGGCTTTTCCTCAATCGAGCTGGTAGATTCCTCCACGTTCAGTATTTCAATTTGCTTCTTCTTCATCTCATCTTCTTCAGCTTTGTGACGCATATCTGCTTCTAATTCTGCAACTCTTTTCATCATCTGCTCATCTTCTTTGTCCCACCAATCCATTTCTTCTCTAATAAATAGTTCTAGCTTCTCTCCTACTAAGCCGAGCCTTATGCCCCATCCTCTAGCGGACTCTAAGAAATCTGTGCGTGCATCCATGATCTCTTCTCAGCTTAAACTCAGGTAAGTAATTATATTATTACCCTACAGAGAGCTAGTCAGATTTATGCTAGAGCAGGATAGTGACAAGAGGAACAGACACTGCTATGAGAATGATAGTAGTGAATTAGAGTGAGAAAGTTGATGCAAAGCAGTCCGTCATACACTGAATTAACTAAGAATTATCAAATTATTCATGATTAAATCAAATGATAAAGCATGTAATCAAAAAATCATCAAGTAAATCATCAATAAACTAATTAATATCACTAATTAATGTGATTATTAATTCTACAGTGGTGAATGATGTAAATTAACTCATATGATATTATCCATTATTAACTTTTTAACAAGTTATTTAAATTCTACAGACTTCCCTAGAAACAAATTCCTAAGTTAATACTTAGCAAATGTAATGGGTGAAGAATGAAAGAATGGTTTATGAAAATCAATAGTCTAGAATTTATTCTCTGATTCTATCATGGATGAGAAGTCCTGATGTGTCAAAATCTTGCCTACAATCAAGCAAGCTATTACATTAGAAATAAATTATAACTAACTAATGCTGCTAAGAATGTAAGTGAGAATTACCTAGGTTCTATCCATGGGCAAGACCAGAATAATACCAGACTAACAGATTTGAAATAGGTTCGTTCCTTGCGAGCGAACCAAGTTTTCTAGGGTTTACTCCCGTATTCTATAGCGGGCGAGCAGACCAATAGGCTCTAGGGTTTACTCCCGGATTCTATAGCGGACGAGCCGTCCCAATATGTCACCAACTGGCTGGGGTTAGATCCCAGAGGGGCAACCACTCAGCCAAAATCATTTTCTTCTACCGGTGTTTAGTTCTGGATGCAGTTTAAGATCCCCTAACTCTGTCAGAAGGGACTAGTTACCACCCAGATCCCAGAGAGAAAACGTGGAACTAATGTCTTTTATGCTGATTTAAGACACTGTCCCTGATACTCAAGAAAACAGCCAAGAAGTGGCTCGTTGAAGATAGAATATATCTATATATATATATAGATGTGGCTGTACTTGGTATCACCAGAAGTGAGAAAGGAGGAGTTAAGACATGCAACGTAATCTGGTTACTTATGACTGCATAGGCAAGATACCTCCCGGACATAGATTCCCACTTCTGGATAATATGTGCGAACCCCCACTAAATGATACAATAATGTGTGTACTTGATTAAGCTACACAAACATTTATAAACATTTAGAATTATACGGACAAATTGAGTTTTAAAATACAACAACTGTGTTTATTATTGCTATTGATGATCATATGATGATGATGATTATATTATGGTATACGTAACTCATCTGGCTGAAAAGCTCAGAAGCACATAGGTCATGTTTCCCCCAGTGAGACGCAGTTCACTGTCAGATTGAAGGAGTCCAAATTGGTCCCTTCACAAGGCTAAGTCACTTCCGGATATGGGTTGTTGACTGTCCATTGCTCCTAAGAGATCTGGAATGAAACGAACGGAGATGGGTAGTATCTACGTCTACACATCTCAAACACATATGTCTATACATTCATATAAACATACATTCAAGTCATAATATATGATGGTATGATGATATATATGATGGCATGTTACATAACATATATCAGTTCTAAATAAATAAATATATATGTATATATTCATAAAACTATTTGGAACATCTATAGCTCAAAACATACACAATCACCTCCATTTATGTAATGGAGTGTTTCCCATATAAGTTCACCTCACTTACTCTTTCCCTTTCTGATTCATTCATACTGTCTTGTCGGAAGGGCTGGTCGCACAGTCCTGTCGAACATTAAATGCCTTCCCTGAATCTGTCTGGGGTATTGAATGTCCTAAGTCATGTCTGTCCTCATGCAGACATCATGCAGACAAGGTGAACTGGTGCCATTCCTCAAACCAAGTGGTTTAACCACAATCTTGGTAGGCACTCAAAGTGTTGGTCCAAATAATCAACGTTAATTTGGACGCTAACAAGAGACTGGGAGCTCTCAGGAATTTCTCCTAAGTAGTCAGTCTCCCCAATGTTTAACATCATACAGGATGAATCTAAATGTATCTCCTGTACATGCATAAGCCACACGCTCATGTAGCTTGGATAATGGATTTCTCCAAATTATCACATACAACAAATCAGACAACCAAGTGGTGAATGAAAGAAGAAAATAGTTCTCAGTGAAATCGTAAAGCTAGAACTGGAACATTAAGTACAAAGAAAATCCACCAGTGTAAAGTTTGGGAGAATATGCAGAACACGAAACTACACAAGCCTTCAGACTAGCAGACAACTAATCAGAGTAATGGTCTTACCTGGGTTATAGCTAGGAAATCCTGTCATACGACTTCGTACAGAAGTCCAACAGAACGAAATGTTAATATTTCTCCAGTAGGTATCCTAAGAATGCTATTGTGAATTTGCGTCTGAAGTCTTGCTGGCCATGCATGTAGTTTTATTCTAGTCAATTCCTGGCTAGTTTCCAGGTTGGTTAATTAATATGTCCAAGTTCCTGTTAGCTCCACCTATTTTTCCATGTAAGATGATTTACCTAGATGGATTAAGTGCCAAATTCTTTTCACCCCTCCTCCTTTCCTGTGAAGGGTAGTTTCATCTGTCAATCAAATTGACCGATGCCCCCCACGCCTGAAACAATGAAACCTGCTTTGGCGGCAATGCAGTTGCGTCATTACATTCCAATAGGCTGGTAACACCAGCCTTCCCGGTTGCTGGCCGGAATGTGTCAGCCATGGGTTTCTACTTTGCCCCGTAGTATTGCGGAGAGGTGTTAAGCATCTGGTCCTAATTGCTCCTTTGTGGTGGCAATTACAGACGTCCCGGCTCCACAAAGTCTGGACTTTTAGATAGGTGTTAGGCCTGCATTAAATTGCCGTCTTTGGATCCCACGGGGTTTTCCCCTGAGTAGCACTGCCATGTATTATTTCAGACGGGTCTGGCTGACCCTCTTGATTCTAAACTAACACGTCAATCTCAACTGACTGGCTCCGCGATGTCTGGTTGATCAGAACATCAAAGGGAAAATCTCTTAGATGTAGAGACCAGACGTTGCTTTGATCTACCAATGTAGTAAAAATGATAGTGCGGGCTCTAAGTGACTCTGTATTTTTCTCTTACGTTTTTATCCTCTTCTGGGGAACGTTTATTCTTTTAGAGAATTTTAGAAAAATATTGTGGGCTCTGTAATTCCTTGAAAACTTGTGTAATTATGATGCTGCCGGGCTGTCCCGCCACAATTGGCAAGGCAGCAACAACAATGAACATGTTAGCAAAAAGAGTCTGGGAGAACAGGAAGCTTACTGCCAAAACAAAAGTCCTCGTCTACCAAGCCTGTGTCCTTAGCACACTTCTTTATGGCAGTGAAACCTGGACAACTTACTCACGCCAAGAGAAACGTTTAAACAGCTTTCATATGCGGTGTCTGCGAAGAATACTTGGTATTAAGTGGCAAGACAAAATCACAAATTCTGAAGTATTGGAAAGTTCAGGTTGTGTGACGGTGTATTCCATGCTCAGTCTTCGTAGACTTAGATGGATAGGACACGTTAGGAGGATGGATGATGGTAGAATACCAAAGGACATCTTTTTTGGTGAATTACAGACGGGTAGGAGATCTCAGGGTCGGCCTCTATTACGATACAAAGATGTGTGTAAGCGGGACATGATTGATACAGACATTGATAATGCACATTGGGAGCACGTCGCCGCTGAACGTGTTGCATGGAGGGCAACTATCAGAAATGGAATAAAGACAAAGGAGAAAATGATTGCAGATAAAGCACACACAGAGCGTGAGAGACGTAAGATGGTGCAAAATGGTGGAAGTGACCATGTTTTCACATGCACCTACTGTGGGCAAACATTTGCAGCAAGAACTGGCCTTACCAGCCACACTCGCCACCGCCATGGATCGTAGTTATTAAGCCTTTTTGAAGCACAATGTACCAAACTATCGTCTGTCAAGACGGAAAGGTGCCAATGAAATGAAATATACAAGTCACCTATTGTAATCTTAAGGACAAAACTTAAGGAATGCTTATAGAAAAATAATCGAAACTTTATTTAATTACATTTCATAATGAACTTGTGAATTCTGCATTTATTGTTTAATTCAGTTTTTGTGTACTTTCAATGTAAATACAGTCACTCTTTACTTTTGAAAATAATTTTTTGCTGATCTGAAAGGGCGGCACACGTTTAAAAAAAAAAACTAAAAAAAACATTAACCATACCCAACCCAAAATTTGATAACAATGAGAAAGAAATGAGAAGACTGAATTAACGTGTTAGGTATATGGATTGGAGAACTTAGTGACAACTGGCAAGATCGAGGGGAACAGACCAAGAGGAAGACCGAGAGGAAAATACCTGGATGGCTTGGCCACATGGCATGTACGAGACAGGAACACTGAGCTGATCCACGACACTGGTGATCGAGTGAAATGGCGAGTCATGACCGCCCACGCTTTCCGGCATGGCACATGATTGATTGATTGATTGATATGGTCCAATACGGCTGATAGGCCTACTGATAGGTAGGAGATTGATTTTGCTTCTGGAGAAGGTTTGCTTACACATATTTCCTAATTTTGGACTTGCATTACGTGATTTCACTGACTGTTTATCGGATAGCTGACTGAAGGGACTTTAGAGACGTTTCCAACTCTGAAGAAGCTTGTGGTGGAAAAGAAATGTGACTTGTTGCAGTGCAAATTAAAAGTTGAAAGTCTTCTCGATATCTTTCAGTCGAGATTTCAAGAGTTCACAATAGAGGAGGGTACTGTTGCCCTCTTCATAAATTAGGTTTGTATTTCCTGATGCCAAGCTCTGTCAATTACAGCAAAACTTTCAGCAAGAAGTAATTGATTTGAAATGCAATTCTGCACTGAGATGTAAATTTCTTGAGCTGCCTGATTTACCTTCAGCTGATCATGTGATTTCATTCTGGCGACTATTGCTTGTCGAACAATTTGAACATTTGCGTTCATTCGCCCTGAGATACATTTGTCGTTTTGGTTCGCCTTACAGATGCGAGCAGTCATTTTCCACAATGGCCGTTATAAAAAACAAACATCGTTCCAGACTAACAGATAGTAACCTAGCTGCGCTTATGACATTGAGCTGTAGCGAAACGCCAGTGGCCCATGTCCTTATGCATTCTTTTATTTTTGGTAAACAGGGGGAAACGGCTTTCGGAAACTCTCAGTTCTCTTGTTTGCTCAAATCTCCATGAAAGATGGTTCTTCGGGTTATCTTCATACCACAATCTTTACATGGAGCGAGTATATATTTGTCTTTCCTTTCGGGTAGACCCGATGGAGCGCACTGCGTCAAATGTGCACTGGTGCAGTTGCTGGTCAATTGATGGCCGTGCCAACACCTACCGTTTGATAGTTGCAGCATGTCAAGTGATTTAAAGATTACGACAAAGATGCAACATACTACAGAAGTAGTGGAAAGGTAAACTGGGGTTTTTGTTGGTCCAGGCAAAGCTTGGCCTATAAATATCTATTGTCTTACCGACTGAGAGGATATGGCAAAACAGCAGTCTTGCCATGTTGGGAGGGGGTGACCGTTAGCCGATCTGGCTACGCGTCTTGATCTTGGCATGGCAAGGGAACACATCTGAAGAATAAGTAGTTACCAAATGATATCGCTTGTTCTTGGCAGCTGATAGACGAGTGATATGTTGATTCCTACGGCTTACCGTTACTTAGTAGCATCTCTCTTTTAAATATAGGCACATTAGATGGCTACGGGGATGGGGTCCACCAATATATAATCTATCTTCTTGAGCCAGGGGATGCTAGCCACAGGACTATCTTTTTCGTCTGTCACTCGATAGGATGATGTCGGGAGGATAATGGACTCCTCTATCTCACTGAGAGAACCTGAACTTATCTACACTATGGCTTGTGCAGGGCAATGCCGGTACATTGGGGCGACAGCTTAGTCGAGAGCGGCGGCCGGGAGGGGTAGTATCTTCTTTGAATGGGGAACTACACGGTGTGCCATATAACCCCACTTAACGGGGAGAAACACACAGATTACTGGGCGCACCACACCACAAGATCTTGGTTGCGAGAAAGGCATGGTTTGCAAGTGAGAGGAAAGCATGGAAATGAATGTGCCCAATAATAATAAAGGCTTGGTATGAGTGTGGAATGTGTGTCTTGTAGACAAAACGTTCCTAGGGTGGACAACCTGACATCAACCAGCTGGAGGTCGACTCAAGCCTGGACGTAGCCAATCCAGGGGCTACCTGACATGTCAGGCCCATTAATTCGGGTATGGTATATACTGCATTGGGTAAAGATCCTATATGTCAAATATATTAACTGAGACCCTATTGGTCTTCAGGATTGTGTGATGCATGAGTCCGCCCAGTCGCTCAATATTGTTTGTCATCTCCAGGGTCCTCTTTTGTTGGACGTGACCAAATCGGACAGTATCCACACAGCTTCTGTGCTAGAGCCAAATACGTCTGATGAAGCCAGGTCAATGTATTGGCCATATCACACATGGTGTGCCTAACTCTGAGAGAGAGGCCAGGGCATATCTTGAGGAAATGACATAGGCCCGAGAACAGTTAAATTCTGGGTTGAGTCTACGCATGATTATCCTGCATACTATGAAACAATGACAATTTGCAGTAATGGTGCATCTCGGGTCCTTTCAGTGACCTAGGCCAGAGAGCAGTTGATTTCAAGGCGGAGTCTGCACCTGATTATCCTGCATACCCATTTGGTACCGGACATTGATAGACACCGATCTATGTTAATTCCATGAACTATTCCCA
Source organism: Cepaea hortensis (assembly GCA_963921405.1). Lineage (NCBI taxonomy): Eukaryota > Metazoa > Mollusca > Gastropoda > Stylommatophora > Helicidae > Cepaea > Cepaea hortensis. The sequence goes on from OY992893.1 coordinate 24,937,032, forward strand.
TTATGGGAAACCATAATTCAATGGAAGTCCTCAAAAACCAGTGGATTTGATTCTACAGAAGCCTGTTGAACTTACACCCAAGTACCGGGAAGGAAGGAGATTCCGGCACACGGGGTGAGATGTATGTGGACAGATCGGACAGTATATGAAGCTGGGTCTGTGACTATGGCTACTTGAGGCCATGTGCCTGAACTTATCTGTGTTATGTCTGTTTAGAACTTTCTGTGTTACCTGCCTTGCTGTTTTTCTGTGCTGTCCTGTATTGATTTAATAAATCAAGTTTTAGCTTATTCCAACGAGCACTGTGTTATATATATATGGATCAGCCAGAGGAACACGACAGGAAATAGGTCCTTAGGTCGAAAGAAAGAGTGACAGTGAGTCTGGGAAAAACGGAGGAGGGTGGGCAGGTAAAGACCTATCCCAGCCAGGGCTATAAAGAGAATAATTTTGAAATATTGTGATAGGGCTATTTGGGACCCTCCACGTAGCTTGTTACATGAGCACAACAGATTTGTGCTCAGACATTGATAAACTGGCGTCTGAACTTAAGTAACTGGTTTTGAAGAACAGTTACAATCGTAAATTAATTATATTAATAGCGATTTTCGAAACTTATTTAAAATTTATTGTTAAATGAAATTTTGATTCCTACAAAAAATTAAAAAAGAAAACAGCAGTGTAGTACTGGCACTGACCGCTTTTAGAGTTTTAGAATTTTGTTGACGAAAGTTAAGAAAGGTAATAATGATACTGCACGACTTTTATAATTTTATAACGTTGTGGCTCGCTTAACTACCGAAAATAGTAGATATGGCCCTCTGTTTGTAAAGCTTGGGAACTGCTGCTTTGAAGCGTTTCATCTGGCCACCTTGGGAGCATTTACCACAGCGCAGCTCGCCGTAAAATATTCCTTTAGCGAGCCTGTGATCTGGAGTTAATCTGGAGTTTATTGACCAGCCCAGCGAATCTCATTCTTCATTAGTAGAGTGTGGATACTGGGCATGGACGCTCTTTCTAGAACTTCAGTGTCTGGGATCTTGTCTTGCCATTTAATCTTAAATTTCTTCCAAAGGCAGACTGTGTGGAAGTGATTTAATTTCCTAGCGTGTCGCTGATAAAAAGTCCAGGTTTCACAAGCATATAGCAGTGGGGATAATACAACTGCTTTGTAGACTTTCAGCTTTGTTTGCAGGCTTATTACATTTCGGTCCCATACATTCTTGTACAGTCTGCCAATGGTTGCGCTAGCCTTGGAGATTCTTGAATTCACTTCATCATCAATTGTGGCAGCTTGTGACACAGTGCTGCCAAGATAGATGAATTTGTTCACAATACTTAGTCTATGACCATTCACCTTGATATTCGGCACGGTGTGAAGATTATGGTGAATTATGGCTGTCCACGAAAGTTTGTCCAAATAGTGCGGCTATTTCATGATGGTATGTAGGAAAGAGTAATGGAAAATGGTGAACTGTCTTAGCCCATTACTGTCACCAATGGATTGAAGCAAAGATGTGTCCTGGCACCAACACTGTTCAGCCTCATTTTTTCAGCTATGCTGACGAATGCCTTCGAGAACAATGACATTGGAATAGACATCAACTGACGCATAGTTGGAAAGTTATTCAGTCTTAGAAGGCTGAAAGCTAAAACCAAAATTAGCAGCGACATCTACAGAAATCTGCAGTTTGCTGATGATTGCGCTCTGTATGCCAACTCAGAGGCAGACATGCAACACAATTTTTCAGCTTTCTCATATGCCCGTACCAACTTTGGGCTCAATATCAACTTGGAGAAGACTGTAGTTATGAGTAGTGTAAGACGTGCTCCAGGATGTTGTTATTTTTGTGGATCTTATATAAATCAATAATTTATCGATCCTGATCCACAAAGGGTGATAACTCCTTGATTTTTTTTTCTTTCAAAAATGTAGGCGTGGTCAGACTAGGTGCGGTCAAGTGACTCATCAGAGTAGGTACATCTAGTTTACAACATTTAATATAACAAACAAACGTAAGGTATATAATAATTTTTTATAAAACATATACAGACAAACAATGCAATGCATATTGAACAATTAAATAAGTAGTGGTGTAGTTGATAAATTATCATTTTGTATCCGTCTTTTTATATAGAGATATGATAACGAATCGCGATGTTGCTTATACGTATACACACCCGTCCCCTGGGTCTTGAATCCCATATTGGTCCCCCCCCCACCCGCCTGTTGGGTGGTGAGAACATTCAAGAATTTGTCCTTGTCTAATACATTGTGGTTTTTGGTCAGACCTTTGGTACTGATTTTATCATAATCTCCGACACAAATATACGTCTTACTACATAACGAGACCATCCCCTAATTAACTATTCTAGTTTAAATAGCCCGGGGGTTCTCTTTTCATAGGCTTTGATATCCACACAGTTCTGACAGATAGTAGTACTAGTTATATGAACAGGGCAGGTTTCATATGGGAACCACTGATTGTAGACTCGATCATATATCTTCTCGTAGGTGTGGTCTAACTACTTCAGAGAGTGAATCGGCGCTAATGGCCTAGTAGAGAGAGTCAGTGTCCATCTCGGTGAGTTGGTAGTCGTCTTTAGAGATAAATTTGCCGAAAGGGTCATAGTAAAAAGCTAGCCTGCGCAACTTGGCATACTGGTAGACAAAGAAACCAATCTGCAGAGGCAGATCCCAGACAGTGATCTGGAGTTAATCTGGAGTTTATTGACCAGCCCAGCGAATCTCATTCTTCATTAATAGAGTGTGGATACTGGGCATGGACGCTCTTTCTAGAACTTCAGTGTCTGGGATCTTGTCTTGCCATTTAATCTTAAATTTCTTCCAAAGGCAGACTGTGTGGAAGTGATTTAATTTCCTAGCGTGTCGCTGATAAACAGTCCAGGTTTCACAAGCATATAGCAGTGGGGATAATACAACTGCTTTGTAGACTTTCGGCTTTGTTTGCAGGCTTATTATTTTTCGGTCCCATACATTCTTGTACAGTCTGCCAATGGATGCGCTAGCCTTGGAGATTCTTGAATTCACTTTATCATCAATTGTGGCAGCTTGTGACACAGTGCTGCCAAGATAGATGAATTTGTTCACAATACTTAGTCTATGACCATTCACCTTGATATTCGGCACGGTGTGAAGATTATGGTGAATTATGGCTGTCCACGAAAGTTTGTCCAAATAGTGCGGCTATTTCATGATGGTATGTAGGAAAGAGTAATGGAAAATGGTGAACTGTCTTAGCCCTTTCCTGTCACCAATGGATTGAAGCAAAGATGTGTCCTGGCACCAACACTGTTCAGCCTCATTTTTTCAGCTATGCTGACGAATGCCTTCGAGAACAATGACATTGGAATAGACATCAACTGACGCATAGTTGGAAAGTTATTCAGTCTTAGAAGGCTGAAAGCTAAAACCAAAATTAGCAGCGACATCTACAGAGAGCTGCAGTTTGCTGATGATTGCGCTCTGTATGCCAACTCAGAGGCAGACATGCAAAACAATTTTTCAGCTTTCTCATATGCCCGTACCAACTTTGGGCTCAATATCAACTTGGAGAAGACTGTAGTTATGAGTAGTGTAAGACGTGCTCCAGGATGTTGTTATTTTTGTGGATCTTATATAAATCAATAATTTATCTATCCTGATCCAAAAAGGGTGATAACTCCTTGATTTTTTTTCTTTCAATAATGTAGACGTGGTCAGACTAGGTGCGGTCAAGTGACTCATCAGAGTAGGTACATCTAGTTTACAACATTTAATATAACAAACAAACGTAAGGTATATAATAATTTTTTATAAAACATATACAGACAAACAATGCAATGCATATTGAACAATTAAATAAGTAGTGGTGTAGTTGATAAATTATCATTTTGTATCTGTCTTTTTATATAGAGATGTGATAACGAATCGCGATGTTGCTGATACGTATACACACCCGTCCCCTGGGTCTTGAATCCTATATTGGTCCCCCCCCCCCACCCGCCTGTTGGGTGGTGAGAACATTCAAGAATGTGTCCTTGTCTAATACATTGTGGTTTTTGGTCAGACCTTTGGTACTGATTTTATCATAATCTCCGACACAAATATACGTCTTACTACATAACGAGACCATCCCCTAATTAACTATTCTAGTTTAAATAGCCCGGGGGTTCTCTTTTCATAGGCTTTGATATCCACACAGTCCTGACAGATAGTAGTTCTAGTTATATGAACAGGGCAGGTTTCATATGGGAACCACTGATTGTAGACTCGATCATATATCTTCTCGTAGGTGTGGTCTAACTACTTCAGAGAGTGAATCGGCGCTAATGGCCAAGTAGAGAGAGTCAGTGTCCATCTCGGTGAGTTGGTAGTCGTCTTTAGAGATAAATTTGCAGAAAGAGTCATAGTAAAAAGCTAGCCTGCGCAACTTGGCATACTGGTAGACAAAGAAACCAATCTGTAGAGGCAGATCCCAGACAGTTTTCTTCTTTGGCATTTCTACTTCGAAGAGATCATCTGCAATAGCAGTCATGCTTTTGAACCTGGGGTTATTGAGTAGTTTGGTAGTGTTTTTTCCCTGGCAATAGTAGACGTTGGTATGTTTGGTTTTATTGGTTAGTGTTTTCCCATAAGCTGCGTTACCTAACAATCTGTGAGATTGAGTGTGTATGGATAGAGGTTAAACTTCAAAATTGCATACCGCTAGTAGTTGACTATCTTTATCGAAACCCCAGTGCAGGAAATATCTGGTATGAAAAATTCACCACTATGATGGATGTAGTCTTTAGTAATGCTAGGGAAATAATATTGCTAGGTGACTTCAACATAGACGCTAACAAATCAAACAAAACATGGGAAAACATAATAGAGTCATATAATTTCCAACAGTTAGTCAAACAAGCCACTAGAATCACTAAATCATCTGCAACACTTATAGATCATATTTATACTACGTGTACTGATAACATCACAGAATGTAGTGTACCTATCAATGCAATGAGCGATCACTATCCAGTATGTTGCACGTGGTCGAAAAAGGGGCACCAAAACTCCCAAACACAAACATATAAGTATAAAATATAGAAATTACAAAAATTTCAATCGAGACGTCTTCTTACAAGATTTGGTCAACTCATCTCTAGATTATGTTTACCAGCTTCCTGACCCAGACGATGCTCTGGACCACTGGCTAAAGACCTTTCTAAGTATATTTGATAAACATGTTCCATTTAAGAAAGTTCGTGTTAAACATCACACAAAGCCCCCGTGGATCACACAGGAGGTAGTTGAACTTATGAGAGATCGCGACAGGGCTCACAAAAATAGAGATCTAACTATGTACCGTAGTCTGAGAAACAAAGTTCAATATGTTATTCGGAAGGAAAAGAAAAACTATTTTAAGAACATAGTAATAGATAAAACCAACACTAAAGATATATGGAAAGCAATTAATACCTTGACAAACAAACACAAATCATCAAAATCATTACCATCAAATCAGGTTACATGTGATCAATTCAGTAGATACTTTCAGTACGACATAAACCAACTGAAGGCTGCAATACCAGATGCGCCTCATGACATATCTTTATTATCATCATTCTGTGAGAACAAATGCTATGGACACATTTCCTCCAACATACCGCTAATGACGACAACTGAAGTACTTACTCATCTCCGTAATCTAAAAAACAATAACTCATCAGGACTAGATGGAATTAGTAGTCGGATCCTTCGCCATGCTGCACCGGCGATCTGCGAGTCACTAAATTTTATATATAATCAATGTCTAACCAGAGGTCACTTCCCATCAGCCTTTAAAATCGCTAAAGTGTATCCTCATTTAAAAGCTGGTCCTCTAGACGATCGTCTCATGAATAATTATAGACCAATTTCCATATTATCCTCATTATCCAAACCGCTAGAAAAGCACATCCACAAAACAACACTAGATCACTTAGTTCGCCATAAACTGATAGTTGACAGTCAGTCAGGATTTCGGCCAAAATATTCTTGCCATACGGCACTAACAAACATGATAGAAAACTGGCATCAAAATATTAACAACAATACTCTATGTGGAGCGGTGTTTATAGACTTTAGGAAAGCATTCGATATGATAGATCATACTATTCTAATTAAAAAACTAGAAACAATGACAGTAAGTTTTAATATAGTGACATTAATAAAATCATTCTTATTAGACAGAAAGCAAGTAGTATCACACAATAAAGTTTTATCTCAAGCCATTACCATTAATATTGGAGTACCTCAGGGGTCTATTCTTGGCCCTCTATTATTTGCCATTTATATAAATGATCTTCCATTAAATCTGTCGTCGTCCTGCGATCTATTTGCTGATGACTGCACAGTATATACAAACGCTGTTGATCGTAATGTGCTAGAACTATCCTTGCAACAGGAAATAAATAGTGTAGTTAACTGGAGTCATGCAAACCGCATGCAAATTAACATTAATAAAACAAAGTCTATGTTAATAGGAACCAGGCAAAGACTTCACACTCTAAACTCGCAGAGAACTCTTCAGCTGCACATTGGCAGCACGCCTGTAGAAAGTGTCACCGAGCACAAGACACTGGGTGTTATCATAGATCAAAATCTAACTTTTAACTCACATGTTCATGCTTTAGTTAAACAAATAGCCAAAAAAGTATACCAACTTGCCAAAATTAAAAATTTCCTTGACGAAAACACAAGAAAGATATTCTATACTTCTCATATACAAACACATATTGATTACTGCTCCACAGTCTGGGATGGATGCTCCAAATCAATAACAAAACGCCTATATTCACTCCAGAAAAGGGCAGTGCGTTTAATTAATGGTGAAAAGCTTACCGACAATTCTAACCTATATAAACGTCTCCGGTTACTGCCACTCCACAAGCGCCTGCTTTTTAATAAGACCAAACTAATTCACAAAATCCTATTTCAAAATGCTCCAAGCTACCTTTGGCCATTGTTTAAATATAACGCTAGACATAGCGAACGACTAAATATACTTCATGTCCCTAAACCTAGGATAGACTTATATAAAACAAGCTTAGCATACTCTGCCGCTCAGTTGTGGAACAATCTTCCACAAGAAATCAAAGACACCACCAATCATGATACATACATTCGCAACCTGTTTGAACACTACCTTAGTACAGACTACATGCCCCCATAACAAACAACACAAAAAAGACAATAATGGTAACTTATCTCAAACGACATCTAGCCAAAAAACATTCCCATATGTATGGCACGTTACACCCTCCTTAGGTATTTATAATGCCCATGTTAAACACTGCCTCATTGAGTCATTTGTTATTGATTATTTTTCATGCGTTTTAATGTTCTTTTGTTGTCAAAAGTTGCTTCATAAGTGATGTTGAATGAAAGAATGTATGAGAGGAAAAAGAGAAGAAGGGCAGAATGTCAGACGGGCCTGGGTGCCCAATTCTTAACCCTTTGAAAATAAAGACTTATTATTATTATTATTATTATTATTATTATAGTGTCGGCTGTAATAGTCTCGGCCCTGATTTTTGCCCCCTTGGCGACGGGCATTAGAGACTGTTTCCCAAAATTGCTTAAAACAGCTAACCGGTCGATATTCTATTGTCTGGTAGATATTGTAAAGACCAACCCATGAGCTAGATACCATTTTAAAAGCAGGGTGGCTAATAAATTTTCTTCCCGAAATAACTACCGATCGATGTCCGTCGTTGGGTAGTCAGTAGTTTATTTTTTATGGCATATTCTTTCATAAATTCGCCAATATCGTCTCTCGACACTTCCGTGTTCTTGACAATAGGGGGCATCTCGGCAAAGGACTCTTATAAATCAGCCAGGTTCTCAATATCACACTCAACCAACCCGAAAAATGTATCGGCTTTTACAGCCTCAAGGATCTGTTTTTCACTCAAGGAACCCCAAGGAAGCTCTGATGGTGGAAATGTTTCCCGCAAGAAACACTTAATTGCTGTATCTGATCTCTTTAGTCTCTGCCACTCACACTCCCAGATAACCTTAACTGTCACCCCAACAGTTTTCTCTAGATATTTGTGAATGTCGCATGTGTTCTGGTACAGTTCTGCTAGTGGTTTTTTATTAACGGGATTAATCGTTTTCCCAGCAATTAGACGGCAAGATGGTGTCCATGGAATAAACACCCATGGAATTGGTAAGCTGTCTTAATCTTTTTATCTCACCCATCTACTCGAATATGCCGATCACCGAGTTGCATCTCATGACTATTGAATTGGGTTTTTAAATGTATGTTATTATTATGCGACACCCAGGTTAACCACTCTCGACTCTGACTAGTGTATTTATGTAATCTGTGTGATCTAAAACCATCCTCGCTGCTTCGATATATGGGGAAGTCTGTTGGCATATCATTCATCAGAGACAAAAGGTATAAGGCCATCGCATCAAACCCTTTAATACTTTTTATCAGCTTAATACCCCATGATACGGGTCTGGTGGGCTTCGTGGTAACGGTGAAATATAATACTCGGCCCACCCACCACGTTACCTCTTAACAACTTGTGTAACTTCTCCTCCTTCTTCGAACACAAAACAAAAGAAATATCTTTATTCATGGTGTTGAATAGGTAATTTAAAGTAATACCGGGGACGGAGATGGCCTGCTTGCACTTATCTATATTTAAACCGGCATAAAATGATACTTGTTTGTCTACTGCTTTTAGAAACGGAGACACGTCTTTGATGTTGTACCAAATTAGAAAATCTCTCAAGGTAGTCATCGTATTGTCGGTCCACGCTTTCTTACAAACGGCATATTCTGCCTCGGAAATGTTACAGTTTTTAAGTTTTGAGAAAAAGGCTGCATGTGGTGGTAGGGCTGTCTCATTTAACTTTCCCAGATCGGTCATATAGTCGTAGCACAGAGAGCCTTTCATTTCTTCTATGGCAAAAGAGGCCAGATATTGACTGTAACTTACCCCCGGGACCAGTAGGTTGGAGACGTTGAGGAATTTCAACCTTTCTGTAGCTGTGCACATGAAATTATTATTTCTTTTGACTATAAACTTAAACGGATTAGCCTCTTGATCAATGAAATATTGTATTAAGTAAGGTTTTATCAGGTTTATGTAATACCTTCCGCTTTTCAACCCAAACAGAGGTAACCCTTTCAGAAAGGAGTAGAGCCTTTCACTTAATTTTGGGTGGTCACATAATTTTGCAAAGATTGACTCGAACTTTTTGAGTAACAGCTCATACGACTTAGCAGATATTTCATGGGGGAAGTCCAACATTTCGTTTACGAGGACCTGTGGATCACCTGTGGTGATGAAACATTTAGGAGTGTCGAACCCAGGGACATTAGAGACGACCACACACGAGAGGGGAACGAGTCTGGCAATAAAGGTCAGCAGGTAAATATGTATTGGAGAAAAAAGATTTCATATCGTAGCACGCCCTGAAAGGGAATGTAAAATTTGCGTCCACATCAAACCCGAGCTCACAGAGTAATTCCAAGATGGATTCAGTCGGACGATAAAAACCGCCTTTATACGTTTCGATAGTGGCTACCCCTTTACATGTAAGTTGGTGGTGTGTCAGTCGCTTATACATCTTAAACAGCTTGCCGCATTTCCCACAGGAAAAACACCGAGCGGCCTTGACCACATCAACGATATACATGAAATGGTTTTCGTGTAGAGGAGATGATTCAATCTATCTAGATGGTCACTAGTACTTCTAATTTTGGGAAGAAGATGTTCCTCCTCTGTAAATGCAAACACGTTTATTCTTATTTTATAACAGTTTTCCAGGGCAGGTAAATCAACTAAGTTGACCCCGGTGAAATGTTTGTGGGATTTCAACACTTTATAACGCACCCATTCTTTGAACAGTGTTCGTGTGTGTTTTCTACCATGTCTAGCAGCTCTTCCCCCTGATTTAAACACAGATATACATTGAAAAAGACACAGGTTGTCTGTGTAAGGCCTACCATATGTGTCGAGTTGAAAAGTATTAATACAATTGTTGTTTTTGATATGGTTTGGGATAGTAGTCATACAACAACCAATAGGGAACTCTACCAGTTTGTAAACACAAAAAGTGATACTGGGGATTGCTTCGACATAGTATTTTGTATCTGGCCTGATTAGTGTCACTGAATTGATCAAATTAACAGTGTTTAGCTTGGTCACAAACGCCTCGAAATCAGATCTATTGTTCACTAAAAAGGTAAATTAAACAATGAAGAATTATTTGGGCTTGCATGGTAGAAGCGTGGCGCTTGTGTCTCTCGATGTCTCAACACTGTATGCAGACTGGCGATTATTTTGAAGCGGGAGATTTGAACATTGAAGAGCGGGAATAAACGAGAGCCCCAATCCGTGGTCATATGAGTATCTGGTCTGTTAAAAAATGTCCATTCACATAGATAGCGGCCGTGTCGTATATGTGATCTAATCGTGTCCCAGTGGTCATTATATACAACCCGGACATCTACGGGTAATTTCTGTAATGAAAGATATTCACTAGCTGTTGATGATGCAGCCATGGTACGTGATGGTAGTTGATCAGCTGTCGATAAGGTATCTGATGATGATGATGATGATGATGATGATGATGATGATGATGATGATGATGATGATGATGATGATGATGATGATGATGATGATGATGATGATGATGATGATGATGATGATGATGATGATGATGATGATGATGAGGAGGAGGAGGAGGAGGAGGAGGAGGAGGATGATGATGATGATGATGATGATGATGATGATGATGATGATGATGATGGTGGTGGTGGTGGTGGTGGTGGTGGTGGTGGTGGTGGTGGTGGTGGTGGTGGTGGTGGTGGTGGTGGTGGTGGTGGTGGTGGTGGTGGTGGTGGTGGTGGTGGTGGTGGTGGTGGTGGTGGTGGTGGTGGTGGTGGTGGTGGTGGTGGTGGTGGTGGTGGTGGTGGTGGTGGTCATGATGATTATGATTATGATGATGATGATGATGATAGCTGAGTCTTGTTAGTAGATGAAACATGATCGCCCATACTACCCGACAAGATACTGATCACTGATTGGTCATTGTTAGTGACCAAACCATGACTTATCGCACCAGACGACAAGGCACATGTTGATTGTTCGGGTATTTTCAGACGTTTACCAGTAAAATGGTCGTCTGTGATCGGGTGTGAAACATTTCGTGATGCTGATAGGTGCTTATTATTAGTCGACACGTCAGTCAACTCTCTTCTTCTCTTGCGGTTTGTGGATTGAAGATTTTTATCAGACACACCGCTAGATGATGATTGAGTGGTCGACGCATCACTGAACACTGGTTCATGTTCAGTCTTTATGTGTCTCCGTAAGGCGTCTTTCCGGGTATATGTAACGGAGCGAACAGGTGAAATGCAATCACAAGAGATGACACCAAAGCCCTGGTCAAGCGTAAATGGGTTTTATTATCCAAAGGTATAAATTTGTACAACTTCTTGAGAACACTTCTTGACCGATCACAGGCTAAGTTGGAACTACCTCTGTTTATCCTTGACGTCACCCGTGAGCTTCCCTAACAACCCCCCTTTCAATAGTGCTCACGGGTGCGC
>OY992893.1:24951836-25422823 GCA_963921405.1 Cepaea hortensis
TGAGTGAAAAACAGATCCTTGAGGCTGTTAAAACTGACACGTTCTTCGGTTTGGTTAAGTGTGATATTGAGACCCCGACTGATTTACAAGACTCATTTGCTGAGATGCTCCCTATTTTCAAAAACACAGAAGTGTCGAGAGACTATATTGGGGAGTTTATGAAAGAATATGCCATAAAAAATAAACTACTGACTACCCAACGACGGACATTGATCGGTAGTTATTTCGGGAAGACAATTTTATTAGCCAACTCACTTTTAAAGTAGTATCTAGCTCATGGGTAGGAAGTTACACACATCTACCAGACAATAGAGTATCGACGGTTAGCTGGTTTACACAATTGGGGAAAGAGTGTCTAATGCCCGTCGCCAAGGGGACAAAAATCAGGGCCGAGACTATTACAGCCGACACTATGAAATTGTTAGGTAACGCCCCTTATGGGAAAACACTAACCAATAAAACCAAACATACCAACGTCTACTATTGCCAGGGAAAAAACACTACCAAACTACTCAATAACCCCAGGTTCAAAAGCATGACTGCTATTGCAGATGATCTCTTCGAAGTAGAAATGCCAAAGAAGAAAACTGTCTGGGATCTGCCTCTACAGATTGGTTTCTTTGTCTACCAGTATGCCAAGTTGCGCAGGCTAGCTTTTTACTATGACTCTCTCGGCAAATTTATCTCTAAAGACGACTACCAACTCACCGAGATGGACACTGACTCTCTCTACTTGGCCATTAGCGCCGATTCACTCTCTGAAGTAGTTAGACCACACCTACGAGAAGATATATGATAGAGTCTACAATCAGTGGTTCCCATATGAAACCTGCCCTGTTCATATAACTAGTACTACTATCTGTCAGGACTGTGTGGATATCAAAGCCTATGAAAAGAGAACCCCCGGGCTATTTAAACTAGAATACGAAGGGGAGGGGATGGTCTCGTTATGTAGTAAGACGCATATTTGTGTCGGAGATTATGATAAAATCAGTACCAAAGGTCTGACCAAAAACCACAATGTATTAGACAAGGACAAATTCTTGAATGTTCCCACCACCCAACAGGCGGGTGGGGGGGGGGGCAATATAGGATTCAAGACCCAGGGGACGGGTGTGTATACGTATCAGCAACATTGCGCTTTGTTATCATATCTCTATATAAAAAGACAGATACAAAATGATAATTTATCAACTACACCACTACTTATTTAATTGTTCAATATGCATTGTATTGTTTGTCTGTATATGTTTTATTAAAAATTATTATATACCTTACTTGACTCTTTTGTTTGTTATTTTAAGTGTTGTAAACTAGATGTACCTACACTGATGAATCACTTGACCGCACCTAGTCTGACCACGCCTACATTTTTGAAAGAAAAAAAATATCAAGACGTTATCGCCCTTTCTGGATCAGGATCGATAACTGGTTAATTTATATAAGATCCACAAAAAAACAACATCCTGGAGCCCGTGTTACACTACTGTTATGTACCAGCCAGCTCCAGGGAATAATCAGACCGTGCCGACTATCAAGGTGAATGGTCATAAACTAAGTGTTGTGAACAAATTCATCTATCTTGGCATCACTGTGTCACAAGCTGCCACAATTGATGATGAAGTGAATTCAAGAATCTCCAAGTCCAGCGCGACCATTGGCAGACTGTACAAGAATGTATGGCACAGAAATATAATAAGCCTGCAAACAAAGCCGAAAGTCTACAAAGCAGTTGTATTATCCCCACTGCTATATGCTTGTGAAACCTGGACTGTTTATCAGCGACACGCTAGGAAATTAAACCACTTCCACACAGTCTGCCTTTGGAAGCTATTGAAGATTAAATGGCAAGACAAGATCCCAGACACTGAAGTTCTAGAAAGAGCGTCCATGCCCAGTATCCACACTCTACTAATGAAGAATGAGATTTGCTGGGCTGGTCAATTAACTCCAGATTAACTCCAGATCACAGGCTCGCTAAAGGAATTTTTTACGGCGAGCTGCGCTGTGATAAATTCTCCCAAGGTGGCCAGATGAAACGCTGTAAAGCAGTGGTTCCCAAGCTTTACAAACAGTACTTTCGGTAGTTAAGCGAGCCACAACGTTATAAAATTATAAAAGTCGTGCAGTATCATTCTTACCTTTCTTAACTTTCGTCAACAAAAATCTAAAACACTAAAAGCCGCCAATGTCAGTACTACACCCTTTTTTTTTTTTTTTTTTTTTTTTTTTTTTTTAGGAATCAAAAGTTCATTTAACAATAAATTGTAAATAAGTTTGGAAAATCGCTATTAACATAATTAATTTATGATTGTAACTGTTCTTCAAATCCATTTAGTTAAGTTCAGACGCCAGTTTATCAATGTCTGAGCACAAATCTGTTGTGCTCAATGTCATAAGCGCAGCTAGGTTACTGTCTGTTAGTCTGGAACGATGTTTGTTCTTTTTAACGGTCATTGCGGAAAATGACTGCTCGCATCTGTAAGTCGAACCAAAACGACAAATGTATCTCTGGGCGAATGAACGCAAATGTTCAAGTTGTTCGGCAAGCAATAGCAATAGTCGCATATGATCAGCTGAAGTTAAATCAGGCAGCTCAAGAAATTTACATCTCAGTGCAGAATTGCATTTCAAATCAATTACTTCTTGATGAAAGTTTTGCTGTAATTGACAGAGCTTGGCATCAGGAAATACAAACGAATTTATGAAGAGGACAACAGTACCCTCCTCTATTGTGAACTCTTGAAATCTCGACTGAAAGATATCCAGAAGACTTTCAACTTTTAATTTGCACTGCAACAAGTCACATTTCTTTTCCACCACAAGCGTCTTCAGAGTTGGAAAAGTCTCTAAAGCCCCTTCAGTCAGCTATCAGATAAACAGTCAGTGAAATCTCGTAATGCAAGTCCAAAATGAGGAAATATGCGTAAGCAAACTTTCTCCAGAAGCAAAATCAATCTGCTACCTATCAGTATCAGCTATATTGGACCATATACCTAACACATTAATATAGTCTTCTCATTTCTTTCTCATTGTTATCAAATTTTGGGTTGGGTATGGTTAATGTTTTATTTTTTTGTTTTTTTTTAAACGCATGCGGCCCGTTCAGGCCAGTAAAAAATTATTTCCCCATATAGGAGAAAGTCGTAAGTGTAAATACATTGGAAGTACACCATATTAAATTAAATAATAATTGTAGAATTCACAAGTTGATTATAAAATGTAATTAAATAAAGTTTTGAAAAGTTTTCTATAAGAATACTTAAAGTTTTGTCCTTAAGATTATAAAAGTTGACTTCTATATTAATTGCTTTAATTTTAAACGAATAAAAGAGAGATTTTAAATTAAATGAATAATGTTATGGCTAGATATATAATTCTTGTTTTTTTCATTAGTAGTCTCCCTTTGAAAATGTTAGATGTTTGTTTCCCCTACTTATTACTATTCGTGTTGCAACTCTTCGCAGGCTGCTGAGGATGGGACGGAGCACGTATGGGAATGTCCTGAGTGCAGTGATGTCGGTTCCTAACTCAACTCAACTCAATCAATCCCCCTACTTATTGCTTATCTGAGTGATTTCCCAGCTATCTGGTAATTCCCTAGAATGCTTGAACATAATTATTAATAAGTGTAATTGATCAAGCAACGCAATACTATCATGCTATCATCATCATCCAGTGCCTTGTCTGTGCCTGAGTCTCCACAAATTACTATCTCCCATGTCATAGATCAATTCGTTTGTTGACTCCCATCCGTGACATGACGCAAAACTGTCAAGAATCTTTTCAGGCTTTCTTCCTTTTTCTCTCTTTCCGCAAATCGTTCCGGTTGTCACAACATGTTCCAGTTTTTGTCTTCTCATATGATTGGAATGATTATCTATGCTTCTAGGCAATACTTGCTGTTACTAACCTGTATCTTTCATAAATAGATATATCTTATAGAACTTCACCCCTAGAAGCTTCTGTAATTATCTATAAACCAACAGAAAACCTCACAACCACCCATGAATTAAAAGCTACGTGCCATACTAGCCGACCTTTCACAGAATCGGTTGAGAATATAATAGACATCCGAGCGTATCTTTGGGTCTGTGTACATATCCAGAATTGTATCATCATCAGTGAAGGTAGTTTTCCTCGCTCCTGGAGTCACCATCCACAGCCATTGGCAGACTGTACAAGAATGTATGGGGCAGAAATGTAACAAGCCTGCAAACAAAGCTGAATGTCTGCAAAGCAGTTGTATTATCCCCACTGCTATATGCTTGTGAAACCTGGACTGTTTATCAGCGACACGCTAGGAAATTAAACCACTTCCATACAGTCTGCCTTTGGAAGCTATTGAAGATTAAATGGCAAGACAAGATCCCAGACACTGAAGTTCTAGAAAGAGCGTCCATGCCCAGTATCCACACTTACTAATGAAGAATGAGAATCGCTGGGCTGGTCAATTAACTCCAGATTAACTCCAGATCACAGGCTCGCTAAACGAATTTTTTACGGCGAGCTGCGCTGTGGTAAATGCTCTCAAGGCGGCCAGAGGAGAAACACTTTAAAGCAGTGGTTCCCAAGCTTTACAAGCAGATGGCCATATCTACTACTTTCTGTAGTTAAGCGAGCCACAACGTTATAAAATTATAAAAGTCGTGCAGTATCATTCTTACCTTTCTTACCTTTTGTCAACAAAATTATAAAACTCTAAAAGCAGTTAGTGTCAGTACTACACTGCTGTCTTTTTTTTTTTTTTTTTTTTTTAGGAATCAAAAGTTCAATTAACAATAAATTTTAAATAAGTTTCGAAAATCGCTATTAATATAATTAATTTACGATTGTAACTGTTCTTCAAAACCAGTTACTTAAGTTCAGACGCCAGTTTATCAATGTCTGAGCACAAATCTGTTGTGCTCAATGTCATAAGCGCAGCTAGGTTACTGTCTGTTAGTCTGGAACGATGTTTGTTCTTTTTATAACGGTCATTGCGGAAAATGACTGCTCGCATCTGTAAGTCGAACCAAAACGACAAATGTATCTCTGGGTGAATGAACGCAAATGTTCAAGTTGTTCGACAAGCAGTAGTCGCCAGAATGAAATCATATGATCAGCTGAAGGTGAATCAGGCAGCTCAAGAAATTTACATCTCAGTGCAGAATTGCATTTCAAATCAATTACTTCTTGCTGAAAGTTTTGCTGTAATTGACAGAGCTTGGCATCAGGAAATACAAACGAATTTATGAAGAGGACAACAGTACCCTCCTCTATTGTGAACTCTTGAAATCTCGACTGAAAGATATCCAGAAGACTTTCAACTTTTAATTTGCACTGCAACAAGTAATTTCTTTTCCACCACAAGCGTCTTCAGAGTTGGAAACTTCTCTAAAGTCCCTTCAGTCAGCTATCCGATAAACAGTCAGTGAAATCTCTTAATGCAAGTCCAAACTTTTGGGTTGGGTATGGTTACTGTTTGTTTTGTTTTAAACGTGTGTGGCCCTTTCAGGCCAGTAAAAAATTACTATCAATATATGTCTATAACTGCATTAACATTGAAAGTACACAATATTGAATTAAACAATAAATGCAGAATTCACAAGTTGATTATAAAATGTAATTAAATAAAGTTTCGAATATTTTTTTATAAGTATTCCTAAAGTTTTGTCCTTAAGATTATAAAAGTTGACTTCTAAATTAATTGCTTTATTTTCAAAAGAATAGTGGAGAGATTTTAAATTAAATGATTAATGTTATGGCTAGATATATAATTCCTGTTTTTTTTTCTAGTAGTCTCCCTTGGAAAATGTTAGATGTCTATTCCTACTACTTATTACTATTGGTGTTGGACCTTTTCGCAGACTGTTGAGGATGGGACGGAGCACGTATGGGAATGTCCTGAGTGCAGTGATGTTGGTTCCAAACTCAACTCAACTCAACTCAATCAATCCCCCTACTTATTTTGCTTATCTAGGTGTTTTCCCAGCTATCTGGTAATTCCCCAGAATGCTTGAACATAATTATTAATAAGTGTAATTGATCAAGCAACGCATTACCGTCATGTTATTCATCATCATCCAGTGACTTGCTGGCTGGCGTGGGTGATCATGTCTCTCCACAAATTACTATCTTCCATGTCATAGATCAATTCGTTTGTTGACTCCCTTGCGTGACATGACGCAAAACTGTCAAGAATCTTTTCAGGCTTTCTTCCTCTTTCTATCTTTCCGCAAATCGTTCCGGTTGTCACAACATGTTCCAGTTTTTGTCTTCTCATAACATGGCCAAAAAAAAACAACGATGACTGCCTCTTTCTGGTGTTTGTGATAAGTTGCCTTTGTAACGTAGCTTCCCTTAGAACGTCCTGATTGCTCATTTTGGCTGTCCAATTAATTTTCGCATTCTTCTATAAAACCACATCTCCAAGGCTTCCAGGGATATTTTCGTCTGTTTACTAATTGTTCAGGATTCGCCGCCGTAAGTTAAAACTGGTTCTGTAGATTATGCAAGAACTCTTTTTTTAACTTTCAAGGACAGTGACTTATTGCACGAAACGTTCTTCATTTGATAGAATGCAGTTTTTGCTTGTCCTATTCGTAACACTTGCCTAGTACGTCAACAGCAGCTGAAAATGCTGGTGTTGACTGCAACGTCCCGTAAGGGATACGCAATAAATTGTTTATTAAAAAAAATTCTGCTCTTTACCGGCCTCCGAGGAGATGGTATTTCGGACGCGATTCGTAATCCCGTATACCGGGGTTCGAAACACAGTTGTGCTGTTTTTTTTCGAAAAAGGTGTAGGTGCTGGTCGTTCAGAAATCAATGGCAAACTACTGAACGTAAAACTTGCCCAGAAATCACGAACAGCCAAAATGCTGGGGTTGACTGCTACGTCCTGTGAAGGACATGCAACTAAATTTTACAATTCTGCTCTCTATCTCAGTGATGCATTTTCCAACTGATGCGTTTTATGTGCATAGATAACTGAATTTCTGTACTTGCCCCAAAATAACGCCCTGTACTTTAATTGCACATTTAGGCACAATCTATTTCTTTGATATCAACATGACTTCTGTCTTTCTATTATTCGAACTAAGGCCCATCTTTTCACTTTCTGCAACCACTGTATCTGTCCCGAGAATATATATAACGTTGTTTGTGCCCTTTCCCTCTACAAATCCACACTGTTCATCATTAATTTCTGGTTTCCTCCGGGAAGGTTAACCCGGTCAACAAATGCCCGCAGAAGTCGGATGTGTCGGCCTAACGGCGCAAGAACGCAGCTCTGCTGTAAACAGGCACAACGCAGTCACATCCGAAAAAAAAAACCGGATGAACGAAGAAGAAGATTTCTGGTTTAATTTCGTTTCTTTTTCTTTTCATAATTATTATGACTAACAGCTTTGTCTTGTGACTTATAAGACGTATTGTGCGATGCTCTTCGCATTCTAAGCGCCTCTTTTAACGTTTTAAATATGCTCTAAGGTACTAGGGAAACGCATGTGCAGTTAAATTGTATAATCTATCATAAGATATATTTATTTTAAAGAAATAGACAGGACTGTCAGAAAGTAATGCACCATTTGAGAGAGAGAGAGAGAGAGAGAGAGAGAGAGAGAGAGAGAGAGAGAGAGACAGACAGACAGACAGACAGAGAGAGTGAGAGAGAGAGTGAGAGTGAGAGAGTGAGAGAGAGTGGGAGTGAGAGTGAGAGAGAGAGAGTGAGAGAGAGTGAGAGTGAGAGAGAGAGAGTGAGAGAGAGTGAGAGTGAGAGAGAGAGAGTGAGAGTGAGAGAGAGTGAGAGAGAGAGTGAGAGAGAGAGAGTGAGAGAGAGAGAGTGAGAGAGAGTGAGAGAGAGAGTGAGAGAGAGAGAGATTGAGAGAGAGAGAGAGTGAGAGAGAGAGTGAGAGAGAGTGAGAGAAAGAGAGAGTGAGAGAGAGTGAGAGAGAGAGTGAGAGAGAGAGAGAGATTGAGAGAGAGAGAGTGAGAGTGAGAGAGAGAGTGAGAGAGAGAGAGTGAGAGAGAGTGAGAGAGAGAGAGAGATGGAGAGAGAGATGGAGAGAGAGAGAGAGTGAGAGAGAGTGAGAGAGAGAGATGGAGAGAGAGAGAGAGAGAGAGAGAGAGAGATGGTTCATGTGACTGATCAGATCAATTCGCGCTGTACATGTTCGCCTAGAATGGATTCTTGTGAACATATGGTCATTTTCACCATCACGCACCATCTTTCGTCTCACTCGCTCAGTGTGTGACCTATCTATCTGCAATCAATTTCTCCTTTGTCTTTATTTGATTTCTGATATTTTCCCTCCATGCAATACGTTCTGTGGCAACTTGCTCCCAGTGTGCGTTATCAATGCATGTATCAAACATGTCCCGCTTACACACATCTTTATATTGTAGTAGAGGCCGATCCTGAGATCTCTTACCCATCTGTAATTCACCAAAAAAGATGTTCTTAGGTATTCTACCATCACCCATCCTCCTAACGTGTCCTATCTATCTGAGTCTACGAAGACTGAGCATGAAATAAAGCGTCACACAACTTGATCTTTCCAATACTTCAGTGTTTGTGATTTTGTCTTGCCACTTAATAAAGTATTCTTCGTAGACAACGCATATGAAAGCTGTTTAAACGTTTTTCTTGGAGTGAGTAAGTTGACCAGACTTCACTGCCGTAAAGAAGATATTAAGGACACAGGCCTGATAGACAAGGACTTTTGTTTTGGCAGTAAGCTTCCTGTTCTCCCAGACTCGTTTTCTTAAACTGTTCATTGTTGTTGTTGCCTTACCAATCCTGATGTTTATTTCCCGATCTAAGGATAATTTGCTATTTACCTCTCATCCTAAATATGTAACATAGTCTACTAACTCCAGTTCGGCGTCGTCAATAAAGATTGATGGTACCCCACTTGCACATTGTGACATAATCTGTCTTCTTTTTGCTAATTGTTAAAACTAATTCAGAACAAGCATTGGGGACTGCAGATAGCAGACGTTGTAACTCTTCCTCAAGAGTTGGTCGTAATTGTAGCATAATCTGCAAAAAGCAATTCTCTGATCAGTACCCTCCTAATTTTAGTCTTGGCCTTCAATCTCTGAGCATTGTAGAGTCCGCCATCTGAACGTGAGTGAATGTATATACCACCATACTGATCACGAAAGGCATATTTCAGTAGAAGTGACAAGTATATTACAAAAAGGGTGGGAGCTAGTACACAACCTTGCTTAACTCCACTCTTGATTTCAAACTCTTCTGAAGTTGCACCATCAAACTTTATCGTACCCTTTATGCCTGTGTGGAAAAATTCCACAATCGACAGAAGAGTTGGTGGGCAGCCAATCTTCTTTAGTGCCTTGAGCAGAACCTCACGATTGACCAAATCAAATGCCTTTGTGAGGTCGATGAAGGCAATAAACAGTGGTTGATTCTGTTCACTGCATTTTTCTTGCACTTGTCGCAATGAGAATATCATATCAATGGTAGACCGGTTCCATCGAAAGCCACACTGTGATTCGGAGTAGACTTGATCTCCCAGAACTTGAAGTCTGCGCAGAACTATTCTGGCAAATACTTTTCCAACAATACACAGAAGTGAGATACCCCTGTAGTTGTTGCAGTCGCTCCTATCGCCCTTGTTCTTGTACAGTGTTATGATGCTTGAATCTTTGAAATCCTGTGGGCTTGTCCTTCTCGCCAGCATAGCTCTATCAGTTGGTGGATCTGTAGAGTGTGTCTTGCCCACTCCTGATAACCTCTATTGGAATCACATCGTTACCTGGAGCCTTGCCTGGTGCAAGTTCATTAATAGCACACTTAATTTCTGGTATGGTGGTAAGTGTGTCCAGGTGGTCAAGAGTAGGCAGGGCCTCTATGGCGTTGAGGGCATCATCCGCTGGTTTGGTCTCCCTTGAGTAAAGATCCAAATAGTACTCCACCCATCTATCCATCTGCTGTTTCTTATAAGTGATTTCTTCAGTCAAGGTTTTCAATGGTGCACTTCTTTTGATCATTGGACCACAAGGCTTTCTTTATCCCCTTCATACATGCTTCTGATGTTTCCCTTATCACTTGCATTTTGAATGTACTCGTATAACGTGATCCAATAGTCGGTAGCACACTGCCTTTTGCACATCCTTCCTAGCTTGCTTCAGCTCACTGAGAGTGTTACGCGTTGTTCTTTCCTTGTTTCTAAAGAGAGCTAACTTCTTTTTATCAATCAAGGGCTTCAGTGTCTGGCTGTTTGCCGTAAACTAGTCCTGCTTCTTTTGATCTACAGTGCCATAATCTCCCACCGTTGTTTAAGAGTTTCTTTAAGTTTAATTCACTTTTGACTTGCTGTACAATTGTTTGATGTATCAGTGAAAACTCTTTCAAGATACTGTTGCGTCTCAAAGCACTTATCAGGATCTTGGGTGTTAAAAATATTAATCCTGGGGCTAAATCCCCTTTGGTCTCAGTCTAACCCTCGCAACAACTAAAGAAATATCAGTATCACAATCAGCACTATGGTAACTTCGAGTTAATGATGTTTGATTCAAGTGTTGTCTCCCTGTGATGATGAAGTCTAGCTGATGCCAATAGCCTGATCTTGGGTGTTTCCTTGTGACCTTATATATATGGCTCAGTCTCTTTCCGCAGCACGACACTTTCGGCAGCCTGCACTGTGGAAAGAGACTGACTCATATGGGATAAAAATCCGGCACAATGAAGTCGACTTTTAAGTGACTTTTTTAATACATGAAACACACCATTTTTTTTACACGTAACATGAGAAAAACATAAATACTGAAACAAAATCACATTATTGAATAGCAAATGACTTGTTTAATGAAATGGCTGTTGTTACAATAGTTGTTACAATCAGTAAAAATTACTCAGAGAGATGTCTATTTAGAAACATGCTGGACCAGGTTGAATCTACTAATATCTTTACTGTGACAATTCCATGAAATGTGATCAGTTGTACATCATGTACGTTTCAGAATGTGATCACACAGATCACCACATCCCAACACATACTAGAATGAAACAGTTATGGTACTGTAATCATAGCCAGCTAAGAGAGATTCAAGCCTCGCTTGGCGATGTAAGTTTTAATCTTTGCGACTAAAGTACTATACAACCACGGTACAATTGCTATATAAGACAACATACAGACTCATGGAATCACATAAATATTGTATGTACCATACAAACTCCACATGCAACGACAGATAGTTTTAAAATACAAAACACAACTTTCGTATCACACATCAAGAAGGACTAGTGACAACATCTGAAACTAGCTGTATACATTTTACAGAACTCAACAAATGTCCAATCTCCCATAGCTCTAACTCAGTGGTTCTCACAGTGGGAAGTTCTGCCCCAGAGTAACACAGGGTGTTGGTAAAGTCTCACTACACTTTGTATGCAGAACAATTTTGAAAAATGAAGTACATGACGTCATGAAAAAATGTGCTCTAGTCCAATGTGAAGCAATATGCAGAGAATGGCTGTTGTCTGCTGAAGTAAATCATTGCACTCCAAACAGAATGGTGTTATCAACGGAAGAAAGAATTTTGGGTTGAATATGTGTTTTGAAGTGGAGGTAGATACACATGGATGGTTGTTCAAAGATTTATAGCAAGATTTCCTGATAAACATCCTCCTCTTCCCATTATGTTTAGAAATGTGTTGAATATGCTATAATGAATACTCTGTTTGTATTTTCCAGCTTCCACAAAATAACGTTAGACCATAGCAGTGACTACTGTAACTAATTTAATGAATTTGTTTGCACTTTAATGACATCATGTACTTAATTTTTCAAAATTGTTCTACATACAAAGTGTAGTGAAACTTCACAAACACCCGGTATATTCTCAACTGTGTGTTTGTACATAAATTTAGTCCTTAATTCTCAACTTTGTGTAGCATAGGAATTTGAGTCCTTTATTTCTCAACTGTCTCCTATATGTTACTAGGGTCCATAAATGATGCAAGGAATATCAAAACAGTAATCCACCATGCATGTCATAGGGGGCAACTAAGGCATGAGACTGGCAACCTCAATCAGTAGAAAACTTTAGCTGAAAATTTCAACCAATCACGAACAAGCATGGACCTGTGCTCCAAAAGGAGATGACCGGCAGATGGAGAGAAGAACAGATTCCTAACTGTATTATTTCACAGGCTAGTGAACCAGGTCAGCAATTAGAGTAATAACTGTCTGGGACAAAAGCAGCTTAAATAACATCAGAGATAAAGTGGCGTAGAGTAACAACAATGTAGGACTTATGAAATATTATTATTATCAAGATCTGGGTTGGTTCATGCAACAAATGCTTGGAAAACAAATCGTCAAAGTTTGCTTCAGGGCTCAGCAAAAGACGTTAGGGCACCCATCAAGTATGTGGAGGATCTTTCTCTTTACCTTTCAGTGTATTGGGTATATGGTGCTGGCCCTATATTTGTATAGATCAATCAGCACTGGAGGCGTGCTGTGCTCAATATCACAGCAGTTATCTTTGGTTTCCAGGGCATTCTCCTGGTATCCATTTCAGGCTGTGTCCACTTAGAAAATATTCCAGCTTTTACAGAGATTTGAAAACATGATCACCGAGCTGGCAGGCAAACTTATCTATTAAGAGAAAGCTTTTTTAAATGGCCCAAAGAACGGCCAGCAGTCTCTCACAAGATCCCATTCTAACAGTAGACACAGACAGAAGAACACATAACTACCACATTTAGACTCCACAAAGGACACTGTAGACCACAAACTTATCTCTACAAAATGACAGCCACCCAAACTGATTGGTGGATAAGCCTCAGACTCCAGAACACATACTGGAAATGTGCCACAGTTTGGTGATTTGGGACCTAACACGTGGCCCCAGGAGACCAAAATGGGAGAAAAACTGTGGGGCACCCTTGATTCTCCTGCAGGTGGCTGAAGTCAAGGAGACAACTCATCTCTTTCTTTAACTCTTTGTTTGTTCTGTGCTGACGAAGGTTTTGGCCTCAACGTCTATTTTGTTTCTTATAGTCGTGCTCTAGCAAAGCTCACAATCTACTTCTCGTTTTTCGGTGATTCATTCATTTCTTTGTTTAGACTACTAGGCATAGAAAAACTCACTGAGGAAGGATGAGGGAGATATGGATGAGGAGCTGGAGGGCAGAGGTGGGATTGAGTTGAGCAGAGATGAGTCAAGACATGATGTCACAGCACTCTGTACATTCTCAAATGTGCTCCATCGTCATCTGTAACAGCCAGTGAAGAGTCCCAGCTACTAGTAATAGTCTGATTATGTATCCATCTGGTCTTTCTTCATAGTAGAGAAGGACGAAATAGTTCAATAGAATGTGAGAAACTGCCACATTAAACATATTTTCACCTGTGCAGCAGCAGCTGTGGACATCAATACAAATCCATTTACAAGGTTGAGCTAATAAAAAAAGTATTTACAATTATGCATACTGTACAGTTAATAATATAAATATTACGTGCTAATAGATGTTAACACATTAAATCTACTTTCCGGAACTGGCACAGCTGTTAGTAGCAAAATTATAGAATTAACATTAACCCTTCTGGTTCCAGACCTTTGTTTTCATAAAATAATAACACTAGAACAGAAATAGAGGGTAACCGGAGGAGATTAAAAAAAAAGTAACAACTAGAAGAGAAACGTTTCGTACCAAGGTTCCCGATATTTTGATCTGTGCATGTTTTCTCTGTAACTATCAGCCCACTTACCCGCATGTGAGCGATTGCATCTTATACTTTATAAAAGAAGGCTTAAAATATCAACCAATCCTTCTAACGGAGTGATGGAACAGCTATAAACAAAGATGTACAGAAGATTAGGAAAACTTTGAGATACATTTTGTCTGTGAATTTCAAAATGGGTGAGACAAACAAACACGCTCCTAATAATAATATTTGAACAGACAAAATATTGGATCTGTTTAGTCTTGAGAAGTCTTGCAGGTGATGGAAAATAGGGCAGATGAACTTTTCACTGTTAAAGGCTAGGAGGACAGTATTTGGGCCTCATAATTCCAACCACTCAAGATGGGAGAAACTTTTACTGAACTTTGTTTCATTTTGTTCTAGTTACAAATCTTAAATAGTCCATTTATGACTACAATTTTAAAAACAATGGGAACAATGACGTCCTTATGTGACACTACTACAGCTCTGTTGTCAAGGCAAAGGGACAAGAGTAAGTCTCCAATATTTAAAACTGACAACACAAGAAACAAATGCATAGTTTATGGATACTACATTTTCCCAAATTACCTGGCTCCTTGCTAGACAGACAATAATTTGTGACAATGCATCTCAAAATTGGCATAATAACCAAGATCCATGCCATTTTTTCTGAATAACAAAAATATATTGTGAACATAATTACGGCATGTAAAAATCTTATATATAAAAAAGACTTGTGTGTATGTATTTATGTCTGTATCTATGTATCTATGTATGTCCTTTATACGTTCGCGAACGGCCCATCCGATTGAGATGAAATTTTCTACACGCCTTCCTTTCATTCCAGAGCTGCCAACTGTGATATTTTGTTAGTGTGAAATCGCCTGCTTACTCAGTATTATTTCATTTTTCATTTTTCATCATAATTTCATATATCTCAGGGGACCTAACTCTGTAAAAGTTATTTCAAGGGGCATAACTTTTCTGTATAACTTATAGTCATATTGTGGCATCGTTTTCAAAGATTTATAAACTCTTTGTCCATAGTTATGTACCGGCATATGAGTTATAATAAATAATGATACAATCTGTAAGGCATTTTTAAAGTTTTCATAAAAATGATGCACAATGCATAACATTGTAACTCATCTTTTTTTGCTTAAGAAGTTACTGTAGTCATGCAGGTGATTAGAAAGAGTTTTCATTAAAAATAATGGATGGTGTGTGGAAGAACGTTCTTTTAAGTTACTTTTTTTGTTGTATGAATTTAATGAAGCCGGACAGGGTCAGGCAGACAGATAGACAGACCGATAGACAGTCGGGAACAGGAACTTATATGACTACTTATATAAATTAAATGAGATGCTTCACACCAGGAGCTGGGCGATGCCGGGCGGGTCAGACAGACAGACAGACAGACAGACAGACAGATAGTCGGTAACGGGAACGGGAACTTATATGACTACTTATATGAATTAAATGAGATGCTTCCCACCAGGGACTGGGCGAAGCCGGGCAAGGTCAGCTAGTTAATAAATAAATTGCATAGCTCTGTTCAGCCAATTGAGTTTTGACATTTCAGCTTGGTGTCTTAGCAGTGGCTAGAAGCAGGTAGTGGCTAGAAGTAGGTAGTGGCTAGAAGTAGGTAGAGACCAGAAGTAGTTAAGAGACTAGAATGAGGTAGAGACTAAAAGCTGGTCATGGCTAGAAGCACGTTGCGGCTAGAGATTGTGGCTAGAGATTGTGGCTAGAAACAGTTAGCGGCTAGAGGTAATGGCTAGAAGCAGGTCATGACAGGATAGCAGGGATTGTTTTATTACAATTAAGATTTAGGTATTTCTAGACAGGTATTGCTTTCTATCTGGCATACCATGATACACAAAGACACATGCCAGCTGGTGCAAGCTCACACACACACACAAGATTTTATACGGAGAGAGAGATACGGTATAATAGACTGACAGGCATAATCAGAGATAGACAGACAGACAGATATAATGAGGAAGAAGTAGAATAAGAAAGAGACTGCGATAGAGACATGATGTAGTTCAATGTAACACACACATATAGCCATGAGACAGAAAGACAGACAGGCCGGCAGGCAGGCAGACAGACAGTATAAAATATAATTCACCAGACCAGAAAGCGGTGTAGATTTTAGCATGTCACATATTCCTCACTAAACAAAAAACTGTTGACAATGTACTCCTACATTCTGACAGCTCAAACACATCACACAGCAGAGTTTACAACAACATGGCTGATCTGCCAGTGAAGATTGACATAGATCTTATTATGCAGACTATAATACACGGTGTTTGTAAAGTCTCACTACAGTTTGTATGGAGAACAAATTTGAAAAATGAAGTACATGACATCATCAATAAATGTGCTCCAGTCCAAAATGAAGAACCATGCAGCGAATAGCCGTCGTCTGCTGGAGTAATTCTTTGCATTCCAAACAGAATGGTGTTATCAATGGAATGAATAATACGTTGGGATTGAACAAGTGTTTCGAAATGGCAGTCAAGACACACAGATGGTTGTTCAAAGATTTATAGCAAGATTTCCTAATAAACAACCTCCTCATCGCTTAATGTTAGAAATTTGTTGAATAAGTTATAACGAATATTTCATTGGTTCTTTCCAGCTTCCCCAAAAACAGTGTTAAACCATAGCAGTGACTATTGTAAGTAATTTAATAATTTGTTTGCACAAATTGTTGATGACGCCATGTACTTAATTTGTCAAAATTATTCTACATATAAAATGTAGTGGGGCTTTACAAACACCCTGTATTTGAAGATTTAAAACAATGTAATCCCTTAGTGAAATTAAAACCCAGAGGCCACAAACAAGAGGTTGTACGATTTATTGCCTGACAAATTTTGCTGCATCTTACCAGGTGCATAATGCAGTTATATATTAAATGAAGCAAATAAATAAATTATACTTTGGTTTACTTAACACATAATCAAAGGTAATGGTCGAATGTGGAGCATTTGTTATCCCCACGGTCATTACAAATTTAAAACCAAAGTCTTTCAGTCTGCACATTAATATAATATTGGATTTCTGTTGAATTGTACCGAAAATTATTTCTACACAGAGATGATAGAAAAATCATAAAATTACATCAGAGATGATTGTCATCTGCTTGCCTAGAATTTCATTTTAAAACACAGATTATTTTTACTAACCAATGCATTTATAACAGAAACTCATCCATTTAAACTAAAGATTACTTTTATCTACAAACACACAGACAGAATATCTATAGAAAATCAATAATCCAACAGATATGATTTTTACCAACTAGCACACAGAAAGTCATCAATATTACAGAGATTATTTTTCCAGCTAACACATACAGATTATAGAAAATCATTAATCTAAAACATTGATTTTTATCTAACAACATAAAAATGGTAGAAAGTCATAAATTTTAAAGAGATGATTCTATCTGCTAACATAGAGATTATATAGGAAATCATTAATCTAAAAGATATGATTTATATCTACAGATTTTTATCTACAAACACACAGAGAGTAAGAGGTCATTAATTTTAAAGAGATAATTCTATCTGCTAACCCATACAGATTATATAGGAAATCATTAATCTAAAAGATATGATTTGTATCTACAAACACACAGAGAGTAAGAGGTAATTAATTTTAAAGAGATAATTCTATCTGCTAACCCATACAGATAATAGAAAATCATTATCTAAAATATATTATTGTCATCTTCAAGCACACAGATAATAGAAAGCCACCAAGCCTTTGGGGAACACAAGAACCCAACAAATGTTCAAATGACTAGATTCTCAGAACAGTGAGGAAACTAGCAACTAGTATCATATCAAAAGAGCCGACTTCAGCTACCGAAGATACAATCAATTTATTACAACAGATAGAAGATATACATTTATACACAGATATACAATCTATTTATACATAGAGATACAATCTACTTGCTGTGAAAGGTATAAAATTATTTACAAATAGCAGTAAAACTTCAGGATTGCATGTGAATATGAATGATTTTACCTATATCATACCGTTATAATGTTTATGCATGCGATCTTTAACATAATTTATAACCAGACATACGTCAGTCTGAACTTTATATCAATTAAAGTATGTTCTTTTCTTCTCTATCAGAGAGTTTTGAAAACCATGAATTATCCCAGATATCTTCATACTCCACAACCAAAAACTAAGCAAAACCACATCTTTTACATAACAAACCACAAGGGACATTTCGAACTAGTTGCAGCAATTACAATCAGTTGCTTACATTTTACAGGCAACACGAGTTCATCAAGGCAACTTAATACCACTGTTAGGGGGCGTTTGAAGGCTTTCGCAAATAGCATTACTCAATGGCTGTTAAATATGCCAGCTCAAGTGTAGTTACTCAATATGTTATTCAAATGTAGCTGTTATTTCTAATAAAATTCAATGAATCACACATATATAGCTATTCAGTTTATCACTCAACCATAGTTCAATCTATCACTCACATATAGCTAATTAATTTACCATTCAACTGCATTTCAATGCACCACTCAATTGCAATTCTGTGTACCACTCAAGTATAGATATTCAGTTTATCACTCAACTGTAGGCAATCTAACATCTTCATGTAGCTACTCAATGTATCTCTCAACAACAGTTCAGTCTATCATCTGCATACAGCTATTCAGTTTATCACACGACTAACATTTCTATATGTATCAAAGTGGCTCAGAGTTACATGACCTGTCTCTAACTAACGGGTCAGAGTTCAGCCGTGGATGATTACTTTAAGAAGGTAAGGAGATTATTTCTTAGAAAATAAGGAGATTAGTTTTAGAAGAGAAAGAGATTATTTTCTGAAGATAAAGAGATAATTTTAGTAGGTAATGAGATTCTTTTTAAAAGATAAGGAGATTATTTTTAGAAGAAGATTATTATAAGAGGATAATATTATTTTAGAAGGAGATTATTTTAAAAGATAAGATTTTTAGAAGATGTGATTATTTTTAGAAAAAAAACAACCTGATGCCATAATAATACCGGGTCCCATAAGGTAAGCAAAACATAATAACTCTGCAGCCTAGCATGTGTGTCGTAAGAAGCTAGTAAAAAGAGTTAGTGTTAGTTAGTTATCTATTGGAATATCATCCTTGCACTCCGGACATGTCCGTGGGTACTCAGATCCTTCCCCAACACATGCATTGGTGTCTGGCGGCTAATAGTGCCAGTTCTGTGTTGGTTGACATTCATCTGCCTCTAGTGTCTGGCTGTGCCAATTCTTACTGTCAAGTCTTTCATTCTAAACAATGATGTGAATTCACTGTTGTCAAAGTCCTCAGCTCTCAACATTTCTCTAAGGGCATTAATAACATGGGCATGATCCTTGGGTTGGCTGTCTGCAGGAATGCAGAGCCAGCAAGTTTATCAGCTGGTTCAATTCCCTCATCTCCAGCGTGTCCCAGGACAAAGATGAAGATGACTCTACCAACAGCAGAGTCGGTGTGCCACTGGTCACCTTATCCCTGATAAAGTTTCACTGTTGAAGCCAATCAACCATGAACAATCCTACAATGGTTTTGGCTTGAAATGGTTGAGGACATATGCTCCATTGGAAAATGAAAGGCAGTCAAAGCAGGAACCCAAGGTTGTTACATTAACCCCATGATCCTTAACATTAGATGCACTAGCCTTTTTGGACAAAAGCAATAAAAACAAGAAGCTCTGCACACCACATGTTAAAAATCCATTGAATATCATAAGAAGCAGGCGGACATAGGTTATTGACATGGCAAACTGCCAACATGAGAAAACCTACCCACAGCAGAATTGTTACAGCATGCGTGATTGTGGGATACAGACACTGACATTCTTCAGCCTGTGCCACAAAGTTCAAGCTCTAAGATGAGACTTTCCCGTAGCAGAACGCATTAATAAAGGGATTGGTGTGAGTTGGGTGAGGTTCTGTGTTTCATTAGGAGATGAGAGGCAGAAGCGGTTGAAAACCAATGTTAAACTAATCTATCCCTCAGATCCACTTCCAGCTTTTCTAAATCACTTCCACATTAATGACAGACACATCTACATCTGATCGACATCCTGAATCCTGGCTGAACAAACTGGAAATGACTATATACAGGAAATGACTATATACTGAAATGAATATATATCGTTGTTGAAAAAAAATTGGAATTACATTTATCTTTCACTCAGATCTACTTCCAGTCAACTAAATCACTTCCACATTATGACAAACAATCAGGTCAGCAATAGATATATTCAGATCCTAAAAAATGTAACCACTTCCACATTATGACAGACACATCTCAATCAGATCAGCCAGATATATTCAGATCCTAAAACAAGGAATAGTAAAGGACAATTTTACAAGCGTTAAGGAGTATTAGGCATCTGGTGCCAGTATTTGTATATGTCAATCGGCACTGTGATGTGGTAAGTATCTCGCTGATTGCCTTTATTTCTCAACCCATTTCCTAGTCCCCATTTTAGGCTTAATCAACCTGGGAGTCCAAGTCATTTTAAGGGGTGCCTTGCTATGAATTCGAACCCCTGATGACCAACAGGCCTGCAGGCCAACATCTAGCAATATGCTACCACAGCCCCCATTTAGATCATAGTCCAAACAAATAAACAAACTGTAAAATCAATCTCTCGATAGCTACATCAAGTATACCTCTGCTGGTGTTGTCGGGACGTTGCTCGATCAACAGATTGATTGGCTGTTGTCGATGCCGTGGCAAGTTTACATTCAATAGTTTGCCACTGCTTTCTGAACAGCCGGTACCCATATCATGTCTTTAAAAAAAACAATCACAACGTGGTCAGTTGCCAAATCACACGTGCAGGTATGGGGGATCACGAACCGCGTCCGTAACCCCGTCGCCATGAGGACCGGCAGAGGGAAGTATGCCACACCTAATTATATACCTCAAAGGTCAGTGCATTCATGTTCAACGGAAACTGTGTAGGATTCGCTTCCTCTAAACAGATTCCTTCCAAGGTAAAGGGCCATCTCTTCCTGTGTCTAGTTTTCTTTCATACCAGTTTTGCTAGGGCAATGGTCTTACAACCTACTCTTTACTATTTCAAACTACAATGAGATTTTCTTTATGCACAATTTGTACACGGGACGTGTTTTTCCCCTTATCCAAGAAGGTTTCAATACTTGGCTTCACTATGCAAGAGACAAGTGGGACATGTAAAATCATTAGACACCAACAGCTCTTAGAAGATTTCATAACCTGAGTCTGAAGCGAATCCTGTACCTTCTGAATCCGAGGCAGACAATGCCTCAACCACATTCCCCCTGAACACAGAAATAATCCCGTTGCTCCTTTCCATTTTGCAGACGGAGCCTATAATCTGATACGTTGATATATTTGCACGAGTCACAGAGCTCAGAGCTCTTGCTGTTTATGCTTCACCTCCTCGACACTGCAAGGTACAAGAGGAACAAAATGAGATGAGATGAGACAGAGCTCACTTTCTTAATCTGATCGACGCCCATGCATGTTAAAGTCCATCTGCAGTTATAATTGTCTGTGATGGAAGTCCTTCCAGATTTGAAACACTGATACTGCAAGCTACGACTCAAATGGTTGTCTTTACAGGACTGCTGCAGCAAATGAAAAATGTCAGCAAAAGTTTTACCTAATATCTTCTTCTGCGTTCATCCGGAATGTTGTTTTAGACGTAATTGCGTTGTGTCTGTTTAAAGCAGAGCTGCAATATTTGAACCTTTCGGCCGAAACATCAACAGAGCTTCCCACAAATGTGTTACTCTTCAAGAGTCTCCATTGCTGAACATTTCAAAATCATCAGGTTCACAAGTGCCATCACTTTACCGAAAGTACATAAGTGACTAACCATCTGCCGGGATCCCATCAATATTTGTCATAAGTGACTAACCGTCTGCCGGGATCCCATCAATATTTGACTAAGTGGAAGTCAGCATGGCTGAATGGATTAAAGGGATCCCATTAATATTTGACTAAGTGGAAGTCAGCATGACTGAATGGATAAAAGGGATCCGGTGTGCCGATGCCGAGGTAGTGGGTTCAACCCCTACACCAGACAGTTGGACTAAAATGTTGACTTCTCGTCATTGACTTGGTGATGTAAATTACAAGTACCTCTGAAGTCAGAGTGGGTTCACCTGATGGCTAGGGTCACTGGTAAAAAGGAAAGCTAATCCACACGCAAAAATCAGTCCAGTACACTAGAAGTAGCAGTACGTAAATGAACTATGCTTGTGTTTAAAGCAAGCGAACGAAAACAAAAATTAATGAGACAAAGTGTAAATGTCCTTGGTCCACATGTGCGTGGTCGCTAAATCACTGACCCAATTACTTGGAACTCTGTTGTAAAAGTCAACTTTCTTTTTAAACGAAGGAGCTACTAACATGATTTGCACTCCTGCATACCACATTTGAAACACAGCTGCAAGCAATTTGGAAGTAGATAGCATGACATTGGTTTTCATACAATGGTATGAGTGCCTGTCGTTCAGAAAGCAATGGCAAAACTACTGAACATAAACTTGCCAAGAAATCACAGACAAAAAAATGCTGGGGTTGACTGCAACATCCTGTAAAAGATATGCAATTAACTTTTTTCTTTCTTATTAGACAGTCCTCAACTAATCATAAGGACTTGTGGAAGACAGCAGCCAATTCAGCACAAATAATGTTTCCACTTATAACAACATTTGATGGACAAAATAATAATTTAAGGTCAAATTCAAAATCCCGAAACAACCACATAATCAATTTAAGGTCAGTTTGAAGAAATAGCATGCAGAATTGGGAAAGTTTTTTAAATTGCAATAAAAAAAAAGTATAAATATAAAAAGTGGATACACATACAGAAATATTCACAAATCAAATGTAGTGAAGATATTTAGTTACAAAATGGCTACAATATTATAAATATATTATGACATTACCACTCAACCACAAATTTAGCATTGTGACTTCCTTCGCTCTCGGATATTTTCTTTGTACCAAACATTTCTGAGGCAAAATAATTTAAATTAAATTGATAAACAATCAAAAACTGTAACAAATTGGTAGATTATGAAATTATGGTCTAAATTACTTAAATGTCTCTCTTTATTCTTGAAAGAGGGAGCCACACTGGCGCAGTGGCTAGCACACTTGTGTCTGATCCAGCTTCGATTTCACACCAAGGCAGATGTTTCGAACTGACCCGAGCTCCCAAGTCAACCCAGCCTAAAAGAGTACCCGGGTATTTCTTGGGCAGTAAAGACAGATAGCACGATATTGACCACATCAGCCCTCAAGTGCAGGCTGGTCTATATAAAAATGGGGCTGGCACCATATGCCCAATACGTTAATGGAAATGTCAAAAATTAACAATGCCACTCTTCATGTACCTACACCCCTCAAAAGTTAACAATGCCACTCTCAAATTATCTATAACACTCAAAAGTTAACAATGTCACTCCCCATTCATCTGCATGCCTTTCACTGCAGCTTATTTGCACCATTTTAACCCTTTGACAACCAGACACTTATCATTTCCAAGAAATTCTTGCTCAGTGCAGGAAAAACTAACACTGCCACTCTTCATTGTATCTACACTCTTCTCATCACAGCTGAAGCCATACCAAGTGTATGCCAAGACCAAACAAAAAATGAACGCAATGCCACTCTCAATTTATCTGCACTCATCAAAAGCTAGCAATGCCACTCTCAATTTATCTACACCTCTCAAAAGCTAACAATTACAGTTTCCATTTATCTCCACTCGTCTCATCACAGCTGAAGCCATACCAAGTGTATGCTAACATCAGACAAAAATTAACACTATGCCATACACGGACATAAACAACGCATACGCTTCAAATCAATGACACTGCTTGACTTAGATAAACAAAAGCAAAAGACACAATGGAAGCAAATAACTTTCTCTGCCTGCAGAAACAAGACTCCTTGGTTTTAAAATAATGCTGTTCTGAGGATGTGGGCTAGGCTTCAGAGTTGTCCAGTTCATGACTTCTCCCCGACAGCAACAACTGTCGTTTGGCTGGCTGTGGCTTTGTAGGTCTGGAGTCTTTGACTGTGATTGTACTGGGTCCCCCACCTCCCCACACATCATCCTCTGGGCTGGCAAACTGTTACAGAACAGGAGAAACAACACAGGCAAGTTAATACAGGCCACTAAAAAGGTTGAAAAAGTTAATGGCATCTGGCTGTGTCTCTGTCCACAGAACGGCAAGCCGCCTCAGATAGCATTGCACAGACCCAAACTCCATAGCTCCTTCAATTACCCCAATGGGTCTATGAAAAAATGGCACTTATGGTCTTAACGATGGGAGTTTGAAAACAAACCCATGACCAGCAGAGCACAAGGCAGACGACTTGACCACTTCACCTTGGAGATCTCCTAAAACAGTGGTTCTCAATCTTTTTTGGTCCATGCACCACTTCACCATATGTTCAGAATGTCATTCCCCCCCCCCCTTTCGTATTTCATCCCTATAAATCCCCCCTCTCCCACAGTATACGTAAAAATTAAAGCTAAATTTACTAACTCATACTAGAAAAAGTCTAGACGTCTACATAAAACGCGATTTGCAGGTCTACTTACATTATAAAACGAATTTCAGAAGGGCAAGAAGGTTAGGACCATAAAGTATGGAGGGAAAAACAATATAAAGCAATCAGTTCTCTATTAACGCAATCTTCAAATAATCTTAATTCCCCCTGGAAACCTTAATATTCCCCCCTAGGGGTTGAGAACCACTGTCCTAAAAGATAATTATACCATGTCCCTCATTATTATAGCATTATGTTTTATTCTTATTGTGATCAAACCTTATGAGCTGTGCTAGCATGGTGGTTGGTCACCTTACGTATTGTGATCAACCCTTATGAGCTGTGCTAGCATGGTGGTTGGTCACCTTACGTATTGTGATCAACCCTTATGAGCTGTGCTAGCATGGTGGTTGGTCCCCTTACCTATTGTGATCAACCCTTATGAGCTGTGCTAGCATGGTGGTTGGTCCCCTTGCCTATTGTGATCAAACCTTATGAGCTGTGCTAGCATGGTGGTTGGTCCCCTTGCCTATTGTGATCAAACCTTATGAGCTGTGCTAGCATGGTGGTTGGTCCCCTTACCTATTGTGATCAACCCTTACGAGCTATGCTAGCATGGTGGTTGGTCCCCTTACCTATTGTGATCAACCCTTACGAGCTATGCTAGCATGGTGGTTGGTCCCCTTACCTATTGTGATCAACCCTTACGAGCTGTGCTAGCATGGTGGTTGGTCCCCTTGCCTATTGTGATCAAACCTTACGAGCTGTGCTAGCATGGTGGTTGGTCCCCTTGCCTATTGTGATCAAACCTTACGAGCTGTGCTAGCATGGTGGTTGGTCCCCTTGCCTATTGTGATCAAACCTTATGAGCTGTGCTAGCATGGTGGTTGGTCCCCTTACCTATTGTGATCAACCCTTATGAGCTGTGCTAGCATGGTGGTTGGTCCCCTTGCCTATTGTGATCAAACCTTACGAGCTGTGCTAGCCTGGTGGTTGGTCCCCTTGCCTATTGTGATCAAACCTTATGAGCTGTGCTAGCATGGTGGTTGGTCCCCTTGCCTATTGTGATCAAACCTTATGAGCTGTGCTAGCATGGTGGTTGGTCCCCTTGCCTATTGTGATCAAACCTTATGGGCTGTGCTAGCATGGTGGTTGGTCCCCTTGCCTATTGTGATCAAACCTTATGAGCTGTGCTAGCATGGTGGTTGGTCTCCTTGCCTATTGTGATCAAACCTTATGAGCTGTGCTAGCATGGTGGTTGGTCCCCTTGCCTATTTCGATCAAACCTTATGAGCTGTGCTAGCATGGTGGTTGGTCCCCTTACCTATGGCGATCAAACCTTATGAGCTGTGCTAGCATGGTGGTTGGTCCCCTTACCTATTGCGATCAAACCTTATGAGCTGTGCTAGCATGGTGGTTGGTCCCCTTGCCTATTGCGATAAAACCTTATGAGCTGTGCTAGCATGGTGGTTGGTCCCCTTGCCTATTGTGATCAAACCTTATGAGCTGTGCTAGCATGGTGGTTGGTTCCCCTGCCTATTGTGATCAAACCTTATGAGCTGTGCTAGCATGGTGGTCGGTCCCCTTGCCTATTGTGATCAAACCTTATGAGCTGTGCCAGCATGGTGGTTGTCCCCCTTGCCTATTGTGATCAAACCTTATGAGCTGTGCTAGCATGGTGGTTGTCCCCCTTGCCTATTGTGATCAAACCTTATGAGCTGTGCTAGCATGGTGGTTGTCCCCCTTGTATATTGTGATAAAACCTTATGAGCTGAGCTAGCATGGTGGTTGTCCCCCTTGCCTATCACCAGACTGGTCTGTGTTCAATCTCAATCAGAATCTTCTGGAAATTATTTGAGAATGAAAGGTGGTGATAATGGGAACTGATCACCCCAACTCATTATGCCATGACTTAGTATATGTGAATAATCTAGCATTTCACATTGCTATGGAAGAATCTGGTGGAATTACTTTTACCTTTTGACCTTTAATCCAACCCTCCTTGCCACAGGTGTAGCCACCTTGGATGGGGCAAGAGAAATGTTCAGGACGGAGCCGTTATCTTCAATAACACACTATTTTATAGAATCTGAATATGTTGCAGACAAATTGAATTTCAGTGTGCTGTTCACTACTAATAATCAAAAGTAATTAAGATATGCTGAGGCGCGCCTGCTTTTCAATCAGGTAAACAGCAATTATGTAAACAAATCGACCTAACAGTCTCTTTAAAACTACAGTGGTGACACTTATATATTTAACAATGTGTTTTGTGTATATTTCGATTTGAAAGGATTCATTACGTTTCTTCATTATATGCTGAACTTTTCTTCTGTAGTATGTACCTGAAGAGATACAGTGAAATATGCCAGGCAATAAATTTGCAATGTATTGTTTATGTCTTTGTTATTCAAGTATTACAGTTGTCAGACTAGGCTGGGTGGGATGAAAGCATACACATTGTGGCTTGCAGGGATGCAGCAGGGAAGCACTACTCTACAGGTACTGCTTCACAGAGATGAAAATATTCAAGTCTGTAGCCCCTGTGACATGCTTGAGCACCTGTCTGACAGTCCCAGGGTGAAAGTCAAGTTCCCTCCCATCACTGAGAAGGCAGCATGCCCGACACTTGATAGCACTTTGTCGCAAGTTTTAGAGAATGAGCCGAAACAAATATCGCTGGAAGAGAAAATAGAAACATCAGAGAGATTGTAGACCTCCACTCCCTGCGTCAATTTGGTAGCAGTCAGTTGAAGAAAGTAACTAGTCCGCAGAAGAGCAGGCGGCAAAAGCTTATGATAGATATGCTGCTTGCAAATGGTCTAAGTCCGTAGCTGAAAGTCTGAAAGAGGACTTGTGCCAACTGTGGCAATATCTCAAAACCAGGCACGGCACCCTTTGTTAAGCAGAATGGTTTCTGCAGGAACAGACAGAAAATACGGAAAGCACAAAAGAAATTCTTCTGAGTCGAGGTAGCCGGAAAAGCCTCATGCTGGTTCTGGAACAATAGAAATTTTGAGAGGGACAAGTCACTACACTAAAATAGTTCACGCTCCTGTTTGCAAGTCGAAGTATGTACAAAGTCTAACATTGAAGCTAGTCGTCCCTTCAAATGAGTGCAGTGCATTTGAGACTAGGACTCTGCAATGTTGCTGAAACACCACATTGTTGAAACACCACATTGTTGAAACACCACATTGTTGAAACACCACATTGTTAAAACACCACATTGTAGCAGTCACCGATATCAAGAAA
Organism: Cepaea hortensis; assembly: GCA_963921405.1. Classification (NCBI taxonomy): domain Eukaryota; kingdom Metazoa; phylum Mollusca; class Gastropoda; order Stylommatophora; family Helicidae; genus Cepaea; species Cepaea hortensis. Next base: position 24,979,375 of record OY992893.1, read on the forward strand.
TGTCGGCCGAAGTCCATCTGCAAGCAAAGTTGCTAATGGTGGTGTAAGATGCCTTGTGAGGACAGCGCTCCGCAGCAGAGACGGAGTGAGTGTTGGGGAGACCAAATCCACAACCAAGTAGCCTAGAGAAAAGCTGGTTTCCTAGAGACAAGCAGGAATGCGACTCCATGAGTCATGAACGGGGTAAGAAGAAGGCAACATGGTGGCAATAGCATGTACTGGTGCATAGCGAACCGCCGATGGGGAGGTGACGACAGAGTCGAATAGTCGTGGAAGAAGTTAGCTTCTCACGGTCAAAAGTGCTAGAATATGTGTGAGGGCATGAAGCGCTGGGTGTGAAATGTTCTCCTCTAAGAGAGAGGGGTGCTTGTGAGCAGGCACAATGCACTTTTGTGGGACTAGTGGGAAAATGACTCAAACATCTCAAAACAGAGTACAAACACACGGCAGGAGAAAGACACCTGGAATCAAGACCTAGGTGGACCTTCCTTCAAAGAATGTAAAGAAGGTAAATGGTCAAAACATTCCAGGAAGCGGGACTATTCTGATGTTCAGAAGCCTTCTGCCGTGCTTGCTTCGTGGCGGAGTTTTAATCACTCAGTTATGAACCCAGTATGGTGAACACTGTTGGGTGGGTCTGCTATCAACCTACCACTGTTTTCTTCACCTCATGGACCCGAACACTTGCATGGCTGGTCTCACACTGGCTCATCACTCCCTTTTTTAACACACTTGATCTCACACATTCATAAATTCATACACTTTCTTCTCACTCAACCAAGAAGATGAAGAAGCAGGAGTAGTAGGAGGAAGAGACAGCATAATATTGAATGAACTATGTATTGAATGAACTATGTATTGAAGGAACTATGTATTGAAGGAACTATGTATTAAAGGAACTATGTATTGAATGAACTATGTATTGAATGAACTATGTATTGAAGGAACTATGTATTGAATGAACTATGTATTGAATGAACTATGTATTGAATGAACTATGTATTGAAGGAACTATGTATTGAATGAACTATGTATTGAAGGAACTATGTATTGAAGGAACTATGTATTGAAGGAACTATGTATTGAAGGAACTATGTATTGAAGGAACTATGTATTGAAGGAACTATGTATTGAATGAACTATGTATTGAAGGAACTATGTATTGAAGGAACTATGTATTGAATGAACTATGTATTGAATGAACTATGTATTGAAGGAACTATGTATTGAAGGAACTATGTATTGAAGGAACTATGTATTGAATGAACTATGTATTGAATGAACTATGTATTGAATGAACTATGTATTGAAGGAACTATGTATTGAAGGAACTATGTATTGAAGGAACTATGTATTGAATGAACTATGTATTGAAGGAACTATGTATTGAAGGAACTATGTATTGAAGGAACTATGTATTGAATGAACTATGTATTGAATGAACTATGTATTGAATGAACTATGTATTGAAGGAACTATGTATTGAAGGAACTATGTATTGAATGAACTATGTATTGAAGGAACTATGTATTGAAGGAACTATGTATTGAAGGAACTATGCATATATTAATATAACCTTAACAAATCTTGGAAAGAACTGTTTATATACTATCAATATTATCATTTTTTACTGATATAACTGCTGTCATCCTAACAACAAATCAAATTATTATTAAAAGAACTGACATCCTAACAAAACACCATTTATTACTAAAAGAATTCTTACATCCTAGCAAAACATCACATTATTACTAAAAGAAATCTTACAGCCTAGCATACCATCAAATTATTATTGAAAGAACTACTGGCATCCCAGCAATACATCAATTTATTACTAAAATAACTCTTACATCCCATCAGTACATCAAATCATCATTAAAAGAACTGCCAACATCCTAGCAACATGTCAGTGTATTTCTGAAGTACCAATGAACGTGCTTGCAATACTGCAATAAATTACCGAAGGAACTATCCATTATTTATAAATACTGCAATGTGTTATTGAAGGATCATTATGTATCATTGAAATGCTGTGTACAAATTAAGATGACAAAGGAACTTTGTATAGTGCAATTTAATTCCAAAGTATTATTACAATTACTATCTATCTATTTATAACAGCTCAATGCATTAGGTAGTTGTTGGTAGGCCAATCAAGCACCAAGTGAACACAAAAGTGACTACATATTCTATAGTAACTTTGATATATTATTGAAGGAATAATAACTAAACTATATACCATAGATATACTCCAATGTATTAATGAAGTAACTAATTTATTCTATCAATATATAAGGGGCCTTCATTTGAAATCCGTGCGTGCTGCACCGCGCGTAATTGCGTACGTTGAACATGATCATGTCATAGTCATGTAATGACCAATGAATAAAAGAGCACGTGCTTATCGTCCGATGATGTATAGGTTCTGTTTCTGACCGCTGCGAAAATGGCCGAGTTGATCCAAAATCCGTCAAAAGAAGCTCAAAGAAAAGTGATTCAGTTTCTTTCATTTGAAGGATGTCGACCAGTGGACATTCATCGAAGAATGCAGGCAGCGTACGGTAACAAATCTTTGTCGAAGACAACAGTAACAGACTGGGCATGAATGTTTCGGAAAGGACATCAGTTCACGACAGATCTTCGACGGCCGGGTCAAGCGCATATTGTTGCAACAGAAAAAAACCATCGCCAAAATTGATGCAGCAGTACAGATGAACCGTTGTCGAAGCATATATTCGCTAGCGAAAGAATTTGATGTGTCAATTGGGACACTTCAAAAGGTCGTTCATAAGCTCTCAAGGGGCAACGATTTCACACAGATGCAGACGTAATGAACACGAAAACACTTGGTTCAGTGAGCAATTACGATCCTTTTTTGCGGATGGCATTCGCCGCCTACCTAAGCAATAGGATGCTTGCCTGAATGCCTATGGCGACTTCTTCTGACCAACCCATGGTGCATAATTCATTCAAAATGAATGCTTTCTTTAATTCTACCACACTTGTTAATGTTTCTTTCATGCTTTTGTAATAAAGCCATTGGAACGGGTTTCAACTGAACGTCCCTAATTATATATATATATATATATATATATATATATATATATATATATATATATATATATATATATATATATATATATATAACAGGGAAAAAAATGAATATAAAGGATAGGAGGACATAAGTTTCCTATTCTTGGGTGCTCAAAGATAAAGAAGCGCAACACTGACTTTTAGTAGGCCAGAGAAGAAAAGATAATAAGTAGAAAGAGAAAAAGAGCACCTTATATATTCCCTCCAGTTAACAAAAGAAAGGGATAGAAAATTAGACAGAAGATTTCCAGGAGTTCTTTGAGCGGAGGGTATACTGTTGTATACCCCAGACAAAAGATCACACTGTAGAACTGTAACAACATCAATGAATGGGACCGACAATAACCAACGTTACTGGGACAACAATGACTAAACATAATACAACAGCAAAGACTAGATAAACAAGGTAAACCAATACGCATCAGTCTTTATTTTGTCCAATACTGTAGCACATATTCATAACTATGCGGATGACAAAGTGTGGTTACTTATGGACAAGACAATCAACACTCTACATCACTGACATTCATATAGGCAGTCTGCCGCATATAGCCAGACCTCTGCCTGTTGTGGCCGAGCCTACAGAGTACTCCTAAGACTCTGCTACGATACCTATACAGCCGGCTGACCAGGATTGGACAACAGAGAGACCATTACTTGGAAAACAGAAAGTAACACAACTCTAAATCTGAGTATGAGCCTTACAGTGCGGAGACGGGACTTACCATCCTGAGACACACAACACAACACTATGGATCCCTGTAGTACACAGCGGAAAATCAGTGGATTGAGCTCCAGATATTACCAAACCCCTGTGCCTCAGCCAAATCCAATATTATGCCTAATGCCGCCAGTGAAAGTCATGTCCCCAAACCGATTGGGACACATTACAATAACAAGACCACAACTTCAAAAATAGAAGTATAAACATGAGTGTGAAAGGTTGAACCAGGAACTACACCTTTAACCACGCAGTAACAAACTAAGGTATGGAAAGCTTGACTATGGGATCAGTTTGGAAGGGGAGGTGGAAAATGTGAGGTGAGGGAAAATGGGGGGTAATTAAGAACCCAGGTTTGTTCCCCATCCTCTCCAAGATCCCATCTTCATCCCCATCCCCCCATCTGCCCACCCCCATCTTCCCAACTCCGTCCTCCCCATTTTCCCACCCCATCCTCATTCCTTCTATCCCCCCTTATCCGCACACCCTCCCCCATGTCTCCATATCCAAAGCACAGCACTGAAGAGAGCCCAGATGCCAGACAAAGCACAGGTCAACTACAAACATGTCATCGCAAGTCGTCGAAACAACAGGTGACCCTATTATTCACTTATGAGAACCATAACTTCTCAGACAGTACACGTTCGAACCTGAACTTATGTCCTCCTATCCTTTATATTCATTTGTTTCCTGTTACATACATATATATATATATATATATATATATATATATATATATATATATATATATATATGTGTGGAGGTCAGCATGGCTGAATGGATAAGAACATGTGTTCTTAAACATCCGGTGTGCTGATGTCGAGGTAAGAAGTTCAACCCCTACACTGGACATTGGACTAAAAATGCTGACATCTCGTCCCTGACTTAGGAACTTAAATTATAAGTACCTCTTGTTGAAAGAACGCAGGCAATGAATTGCCTGGGGATATGTTTTGATCGAAGCCTTGCTTATAATGAGCACATAGACCAGGTGATAACAAAGGCCAAGCAGAGTTTGGCTGCGATGAGGGTGACGGCGGCAGAAAACTGTGAGCAGCGTCATCTATGCCTCCTATACGAGGGGCTGGTCATGTCTGTTTTTGAGTTTGTGATGGCGATCCTGACTCTCAGCCGTAAACAGATAGAAAGGATGGAAAGGATACAAAACAAAGCTATGCGCATTATTCTTGGATGTACAAGAGATACAGCATGCAGGGTGATGCGCTACCTTCTTGATTTTCCAACCATTGAAGAGACTACAAATTTGCAGAGCACGTTCCTACCTCAGAGTTAACGCAAACACACAAAATCCACTGCATAGTGAAATTAGGAAGGTGAAGGGCAGTAGGTTAAAAAGAGAAAGGTCGTCGATGGGTCAAGCCGACGACATGTTTCAATGGGTGTGTCCACTGGAGGACTTAGAACCTGGCGAGGAGTGGGTACAAGTACCAACAGATTTATGTACGTCCTTTTCAGTTTGCATCCAAATAGACAGAAAATGCAGACAAGAAAATCCGGCTGCTGTGGAGGCGGAAGTACAAGCGTTGATTTTCGAGAATTCATTAGACGGTGATGCTGTCATCTACACAGATGGGTCGGTCGTCCGACATGTGAGAAGCTCATGGGCCTTTACGGCACGGGCCGGAGGGAGAATTGTGAAGGACTCTGGTGCTTTTGTTGAGACCACAAGTAGCCTGACTATGGAAGTCATGGCAGTAAGTAAAGCAATAACATGGCTCGAGACACATACATTCAATAGGGCATGGTTCCTTAGCGACTCAATGAGCATACTCAAGAGGATAGACGGGGTGGATCCTAAGAGAGTGGTTGCTGTCTCTGGAGCGGTCTCGGCTGACAAAGATTAGTTTCATCTTCGTGCTAGGGCATGCGGGAGTACAAGGAAATGAATGGGCTGACAAGCTCGCAGGTAAGGCTAATGTGAAGGGCGGACGCGCCATGGAACAGGCTGACATTCTGAATGCTCTACGAGACGTAAGACTTTTGCAAGAACCAAGTGATGACTGCGAATCTACAACCATGGTCAGACTGCGAGAACAGCAAATTAAAAGAGGGGTGGCCAAACAAGAACACTACGCAGGAAGCCAAAGAAGATTGATAAACCAACACAGAACTGGCGTCGTTAGCCGCTACACGCTGCGGGATTTGCTGAGGAGGGGATCCGAGCACTTATGGACTGAATGGTTCGATGTGCAATGAGGATGATCTGTCGACTAACTAACTAACTAACTAGTAATCGATTATGGATTAGGACTGCTCACTGTCTCTGAGAGTCAGCTGGTGAAGATAGAGCGCATACAGAACGAAGCTATGCGGGTCATTCTGGGATGCACCCGAGACACCCATGTGGTGTGTATGCGTTACATCCATGGTCTGCCTACTGTTGTTGGTAGGCTCAAAGTGATGCAGGCGAAGGCATACCTCAGAGTAGCTGCAGACACAGATCACCCACTGCATAAGGCGCTGGACGCAGTTAAGGGTCAGCGGTTGATGGGAGGGAAATCATGGATGGCTCAGGCGGAGGATAATTCAGCAACTAATTCAGGACGATGCTCACTCGGGTGATGTGATTATCTACACAGATGGTTCGGTGTCAAGAGGTGAGAAAAGTGGCTGGGGATTCATTTTTTTTTTTTTTTACTTTAAACGTATGCGGCCCTTTCAGGCCAGTAAAAAATTATTTTCCCATATAAGAAAAAGTCGTAAGTTTAAATACATTGTAAGTACACAATATTTAATTAAACAATAATTGCAGAATTCACAAGTTGATTATAAAATGTAATTAAATAAAGTTTCAAAATTTTTCTATAAGCATTCCTAAAGTTTTATCCTTAAGTTTACAAGTTGACTTACATATTAATTGCATTCTTTTTAATAGAATAGAATAGAGATTCAACATTAAATATATAATGTATGTTATATTATGTTATATAATTCTTGCTTTTTTTCTAGTAGTCTCCCTTGGAAAATGTTAGATGTTTATTTCCCCTACTTATTATTATTGGTGTTGGAACTCTTAACAGGCTGCTGAGGATGGGACGGAGAACGTATGGGAATGTCCTGAGTGCAGTGATGTCGGTTCCTAACACAACTCAATCAATCCCCCTATTTATTGCTTATCTAAGTGATTTCCCAGCTATCTGGTAATTCCCCAGAATGCTTGAACATAATTATTAATAAGTGTAATTGATCAAGCAACGCAATACTATCATGTTATTCATCATCATCCAGTGCCTTGCTGGCTGGCGTGGGTGATCATGTCTCTCCACAAATTACTATCTCCCATGTCATAGATCAATTCGTTTGTTGACTCCCATCCGTGACATGACGCAAAACTGTCAAGAATCTTTTCAGGCTTTCTTCCTCTTTCTCTCTTTCTGCAAATCGTTCCGGTTGTCACAACATGTTCCAGTTTTTGTCTTCTCATATGATTGGAATGATTATCTATGCTTCTAGGCAATACTTGCTGTTACTAACCTGTACCTTTCATAAATAGATATATCTTATAGAACTTCACCCCTAGAAGCTTCTGTAATTATCTATAAACCCAACAGAAAATCTCACAACCACCCATGAGTTGAAAGCTGCGTGCCAGACTAGCAGACCTTTCACAGAATCGGGGGGAATATAATAGACATCCGAGTGTAACTTTGGGTCTGTGTACATATCCAGAATTGTATCATCATCAGTGAAGGTAGTTTTCCTCGCTCCTGGAGTCACCATCCACAGCCATTGGCAGACTGTACAAGAATGTATGGGGCAGAAATGTAACAAGCCTGCAAACAAAGCTGAATGTCTGCAAAGCAGTTGTATTATCCCCACTGCTATATGCTTGTGAAACCTGGACTGTTTATCAGCGACACGCTAGGAAATTAAACCACTTCCATACAGTCTGCCTTTGGAAGCTATTGAAGATTAAATGGCAAGACAAGATCCCAGACACTGAAGTTCTAGAAAGAGCGTCCATGCCCAGTATCCACACTCTACTAATGAAGAATGAGAATAGCTGGGCTGGTCAATTAACTCCAGATCACAGGCTCGCTAAACGATTTTTTACGGCGAGCTGCGCTGTGGTAAATGCTCTCAAGGCGGCCAGAGGAAACGCTTTAAAGCAGTGGTTCCCAAGCTTTACAAGCAGATGGCCATATCTACTACTTTCTGTAGTTAAGCGAGCCACAACGTTATAAAATTATAAAAGTCGTGCAGTATCATTCTTACCTTTCTTACCTTTCGTCAACAAAATTCTAAAACTCTAAAAGCAGTTAGTGTCAGTACTACACTGCTGTCTTTTTTTTTTTTTTTTAGGATTCAAAAGTTCAATTAACAATAAATTTTAAATAAGTTTCGAGAATCGCTATTAATATAATTAATTTACGATTGTAACTGTTCTTCAAAACCAGTTAGTTAAGTTCAGACGCCAGTTTATCAATGTCTGAACACAAATCTATTGTGCTCAATGTCATAAGCGCAGCTAGGTTACTGTCTGTTAGTCTGGAACGATGTTTGTTCTTTTTATAACGGTCATTGCGGAAAATGACTGCTCGCATCTGTAAGTCGAACCAAAACGACAAATGTATCTCTGGGTAAATGAACGCAAATTTTCAAGTTGTTCGACAAGCAATAGTCGCCAGAATGAAATCATATGATCAGCTGAAGGTGAATCAGGCAGCTCAAGAAATTTACATCTCAGTGCAGAATTGCATTTCAAATCAATTACTTCTTGCTGAAAGTTTTGCTGTAATTGACAGAGCTTGGCATCAGGAAATACAAACGAATTTATGAAGAGGGCAACAGTACCCTCCTCTATTGTAAACTCTTGAAATCTCGACTGAAAGATATCCAGAAGACTTTCAACTTTTAATTTGCACTGCAACAAGTCATTTCTTTTCCACCACAAGCGTCTTCAGAGTTGGAAACGTCTCTAAAGTCCCTCCAGTCAGCTATCCGATAAACTGTCAGTGAAATCTCGTAATGCAAGTCCAAACTTTTGGGTTGGGTATGGTTACTGTTTGTTTTTTTTTTAAACGTGTGTGGCCCTTTCAGGCCAGTAAAAAATTACTTGCAATAATTATTAATAACATCATTAACATTGAAAGTACACAATATTCAATTAAACAATAAATGCAGAATTCACAAGTTGATTATAAAATGTAATTAAATAAAGTTTCGAATAATTTTTTATAAGTATTCATAAAGTTTTGTCCTTAAGATTATAAAAGTTGACTTCTAAATTAATTGCTTTATTTTCAAAATAATAGTGGAGAGATTTTAAATTAAATGAATAATGTTATGGCTAGATATATAATTCCTGTTTTTTTTTTCTAGTAGTCTCCCTTGGAAAATGTTAGATGTCTATTCCTACTACTTATTACTATTGGTGTTGGACCTTTTCGCAGACTGTTGAGGATGGGACGGAGCACGTATGGGAATGTCCTGAGTGCAGTGATGTCGGTTCCAAACTCAACTCAACTCAACTCAATCAATCCCCCTACTTATTTTGCTTATCTAGGTGTTTTCCCAGCTATCTGGTAATTCCCCAGAATGCTTGAACATAATTATTAATAAGTGTAATTGATCAAGCAACGCATTACCGTCATGTTATTCATCATCATCCAGTGACTTGCTGGCTGGCGTGGGTGATCATGTCTCTCCACAAATTACTATCTCCCATGTCATAGATCAATTCGTTTGTTGACTCCCTTGCGTGACATGACGCAAAACTGTCAAGAATCTTTTCAGGCTTTCTTCCTCTTTCTCTCTTTCCGCAAATCGTTCCGGTTGTCACAACATGTTCCAGTTTTTGTCTTCTCATAACATGGCCAAAAAAAACAACGATGACTGCCTCTTTCTGGTGTTTGTGATAAGTTGCCTTTGTAACGTAGCTTCCCTTAGAACGTCCTGATTGCTCATTTTGGCTGTCCAATTAATTTTCGCATTCTTCTATAAAACCACATCTCTAAGGCTTCCAGGGATATTTTCGTCTGTTTACTAATTGTTCAGGATTCGCCGCCGTAAGTTAAAACTGGTTCTGTAGATTATGCAAGAACTCTTTTTCTAACTTTCAAGGACAGTGACTTATTGCACGAAACGTTCTTCATTTGATAGAATGCAGTTTTTGCTTGTCCTATTCGTAACACTTGCCTAGTACATCAACAGCAGCTGAAAATGCTGGTGTTGACTGCAACGTCCCGTAAGGGATACGCAAAAAATGTTTATAAAAAAAAATTCTGCTCTTTACCGGCCTCCGAGGAGATGGTATTTCGGACGCGATTCGTAATCCCGTATACCGGGGTTCGAAACACAGTTGTGCTGTTTTTTTTTTAGAAAAAGGTGTAGGTGCTGGTCGTTCAGAAATCAATGGCAAACTACTGAACGTAAAACTTGCCCAGAAATCACGAACAGCCAAAATGCTGGGGTTGACTGCTACGTCCTGTGAAGGACATGCAACTAAATTTTACAATTCTGCTCTCCATCTCAGTGATGCATATTCCAACTGATGCGTTTTATGTGCATAGATAACTGAATTTCTGTACTTGCCCCAAAATAACGTCCTGTACTTTAATTGCACATTTAGGCACAATCTATTTCTTTGAAATCAACATGACTTCAGTCTTTCTATTATTCGAACTAAGGCCCATCTTTTCACTTTCTGCAACCACTGTATCTGTCCCGAGAATATATATAACGTTGTTTGTGCCCTTTCCCTCTACAAATCCACACTGTTCATCATTAATTTCTGGTTTCCTCCGGGAAGGTTAACCCGGTCAACAAATGCCCGCAGAAGTCGGGTGTGTCGGCCTAACGGCGCAAGAACGCAGCTCTGCTGTAAACAGGCACAACGCAGTCACATCCGAAGAAAAAAAAACCGGATGAACGAAGAAGATTTCTGGTTTAATTTCGTTTCTTTTTCTTTTCATAATTATTATGACTAACAGCTTTGTCTTGTGACTTATAAGACGTATTGTGCGATGCTCTTCGCATTCTAAGCGCCTCTTTTAACGTTTTAAATATGCTCTAAGGTACTAGGGAAACGCATGTGCAGTTGAATTGTATAATCTATCATAAGAGATATTTATTTTAAAGAAATAGACAGGACTGTCAGAAAGTAATGCACCATTTGAGAGAGAGAGAGAGAGAGAGAGAGAGAGAGAGAGAGTGAGAGAGAGAGAGAGTGAGAGAGAGTGGGAGTGAGAGTGAGAGAGAGTGAGAGTGAGAGAGAGTGAGAGAGAGTGAGAGAGAGAGAGTGAGAGAGAGTGAGAGAGAGAGAGTGAGTGAGAGAGAGTGAGAGTGAGAGAGAGAGAGTGAGAGAGAGTGAGAGAGAGATGCAGAGAGAGATGGAGAGAGAGAGAGAGAGAGAGGGGGGGGGGTTAATGTGACTGATCAGATCAATTCGCGCTGTACATGTTCGCCCAGAATGGATTCTTGTGAACATATGGTCATTTTCACCATCACGCACTATCTTACGTCTCACTCGCTCAGTGTGTGACCTATCTATCTGCAATCATTTTCTCCTTTGTCTTTATTTGATTTCTGATATTTTTCCTCCATGCAATACGTTCGGTGGCAACTTGCTCCCAGTGTGCGTTATCAATGCATGTATCAAACATGTCCCGCTTACACACATCTTTATATTGTAGTAGAGGCCGATCCTGAGATCTCTTACCCATCTGTAATTCACCAAAAAAGATGTTCTTAGGTATTCTACCATCACCCATCCTCCTAACGTGTCCTATCTATCTGAGTCTACGAAGACTGAGCATGAAATAAAGCGTCACACAACTTGATCTTTCCAATACTTCAGTGTTTGTGATTTTGTCTTGCCTCTTAATAAAGTATTCTTCGTAGACAACGCATATGAAAGCTGTTTAAACGCTTTTCTTGGAGTAAGTTGACCAGACTTCACTGCCGTAAATTATTAAGGACACAGGCCTGATAGACAAGGACTTTTGTTTTGGCAGTAAGCTTCCTGTTCTCCCAGACTCTTTTTCTTAACCTGTTCATTGTTGTTGTTGCCTTACCAATCCTGATGTTTATTTCCCGATCTAAGGATAATTTGCTATTTACCTCTCATCCTAAATATGTAACATAGTCTAATAACTCCAGTTCGGCGTCGTCAATAAAGATTGATGGTACCCCACTTGCACATTGTGACATAATCTGTCTTCTTTTTGCTAATTGTTAAAACTAATTCAGAACAAGCATTGGGGACTGCAGATAGCAGACGTTGTAACTCTTCCTCAAGAGTTGGTCGTAATTGTAGCATAATCTGCAAAAAGCAATTCTCTGAACAGTACCCTCCTAATTTTAGTCTTGGCCTTCAATCTCTGAGCATTGTAGAGTCCGCAATCTGAAAGTGAGTAAATGTATATACCACCATACTGATCACGAAAGGCATATTTCAGTAGAAGTGACAAGTATATTCCAAAAAGGGTGGGAGCTAGTACACAACCTTGCTTAACTCCACTCTTGATTTCAAACTCTTCTGAAGTTGCACCATCAAACTTTATCGTACCCTTTATGCCTGTGTGGAACAATTCCACAATGGACAGAAGAGTTGGTGGGCAGCCAATCTTCTTTAGTGCCTTGAGCAGAACCTCACGATTGACCAAATCAAATGCCTTTGTGAGGTCGATGAAGGCAATAAACAGTGGTTGATTCTGTTCACTGCATTTTTCTTGCACTTGTCGCAATGAGAATATCATATCAATGGTAGACCGGTTCCATCGAAAGCCACACTGTGATTCGGAGTAGACTTGATCTCCCAGAACTTGAAGTCTGCGCAGAACTATTCTGGCAAATACTTTTCCAACAATACACAGAAGTGAGATACCCCTGTAGTTGTTGCAGTCGCTCCTATCGCCCTTGTTCTTGTACAGTGTTATGATGCTTGAATCTTTGAAATCCTGTGGGCTTGTCCTTCTCGCCAGCATAGCTCTATCAGTTGGTGGATCTGTAGAGTGTGTCTTGCCCACTCCTGATAACCTCTATTGGAATCACATCGTTACCTGGAGCCTTGGCTGGTGCAAGTTCATTAATAGCACACTTAATTTCTGGTATGGTGGGAAGTGTGTCCAGGTGGTCAAGAGTAGGCAGGGCCTCTATGGCGTTGAGGGCATCATCCGCTGGTTTGGTCTCGCTTGAGTAAAGATCCAAATAGTACTCCATCCATCTATCCATCTGCTGTTTCTTATAAGTGATTTCTCCAGTCAAGGTTTTCAGTGGTGCACTTCTTTTGATCATTGGACCACAGGCTTTCTTTATCCCCTTCATACATGCTTCTGATGTTTCCCTTATCACTTGCATTTTGAATGTACTCGCATAACTTGATCCAATAGTCGTTTGCACACTGCCTTTTGCACATCCTTCCTAGCTTGCTTCAGCTCACTGAGAGTGTTACGCGTTGTTCTTTCCTTGTTTCTAAACAGAGCTAACTTCTTTTTATCAATCAAGGGCTTCAGTGTCTGGCTGTTTGCCGTAAACTAGTCCTGCTTCTTATGATCTACAGTGCCATAATCTCCCACCGTTGTTTAAGAGTTTCTTTAAGTTTAACTCACTTTTGACTTGCTGTACAATTTTTTGATGTATCAGTGAAAACTCTTTCAAGATACTGTTGAGTCTCAAAGCACTTATCAGGATCTTGGGTGTTAAAAATATTAATCCTGGGGCTAAATCCCCTTTGGTCTCAGTCTAACCCTCGCAACAACTAAAGAAATATCAGTATCACAATCAGCACTGTGGTAACTTCGAGTTAATGATGTTTGATTCAAGTGTTGTCACCGTGTGATGACGAAGTCTAGCTGATGCCAATAGCCTGATCTTGGGTGTTTCCTTGTGACCTTATATATATATGGCTCAGTCTCTTTCCGCAGCACGACGCTTTCGGCAGCCTGCACTGTGGAAAGAGACTGACCCATATGGGATCAAAATCCGGTGCAATGAAGTCGACTCCGTCGACTTTTAAGTGACTTTTTTATTACATGAAACACCACCATTTTTTTTATACGTAACATAAGAAAAACATAAATACTGAAAAAAAATCACATTATGGAATAGCAAATGACTTGTTTAATGAAATGTCTGTTGTTACAATAGTTGTTACAATCAGTAAAAATTACTCAGAGAGATGTCTATTTAGAAACATGCCGGACCAGGTTGAATCTACTAATATCTTTACTGTGACAATTCCATGAAATGTGATCAGTTGTACATCATGTACGTTTCAGAATGTGATTACACAGATCACCACATCCCAAAACATACTAGAATGAAACAGTTATGGTACTGTAATCATGGCCAGCTAAGAGAGATTCAAGCCTCGCTTGGCGATGTAAGTTTGAATCTTTGCGACTAAAGTACTATACAACTACGGTACAATTGCTATCTAAGACAACATACAGACTCATGGAATCACAGAAATATTGTATGTACCATACAAACTCCACATGCAACAACAGATAGTTTTAAAATACAAAACACAACTTTCGTATCACACATCAAGAAGGACTAGTGACAACATCTGAAACTAGCTGTATACATTTTACAGAACGCAACAAATCTCAAATCTCCCATAGCTCTAACTCAGTGGTTCTCACAGTGGGCAGTTCTGCCCCAGAGTTCCACAGGGTGTTTGTAAAGTCTCACTACACTTTGTATGCAGAACAATTTTGAAAAATTAAGTACATGATGTCATGAAAAAATGTGCTCCACAGTCCAATGTGAAGCAGAATGCAGCAGATGGCTGTTGTCTGCTGGAGTAATTCATTGCACTCCAAATAGAATGGTGTTATCAAAGGAAGAAAGAATTTTTTGGGTTGAATATGTGTTTTGAAATGGAGGTAGAAACACATGGATGGTTGTTCAAAGATTTATAGCAAGATTTCCTGATAAACATCCTCCTCTTCGCATTACGGTTAGAAATGTGTTGAATAAGCTATAATGAATATTTTGTTGGTATTTTCCAGCTTCCACAAAATAACATTAGACCATAGCAGTGACTACTGTAACTAATTTAATGAATTTGTTTGCACATTTTTTAATGACATCATGTATTTAATTTTTCAAAATTGTTCTACATACAAAGCGTAGTGATACTTTACAAACACCTGGTATATTCTCAACTGTGTGTTTGTACATAAATTTAGTCCTAAATTCTCAACTGTGTGTAGCATAGGAATTTGAGTCCTTTATTTCTCAACTGTCTCCTATATGTTACTAGGGTCCATAAATGATGCAAGGAATATCAAAACAGTAATCTACCATGCATGTCATAGGAGGCAACTAAGGCATGAGACTGGCAACCTCAATCAGTAGAAAACTTGAGCTGAAAATTCCAACCAATCAGGAACAAGCGTGGCATGAGTTGCTTCAGGACCTGTGCTCCAAAAGGAGATTACCGACGGATGGAGAGAAGAACAGATTCCTAACTGTATTATTTCACAGGCTAGTGAACCAGGTCAGCAATTGGAGTAATAACTGTCTGGGATAGAAGCAGCTTAAATAACATCAGAGATCAAGTGGCGTAGAGTAACAACAATGTAGGACTTATGAAATATTATTATTATCTAGATCTGGGTTTGTTTCATGCAACAAATGCTTGGAAAACAAATAGTAAAAGGTTTGCTTCAGGGCTCAGTAAAAGACGTTAGGGCACCCATCAAGTATGTGGAGGATCTTTCTCTTTACCTTTCAGTGTATTGGGTATATGGTGCTGGCCCTATATTTGTATAGATCAATCAGCACTGGAGGCATGCTGTGCTCAATATCACAGCAGTTATCTTTGGTTTCCAGGGTATTCTCCTGGTATCCATTTCAGGCAGTGTCCACTTAGAAAATATTCCAGCTTTTACAGAGATTTGAAAACATGACCACCGAGATGGCAGGCAAACTTATCTATTAAGAGAAAGCTTTTTTAAATGGCCCAAAGAACGGCCAGCAGTCTCTCACAAGATCCCATTCTAACAGTAGACACAGACAGAAGAACACATAACTACCACATTTAGACTCCACAAAGGACACTGTAGACCACAAACTTATCTCTACAAAATGACAGCCACCCACACTGACTGGTGGATAAGCCAAAATAGACCCTGAGACTCCAGAACACATACTGGAAATGTGCCACAGTTTGGTGATTTGGGACCTAACACGTGGCCCCGGGAGACCAAAATGGGAGAAAAACTGGGGGCACCCTTGATTCTCCTGCAGGTGGCTGAAGTCAAGGAGACAACTCATCTCTTTCTTTAACTCTTTGTTTGTTCTGTGCTGACGAAGGCTTTGTCCACAACGTCTAATTTGTTTCTTGTAGTCGTGCTCTAGTAAAGCTCACAATCTACTTCTCGTTTTTGGGTGATTCATTCATCTCTTTCTTTAGACTACTGGGCATAGAAAAACTCATTAAAGAATGATGAGGGAGATATGGATGAGGAGCTGGAGGGCAGAGGTGGGATTGAGTTGAGCAGAGATGAGTTAAGACATGATGTCACAGCACTCTGGACATTCTCAAATGTGCTCCATCCTCATCTGCAACAGCCAGTGAAGAGTCCCAGCTACTAGCAATAGTCTGATTATGTATCCATCTGGCCTTTCTTCACAGTAGGGATGGACGAAATAGTTCAATAGAATGTGAGAAACTGCCACATTAAACATATTTTCACCTGTGCAGCAGCAGCTGTGGACATCAATACAAATCCATTTACAAGGTTGAGCTAATAAAAATAGTATTTACAATTATGCATACTATACAGTTAACAATATACATATTACGTGCTAGATAGATGTTAACACACTCAATCTACTTTCCGGAACTGGCACAGCTGTTAGCAAAATTATAGAATTAACATTAACCCTTCTGGTTCCAGACCTGTGTTTTCATAAAATAATAACACTAGAACAGAAATAGAGGGTGACCGGAGGAGATTTTTAAAAAAAAGTAACAATTAGAAGAGAAACCTTTCGTACCAAGGTTCCCGATATTTTGATCTGTGCATGTTTTCTCTATAACTATCAGCCCACTTACCCGCATGTGAGCGATTGCATCTTATACTCAATCAATTACGTTTCCTTCAAACGGAGTGATGGAACAGCTATAAACAAAGATGTACAGAAGATTAGGAAAACTTTGAGATACATTTTGTCTGTGAATTTCAAAATAGATGAGACAAACAAACACGCTCCTAGTAATAATATTTGAACAGACAGAAGATTGGATCTGTTTAGTCTTGAGAAGTCTTGCAGGTGATGGAAAATAGGGCAGATGAACTTTTCACCGTTAAAGGCTAGGAGGACAGTATTTGGGCCTCATAATTCCAACCACTCAAGATGGGAGAAACTTTTACTGAACTTTCTGTTTCATTTTGTTCTAGTTACAAATCTTAAATAGTCCATTTATGACTACAATTTTAAAAACCATGGGAACAATGAAGTCCTTATGTGACACTACTACAGCTCTGTTGTCAAGGCAAAAGGACAAATGTAAGTCTCCAATATTTAAAACTGACAACACAAGAAACAAATGCATAGTTTATGGATACTACATTTTCCCAAATTGGCTGGCTTCTTGCTAGACAGACAATAATTTGTTACAATGCATCTCAAAATAGGCATAATAACCAAGATCCATGCCATTTTTTCTGAATAACAAAAAATATATTGTGAACATAATTACAGTATGTAAAAATTAATAAATAAATTGCATAGCTCTGTTCAGCCAATTGAGTTTTGACATTTCAGCTTGGTGTCTTAGCAGTGGCTAGAAGCAGGTAGTGGCTAGAAGTAGGTAGTGGCTAGAAGTAGGTAGAGAACAGAAGTAGTTAAGAGACTAGAATGAGGTAGAGACTAAAAGCTGGTCATGGCTTGAAGCGGGTTGTGGCTAGAGATTGTGGCTAGAAACAGTTAGCGGCTAGAGGTAGTGGCTAGAAGCAGGTCATGACAGGATAACAGGGACTGTTTTATTAGCAATTAAGATTTAGGTATTTCTAGACAGGTATTGCTTTATATCTGGAATACCATGATACACACAGACACATGCCAGCTGGTGCAAGCTCACACACACACACAAGATTTTATACGGAGAGAGAGATACGGTATAATAGACTGACAGGCATAATCAGAGATAGACAGACAGACAGATATAATGAGGAAGAAGTAGAATAAGAAAGAGACTGCGATAGAGACATGATGTAGTTCAATGTAACACTCACGTATAGCCATGAGACAGAAAGACAGACAGGCCGGCAGGCAGACAGACAGACAGTATAAAATATAATTCACCAGACCAGAAAGTGGTGTAGATTTTAGCATGTCACATATTCCTCACTAAACAAAACCCTGTTGACTATGTACTCCTACATTCTGACAGCTCAAACACATCACACAGCAGAGTTTACAACAATATGGCTGATCTGCCAGCGAAGATTGACATCGATCTTATTATGCAGACTATAATACACAGTGTTTGTAAAGTCTCACTTGTCAGGGTCTTAAACCTGGCTCGTTAACCTAACACATGTGAGACAGTACAAATACAACGTGATTTGACTTGAGACTCAACGACACGAAGTTTCGATGGATTTATTTACAGATCACGATCTAGAGATGATCATCACAATACATAAGTTATAACAATACACTTACAAGCACCCCACAGCTTACAATCAGTCTCACAAGATGTACAAGCACTCGACTTTCGGGCAACAGAACTACACAAGCCTTTCTCCCATCATACGTCCCGTCGAGTCCGAGTCCCAGAGCTGTCTGGCTATTTCTCGCAACGCGCCTGCCCACCTGAAGTGGCTTCACGAGGCCTGCGTGCGTCCTGCTTTGTCCTTGCCTGACCGCTGGCTGTCTCGTCAGCCGGCAACCTCGCAGGCAGGTAACTAATACTCGCCTGGCGGGCGTAACGATGTTACAGCATCCCCGCTAGGGACTATTCGCCTGGCGGGCGTAACGATGTCCCTGCATCTCTGCTGGCACTACATTAGACTCTGACACGCTCCCCGCGGCTTCTTCATGAAAGATGTCATCTTTCATGTACACTCTATATACAATACCGGGTTAATATTTTTAACCTGTCAGAGTCAACCTTTCTGTTATATACATTGGTGTAGATATACATAAACGCACACATCTTGGCATAGAAACACATAAGAAATGGACATTGTATCTAAACACATGTGGTGTTCAACCTTTAACACTAGTCAAGCTTCATCCTCTCGATGGCTGATTACCTTAATTGCATTATTGACCCAGTCAGATCGGTAGTAACAGCTTCCCAAGCAACTACCTCGCAGCCTTTAAAAAAAAAAAAAGTAATAATATGCTTTTTGAGACAAAAAACATCTGGCAAGACCGTAATACGGCTTTATATAAGCCGCATTCAACGCTCAAACTCTGACCTCATTTGGCCAGGAGTTCTTGTGCCGGTCTGCAATGTCGGTAAGACTCTACCATGCCCAGTAGATGGCTTCTTGGCGTGTTAACAATCTGGCAACAACATGGTTATTTATATACAACACATCATCGTATACATTTCAATTAACTGCCCTTGGTGTAATAATGTAATAACAATTAAATGAAAGGGACATAACTTCCAAATTTAAGAAATATAATATTTTACAATAATTCTTCTATTTCTCAGCGTCATAGCTTGACGTTTCTCCATACTAGCGAAAAAATGTCGGTAGTATGATTAAATTTATCAAGATATGATTCTAAGATTACACTAAATGAAAAATATTAGTACACAGTTCGTGTATTCGAAATTATTAAATCGTAAATAGTTTAGAAGTGTTATAACTTTTTAAGCTTTTGTTTGTCGTCTGCTACTTTTGAACTAAATTTCTAAATCATCCGGAAGTACACACGAAACAGCTGTTGTTGAAATTTGTAGAACACACTTGTTCCGGTCTGATGTAGTAAAACGGAATGTGCAATGTTCTGATCGTTCATGTGTTGGTTGTTTCACTGGGAAAACTTCTGGATTTCGCTTAACTGAAGTGGTGTAGATGTCAATGTTCAGGTCACACTTTCACACACGGAGTTAAAATATCACTGGATAAGTTCCAAATGCAGCTACCACGGATAAATTTGACAGTTCGCTTGCGGTAAGTTGAGAGCGAATGTGGCACTGTTCTTGTTTCGTAATATATACAATTAATAAAGTTCTCTTTCAACCACACACTACACAATTATTCACGACAATTACTACGTTAATAATAAAATAAGAAACCTATATATATATATTGGGAATACACCCTATCACATCATATAGACATACACAGCTTTCGTGAAAAAAAACTTCACTGATGCATGGCTGTGTTGGTCTGAGTGTATTTTACACACTGCACTCAGACATTGGTGCTTACTGGGTCGGTCGGACAACGGGACAAAAGATCGGCAATCGTGTTGGTTCTGCCCGCGATGTGTCGAACTTCAAAAGCTGTAATCTTGCAGTTTAAGAGACCAGCGAGCTATCATTTGGTTGGAAGGTACACCTGAATTGATAAATCTCAACGGACTACTGTCAGACTTCACAATAAAATGACGTCCCAGAAGGAACCTGGAAAATTTAGTTATACCCTCAACCAGAGCAAGGGCTTCCAACTGCGGTGTCGACCAAGAGCGTTCTCTTTGTTTTAATTTTCTCGAGAAGTAATATACAGGATGTAAGATGTTATCATGTTCCTGTAACAGAACTGCTCCAATCGCTACGGAGCTCGCGTCTGTGCGTAATCTGAAAGAAAAAAGAAAATTTGGCAATTTGAGAATGGGATTCTTTAAACTATTCTCAGAGAAATAAGATAATACTTTATGGAATGCAAATTTTAGGCATTCATTGCTTACAATTTTCTCGGGTTGATCTTTTGTTAGTAAGTTAGTAAATACTTCGGTCAGTTCAGCAAAATCTGGTATGAACTGCCTATAATAATTTAGAAGTCCCAACAAACTTCTGACTTGCTTTTTCGTAGTCGGAAGTGAGAGTTTTAGTATTTTGGACACAATGTTATCGTCTGTCGTGACAAAG
The DNA here is from genome assembly GCA_963921405.1 of Cepaea hortensis. Classification (NCBI taxonomy): domain Eukaryota; kingdom Metazoa; phylum Mollusca; class Gastropoda; order Stylommatophora; family Helicidae; genus Cepaea; species Cepaea hortensis. The sequence goes on from OY992893.1 coordinate 25,000,227, forward strand.
CCATTAGATATTTTGTACCCCAAGAAGGATATTTCCTGATAGGCTATGTCTACTTTTGCAGGCTTCACCGTCAGTCCGTGCTGTCTAATGGGTTCAAATGTCTGTTCTAATGTCTTTATGTGGTCTGTCATCGTCTTTGTGTGAACACAAATGTCGTCTATGTAACAGATAATATTCGGTATGTCTACTAGTAAAAGTCGTGTCATACGTACGATTGTTGCTGGGGCATTGACAAGCCCAAATGGAAGTTTGCATCATTCGTACAGTCCCCAAGGTGTGGCAAAAGCTGTCAGATGTCTGCTCTGTTCGTCTACTGCTATTTGCCAGTAACCTTTTGGCATGTCTACCTTCGTAAAGAACCTAGCGTCTGTCAGTTCTGTCAATAGATCTTCCGAGTTTGCCATTGACTCTAAATCTAAAAGAGTTATCTTATTTAATTTCCTATAGTCGACACAGAGTCTTATTGTGTTGTCCTTTTTGCGTACTATGACCATTGGAGATGAGAAATTTGATTGGGATCGTCTAATGATGTTGTTTTTTTCTAAGCTGATGATCTCTTGATGTAAGTGTTCTTTGTAATGCAATGGAATAGTATATGGTCTGCATTTTATGGGTGTATTTGACGTGAGTGTGATGTGATGTTGTACTAATTCTGTTTGTCCTGGGTTGTTGGAGAAAATGGTGTTGTACTGTTGTATGAGCTGTTTGCAACTGTCTGTTTCTGCTTGAGTTAACTTTGGGTTGATCTTAATTTCCTTCAAGCAGTTTGTTGTGTCTAATGCAGGTGTTGGAATTTCGTCACTAGCCTCGTCATCTTCATGGTCTATTATTACTGTACATGCTGTTGTGTCGACTTGTTCGTTGTCTCTGTTGTAATATGGTCTTAGCATATTGACGTGGAATATCTTGTGTTTGTCTTTTATTTGGATCTCATAGTCTACAGGTGAAATCTGTCTCGTCACTTTAAATGGTCCTTGCCAAGACTCGGTCAATAAATGTCTATCACTAGGTAGAAGAAGAAGAACGTCCTGTCCAGGTGTCAACGTTATTGTCCTGTTACCTTTGTCAGCATACTGTCTATATGTAGCACCAGATAATTTTAGTGCATCCTTTGCAATTATACAAGATTTGATGATTCTTTCACGCAATGATGTAACGTATACGTATGATGATATGGGTTTCAGTAAAGGAGTGGATTCAGTTAACATTTGGTGATAGATGCTTAATGGGCCACGTGGTTTGGCACCATAGATAAGTTCAAAAGGAGAGAAACCTGTACTAGCATGTGGCACCTCGCGATAAGCAAAGAGAATAGCAGGTAAATATACGTCCCAGTTATTGGGATGCTCTTGCGTGACTTTAGCAAGCATATGCTTTAAATCGCCGTTAAATTTTACTATAATTCCACTCGAGTGAGGATGGTACGGGGAATTGAAACATTGCTTCACTCCTAGCATTTTGGTGAAAGCTTGAGTAGATGCGGCGATAAACTGAGTTCCCCTATCTGATTGGATAGTGTCTGGAAATCCTATCCGTGAAAATATATGGAAGAAAACTTCCATTATGTCATTGGCAGTTATGTTCTTTAGCGGAATTGCTTCAGGCCAGCGGCTACATTGATCAATAACAGTTAATATATATTTATTCCCTCTGGTTGTTATCTGATTAAGAGGGCCCACTATGTCGACAGATATTTTCTCAAAAGGTCGACTGGCTAAGTCAGTAATTTGTAACTTTGCCTGTGGGTTTTTTCCTTTCTTTACAAGTTTTTGGCAGATGTCACAACTCCTGCAATATTGCTTAATGTCATTGCAGAATTTGGGCCAATAAAACTGTAATAATAATCTTGATCTGGTCTTAGCGTATGCCATATGCCCTGCAAGAGGTATATCATGGGCAAGATGTAAGGCTTGCTTCCGATACTCAATTGGCAAAACAGTTTGCTCTGTTGTGGTGTCACCTCTGGTATAATACCTGGTGAGGATACAATTTTTCAAAGCAAAATGCCATCTTGCATTTTTGGTTAACTTTGGCTTTTTGCCGATCAGATCAAAATATTTTGATAATGAAGGATCAGCCTTTTGGGCTGTTACAAAAGTCTCCTTCATGGTTTTAGGAGGTAGTAATACTGGGCTAAGCATTTCTATAGCCTCAGTTTGATTAATTTCATCTTGCATTCTAGCAGTAGATCTAGTTACTGCGTTCACACATTTAATGATATCAGATGGTGATGAAACAGTGTTATCAATGATGTCATGAGATCTTAGTGCTACATTAGCTACCATACATTCATTAGGTGGTACAACAGTATCAATGATGACATTTGATGGTGATGTTGTGATCTCATTAATGCAAAGAGATGTTATGTCATGAGGCATATCATTCACCTCTGGTAAATTTCCAATTATAATATCACACACCGGGTTTGTTAATGCTGCGCATTTTACTTTCCCAGTGAGGAAAGGTGTTTGAATATATGCCCATGCTAGTGGGTACTTTTCAATATTGCCGGAGAATGTTCTGCATGTTACGTGCCTGCCTGTATAGTCTGTGGGCATTATGAACGTTCTCTTCAGTCCAATCAGTGAACTTCCCGTGTCCCGAAGGACTGTAGCAGGCTTGCCATTCACATATCCTTGATGGATGTTTATTCTGCCTTTGGAATCTACTACCAAATTAGCTTCTTCATTGGCAATAGGGATGGAGTGGCCGCATGTTAAAATACCATCTTCATAAAAGGTATTACAAACAGTACATTTATTTGCGTTAAACATATCAAAAGCCTGTGCTGAGTTCACAGGGTGTTTCTCTGATTGTTCTTCATCAGATGATGAACTATCAAATAAGGCGGCATTGGCTTTCTTGGTCATTTGCCTACCTTTACAATCATGGCGATAATGTCCATACGCCTTACAGAGAAAACATTTACGCAAATTTCTAAAGGATTTACGCTCTTTATCTTGTCTGTTTACGATGTTCTGTAAATATGTAAGATATGCGGGGTTCTTGTCGCACATCTCATCTTGATGATGTGAAATTTTACAATATTTACAATGGTTGTACTTCTCAGATGTAGGCTTATAAGGTTTTTGCCTACTATAGGGTTTGTCATAGTTAGCCGATGCTACAAAATTGGTTTCAGTAGCTTCACTGGCAAAACAATGTTTGTTGGCTGTGTAATAAGCCGAACCACGTCTCTCAATCTGCTCTACACTCGTACATTCATTCTCTTGCAAAAACTTTGAAAATGCTGATGGAATGGATGAAATGACTTTATCTCTAATGATAAGATCTTCTAACTTTTGATAGTTCTTATCAATTTTAGCTGCTGAAATCCATTTGGTAAATATATCTCGGACTAAGCAGAGGTAGTCAGAGAACGTTTGAGTCGGTTTGGGGCTCAACTTGCTGAATTGTTCTCTGTAACCTGCCTCATCTAACATAAAATGTGCCATAATCTTTGATTTTAGATAATGGTAATCTTTTCTGAGGTCTTTGGGGATAGTCTCTATGACTTTCAGAGGCTCCCCTGATAAACTTCTCATATAAATTATATTCCATTCAGACAATGGGACCTGGTAATGGTCCATTAAAGTCTCAAAATTTTGGGTGAAGGCTGCAATGCAGTCACCCGAGGTATAATTTCTTACGATACCTTGATATTTCTTGTACTAGTTTTCTTTCTCCAGTCTCTCAGATTTCTTGGACTCTTTGTTTATGGCAGTCTCAGTATCAAGTTGTTTGATTTTTAGTTCCACTTCCAGCTCTTCCCATTTACTTTGCGCTGCTATCTCAGCTTTCTTGAGTTCAATATCTAACTCAGCTTGTTTTGTCTTTTGCAGATAGTTCTAGTTCTGTCTGTTTTGCTGCGGTTGCTGCCTCTGCTTGCTTTAAGGCTGTTTCTGCCTCTACTTGCTTGGCCGCTCTTTCAGTCTCTGCCTGCTTTAATGCTCGTTCAGCTGCTCTTTCATCGCGTTCATTAGCTTTTTCCTGTACTAGGAGGTATTCAGAGTATTTCCTTTCACTCCACTTTGTCAACTCGTCACCTGTTAACTTTAATTTTAAACCCATATCGATGAAATCATTTAATGAAGACATGATGGAAAAATGCAAATGAAATATCAGACACACAATTTGTTACCAGTTGTTAGTAAAGTGAACAATTTACAATTGTGTTCTATTTGCAATATGTGCCTAAATTTGCATCCGAAAGTATATAGAAAGAAAAATATACTCAAGTGTCCTGGATGCGGTGAAGACGGTTGAAATTTGGACTAGGAACTGTAGGGTCGCTACTTCAAAACACAAATGACCTCTACGGGCAAGGGTTTCAGATGGCACAGAAAACCTGCTTTGTTTTTGGAGGAAATAAATTAGCGTCTGTTTGATGTGGTGTGTATGCTTGTCACTAAGTTTTGGTTAGGTTTGTATGGCGTTGAGTTTAATTGTAGGTCGTAATGTTGTTCGTCAACAATTTTTTTTTTTTTTTCAAAATCACAAGTCACTTTCTTTCCGAAACTTTCTGCTTTACACAACTCACTTTACAAAGACAATCTAACTATATCTCAAACACTCTACAACATTGATGACACATCACTTACATCAAGATGACATTCAGTAAGGACATAGACATCAAGTTTACAAGATGGCGACAAGGTCACAATGTCGACAAGGTCAAAACGGTGACAAGTTCCACAATCACAAATGTTTTACACGTTTACAAGATCAAACAATATGTATGCACTGTACGTTTACATTTAGTCTCCATGTTCAAACAATGTAATACTATATCAAAATGAGCCTTCACAATCACATTTAAATGTACTCTAAAGTTGGACAAAAATTTCTAAGTTCACAAATCTAGGTTTTAAATGTTAATTACTTAAACCACGTTCATTTTAAAGCCGGACGAGTGCCACCACGTCCACACATGTCAGGGTCTTAAACCTGGCTCGTTAACCTAACACATGTGAGACAGTACAAATACAACGTGATTTGACTTGAGACTCAACGACACGAAGTTTCGATGGATTTATTTACAGATCACGATCTAGAGATGATCATCACAATACATAAGTTATAACAATACACTTACAAGCACCCCACAGCTTACAATCAGTCTCACAAGATGTACAAGCACTCGACTTTCGGGCAACAGAACTACACAAGCCTTTCTCCCATCATACGTCCCGTCGAGTCCGAGTCCCAGAGCTGTCTGGCTATTTCTCGCAACGCGCCTGCCCACCTGAAGTGGCTTCACGAGGCCTGCGTGCGTCCTGCTTTGTCCTTGCCTGACCGCTGGCTGTCTCGTCAGCCGGCAACCTCGCAGGCAGGTAACTAATACTCGCCTGGCGGGCGTAACGATGTTACAGCATCCCCGCTAGGGACTATTCGCCTGGCGGGCGTAACGATGTCCCTGCATCTCTGCTGGCACTACATTAGACTCTGACACACTACACTTTGTATGGAGAACAAATTTGAAAAATGAAGTACATGACATCATCAATAAATGTGCTCCAGTCCAAAATGAAGCAATATGCAGCGAATGGCTGTCGTCTGCTGGAGTAATTCTTTGCATTCCAAACAGAATGGTGTTATCAATGGAATTACTAATTTTTTTGGGGTTGAACAAGTGTTTCGAAATGGCAGTCAATACATACAGATGGTTGTTCAAAGATTTATAGCAAGATTTCCTAATAAACAACCTCCTCATCGCTTAATGTTAGAAATTTGTTGAATAAGTTATAACGAATATTTCATTGGTTCTTTCCAGCTTCCCCAAAACAGCGTTAAACCATAGCAGTGACTATTGTAAGTAATTTAATAATTTGTTTGCACAAATTGTTGATGACGTCATGTACTTAATTTGTAAAAATTGTTCTACATATAAAATGTAGTGTGGCTTTACAAACACCCTGTATTTGAAGATTTAAAACCCAGAGGCCACAAACAAGAGGTTATACGATTTATTGCCTAACAAATTTAGCTGCATCTTACCAAGTGCATAATGCAGTTATATATTAAATGAAGCGAATAAATGAATTATACTTTGGTTTAAATACTTAACACATAGTCACAGGTATTGTTCGAATGTGTATAATTTGTTATCCCCACGGTAATTACAAATTTAACACCAAAGTCTTTCAGTCTGCACATTAATATAATATTTTATTTCTGTTGAATTGTACCGAAAAGTACTTCTACACAGAGATGATAGAAAAATAATAAAATTACATCAGAGATGATTTCCATCTGCTTGCCTAGAATTTCATTTTACAACACAGATTATTTTTACTAACCAATGCATTTATAACAGAAACTCATCCATTTAAACTAAAGATTACTTTTATCTACAAACACACAGACAGAATAACTATAGCAAATCAATAATCCAACAGATATGATTTTTACCAACTAACACACAGAAAGTCATCAATATTACAGAGATTATTTTTCCAGCTAACACAAACAGATTATAGAAAATCTTTGATCTAAAACATTCATTTTTACCTACAAACATAAAGATGGTAGAAAGTCATCAATTTTAAAGAGATGATTCTATCTGCTAACATAGAGATTATATAGAAAATAATTAATCTAAAAGATATGATTTGTATCTACAGATTTTTATCTACAAACACACAGAGAGTAAGAAGTCATTGATTTTAAGGAAATAATTCTATCTGCTAACCCATACAGATTATAGAAAATTATTATCTAAAATATATTATTGTCATCTTCAAGCACACAGATGATAGAAAGACACCAAAGCCTTTGGGGAACACAAGAACACAACAGATGTTCAAATGACTAGATTCTCAGAACAGTGAGGAAACTATCAACTAGTATCGTGTAAAAACAACCTACTTCTGCTACAGAAGATACAATCAATTTATTAAAACAGATAGAAGATATACATTTATACACAGATATACAATCTATTTATACATAGAGATACAATCTACTTGTTGTGAAAGGTATAAAAATTATTTACAAATAGCAGTAAAACTTCAGGATTGCATGTGGATATGAATGATTTTACCTATATCATACTGTTATATTAATGTTTATGCATGCGATCTTTAACATAATTTACAACCAGACATACGTCAGTCTGAACTTCATATCAATGAAAGTACGTTCGTTTCTTCTCTATCAGAGAGTTTTGAAAACCATGAATTATCCCAGATATCCTCATACTCTACAACCAAACACTAAGCAAAACCACATCTTTTACATAACTAACCACAAGGAACATTTCCATCTAGTTGCAGCAATTACAATCAGTTGCTTACATTTTACAGGCAACACAAGTTCATCAATGCAACTTAAAACCACTGTTAGGGGGCGTTTGAAGGCTTTCATAAATAGCATTACTCAATGGCTGTTAAATGTGCCAGCTCAAGTGTAGTTACTCAATGTGTTATTCAAATGTAGCTGTTATTTCTAATAAAATTCAATGAATCACAAATATATAGCTATTCAGTTTATCACTCAACCATAGTTCAATCTATCACTTACATAAAGCTAATTAGTTTACCATTCAACTGCATTTCAATGTACCACACAATTGCAATTCTATGTACCACTCACGTATAGTTATTCAATTTATCACTCGACCACAGTTCAATCTATCATCTGCATACAGAAATTCAGTTTATCACACGACTGACATTCCTATATGTATCAAAGTGGCTTAGAGTTACATGACCTGTCTCTAACTAACGGGTCAGAGTTCAGCCGTGGATGATTACTTTAAGAAGATAAGGAGATTATTTCTTAGAAGATAAGGAGATTAGTTTTAGAAGATAAAGAGATTATTTTCAGAAGATAAAGAGATTATTTTCAGAAGATAATGAGATTATTTTTAGTAGGTAATGAGATTATTTTTAGTAGGTTCTAATAAAGAATCTAAGATGTGGTTTTGCTTACATTCTTTTTAAAAGATAAGGAGATTATTTTTAGAAGATAAGAAGACTATTAGAGGATAAGATTATTTTTAAAAGATGAGATTATTTTTAAAAGATGAAATTTTTAGAAGATGAGATAGGGAGATTTTTAGAAGATGAGATAGAGAGATTTTTAGAAGATGAGATTATTTTTAGAAGGAACCTGATGCCCAAATAATACCGGGGCCCATAAGGTAAGCAAAGCATAATAACTCTTCAGCCTAGCATGTGTGTCGTAAGAAGCTAGTAAAAAGAGTTAGTGTTAGTTAGTTATCTGTTAGAATATCATCCTTGCATTCCGAACATGTCCGTGGGTACTCAGATCCTTCCCGAACATATGCATTAGTGTCTGGCGGCTAATAGTGCCAGTTCTGTGTTGGTTGACATTCATCTGCCTCTAGTTTCTGGCTGTGCCAATTCTTACTGTGAAGTCTTTCATTCTAAACAATGATGTGAATTCATTGTTGTCAAAGTTCTCAGCTCTCAACATTTCTCTAAGGGCATTAATAACATGGGCATGATCCTTGGGTTGGCTGTCTGCGGGGAATGCAGAGCCAGCAAGTTTATCAGCTCGTTCATTTCCCTCAACTCCAGCATGTCCCAGGACAAAGATGAAGATGACTCTACCAACAGCAGAGTCGGTGTGCAACTGGTCACCTCATCCCTGATAGAGTTTCATTGTTAAAGCCAATCAACCATGAACAATCCTACAATGGTTTTGGCTTGAAGTGGTTGAGGACATATGCTCTATTGGAAAATGAAGGGGAGTCGAAGCAGGAACTCAAGGTTGTTACACTACCCCCATGATCCTTAACATTAGATGCACTAGCCTTTTTGGACAAAAGCAATAAAAACAAGAGGCTCTGCACACATGTTAAAAATCCATTGGATATTATAAGAAACAGGTGGACACAGGTTATTACCGTGGCAAACTGTCAAATGAGAAAGCCTACCCACAGCAGAATTGTTACAGCATGCGTGATTGTGGGATACAGACACTGAAATTCTCCAGCCTGCGCCACAAAGTTCAAGCTCTAAGATGAGACTTTCCCGTGGCAGAACACATTAATAAAGGGATTGGTGTGAGTTGGGTGAGGTTCTGTGTTTCATTGGGAGATGAGAGGCAGAAGCAGTTGAAAACCAATGTTAAAATAATCTATCCCTCAGATCCACTTCCAGCTTTTCTAAATCACTTCCACATTAATGACAAACACATCTCCATCTGATTGACATCCTGAATCCTGGCTGAACAAACTGGAAATGACTATATACTGGAAATGACTATGTACTGGAAATGAATGTATATCGTTGTTGAAAAAGAAAATTGGAATTACATTTATCTTTCATTCAGATCTACTTCCATTCAACTAAATCACTTCCACATTATGACAAACACATCTCAATCAGATCAGCCAGATATATTCAGATCGTAAACCAAGGAATAGTAAAGGACAATTGTACAAGCGTAAAGGCGTATTAGGCATCTAGTGCCGGTATTTTTATATGTCAATCAGCACTGTGATGTGGTAAGTATCTCGCTGACTGCCTTAATTTCTCAACCCATTTCCTAGTCCCCATTTTAGGCTTAATCAACCTGAGAGTCCAAGTCATTTTAAGGGATGCCTTGCTGTGAATTCGAACCCCTGATGACCAACAGGCCTGCAAGCCAACATCTAGCAACTATGCTACCACAGCTCCCATTCAGATCATAGTCCAAAAATATAAACAAATTGTAAAATCAATCTCTCGATAGCTACATCAAGTATACCTCTGCTAGTGTTGTAGGGACATTGCTCGATCAACAGATTGACCTGGGAAGGTTAAACTAGGCAACAAAACAGAAGTTGGATGTGTCAGTTGAAAGGCGCAAATATCGTTGTTGTGTAAAACAAACAGTTTGGATGAACAAAGAAGAGATCAACAGATCGGAAACAAGACATAACATTAAAGTCGGATGAAGAAACACAAATTCATTCCACAGATTTTAACCACACTGTGATTGTTCTGTTATAAATGTAGAGACAAATTCTGCCGCATTCAGTTCTTGTTACTGCAAATGAATTAGCCAGAGTTTTTTTTTTCTACATATACAAACTGATTCAGCCAAGAAATAAACCTCCTTACAATGTATGACAATACAACAAGAATAAATTAATAAAATTAACGACGATATACACAGAATATGTACACATCAGTCCAAATCCACCACTGCAAGGCAACAATGTTGAAAAGGATTTCCCCAGTTCATCAAGCAGAAGGAACATGTACAAGTACTTGCATATTGCAGTAGTTAGCATCTACACAACTCTGGTAACAAAAATGTCATGTTGACTTGCAATTATATTTTGGCTCTAAAAATGAGATTAACAGCATACGCCAAGAATGGAAGAATACTTTAACTGTCTATGAAGGGCTATACACAAGAAATCTGACAGTGCATGGTGAAATGAGATCAGAAAGCCATGAAGACAGTAGGCTGTATATAGTAAAGTGAGATAAAATGAAAACAATGGACTATCTGGTAAAAGACATCAGAAAGTCATGAAGACAGTGGAATGCATATGGTAAAGTGAGATCAGAAAGACATGAAGACAGCAGACTATATGTGATAAAGTGAAACTGTGTGCCAAAGGCCCAAATAACAGCAGACAGCATGTGGTAAAGGAAGATTAACAATCACAATACAACAATAGATAAACACTCCAACAATCAGTGGAAGACTATCTGACATCTTGTTCATGACAGGCCACCTTGTAGTTCCCCCTGCAGACCCTGGGAATACAGTTGTCTCTTCAAACATGAACCCTTCAATGTAATACACAAAAGGCTAGTCATGATGTCTATATTTCATAGCATGGATACTTCAAATACATAACACTAAAATCTGATACTATATAGCATAGATACTTCACTGATTTCGTCTCAAGAGCAACTGTCTATGACTTTCAATGTAAACAAAGGAAAACTCATCCATCAAACGCTGGCATGTCCTTTGCACAACTTTGCACCCATAACAGACTTTTGAAATTTCCCTCTATAAGATAGTTGCCATGCCTTTGTTTCTGTCATGTCTACAATATCTGATCAGATCTTGTTTCCATCTAGTGTGGTCTTCCTCTTCCTCGCCTTCAGAGTACACTTCTCCATTGTCTTATTTCCTTTATTAATCCAGCCCAACTGACACATTTACTACCTAAAGAAATCCCAATTCTATTTTTGTGTGGCTGTATGTGTGTTTACATTGAGAAGAAATGAGGACAGCGTTATAATTTTATGCAAAATTGTCACTGATGTGTTTCTGGCACTAACTTGTGCTAACAGCTGTAAAATGATGTCAAAGATGGAGGTGACAAACCACCTATATCAGTGGTTCTCAACCGGTGGGGAATTTCCCCCCCCCCCCCCCCCCCAGGGGGGAATTTTAGGGTTTCCAGTGGGAATGAAGATTATTTCAAGATCGCGTTAATACAAGAACCGATTACTTGATTGTTTTTCCCTTCATACTTTACAGTTCTGTACGTCTCACCCTTCTAAAATTCATTTAATAAAGTAAGTAGACCCACAAATCACATTTAATGTGGACGTCTAGGCTTGTTTTAGTATGTGCTTTCATTATTACGTATACTGTGTAGGAGGGGGGGGGGGTGTTAGGTAGGAAATACGAAAGGGGGGGGGGGGGGGAATGACGTTCTGAAAATATGGTGAAGGGGGGCACAGGCCAAACTTTTAGGTAGGAAATACGAAAGTGGGGGGAATGACGTTCTGAAAATGTGAAGGGGGGCACGGGCCAAAATAGGTTGAGAACCACTGACCTATATGGATGTCGAAGACAAGGGAAAACCACATCATCTTCCCAAGAATAAGTTTATGAGCAGGTTACAAATGTGAGTAGAAGAGTAACATGTTCAGATAGTGCATACCAGACTTCAGATTGATTAAGTTGATACACATCTGATTTCCTGAATACAGAAACTTTTCCTTCATTTCTCTTTCCATGGGAGTATAAAAGTAAGTTGCATATCCTTTACATGATGTTTGTAGTCAACACCAGCATTTTTTGTGTGTGGCAAGTTTACATTCAGTAGTTTGCCACTGCTTTCTGAACGGCTGGTACACATATCATAAAAAACAAGCACAACATGGTCTACTGCCAAATAACACGCAATTATGTGTTGAATGCAGGTATAGGGGATCACGAACCGCGTCCGTAACCCCTTCGCCATGAGGACCGGCAGAGGGAAGTATACCACACCTAATTATATACCTCAAAGGTCAGTGCATTCATGTTCAACGGAAACTGTGTAGGATTCGCTTCCTCTAAACAGATTCCATCCAAGGTAAAGGGCCATCTCTTCCTGTGTCTAGTTTTCTTTCATACCAGTTTTGCTAGGGCAATGGCCTTACAACCTACTTTTTACTATTTCAAACTACAATGAGATTTTCTTATATGCACAATTTGTACACGGGACGTGTTTTTCCCCTTATCCAAGAAGGTTTCAATACTTGGCTTCACTATGCAAGAGACAAATGGGACATGTAAAATCATTAGGCACCAACAGCTCTTTGAAGATTTCATAACCCCAGTCTGAAGCGAATCCTGTACCTTCTGAATCCGAGGCAGACAATGCCTCAACCAAATTCCCCCTGAATACAGAAATAATCATGTTGCTCCTTCCCATTTTGCAGACGGAGCCTATAATCTGATACGTTGATATATTTGCACGAGTCACAGAGCTCCGAGCTCCCGCTGTTTATGCTTCACCTCCTCGACACTGCAAGGTACAAGAGGAACAAAATGAGATGAGATGAGACAGAACTCACTTTCTTAATCTGATCAACGATCATGCATGTTAAAGTCCATCTGCAGTTGTGATTTTCTGTGGTGGAAGTCCATCCAGATTTGAAACACTGATACTGCAATCTACGACTCAAATGATTGTCCTTACAGGACTGCTGCAGCAATTGAAAAATGTCAGCAAAATTTTACTTAATATCTTCTTCTGCGTTCATCCGGAATGTTGTTTTAGACGTAATTGCGTTGTGTCTGCTTAAAGCAGAGCTGCAATATTTGAACCTTTCGGCCGACACATCAACAGAGCTTCCCACAAATGCGTTACTCTTCAAGAGCCTCCATTGCTGAACATTTCAAAATCATCAGGTTCACAAGTGCCATCACTTTACCAAAAGTACATAAGTGACTAACCGTCTGCCAGGATCCCATCAATATTTGTCATAAGTGACTAACCATCTGCCGGGATCCCATCAATATTTGTCATTAGTGACTAACCATCTGCCGGGATCCCATCAATATTTGTCATAAGTGACTAACCATCTGCCGGGATCCCATCAATATTTGTCATAAGTGACTAACCATCTGCTGGGATCCCATCAATATTTGTCATAAGTGATTAACCATCTGCCGGGATCCCATCAATATTTGTCATAAGTGACTAACAGTCTGCCGGGATCCCATCAATATTTGACTAAGTGGAAGTCACCATGACTGAATGGATAAAAGGGACCCAGTGTGCTGATGCCGTGGTAGTGGGTTCAACTCCTACACCAGACAGTTGGACTAAAATGTTCACTTCTCGTCCTTGACTTGGGGATGTAAATTACAAGTACCTCTGAAGTCAGAGTGGGTTCACCTGATGGCTAGGGTCACTGGTAAAAAGGAAAGCTAATCCACACGCAAATATCAGCCCAGTACACTAGAAGTAGCAGTACGTAAATGAACTATGCTTGTGTTTAAAGCAAGCGAACGAAAACAAAAAATTGATTAGACAAAGTGTAAATGTCCTTGGTCCACATGTGCGTGGTCGCTAAATCACTGACCCAATTACTTGGAACACTGTTGTAAAAGTCAGCTTTCTTTTTAAACGAAGGAGCTACTAACATGATTTGCACTCCTGCATACCACATTTGAAACACAGCTGCAAGCAATTTGGAAGTAGATAGCATGGAACTGGTTTTCATACAATGGTATGAGTGCTAGTCGTTCAGAAAGCAATGGCAAAACTACTGAACATAAACTTGCCAAGAAATCACAGACAAAAAATGCTGGGGTTGACTGCAACATCCTGTAAAAGATACGCAATTAACTTTTCTCTTTGTTATTAGACAGTCCTCAACTAATCATAAGGACTTGTTGAAGACAGCAGCCAATTCAGCACAAATAATGTTTCCACTTATAACAACATCTGATGGACAAAATAATAATTAAGGTCAGTTTGAAGAAATAGCATGCAGAATTGGGAAAGTTTTTTAAATTGCAATAAAAAAAAGTATAAATATAAAAAATGGATAAACATAACGAAATATTCACAAATCAAATGTAGTGAAGATATTTAGTTACAAAATGGCTACAATATTATAAATATATTATGACATTACCACTCAACCACAAATTTAACATTGTGACTTCCTTCGCTCTCGGATATTTTCTTTGTACCAAACATTTCTGAGGCAAAATAATTTATATTAAATTGATAAACAATCAAAAGCTGTAACAAATTGGTGGATTATGAAATTATGGTCTAAATTACTTAAATGGCTCTCTTTATTCTTGAAAGAGGGAGCCACACTGGCACAGTGGCTAGCACACTTGTTTCTGATCCAGCGATTGGCTTCGATTTCACACCGAGGCAGATGTTTCAAACTGACCCGAGCTCCCAAGTCAACCCAGCCTAAAAGAGTACCCGGGTATTTCTTGGGCAGTAAAGACAGCTAGCACGATATTGACCACATCAGCCCTCAAGTGCAGGCTGGTCTATATAAAAATGGGGCTGGCACCATATGCCCAATACGTTAATGGAAATGTCAAAAATTAACAATGCCACTCTTCATGTACCTACACCTCTCAAAAGTTAACAATGCCAATCTCAAATTATTTACTACCCTCAAAAGTTAACAATGTCACTCCCCATTCATCTGCATGCCTTTCACCGCAGCTTATTTGCACCATTTTAACCCTTTGACAACCAGACACTTATCATTTCCAAGAAATTCTTGCTCAGTGCAGGAAAAACTAATACTGCCACTCTTCATGTATCTACACTCTTCTCATCACAGCTGAAGCCATACCAAGTGTATGCCAAGGCCAAACAAAAATGAACACAATGCCAATCTCAATTTATCTGCACTCATCAAAAGCTAGCAATGCCACTCTCAATTTATCTACACCTCTCAAAAGCTAACAATTACAGTTTCCATTTATCTCCACTCTTCTCATCACAGCTGAAGCCATACCAAGTGTATACTAACACCAGACAAAAATTAACACTATGCCATACACGGACATAAACAACGCATACGCTTCAAATCAATGACACTGCTTGACTTAGATAAACAAAAGCAAAAGACACAATGGAAGCAAATAACTTTCTCTGCCTGCAGAAACAAGACTCCTAGGTTTTAAAATAATGCTGTTCTGAGGATTTAGGCTAGGCTTCAGAGTTGTCCAGTTCATGACTTCTCCCAGACAGCAACAACTGTCGTTTGGCTGGCTGTGGCTTTGTTGGTTTGGAGTCTTTGACTGTGATTGTACTGGGTCCCCCACCTCCCCACACATCATCCTCTGGGCTGGCAAACTGTTACAGAACAGGAGAAACAACATAGGCAAGTTAATAAAGGCCACTAAACAGGTTGATGGCATCTGGCTGTGTCTCTGTCCACAGAACGGCAAGCCGCCTCAGATAGCATTGCACAGACCCAAACTCCATAGCTCCTTCAATGACTCCAATGGGTCTATGAAAAAAGGGCACTTATGGTCATAACGATGGGAGTTCGAAAACAAACACATGACCAACAGAGCACAAGGCAGGCGACTTGACCACTTCACCTTGGAGATCTCCTAAAACAGTGGTTCTCAACCTTTTTTGGCCCATGCAAACCCTTCACCATATGTTCAGAATGTCATCCCCCCCCCCCTTTCGTATTTCATCACTATAAATTCCCCCCTCCCCCACAGTATACGTAAAAATTGAAGCTAAATTTACTAACACATACTAGAAAAAGCAGTGACGTCTACATAAATCGCGATTTGTAGGTCTACTTACAATATAAAACGAATTTCAGAATTTCAGAAGTACAGGACCGTAAGGTATGGAGGGAAAAACAATATCAAGCAATCGGTTCTTGTATTAACTTAATCTTGAAATAATCTTAATTCCCCCTGGAAACCTTAAATTTCCCCTCTAGGGGGGAATTCCCTACCGGTTGAGAACCACTGTCCTAAAAGATAATTATACCATGTCCGTCATTATTATAGCATTATGTTTTATTCTTATTGTGATCAAACCTTATGAGCTGTGCTAGCATGGTGGTTGTCCCCCTTGCCTATTTTGATCAAACCTTATGAGCTGTGCTAGCATGGTGGTTGTCCCCCTTGCCTATTGTGATCAAACCTTATGAGCTGTGCTAGCATGGCGGTTGTCCCCCTTGCCTATTGTGATCAAACCTTATGAGCTGTGCTAGCATGGTGGTTGGTCCCCTTGCCTATTGTGATCAAACCTTATTAGCTGTGCTAGCATGGTGGTTGATCCCCTTGCCTATTGTGATCAAACCTTATGAGCTGTGCTAGCATGGTGGTTGATCCCCTTGCCTATTGTGATCAAACCTTATGAGCTGTGCTAGCATGGTGGTTGGTCCCCCTTGCCTATTGTGATCAAACCTTATGAGCTGTGCTACCATGGTGGTTGGTCTCCTTGCCTATTGTGATCAAACCTTATGAGCTGTGCTAGCATGACGGTTGTCCCCCTTGCCTATTGTGATCAAACCTTATGAGATGTGCTAGCATGGTGGTTGTCCTCCTTGCCTATCACCACATTGATCTGTGTTCAATCTCAATCAGAAACTTCTGGAAATTATTTGAGAATGGAAGGTGGTGATAATGGAAACTGATCACCCCAACTCATTATGCCATGACTTAGTATATGTGAATAATCTAGCATTTCACATTTCTATGGAAGAATCTGGTGGAATTAGTTTTACCTTTTGACCTTTAATCCAACCCTCCTTGCCACAGGTGTAGCCACCTTTGATGGGGCAAGAGAAATGTTATCTTCAATAACACATAATACAGAATCTGGATAAGTTGGAGACAAATTGAATTTCAGTGTGCTTTTAACACTAATAATCAAAAGTAATTAAGATATGCTGATGTGCCTGCTTTTAAATCAGGTAAACAGCAATTATATAAACAAATCGACCTAACAGTCTTTTTAAAACTACAGTGGTGACATTTATATATTTAACAATGTGTTTTGTGTATTTCAGTTTGAAAGGATTCATTACGTTTCTTCTGTAGTATGTACCTGAAGAGATACAGTGAAATATACCAGGCAATACATTTGCAATGTATTATTTATGTCTTTGTTATTCAAGTATTACAGTTGTCAGACTAGGCTGGGTGGGATGAAAGCATACACATTGTGGCTTGCAGGGATGCAGCAGGGAAGCACTACTCTACAGGTACTGCTTCACAGAGCTGAGAATATTCAAGTCTGTAGCCCCTGTGACATGCTTGAGCACCTTTCTGACAGTCCCAGGGTAAAAGTCAAGTTCCCTCCCATCACTGAGAAGGCAGCATGTGCGACACTTGATAGCACTTTGTCCCAAGTTTTAGAGAATGAGCTGAAACAAATATCGCTGGAAGAGAAAATAGAAACATCAGAGAGATTGTATACCTCCACTACCTGCGTCAATTTGGATCAGTCAGAGGAAGAAAGTAACTAGTCCGCAGTAGAGCAGGCGGAAAAAGCTTATAATGGAGATAAAAGTATAGAAGTACGCTGCTTGCAAATGGTCTAAGTCCGCAGCTGAAAGTCTGAAAGAGGGCCTGTGCCAACTGTGGCAATATCTCAAAACCAGACACGGCATCCTTTGTTAAGCAGAATGGTTCTGCAGGAACAGACAGAAAACACGGAAAGCACAAGAGACATTCTTCTGAGTCGAGGTAGCCGGAAAAGCCTCATGCTGGTTCTGGAACAATAGAAATTTTGAGAGGGACAAGTCACTACACTAAAATAGTTCACGCTCCTGTTTGCAAGTCGAAGTATGTCCAAAGTCTAACATTAAAGCTAGTCGACCCTTCAAATGAGTGCAGTGCATCTGAGACTAGGACTCTGCAATGTTGCTGAAACACCACATTGTTGAAACACCACATTGTTGAAACACCACATTGTAGCAGTCACTGATATCAAGAAATGTCGGCCGAAGTCCAACTGCAAGCAAAGTTGCTAATGGTGGTGTAAGATGCCTTGTGAGGACAGCGCTCCGCAGCAGAGACGGGGTGAGTGTTGGGGAGACTAAATCCACAACCAAGTAGCCTAGAGAAAAGCTGGTTTCCTAGAGACAAGCAGGAATGCGACTCCATGAGTCATGAACGGGGTAAGAAGAAGGCAACATGGTGGCAATAGCATGTACTGGTGCATAGCGAACCGCTGATGGGGAGGTGATGTCAGAGGCGAATAGTCGTGGAAGAAGTTAGCTTCTCACGGTCAAAAGTGCTAGAACAGTGGTTCTCAACCGGTGGGGAATTTCCCCCCCCCCCCCCCGAGGGGAATTTTAGGGTTTCCAGGGGAGAATGAAGATTATTTCAAGATCGCGTTAATACAAGAACCGATTACTTGATATTGTTATTCCCTTCATACTTTACGGTTCTGTACGTCTCACCCGTTCTAAAATTCATTTTATAAAGTAAGTGACCCACAAATCACATTTTATGTGGACATCTAGACTTGTTTTGGTATGTGCTTCCATTATTATGTATACTGTGTAGGGGTAGGAGCGGGAGGGGGGGATGTTTGTTTGTTTTGCGTATCCTTTTACAGGACTTAGCTGTCAACAGCAGCATCTTTCAGCTGTCTGTTGATCTCTTGGCAAGATTACGCTCAGTAGTTTGCCATTGCTTTCTGAGCGGCCGGCTCAGTATCCGCAAGTCACGAGCGGGGGTCGAACCACCTCAGTTCTCGCTCCGCTGCGAGACTCTGCGTGATAAACGGGATTACAGAGAGAAAGTGTTGTAACCCCACAGCCAGAGAGACCGGCAGGGGGGGATGGCGTTGTGAAAATATGGTGAAGGGGGGCACGGGCCAAATTTTTAGGTAGGAAATACGAAAAGGGGGGGGGGGGGTGACGTTCTGAAAATATGGTGAAGGGGGGCATGGGCCAAAAAAGGTTGAGAACCACTGTGCTAGAATATGTGTGAGGGGATGAAGCCCTGGGTGTGAAATGTTCTCCTCTAAGAGAAAGGGTGCACAATGGACTTTTGTGGGACTAGTGGGAAAATGATTCAAATATCTCAAAATAGGGTACAAACACACGGCAGGAGAAAGACACCTGGAATCAAGACCTAGGTGGACCTTCCTTCAAAGAATGTAAAGAAGGTAAATGGCCAAAACATTCCAGGAAGGGGGACTACTCTGATGATCAGAAGCCTTCTGCCGTGCTTGCTCCGTGGCGGAGTTTTAATCACTCAGTTATGAACCCAGTATGGTGAACACTGTTAGGTGGGTCTGCTATCAACCTACCACTGCTTTCTTCACCTCATGGACCTGAACACTTGCATGGCTGGTCTCACACTGGCTCATCACTCCCTTTTTTAACACACTTGATCTCACACATTCATTAATTCCTCCTTCTCACTTAACCAAGAAGATGAAGAAGCAGAAGCAGGAGTAGTAGGAGGAAGAGAGAGTGTAATTTTGAAGGAACTATGTATTGAAGGAACTATGCATATATTAATATAAGCTTAACAAATCTTGGAAAGAACTGTTTATATATTATCAATACTATCATGTTTTACTGAAATAACTGCTGTCATCCTAACAACAAATCAAATTATTATTAAAAGAACTGACATCCTAACAAAACATCAAATTATTACTAAAAGAATTCTTACATCCTAGCAAAACATCAAATTATTACTAAAAGGAATCTTATAGCCTAGCATACCATCAAAGTATTATTGAAAGAACTACTGGCATCCCAGAAATACATCAATTTATTACTAAAATAACTCTTACATCCCATCAGTACATCAAATTATTATTAAAAGAACTGCCTACATCCTAGCAACATGTCAATGTATTTCTGAAGTACCAATGACCGTGCTAGCAATACTGCAATAAATTACTGAAGGAACTATCCATTATTTATAAATACTTCAATGTGTTATTGAAGGATCATTGTGCATCATTGAAATGCTGTGTACAAATTAACATGACAAAGGAACTATGTATAGTGCAATTTAATTCCAAAGTATTATTACAGTTACTATCTATCTATTTATAACAGCTCAATGCATTAGGTAATTGTAGGTAGGCCAATCAAGCACCAAGTGAACACAAAAGTGACTACATATTCTATAGTAGCTGTGATATATTATTGAAGGAAAAATAACTAAACTGTATACCATAGATATACTCCAATGTATTAATGAAGTAACTAATCTATTCTATCAATATATAAGGGCGTTCATTTGAAATCCGTGCGTGCTGCACCACGCTTAATTGCGTACGTTGAACATGATCATGTCATAGTCTTGTGATAAGTACTGACCAATGAATAAAAGAGCACGTGCTTATCGTCCCACGATGCATAGGTTCTATTTCTGACCGCTGCGAAAATAGCCGGGTTGATCCAAAATCCGTCCAAAGAAACTCAAAGAGTGGTGATTCAGTGGACATTCATCAAAGAATGCAGGCAGCGTATGGTAACAAATCTTTGTCGAAGACAACAGTAACAGACTGGGCATGAATGTTTCGGAAAGGACATCAGTTCACGACAGATCTTCGACGGCCGGGTCAAGCGCATATTGTTGCACCAGAAAAAACCATCGCCAAAATTGATTCAGCAGTACAGATGAACCGTTGTCGAAGCATACATTCGCTAGCGAAAGAATTTGATATGTCAACTGGGACAATTCAAAAGGTCGTTCATAAACTCTCAAGGGGCAACGATTTCACACAGATGCAGACGTAATGAACGCGAAAACACTTGGTTCAGTGAGCAACCACGATCCTTTTTTGCGGACTGCATTCGCCGCCTACCTAAGCAATAGGATGCTTGCCTGAATGCCTATGGCGACTTCTTCTGACCAACCCATGGTGCATAATTCATTCAAAATGAATGCTTTCTTTAATTCTACCACACCTGTTAATGTTTTTTTTTTTTTCATGCTTTTGTAATAAAGCCATTAGAACGGGTTTCAACTGAACGTCCCTAATATATATATATATATATATATATATATATATATATATATATATATATATATATATATATATATATATATATATATATATATATATATATATATATATGTATATATGGAGGTCAGCATGGCAGAATAGATAAGAACATGTGTTCTTAAACATCCGGTGTGCTGATGTCGAGGTAAGAAGTTCAACCCCTACACTGGTCATTGGACTAAAAATACTGACATCTCGTCCCTGACTTAGGAACGTAAATTATAAGTACCTCTTGTGGAAAGAACGCAGGCAATGAATTGCCTGGGGATACGTTTTGATCGAAGCCTTGCTTATAATGAGCACGTAGACCAGGTTATGACAAAGGCCAAGCAGAGTTTGGCTGCGATGCGGGTGACGGCGGCAGCAAACTGTGAGCAGCGCCATCTATGCCTCCTAAACGAGGGGCTGGTCATGTCTGTTTTTGAGTATGTGATGGCGATCTTGACTCTAAGCCGTAAGCAGATAGAAAGGATGGAAAGGATACAAAACAAAGCTATGCGCATTATTCTTAAATGTACAAGAGGTACAGCATGCAGGGTGATGCGCTACCTTCTTGATTTTCCAACCATTTAAGACAGACTACAAATTTACAGAGCACGTGCCTACCTCAGAGTTAACGCAAACACACAACATCCACTGCATAGTGAAATTAGGAAGGTGAAGGGCAGCAGATTAAAAAGAGAAAGGTCATGGATGGATCAAGCCGAAGACATTCTTCAATGGGTGTGTCCACTGGAGGACTTAGAACCTGGCGAGGAGTGGGTACAAGTACCAACAGATTTCTGTACGTCCTTTTCAGTTTGCATCCAACTAGACAGAAAATGCAGACAAGAAAATCCGGCTCCTGTGGAGGCGGAAGTACAAGCGTTGATTTTCGAGAATTCATTAGACGGTGATGCTGTCATTTACACAGATGGGTCGGTCGTCCACATGTGAGAAGCTCATGGGCCTTTACGGCACGGGCCGGAGGGACAATTGTGAAGTACTCTGGCGCTTTTGTTGAGACCACAAGTAGCCTGACTATGGAAGGCATGGCAGTAAGTAAAGCAATAACATGGCTCGAGACACAGACATTCAATAGGGCATGTTTCCTTAGCGACTCAATGAGCATGCTCAAGGGGATAGACGGGGTGGATCCTAAGAGAGTGGTTGCTGACTCTGGACCGGTCTCGGCTGACAAAGATTAGTTTCATCTTCGTGCTAGGGCATGCGGGAGTACAAGGAAATGAATAGGCTGACAAGCTCGCAGGTGAGGCTAATGTGGAGGGCGGACGCGCCACGGAACAGGCTGACATTCTGAATGCTCTACGAGAAGTAAGACTTTTGCAAGAACCAAGTGAATCAAGAACCAAGCGAATCTACAACCATTGTCAGACTGCGAGAACAGCAAATTAAAAGAGGGGTGGCCAAACAAGAACACTATGCAGGAAGCCAAAGAAGATTGATAAACCAACACAGAACTGGTGTCGTTAGCCGCTACACGCTGCGGGATTTGCTGAGGAGGGGATCGGAGCACTTATGGACTGAATGGTTCGATGTGCAATGAGGATGATCTGAGGATGACCCTCTCCCAAAACTATTCAAGGATCATTCAAAGCTTAGCGGCTTTAGAATCATCACCCTTCAAAATACATTTGGGAAGGTTCTAGAGAAGATAGTCGCTGTCAAGCTGCAAGAGTTTTTGGAAAGGGGGAAGCTTCTTCCAAGAGGCCTGGGGAGCTACAGGTCAGGAAAAGATACCTGGTCAAATGCTGCCACTTTTGCCTTTGACGTTTATGAGGGGTTCCAGAGTAGATAGGAAACGATGGCGGCAGCGCTTGATCGCGATGATGCGTACAATGGAGTTGGATATGATATTTTGATGACCGCACTGATGGAGAAGGGGGTCAATCCCTGGTCGGTGAACTGTATAGCAGCCGTCCTGCATTCTCGTCGGGTAGTTCTCCGTCTGGGTGCATGGACCTCAGAGCCACATATTTTAACCCCGGGACTGCCACAGGGATCTGCAGTCTCGCCGGTGCTCTTTAACCTGTATACGAGCAAGATTGCAAACCTAGAAACACCAGGGGTTTAAAGAATACTAACATTTGCTGATGATATTCTTGCATATAGGCAGGGGAGAGATAGGGAGCAACCAGCCCAGGAGTTACAGGCGACAGTAGATAAAGTTATTGCCTGGTGCACAGAAATTAGTGCTGTCATCCACACGGAAAAGGCGGCTGTTTTGTGGTGCTCTCTGGACAACAGGATTGTGAGAGCTGATGTCCCAAGCCTCGCGATAGATGGTAGAAATGTCAGCAGAGAGAACAAACTGAAGTATCTGGGGATCACATTTGACAGGAGCCTATTCTTCAAGGACCATGTGGAGACGGTTGTGACAAGATCTCAAAAGGGATACAGTGCACTTAAAACTATGGCTGCAAGGGACACAGAGCAGAGAATGCTTTGCACACTATACCAGCACTTGATCCTCTCAGTAATCGATTATGGATTAGGACTGCTCACTGTCTCTGAGAGTCAGCTGGTGAAGTTGGAGCGCATACAGAACGAAGCTATGCGGGTCATTCTGGGATGCACTAGAGACACCCCAGTAGTGTGTATGCGTTACATCTTTGGTCTGCCGATTGTTGCTGGTAGGCTCAAAGTGATGTAGGCGAAGGCATACCTCAGAGTAGCTGCAGACACAGATCACCCACTGCATGAGGCGCTGGACGCAGTTAAGGGTCAGCGGCTGATAAGCGGGAAATCATGGATGGCTCAGGCGGATGATACGATCAGACAGGTGTGCCCCTTGGAGAACTTTAGGCGAGGAGAGGAGTGGGTCAGAGTGCCAGCGGAGCAGTCAGACTTGTGCAGAGTTATAATCACATTAAGCAGGGAGTGGCCAGCAGGGGCCACGGAAGTGGAAATCCAGCAACTAATTCAGGACAATGCTCACTCGGGTAATGTGATTATCTACACAGATGGTTCGGTGTCAAGAGGTGAGAAAAGTGGCTGGGGGTTCATAGCCAAAGCCAATGGTCGACGTTTGGTGCAGGAGAGCCTGACATATTACCACAACATCCAGCTTAAGAATGGAGGTGGAGTCAGTCACTGCGGCTCTCCACTGGATGGAGAATACGACACACACACACACACTCACACACACACACACACACACACACACACACACATACACACACACAAACACACACACATCGTGATTGTTACTGATTCAGAAAGCATGCTGACGAAGGTGAGGACGGCCAGGCTTCGTGCGGAGTGGCTTGCTTCGCTTCGGAGGTCACGGGTGACAAGCATCGCCTGGATTTTTTCTCCGGGGCATGCCGGTGTGCTGGGAAATGAACATGCGGGCAAATTGGCTGGCCCTGCAGAACTTGGTGGAGTATTGATACATGACAAGGCAGACGTGGTTGCGGCCTTGTGGGAGCACGTGTACACCTCGGAGGGGCAAATGGATTACCATGATCTGGCAAGAATGAGACAGCGAGGAGTGACGAGGGGATCTGGCCGACGCTCAAAGCTCAGAGGAAAGGCGAGACGGACATATAATCAGATTGTTACTGGTACTATAGGTGTTGGAACTCTTCGCTGACTGCTGAGGATGGGGACGAAGCGCTTATGGGAATGCCCCGAATGCTGTGATGTCGATTCCTAAATCAATCAATCAATCAATCAATCCATCAGTCTGGAAGGTTGTTTGTTTTTTATAACGGTCATTGCGGAAAATGACTGCTCGCATCTGTAAGTCGAACCAAAACGACAAATGTATCTCTGGGCGAATGAACGCAAATGTTCAAGTTGTTCGACAAGCAATAGTCGCCAGAATGACATCATATGATCAGCTGAAGGTAAATTAGGCAGCTCAAGAAATTTACATCTGAGTGCAGAATTGCATTTCAAATCAATTACTTCGTGCTGAAAGTTTTGCTGTAATTAACAGAGCTTGGCATCAGGAAATGCAAACGAATTTATGAAAAGGGCAACAGTACCCTCCTCTATTGTGACCTCTTGAAATCTCGACTGAAAGATATCCAGAAGACTTTCAACTTTTAATTTGCACTGCAACAAGTCACATTTCTTTTCCACCACAAGCGTCTTCAGAGTTGGAAACGTCTCTAAAGTCCCTTCAGTCAGCTATCCGATAAACAGTCAGTGAAATCTCGTAATGCAAGTCCAAAATGAGGAAATATACCTTCTCCAGAAGCAACATCGATCTCCGACCTATCAGTATCAGCCATATTGGACCAAATACTAACACGTTAATAAAGTCTTCTCATTTCTTTCTCATTGTTATGAAATTTGGGTTGGGTATGGTTAATGTCTGTTTTTTTTTTAAACGTGTGCGGCCCTTTTAAGGCCATTAAAAAATTATTTTTCGTAATGGAGTGAGGTAAGATTAATATTGAAAGTACACAATACCAAATTAAACAATACATACAGAATTCACAAGTTGATTATAAAATGTAACTAAATAAAGTTTCAAATAATTTTCTATAAGCATTCCTAAAGATTTGTCATTACAGTAATAAAAGTTGACTTCTATATTAATTGCTTTATTTCTAAAGGAATAGAAGAGAGATTTTAAATTAAATGAATAATGTTATGGCTAGATATATAATTTTTTTATTTTTCATTTAGTAGTCTCCCTTGGAAAATGTTAGATGTTTATTCCCCCTACTTATTACTACTGGTGTTGGAACTCTTCGCAGGCTGCTGAGGATGGGACGAAGCACGTATGGGAATGTCCTGAGTGCAGTGATCTCGGTTCCTAACTCAACTCAACTCAACTCAATCAATCCCCCTACTTATTGCTTATCGAGGTGTTTTCCCAGCTGTCTGGTAATTCCCCAGAATGCTTGAACATAATTATTAATAAGTGTAATAATTGATCAAGCAACGCAATACTATCATGTTATTCATCATCATCCAGTGCCTTGCTGGCTGGCGTGGGTGATCATGTCTCTCCACAAATTACTATCTCCCATGTCATAGATCAATTCGTTTCTTGACTCCCTTCCGTGACATGACGCAAAACTGTCAAGAATCTTTTCAGGCTTTCTTCCTCTTTCTCTCTTTCCGCAAATCGTTCCAGTTGTCACAACATGTACCAGTTTTTGTCTTCTCATAACATGGCAAAAAAAAAACGATGACTGCCACTTTCTGATGTTTGTGATAAGTTGCTTTTGTGACTCAGGTTCCCTTAGAACGTCCTGATTGCTCATTTTGGCTGTCCAATTAATTTTCGCATTCTTCTATAAAACCACATCTTCAAGGCTTCCAGGGATATTTTCGCCTGTTTACTAATTGTTCAGGATTCGCTGCCGTAAGTTAAAACTGGTTCTGTATAATATGCAAGAACTCTTTTTCTAACTTTCAAGGACAGCGACTTATTGCACGAAACGTTCTTCATTTGATAGAATGCAGTTTTTGCTTGTCCTATTCTGCTCTTTACCGGCCTCCGAGGAGATGGTATTTCGGACGCGATTCGTAATCCTGTATACCCGGGTTCGAAACACAGTGGTGCTGTTTTTTTTCGATAAAGGCATAGGTGCCGGTTGTTCAGAAATCAATGGCAAACTACTGAACGTAAAACTTGCCAAAGAATCACGAACAGCCAAAATGCTGGGGTTGACTGCTACGTCCTGTGAAGGACATGCACCTAAATTTTACAATTCTGCTCTTTATCTCAGTGATGCATATTCCAACTGATGTGATTTATGTGCATAGATAACTGAATTTCTGTACTTGCCCCAAAATAACATCCTGTACTTTAATTAGAAAACAAACACATTCACAAACACAACATACAGTCAATGAGAACTCCTGTGACTACATCAGAAGGTGACGACAGGACGAGAAGAACAAAAGCATGGACAAATGGAAGCAATGAAGAGAAATTGAGAATTAAAAAACTTTTAATTGAAAAGAATGTTAGTTGAAGAAAATGTTTAATTGAAAAAAAATTTCGGATCTGTAAGTGACTAAGACAATCTCCGATGTATCCGGTGCTGGGTGTTACGGTTCAGTGAGCACATAGAAGGAAGGGGGCTGGGTAGGGGGACGGCCAATGGTCTGGCAGGGGTATCTGAGGAATCACAGTGGATGTGCTAGTGATGTATGGGGCGCGCCAGATTGAAGGTGGTAGTACCCAAAACCACATAGTGTTATTATAGGGGCGAGTCTTAAAGTCTGGGTGGACTGATATGTGTGAACTCGCATACATACATACATAGGCACCCCTCAACAGACAAAATGCTAGTGTATGTGGGCATGTGCAAAGTATATGTAAGAAGAGAGAGAGAGAGAGAGAGAGAGAGAGAGAGAGAGAGAGAGAGAGAGAGAGAGAGAGAAGAGAGAGAGAGAAAGTGCGTGTGATATACCACATGAGGTACGCGTAGTACGTCGGTCTACATGTACGACGTTTCACTCATACTGTACCCTATGAAATAGTCAGTATGGTTGATTGTTATACAACATACTTCAGGATCTACTCGCCCAGTGCTTGAGTTACTGGGGCTGTGTAAGATCCAACCACTGGTAATACACGTAAAGTAGGTAGGCACAGAGAAGCAAAATGTAGGAGAGAGAGAGCGAGCGAGAGAGAGAGAGAGAGAGAGAGAGAGAGAGAGAGAGAGAGAGAGAGAGAGATTGGAAAAGTGCCTACGATACGGCCCTGATGTGTGCGGGGTCGGTCGGTCTACAAATATGAGGCTTCACTCATACAGTTCCAGTGAGCAATAATCGAATTGATGTATTTAGTTGTTTCGGGATTTGAAATTTAAATATTGAGAACAACCCACTATTGGCAACGCTGATCGTATTCTGGTACAAACCTAAGGCCTATGCAGGTCAATATGGAAGCACTATACTCGAGTTTCGCTCTCGTTTGAGCTCGTTAGTAGTGCATATCCTTGAACGGATCCAGAAACAAGCCCCGGATCACTGACGTGTGAAGCGGGTGTGTAACCACGCGGCACACGCTGGACACAGCCAAATTATCATAATAGAATATTACAACGTGACCCATCGTAGGCTATAGCTGAAGATTGCCCGATCGCTGCGACTGACGTCCGTCAATCGATGTGGACCCAAACAATCAGGACTTCTCACTGACAAGGAACACCAGGCCTCCTAAAATCCAGTGAGCAATAATCGAAATGATTTATTTGGTTGTTTCGGGATTTGAAATTTAAATATTGAGCACAACCCACTACTGGCAACGCTGATCGTATTCTGGTACGAACCTAAGGCCTATCCACTTCAATATGGAAGCACTATACTCGATTTTCGCTCTCGTTTGAGTGATCCGGATCCGGTCGAACGCTCGATCCTCGGCTTCCCCCCCCCCCCACCGCTTGTGGTATACGTATATAGATAAGTAGACCAAATAGTTGCCGGGCACCTGGGTTCGAGTCCCAGTCTATAAGAGTGTGTGTGTGGTTGTCTGTGTGTACACGGAGTAGGCCGCTGTGAGGGGGGCGAGGGTATGGACCCCTACCACGCGTATTAGCCTTTGCCCCAGATTAGGGGCAACCAACCCACCCTACTAAGAGGAAATTGAGGGTGGTGAGACACAAGGTCCTGATCCTGATCAAAGCCAGTATAAACTACACTTTGATCTGACCCAAAAGATCGCTTGAGCATATTCAGTGTTAGAAAAAAAATACTGAAGCCAGATTACGGTTATTAATTCTATATATGGGTATATTGCCACAATTAATAAACACGTAATAACATATAGACAGTGATTAATTCTAGAGAATATAACACTAGAGACCAGACTCAATAGTATACATTCAAATAAAATAACATAATAAGTTAATTTTGCAAATTAATCATTAAAACAATATTTGTGTTTAAACCCAGTTACTTCCCTTGGAAATAATTGTGTCCCTTGGTGCCGACAAGCACGGGGCAAATCATCTGCGCTTACTGTAATAGTGCAGCGACCGATTAACGTACTATGGTGAAATTTTGAATATAGCGGTTTTACATGGCGCTGAATCGCATGAGCACATCACAAATAGAATAAACAAATAATCTAAGGCCATTTGCCTGTGTGCCATTGAAGTAATCACATGAAAACGCTGCATAAATGGTAACACAACACAACAATTTATGTCAGAAAGTGTACATCTCGAAAGGCAACACCTGTTGGTATGCGTGGATGGTGACAAATATTCTTTAGTTATGCAGTAATCTCACAAAAGCAGTAAAACTGCATCAGCGAGGCAAGCCCCGGGCATGTCATGCGAGGCAAGCTCCGGCCATGTCTTTAGCTCTAAAAATTAGCTTACTATCGCAGAATACCACTCAGACATTAACAAGATACTTTAGGTCATTACCAGACGTAATACAAACCTGTGACGATAAATCGAAATCATGCGAAACAAGCCCCGGGCATCTCATGCGAATCAAGCTCCTTGTCAGAGTCTTGCGTAGAGCAAGATAAGTAGCTCGTTTTCTGGCAAGTGTGAAGCAATATCAAACTATCAAATCACACGAAGTGAATATTCGAACCTGTTATTTACAAGCTTTATTTACGCGCTGCATTCATTGTCGCACAGACATCGCGCAATGACAATTCATAGCAATCATTACAGCACGAACTATATCAATACAATACATAAGAATACATGCAATCAATAGACATATCACTTACAATACACAAGCGTTCGAACCAGTCTCCCACTGTCATACAGGCTAGCTCTCAATGCAGATTCAAACACCACTCGCAGACGCATGCGACCTGTCCATTCAAACGCCTAAACCCGTCTGCCAGACTTGTCGTTCTACACGCTACACGCTAGTTGGCGCTCAAGTCAGCTGGTGTGACCCCTGCAAGGTTCACGGGGTGTACCGCTGACCAGCGATCGTTTAAGCATCGCTCAATTGCTGTGCTTGGCTGCTTATACGGGCGTCGTCGAAGACGCCGCATTCCCTCTGCAGTGTTTAACATCACTCAGGGTTGCGCGTTGTTATGTCGCCTGGCGTTGGCACAGCCAACGCGTCGCAACCTCAGATGTGAGACTTTGACACTCTCCCCACCCTTTTTCCATGAAAGGATTTCCTTTCATGTACAATATATATGGGTGTTATTAAACTTGTCAAAATCGAACATTATATTTCGTCTTAATAGTTATTCTAAATATATACAGGTGAATAGTAAACTATATGTATACACCAATTATGTTGTACCATGCAGTACAACAGTCAAGTACAATCTATTTAATGGGCCTTACCTCGCTGTGACACAGCTAGTCCGGTAGGTCTCGGCTAAACTGGCCCCTACCTCAACAACCAAAAACAAAAATACTAAACTTATCAGGTCAAGCTGTGAGCATCTCCCTCTGAGATAGCTCCGTCATCAGACCTCTATTTAGAGTTTCTAATGAAGGTCAACAGTTTTGGCAATATATTGTCCATATATAAATGACGTCACATTGACATGTTATCTATCAAGCACACATGTGAATGGTTACAATACATATTTACACATCACCACTAATTTAGAGTAATGTCCCCTGGTTATTATACAAAAAATTTAGGAACAATAATTTATCGTCGTTTACAAGACATAAATTACAACTGCAAATTTATTTCTTAGTGTCATAATTTGATACTTATTGACAAATGTGCACAAAAAGTCACGTTTGTAAAGAAGTAATCAAGTTACGATGCTGAGATTACATCTTATAAAGATCGACATATACAATTCCGTATATGGAAATATTTTAAATCACATTTTAATACAATTGTCATAAATTTATAGACTTTTTAGCGTAGTCTGCTAACTTTTAAATTAATATGCAAAAAATACCAGAAGTATACAGCTGTACTATTTTACACATGTGTTGTGGTGTAATTCACACGACGTTGTTCCGTTCTGGATGGATATTATATAAACGGAGTAGTAGTTGTTACTATCAGCTGTTGGATCGTCACTTCCGCCTTCTGCTCGGATTGTAATGTCGCAGTCATCTTTCGTACCTCGTTAAAACGTCTTGGACACATCGGTCTGGATACATTCAGGATTACTTCATGCTGTAGTAGCTTGGTAAGTTCCTGGATCTTGTCGTGTTGTCCAGTGACACTTGTCGTGTTGTAGTGTCCACTTATTACAATATTTATGTATTTACAATAATAATCACATTCTTTCTCATATCTCACAGTTATACAACACATTAAGTTACATAATAATAATTCCATTCTTTCACATATCTCACAATTATACACGCATTCATTCGCATAATAAGGATAATAATAAGAATACAAATATGTACACATGTTATATACATTGGGAGATACAATCTACCCTATCACATTGTTGTACACAGCGTTACTGACACATTGTCACAATTGGCTGTGGTACTGAGCATTATCTACGTTGCAGTTTTATACACCCTCTGCACTGTGCTCTGGTGTTGACTGGGTATTAGGTTCGTCGTATGGACATCTCGACAAAAGTTCTGCAAGACAGTTTTGGGAACCCTTTATATGGTTAATCTCATAGCTATAGTCCTGCAGAAGAAGGGACCATCTTGTCACCTTGCTGTTACTTGGCGTTCCTCTGGTAACAATTGTCAGTGGGCTATTATCTGTTTCAATAATGAAATGTTTACCTAAAAGAAATCTAGAGAGTTTCATTACCGAAAATACCATGACAAGAGCCTCGAGTTCCGGCGTACTATAATTTCGTTCGCTGGTGTTCAGTTTTCGAGAGACGTAGTATACTGGGTACAAGACTTGGTCGTGTTCCTGTAGAAGCACACCTCCAATGGCTACGGAGCTCGCGTCACATCTTAATCTAAAAGTTATATTCAAATTTGGCAATTTTAGAATAGGTGCTTTAGAAAAATATGAAAGAATCTTCGTAAATGCTGGCCTTAAACATTCGTTGTTTACAATCACGTTGGGCTGTTTATTTGTTAGTAAATCAGTGAAACATTTGGTCAATTCAGCAAAATGGGGAATAAATTGTCTATAATAGTTTAAAAGACCTAAGACACTTCGCAACTGTTTCTTAGTTGTTGGAAGCGACAATTTCAAAATTCTAGACATGATGTTATCGTCAGTTGATATAAAGCCATTTGAGATCTTATGGCCCAAAAATGAAATTTCCTGAAAGGCTATATCAACTTTGGAAGGTTTTACAGTCAGTCCATGATGTCTAATCCTGTCAAATGTCTGTTGTAGTGCTGTTATGTGATCTGTCATGTCCTTTGTGTGTATGCAAATGTCGTCCATGTACCAAATGATGTTAGCAATGTCTGTCAAAAGAATTCTTGTCATTCTGACGAAGGTAGCCGGTGCATTGACTAATCCGAAAGGTAGTTTACACCATTCGTATAAACCCCATGGTGTGGCAAATGCAGTCAGATGTATACTGACAGGATGTACAGCTATCTGCCAGTAACCTTTCGTCATGTCAAGTTTGGTGAAATAACGTGAGTCAGATAGTTCAGTCAGGATGTCTTCACAGTTGCTCATCGGTTCTAAATCCAACTGTGTAATGCTGTTGAGCTTACGATAGTCCACACAAAGTCTGACAGTTTTGTCTTTTTTCCGTACTAAAACTATTGTGAACAGAAATGAGATTGTGAACGTCGAATGATATGATTTGCTTCTAAATCAATGATTTCTTGATGTAGTTTTTCTTTATAGTGTATAGGGATGGAATACGGTCTACACTTAATAGGAATGTCGGATGTCAAGATGATTTGGTGTTGAACTAAGTCTGTCTGTCCTGGGCTGTCAGAAAAGATTGTTCTGTACTCTTGTATCAGTTGTCTGCAACTGTCAGTCTGTGTCTGTGTCAGTTTAGGATTTACCTTAATGTCCTTTACGTTGGTCGTCGTGTCAAGAACTGGTGTCGGCATCTCGTCAGTGTCGTTGTCGTCCGTCTGGTCCACTATGGTGGTGCTTGCTGCAGTCTCTGCTTGGTCGTCTTGCCTGTGGTAATATGGTTTAAGCATATTAAAATTAAAAAATTTTATGTTTGTCCCTAACTGAAATTTCGTAATCTACCGTCGAAATTTGTCGTAGTACTTTGAACGGTCCTTGCCATGAGTCAGTTAGGAGATGTCTATCACTTGGCAAAAGAAGAAGAACGTCCTGTCCTGGTGTCAGTGTAATAGTTCTATTTCCTCTGTTAGCATAATGTCGGTAGATCGCTCCTGATTTTTGGAGAGCTTCTTTGGCTAACACACATGATTTCATAATTCTGTCACGCAATGATGTTACATGTTCATATGATGAAATGGGTCTAGGCAAAGTT
The DNA here is from genome assembly GCA_963921405.1 of Cepaea hortensis. Classification (NCBI taxonomy): domain Eukaryota; kingdom Metazoa; phylum Mollusca; class Gastropoda; order Stylommatophora; family Helicidae; genus Cepaea; species Cepaea hortensis. The sequence goes on from OY992893.1 coordinate 25,033,709, forward strand.
GTACTTTCAGTCAACATAGATTCATACAAAGATAATGGGCCGCGTGGTTGTGCACCATATACTATCTCGAATGGTTAGAACCCAGAGCTGGAATGGGGCACTTCTCTATAGGCAAATAAAATTGCAGGTAAATACGTATCCCAATCTTCAGGGTATTCTTGGGTTACTTTAGAGAGCATATGTTTAAGATCGCCATTAATTTTTTCCACGATCCCTGTCGAATGCGGGTGGTAGGGGCTGTTGAAGCATTGTTTAACACCCAGCATCTTGGTAAAGGCTTGCGTAGCTGCGGCAATAAACTGGCTACCCCGATCTGAAAGGATGGTATCAGGGAATCCTACCCTAGCAAAAATATGAAAGAACACTTCCATGATGTCTTTGGAAGTTATGTTCTTCATTGGAACCGCTTCAGGCCACCGACTACATAGATCAATGAGAGTTACAATGTACCTATTACCTCTTGATGTTACATGGTTAAGAGGACCAACTATATCGACTGAGATCTTTTCAAACGGTCTACTAGCCAAATCAGTAACTTGCAATTCAGCTTGTGGGTGTTTACCCTTTTTGACAAGCTGTTGGCAGATGTCGCGCGATTTGCAATACTGTTTGGTATCGTTGCAAAACTTAGGCCAATAAAATTGAGTAAGTAACCTTGCTCTAGTTTTAGCATACGCCATGTGTCCTGCAAAGGGTATGTCATGAGCTAGATTCAATGCTTGTTTGCGGTTTTATAACGGTAGCACTGTTTGTTCTATAGTGCTGGAACCTTTGGTGTAATACCGTGTTAGAATTCCGTTCTTCAGAGCAAAGTACTATTGAGCATTCTTTGCTACTCTTGGCTTTTGGCCTACAAGTTTAAAATAATTTTGCAAAGATCGATCGGCTTTCTGAGATGTTATAAACTTCTCCCTAGTTGTCTCAGGAGATGTTACAACTGGACTTACTCGTTGTAAAGCCTCTGTTTGATCGATTCGATCTTGCATCTGTGCAGTAGATCTAGTTACTGCATTTATTACATTACAACGATCATTCTCATCACACATTGATGTCACATTCACACAATTACATGTATGTTCTGGCGTAGCCAGATTGATATTTGTACATTCATTTACAGGTGGTAATACATCATGAATGGTGATTGGTGATGAAGGTGAAATGGTAGTATCAATATTACAAATGACAGTTGATGTACTACTGTCATGTGCCATGTCATTCACTTCAGGAAGGTTTCCAATGATAACATCGCAGCAAGGATTGGTTAATGCTGCGCATTTAACCTTTCCTGTAAGGAATGGTGTAGTTATATATGCCCATGCAAGTGGATATTTCTCTATGTTCCCTGAGAACGTCCTGCATGTGACATATTTACCACTATATTGTGATGGTAAAATATAATCTCTCTTTACGCCAATGAGAGTACTCCCGCTATCACGTAAAACTGTGGCAGCTCTTCCATTAACATACCCATGGTGGATATTTAGTTTCCCTTGGGAGTTTATTACAAAATTGGCCTCCTCACTAGTAACAGGTATAGAATGGCCGCATGTTAACACGCCATCCTCGTGAAATTGATCACAAATGGTACATTTTTCATGATGGAATACATCAATGGAATGTGCTGAGTTTACTGGGTAATCTTGTACACTTTCATCTTCTGAAGAAGAACTGTCAAACATGGCTGCATTAGCTTTTCTGGTCATTGCCTTGCCTTTACAATCCTTACGCCAGTGACCAAAAGCCTTACAAAGATAACATTTGGTAAGTTTTCTGTAGTTCTTCCTTTCTTTATCTTGCTTAGAAATGTAATTCTGCAAGTAAGCAGTGTACCCAGGATGTTGGTCACACATATCGTTCTCATTGTGTGTATAGTGGCAATATTTGCACTGATAGAATTTCTCTGCAGCTTGTTTATAAGGTCTTTGTTTGTTATTTGACCCTGCCAGATATTTGCCATATGTAGCTGCTGCTAAAAAGTCTGTGCTGGTCAGACTACTAGAGAAACATTGCTTATTGGCTGAAAAATAACCAGAACCACGGTTTTCCATCTGTTGGAAACTCTCACACTGACATTCCAACAAAAATTTAGAAAATGGGAGTGGGAGAGATGTGATAATCTTATCTCTCAACAAAGATCAACTAATTTGTCATAATTTCCATTTACTTTGGCTGCAGACAGCCATTTAGAAAAAAATATTCTGAATTTCTGAGATGTAATCAGAGAACGTGTGGGTTGGCTTAGGAGACAACTTCCTAAACTGTTCTCTATAACCTGATTCATCCAGTAAAAAATGCGACATAATTTTCGCCTTAATGTACAGATAATCTTCTTTCAGGTCATTTGGGATCGACTCTATGACTTTCAGAGGTTCCCCAGAAAGACTTCTCACATATACTATACCCCATTCAGGTTTTGGAATATTATAATGATCCATGACAAATTCAAAATTTTGGGTGAATGCTGCTATGCAATCACCTGTGTTGTAACCTTTAATCAGACCTTGGTATTTCTTATGAGGTTGATCTTTGTCTGTTTCTCTCTTATCTTTATCTTTAGAAGATTCAGCTTTTAGCTGTTCAATTTTCAGTTGTGTTTCTAGCTCTTCTTTCTTACTTTGGGCTAAGATCTCAGCTTGCCTCACTGCCACTTCTGACTGTTTTAGAGCAGCTTCTGATTGTGCATGTTGAAGCTTTAAAGCAGCTTCTGATTCCTTTAGAGCAGCTTCTGATTGTGCCTTTAACGCCCTTTCGGCCGTTCTCTCATTTCGTTCACTAATTTGCTCTTGTTTCAAGAGATATTCTGAATATTTACTTTCACTCCATGCTCTTAATCCCACACCAGACATATTCATTTTTAAACCCATTTCAATTAAATCGTTTAAAGAAGACATGATGAACAATACGTATGATGAAATAAATATCAACAAAATTTCTTATGATGTTAGTAATTTACAAATATTTTTAGCACAGCTGATGTTTAAAGCCAGACTAACGAAAGTATAAAGAGAAATGAAAAAAATTTTATACTCAAGTACTCCTTGGGCAATGTGCTGTCAAGTGGTGCTCGAAATCACACTGGAACGTCCTTCGGGTTGACGCACAAAAAATTTTTTGAAGTTCACGAAGCTCAGGTAAAGTTGACACACAAAAAAAACTGTACTTTTGAAACTAAACGAAATTAGAACGTTTGTAAATGTATGGTGTATGTAATGTCACTGAAGTCTGTATAGGTTTGTATGCTGTCAAGCATTATTGTTAGTCGTTACCACAATCAACAACTTTCACGCTCACACTAACCCTACTCAATGACATTCAAGGGAACGGCCGCCATTTTGGATTTTAGGTACAAAATTGATTGAATTTGGCGATAAGTCTGAAGACGCCTCGGTTGGCTTCAAATAATGTCTTCACACTTATAATTTAATGAAATCAACACTATTTAACCGTTACTTTACTCTAATCTATGACTTGCGCACTTCTATTAACATCTTCACATTCGATTTAAAAACTCGGACAAAAAAAAATCTACAAGTTCGCATTCAGTTCAAAACCCGGACGAAAGCCACCACGTTCGCACTTGTCAGAGTCTTGCGTAGAGCAAGATAAGTAGCTCGTTTTCTGGCAAGTGTGAAGCAATATCAAACTATCAAATCACACGAAGTGAATATTCGAACCTGTTATTTACAAGCTTTATTTACGCGCTGCATTCATTGTCGCACAGACATCGCGCAATGACAATTCATAGCAACCATTACAGCACGAACTATATCAATACAATACATAAGAATACATGCAATCAATAGACATATCACTTACAATACACAAGCGTTCGAACCAGTCTCCCACTGTCATACAGGCTAGCTCTCAATGCAGATTCAAACACCACTCGCAGACGCATGCGACCTGTCCATTCAAACGCCTAAACCCGTCTGCCAGACTTGTCGTCCTACACGCTACACGCTAGTTGGCGCTCAAGTCAGCTGGTGTGACCCCTGCAAGGTTCACGGGGTGTACCGCTGACCAGCGATCGTTTAAGCGTCGCTCAATTGCTGTGCTTGGCTGCTTATACGGGCGTCGTCGAAGACGCCGCATTCCCTCTGCAGTGTTTAACATCACTCAGGGTTGCGCGTTGTTATGTCGCCTGGCGTTGGCACAGCCAACACGTCGCAACCTCAGATGTGAGACTTTGACACTCCGGACATGTCTCTATCTATAAAAATTAGCATACTATCACAGAATACCGCTCAGACATTAGCAAGGTACTTTAGGTTAATCCCAGACGCAGTACAAACCTGTGAAGATAAATCGAAATCATGCGAGACAAGCCCCGGGCATGTAATACAAATCAAGCTCCGGACGTGTCTTTAGCTCTAAAAATTAGCTTACTATCGGAGAATACACCTCAGTCATTAGCAAGATACTTTAGGTCATTATCAGAAGCAATACAAACCTGTGACGATAAATCGAAATCATGCGAGGCAAGCCCCGGGCATATCGTGTGTATCAAGCCCCGGACATGTCTCTAGCTCTAAAAATTAGCATCCTATCACAGAATACCACTCAGACATTAACAAGGTACCTTAGGTCATTACCAGACTTAATACAAACCTGTGACGATAAATTAAAATCATGTGAGGCAAGCTTCGGGCATCTCATGCGAATCAAGCTCCGAACATGTCTTTAGCTCTAACAATTAGCATACTATCACAGAATACCACTCAGACATTAGCAAGGTACTTTAGGTCAATCCCAGACGCAATACAAACCTGTGACGATAAATCTAATTCAGGCGAGGCAAGCCCCGGACATGTCATACGAATCAAGCTCCGGACATGTCTTTAGTCTAAAAATAAGCGCACTATCACAGAATACCACTCAGACATTAACAAGGTACCTTAGGTCATTGCCAGAAGCACTGCAAACAGGTGACGATAAATCGAAATTTTTTTTCATTCATCGCTTTTCTTTTCTCGTTCTGATAAATTAAATGTAACTTTACTGATGGCCCATGTGAGTATGTAATGTAGGCGAGGAATTTTCAAATCTCACGCGTTACAGGCGTGCCATATCTAGCCGCTAACTAATCGTGCTTGTTGTAATGTAATGTAATGTAATGATAAACCATCAGCAGCGGCATGTGACGTGCCGACTGGCGTAGGCTCTCCACAATCCATCTGACCTTCCACAATAAATTGTCTTGTCCCGCAGCTCGCGATGAGTGTGTGGTGTGTGTGTGTGTGTGTGTGTGTGTGTGTGTGTGTGTGTGTGTGTGTGTGTGTGTGTGTGTGTGTGTGTGTGTGTCATCTCACGACCAAATGTCTGCTACATACTATAGCTATGTGGCTATCTTTTACATATCACAGTCAAGCTTTAATGCATTGCATTTACAGGACATCGCAGTCAGCTCCAGCATTCTGTGGATGTTAGTGCTTCCTGGGCAGGTTTGCAGTTGTCTTTCTGAACGGCCGGCACCCATGATCTTCTGTAGTGTCTGTCAGCAGGATCATCATCATCATCATCATCATCATCATCATCATCATCATCATCATCATCATCATCATCATCATCATCATCATCATCATCATCATCATCATCACTATAGCGTCTTCCGCCGTAGCTGTCAAGCGGAGACATGAAAATCAGCATATTCCTCTCTTGCGTGGGTGTGTGTGCTTGCGTGCGCGCTCATGCGCGTGTGTGTAGGAACTGTCTTTCTCTCTCCTCTCCCAGAAGGTCTGCCTTGATATGGTATAATATGGGCAGTCGTGGAGTATGTGCTCTGCTGGCTGCGACACCAGTCCACACGTGCACATGGCTGATTCACCAAGCCTGAACTCTTTCCCTCCCTCCCTCCCTATCTCTCTCCCTCTCTGTCTCTCTCTCTCGATCCATGTGAGCTCGAGCGCGCGCGCGTGTGTGTGTATGTGTGTGTGTGTGTTGGCGTGTGTGTGTGTGTGTGTATGTGCCATGTAATCTCACGACCAAATGTATGCTTCGTACTGTAGCTATGTGTCTAGCTTTTACATATCACAGTCAGGCTGTAATGCATTGCATTTATAGGACAACCCCAGCATTCTGTGGATGTACGTGCTTCCTGGGCAATTTTGCAGTTATCTTTCTGAACGGCCGGCACCCATGATCTTCTGTAGTGTCTGTCATCAGGAGTACCATCATCATCATCATCACCACCGCCACCACCACCATCACCACCACCACCACCACCATCATCATCATCATCATCATCATCATCACTATAGCGTCTTCCGCCGTCGTTGTCAAGAGGAGACATGAAAATCACCATTATCCTCTCTTGCGTGGGTGTGTGCTTGCGTGTATGTGAGTTCGCACGCATGCGCGTGTGTGAAGGAACTGTCTTTCTCTCTCCTTCTCTCCCAGAAGGTCTGCCTTGATATGGTATAATATGGAGAGTCGTGGAGTATGTGTTCTGCTGGCTGCGACACCAAATCCACACTGATTCATCAACCCTAAATGCTTGTATCCATCCATCCATAATGTGCCATGCCGATATGCGTGGGTGGTCATGTTCTGCCATATCACTCGATCACCAGAGTCGTGGATCAGCTCCATGTTTCTGTCTCGACCATGCCACAAGGCCAAGCCATCCACGTACTTTCTTCTAGGTCATCCCCTTGGTCTGTTCTCCTCGATCTTACCAGTTGTCACCAAGTTCTCCAAATCATTTCTTCTCATAACATGCCTAAAAAATTGTGACTGTCTACGTCTAATGTCTCTAATCAGTTTACGATCTTCATTTGTTTCTTGAAGGACTTGTTCATTGGTCTTTCTGGCTGTCCATGGTATTCTTTGCAGTTTCCTCAGAAACCATATTTCTACAGCCATCAGATGTTTTTCAGCCTGACTGCTCATTGTCCAAGCTTCACATCCATATAAAAATACAGGTTCTATGTAGATTCTCAACAGTCTTTTTCTCGTTTCAATTGACATCTTTTTATTGGTCAGCATGTTTTTCATCTTGCTAAAGGCTACCTTTGCCATGGCAATTCTTGTTCTAATCTCTTCAAGGCATCTCCCATCAGATGTTATTACTGTTCCGAGATAATTGTACCTATTCACTTGTTGAAGAATAGTCCCATTTACTTGTATATTACATTGTGGTATTTCATTCTTCCTGGTGATGACTATTATCTGTGTCTTTTTACAATTTAATTCTAACCCTAGTTGTTCACTGTGTGTAACAACCGCATCTACTAAATTTTGCAGGTTCTGTTCATATTCTGAGATGCAGCATAATGACTTGTATTGATCTGTCCATAACATGGTAGTCACCTTGAGCAGGTACTGTGGCTTTCTGGATGACTTGTTCATTCATTTCTTTTCGTGGTATGTAACGGGTGACAAAATTATGAAAACGCTCAGAGGACAGGCGAGACGGACATATAATCAGATTGCTACTGGTACTATTGGTGTTGGAACTCTTCGCTGGCTGCTGAGGATGGGGACGAAGCGCTTATGGGAATGCCCCGAATGCTGTGATGTCGATTCCTAAATCAATCAATCAATCAATCAGTCTGGAACGTTGTTTGTTTTTTATAACGGTCATTGCGGAAAATGACTGCTCGCATCTGTAAGTCGAACCAAAACGACAAATGTATCTCTGGGCGAATGAACGCAAATGTTCAAGTTGTTCGACAAGCAATAGTCGCCAGAATGAAATCATATGATCAGCTGAAGGTAAATCAGGCAGCTCAAGAAATTTACATCTCAGTGCAGAATTGCATTTCAAATCAATTACTTCGTGCTGAAAGTTTTGCTGTAATTGACAGAGCTTGGCATCAGGAAATGCAAACGAATTTATGAAAAGGGCAACAGTACCCTCCTCTATTGTGACCTCTTGAAATCTCTACTGAAAGATATCCAGAAGACGTTCAACTTTTAATTTGCACTGCAACAAGTCACATTTCTTTTCCACCACAAGCGTCTTCAGAGATGGAAACGTCTCTAAAGTCCCTTCAGTCAGCTATCCGATAAACAGTCAGTGAAATCTCGTAATGCAAGTCCAAAATGAGGAAATATGCGTAAGCAAACCTTCTCCAGAAGCAAAATCGATCTCCGACCTATCAGTATCAGCCATATTGGACCATATACTAACACGTTAATAAAGTCTTCTCATTTCTTTCTCATTGTTATGAAATTTGGGTTAGGTATGGTTAATGTCTGTTTTATTTTTTAAACGTGTGCGGCCCTTTCAGGCCAGTAAAAAATTATTTTTCGAGAAAAAGTGAAGTCAGATTAACATTGAAAGTACACAATACTGAATTAAACAATACATGCAGAATTCACAAGTTGATTATAAAATGTAATTAAATAAAGTTTCGAATATTTTTCTATAAACATTCCTAAAGATTTGTCCTTACAATTATAAAACTTGACTTCTATATTAATTGCTTTATTTCTAAAGGAATAGAAGAGAGATTTTAAATTAAATGAATAATGTTATGGCTAGATATATAATTCTTTTTTTTTCTTTTAGTAGTCTCCCTTGGAAAATGTTAGATGTTTATTACCCCTACTTAATACTATTGGTGTTGGAACTCTTCGCAGGCTGCTGAGGATGGGACGAAGCACGTATGGGAATGTCCTGAGTGCAGTGATGTTGGTTTCTAACTCAACTCAACTCAACTCAATCAATCCCCCTACTTATTGCTTATCGAGGTGTTTTCCCACATGTCTGGTAATTCCCCAGAATGCTTGAACATAATTATTAAGTGTAATAATTGATCAAGCAACGCAATACTATCATGTTATTCATCATCATCCAGTGCCTTGCTGGCTGGCGCGGGTGATCATGTCTCTCCACAAATTACTATCTCCCATGTCATAGATCAATTCGTGTGTTGACTCCCTTCCGTGACATGACGCAAAACTGTCAAGAATCTTTTCAGGCTTTCTTCCTCTTTCTCTCTTTCCGCAAATCGTTCCGGTTGTCACAACATGTTCCAGTTTTTGTCTTCTCATAACATGGCCAAAAAAAAAAAAAAAAAAACGATGACTGCCACTTCCTGATGTTTGTGATAAGTTGCCTTTGTGACTCAGCTTCCCTTAGAACGTCCTGATTGCTCGTTTTGGCTGTCCAATTAATTTTCGCATTTTTCTATAAAACCACATCTTCAAGGCTTCCAGGGATATTTTCGCCTGTTTACTAATTGTTCAGGATTCGCTGCCGTATGTTAAAACTGGTTCTGTATAATATGCAAGAACTCTTTTTCTAACTTTCAAGGACAGTGACTTATTGTACGAAACGTTCTTCATTTGATAGAATGCAGTTTTTGCTTGTCCTATTCTGCTCTTTACGGGCCTCCGAGGAGATGGTATTTCGGACGCGATTCGTAATCCCGTATACCCGGGTTCGAAACACAGTGGTGCTGTTTTTTTCGATAAAGGCATAGGTGCCGGTCGTTCAGAAATCAATGGCAAACTACTGAACGTAAAACTTGCCAAAGAATCACGAACAGCCAAAATGCCGGGATTGACTGCTACGTCCTGTGAAGGACATGCAACTAACTTTTACAATTCTGCTCTTTATCTCAGTGATGCATATTCCAACTGATACGATTTATGTGCATAGATAACTGAATTTCTGTACTTGCCCCAAAATAACATCCTGTACTTTAATTAGAAAACAAACACATTCACAAACACAACATACAGTCAAGGAGAACTCCTGTGACTACATCAGATGGTGACGACAGGACGAGAAGAACAAAAGCATGGACAAATGGAAGCAATGAAGAGAAATTGAGAATTAAAAATCTTTTAATTGAAAAGAATGTTAATTGAAGAAAATGTTTAATTGAAAAAAATGTTCGGATCTGTAAGTGACTAAGACAATCTCCGATGTATCCGGTGCTGGGTGTTACGGTTCAGTGAGCACATAGAAGGAAGGGGGCGGGGTAGGGGGACGGTCAATGGTCTGGCAAGTGTATCTGAGGAATCACAGTGGATGTGCTAGTGAAGTATGGGGCGCGCAAGATTGAAGGTGGTAGTACCCAAAACCACATAGTGTTATTATAGGGGCGAGTCTTAAAGTATGGGTGGACTGATATGTGTGAACTCGCATACATACATACATAGGCACCCCTAAACACACAAAATGCTTGTGTATGTGGGCATGTGCAAAGTATATGTAAGAGAGAGAGAGAGAGAGAGAGAGAGAGAGAGAGAGAGAGAGAGAGAGAGAGAGAGAGAGAGAGAGAGAGAGAGAAGTGCGTGTGATATATCACATGAGGTACCCGTAGTACGTCGGTCTACATGTACATACTCATATTACATACTCACACGGGACATCAGTAAAGTTACATTTAATTTATCAGAACGAGAAAAGAAAAGAGATGAATGAAAAACAATTTTGATTTATCGTCACAGGTTTGCAGTGCTTCTGGCAATGACCTTAGGTAACTTGTTAATGTCTGAATGTTATTCTGTGATAGTGCGCTAATTTTTAGAGCTAAAGACATGTTTGGAGCTTGATTCGCATGACATACCCGGGGCTTGCCTCACATGATTTCGATTTATCGTCACAGGTTTGTATTGCGTCTGGGATTGACGTAAAGTACCTTGCTAATGTCTGAGTGGTATTCTGCGATAGTAAGCTAATTTTTAGAGCTAAAAACATTGCCGGAGCTTGCCTAGCATGACATGCCCGGGGCTTGCCTCGCTGATGCAGTTTTACCGCTTTTGTGAGATTACTGCAAACTAAAGATTATTTGTCACCATCCACGCATACCGACAGGTTTTGCCTTTCGAGATGTACATTTTCTGACATAAATTGTAGTGTTGTGTTACCATTTACGCTGCGTTTTGATGTGATTACTTCATTGAAACCGACGCAAAGTGCCTTAGATTATGTATTTATACATTTCGTGATGTGCTCACGCGATTGAGTGCCATTTAAATCCGCTATATTCAAAATTTCACCACCGTTCGTTAATTGGTCACTGCGCTATTACAGTAAGCGCAGATGATATGCCCCCGGCTTTTCAGTACCAAGGGACACAATTATTTCCATGGGAAGTAACTGGGTTATTAAAAAATTTATTGTTTTAATGATTAATTTGCAACACAACTGTGTTTCGAACCCGGTTATACGGATTACGAACCGCGTCCGAAATACCATCCCCTCGGAGGCCGGTAAAGAGCAGAATAGGACAAGCAAAAACTGCATTCTATCAAATGAAGAACGTTTCGTGCAATAAGTCACTGTCCTTCAAAGTTAGAAAAAGAGTTCTTACATATTATACAGAAACAGTTTTAACTTACGGCAGCGAATCCTGAACAATTAGTAAACAGGCGAAAATATCCCTGGAAGCCTTGGAGATGTGGTTTTATTGAAGAATGCGAAACTTAATTGGACAGCCATAATGAACAATCAGGACGTTCTAAGGGAAGCTGAGTCACAAAGGCAACTTATCACAAACATCAGAAAGAGGCAGTCATCGTTTTTTTTGGCCATGTTATGAAAAGACAAAAACTGGAACATGTTGTGACAACCGGAACGATTTGCGGAAAGAGAAAAAGAGGAAGGAAGCCTGAAAAGATTCTTGACAGTTTAACGTCATGTCACGGAAGGGAGTCAACACACGAATTGATCTATGACATGGGAGATAGTAATTTGTGGAGAGACATGATCACCCGCGCCAGCCAGCAAGGCACTGGATGATGATGAATAACATGATAGTATTGCGTTGCTTGATCAATTACACTTATTAATAATTATGTTTAAGCATTCTGGGGAATTACCAGATGGGAAAACACCTAGATAAGCAATAAGTAGGGGGATTGATTGAGTTGAGTTGAGTTGAGTTAGGAACCGACATCACTGCACTCAGGACATTCCCATAGGTGCTCCGTCCCATCCTCAGCAGCCTGCGAAGAGTTCCAACACCAATAGTAATAAGTAGGGGGGAATAAACATCTAACATTTTCCAAGGGAGACTACTAAAAGAAAAAAAAAGAATTATATATCTAGCCATAACATTATTCATTTAATTTACAATCTCTCTACTATTCTTTTAGAAATAAGCCAACTAATATACAAGTCATCTTTTATAATATTAAGGACAAAACTTTAGGAATGCTTATAGAAAAATATTCGAAACTTTATTTAAATACATTAGTAGTATATCCGGTGGTAAACAGAGTACACCTCCCCACAGACCTCGCGGTGGGACCGAATCGCCCCCCTAAGGGGGGTCTAATAGGGGTCCGAACCGACCCCCATGCGCGCCCCCTAACGGTCCGAACCGACCCCCATTCGCACCCCTAAGGGGTCAATAGGGGTCCGAACCGACCCCCATTCGCATCCCTAAGGGGGTTGAATTGGGGTTCTAACCGACCCCAGCAAGAGAGGCTCGCCTCGGTACTATCATTTTGACTCGATATATTACTCATAGCCAGATATATTATTTGGAATTAAAGCTGTATGAGATATAGGGGTACGCACCATGAACAAGTGTCGGTGGCTACTGTTGGGGACGACGCGCCAGTGTGAGAGGCGGTGTAGGGGGAATTCTGTCGGAAGCACAACTCGCATCTCAAGAAGGGGGGATTCACAGTCGCCTGTACGAGCTGCGGCATCGGGGTGAAAACCACTCTATCCCTCTGCCGGCCGTGCGGAGCCAACATTAAATACCATAAACTGCGATACCAATAGGAGGGTCCGTTCCTCTGTGAAAAGAATAAATATTTAAATTCCAGCAAAAGAAATTTTCATTTAGAGAGAAGTGGAGTGTTGACGGTACGAGTCCAGCAGTAATCATGGGCACCGTAAAACAGTTGCAAAATCAAGCTCGCCAGTATGGGATGCCATACAGCCACCGCTGCAAGGCCGTCCTTGCCGGGGAGATAGCTCAGGCGAGAGACGCAGTCCGCGCCACGCGACTCGAGCGGGTCGCCACCACCGGGCGGTATCCAGCTCTTCGGGGGGAAGTCCAGGACGCAGCGCAGCACTTGCGGGAGGCTGCGAGGTTGGAAGACGAGGTCACCGCCGCCCTGCGAGCGCGTAAATACGCCGCCCGGGCTCGAGCGCACCCGTTACAACGCTTCGCCATGTTAGACGCCAATTCAAGAAGGCGCCACTGGCGCTATTTACACCCGGAGCCACTAGCTCGACTCATCACCCAGCGCGGTCCCCAACTCCTAGAGGAGGTAATCCCCAAGGATAGGGAAGAGCGGGGAGGCGAACAATCACGTGGAAGCTCTTCCGAGGGTTAGATGGTCCGATCGTAGAGAGGCTCATGCCCCACATCGAGGCATTGAGGTCAGCCTTCTATCTGCTGTACGCCTACACCTACCGAATCCGAAACATCAAAAACGGAAACGTCATTTTGTACCACAAAACCCTACGCGGGTTCCGCGATTTGATAAACCACACTGCAACAGCCGCAGAGTGGTTGGCAGATCGTGATGAGATCCGCTTCGACACCAGCCAAATCGACCGCCCCAGCACCAAGTGGGTCTTTGTAAGGTGGGTGCAAGTCGAAGTGAAGGCGATCCTCACTCCCCAGGTTCTGTTAGGGGCAGGGCGACTGCCGGACTGGCTGCGGTACAAGCAGGGGCTGTACGCGTTGGACACATACAACGACAACCTCTGTCCGATGCCTAGCCGTCAACAACGGCACGAGGCCACAACGTTGCACCGCCGCAGCCCGGGAGCTGGCACAAAGGGTGTGGGGCACCGACAACCCAGACAAGCCAGGCTTGGATTCGTTAAAAATGTTTGAGGAGAAGTTAAAGTTAGGGATCCGCGTCTACGAGCCAACCGAAGAGGGGGTGTGGCGGTTGGTAAGGCGGCCCGCGAACTATGAGCACGTCGGCACCAAGCCGATGACGATCGGGGTTTATGAAAATCACGCCTTTCTGATACCTGACCTGCCAAAGCTGGCGAAGCTCTTTCAGTGCCAGCATTGCAATCAGCGCTTAACCCAGGCCTGTTCTCTCCAGCGTCACGCTGACCGCTGCAGCAGAGGGAAAACCAAGATCCTCTGTCCTGGGAAGGGGGTGGAGCGGCCGCAGTCGGCATACGAGAAAGTTTTCTACCCCAAAAACAACGCCAGCCGCAGCTCCATCCTATGGTTAGAGCACATGGCCGAAAAATCAGGGCGCCACATCCACCACGCATACTGCGGGCACGGGGGAGAGCGCTGGATCGTTGACGGTTTGGTTGATGGTTACGACCCCACCAACCACACGGTGTACCAATATCACGGCTGCCACTGGCATGGGTGTCCCACCCACAGTGAGACACCCAACGCCGATGAGCTGTATCAGAAAACCCTCCGCCGCAGAGAGAAAATAAAGGCCTCTGGCTACAATCTGGTGGTAGTGTGGGAGTGTGAGCGACCGCCTCTGTCTCGCGCCCCAATGCCTCAGGTGAAGACGGTGGTCTACCCTCATGCGATCTTTTATGACTTCGAGGCCTGGCACGACAAGGCTCAAGCCAAGCGCCCCACCCCAGACCTCACCTATGAGAGCCATCAGATTGCGATATCCGTTTCGGTGGGGGACACTATAGGGGAGCTGCCAATCCACATGAGCAACGCAGACCCAAAAGTCTTGATAGCCGAATTCGTGGCAGACCTGCGTCGGCGCTCAACCGTGATACGAGCCGAGATGGAAGCGCGGTACCTCCCGGAAGACCTGGATAAGCTGCAGCCACAACTGCAGAAGAAAATGCGTGAGTGGTGTGGGCAAGTCCCTTTGTTTGGCTTCAACTCAGACCGGTACGGCCTAAACCTAATCAAGGAACACTTCGTAGCGGAGCTAGCAGGCACCTGCCGGAAGATCAACGTGGCCGCACAAGGGACAAAGACAATATTCCTCGTCACAGCCGAGTTCAAGTTCCTTGATATTCTCAACTACCTGGCCCCCGGCACCACGTACGATGCATGGGTGCGCGCCTATGGCTGCACGCTTCTTAATGGCCGCCAAGCCTTTCCAATAGCCCTGAGGGCTGTAGTAGATGTCATCCAGACCTTTCATTTCTTACTGGGTAGCAGCGGTCAATCTCTAAAGCAACTTATAAGCCAGCCCAAGAATGATGAAAGTGATCTCGTGGTCTTTCTGCGGCTCAGATGGCGCGTAGAAATCCGACAGGCGAGGTTCAGGCTCGAGGGGCTAGACACGTTTGCCGGAGATCAGGCTGTATTACCGCATGGCCTGGTCGACATTCTGGAAAGAGTGAACGGCGTGGCCTTCGCGCTGTAGCTCATCATTGAGCCATTCCAGCCGCGCGGTTCTCTTTTTCATCCACTCAGCCTGAGCCGCCTGTAGCCGCTCGACAGCCTCATCGTGCCGCCTCATTTCTTCATGGGCGTCCGCATGCCCTAGTTTGGAAAAGAGGTAGTTGCCCCCCGTAAACGCGAGGCCATTGACAATAGCACCCCATATCATCATTGCGACAGAGGCCATAGCTAGCGGGGCTGATACTGTAAGGGCTTATGCAATATATCAGCGGGGATCAATCACTCTTTGATAAGCAAATCTCGGAGTGCGAAGGCAATGGACGTGTCTAAAACCATCATCCCAATGTCATACATGTCAGCGTCTAGCTTGGGCAAGGTTGCCCCTTTGAAAATCACCTTGCTCAGTTTTGCGGTGCCTACCGTAAGCTCGGCCACTACAGCGCAGTGGTAAACGGCATTAACAATAGCTCTCCCGCCAACGCTTGCCATTATTCCATATAAAATGGATCTCTATTCTTTAATATGTTAGTCTCCGGTCGCTTGGAGGGCGCAGGCGGGGCAGGTGCTTTAGTCCGCCGCATTTTCTGCCTAATTACATCGACGACAACGACAACGCCAGCCACTCCAATAATCCAGGGAGTCCAGCCACGGTAATCAACTGGCACCATTGGAAACAGCGGTGGTGGGGCCTGCTCATGCTCGGTGGCTAACTTTCGTTTCTTCTCACGAACAGCCTGCTGCAGAGCTAGAGACAACCTCTCTGCTTCACGAGTCTTTCGAGCAGCAGCTCCTCTCTTCCCAGCAGCAACTTTCCTGGGGTCCTTCGTCACTAGTTTCTCCGTCTCCTGTGGAGCAATGTCGGGGGTCTCCTCCTCCATCTTGTTCTTGCTTAGGACAGATATGTCCAAAATGGCAGTGCCTAAAAGTTGCAAGCGAGACAGTTGCAGGTGCTAAGCACATACCGAACTTGTAGCGCATGCCCTAGAAACGGGTCGGCCTCCAAGTCTGTAACCAAAGCTTGATTATCAGCAATGGGGAGGAACATACTTGCCACTTGTGCGTACATCTGTAGCATAGCCGTGCCCAGGGTCTTTGTTATTGCCGCTCCAAGCCTCGCCTCGTGCCTCGCATATAGCTTCTCAATTTCCTGATCAGGCAAGGCCTCAACCTGTTCCACTGTAAGTTTGGAGTACTTACTTCCTATATACTGCCCGGCACGTCCCCCAGCCGCAAGTGCTGCCAGCCTTTCACGATGCAACGCATGTCCGGACTGTGGCGTTGTGGCAGGTGGTGTTGCATGTCCGGACTGTGGTGTTGTTGTAGGTATTGCATCCGGAGCAGACTCTGCTGGCTTTGCCTCTTCACGTAACAGCTGGTTGAGTATGGTGTCACAATCCATCACAGCGTTTGCAAATATCCAACGTCTAACTCTAATATAGAAATGCACAGCCCATCCAAGCACACAACATGTGCATATCAGTTGTAATACAACTAAGGCTGTTACGGAGTAACAAAGCACTGCTTCATACATGCTTAGCTGATGCTTAACATATGCTTAGCTGATGCTTAACATATGCTTAGTATCTAACAATCCTCACCAGCTTTGAGCACTTTATAAGAAAATGGGAACTTGGTCCTCATTACCATCTTTGAGAACGCATTAGCTTCGAGTTGCTTTTGCACCCCATCACGTTCCTCCCTAGAGTGGATGACGTAGTTCTCGTCCAGGCAGTCTTCAAAGCTATCTTCATCCTTGGAATGGAAGAGCGCCACCCACTGTGTCTGCGCCCTGAGGCCTTTCGCAACGGCGTTGTACTTCTGGGTTTGAACCCACAGACTTTGCTGGGCATGTCGCCCGCTAAAAGCTAGATAAGTCAACATAGTCCACTTCTGCGCAATAGCGTCCTCTGCGCTGCAGTCATCAATGATGTATAACGTCGGCGTTCCCTGAAACATTTTACAGAAGGCCTCAAGCCATTTGAGCAGCCGATCATCGGGGTCAAATATGAAGACCTCGGGATCTGACCACACCCACGGCCGGGCCCGGTATGTTTCATTGTATCGTACCGAAGGTCAAGCAATGACAATATGCTCGAAAACACCCATGTACGGGCCTTCCAGGAGGTCGAGAATGAATTCTGTTTTACCACACGATGTGAGGCCCGTGATGATGGCCGAGTGTGGCTTAAGTGGGAACTCCATTAATAAACAGCACTAACGAATCTCCCGGTGTCGAAGTTCAGCTGTCCGTCCATAACCAAATAAACGTAGCAGTACAGTGGCCTCGCCGGTTCAGCCTCTTTCGTGATCTGGAGCGTGATGCCCTCAGAGCCGTTCTCTACACGCCGGCCGCTGCCGTGAAGATGGTCATCGTCGGAGGTCCGGAAGTCCAGCCACAAGCAGAACTTTGTCGTCAAGTACTCACCTAGACTGACATCGAACAATCCTAGCTCTTTGGCGACTTCGCTTGTCTCAGGGTGCCTTTTGAGGCCACCGGCGCAGAATTTCCTCGCTTCATCCCAGAGCTGGTGTGGTGCTAAGCCGTGCGCAAATAGCTGATTGGCTTGTCCTTCTACAATGACTTCAACTTTGGTGATCTGCGGGTTATAAAACAACTCTGTTTGGCGTGCAAAATCTTTGTGGTGGGCGGGATCCTCCCATAATAGGAGAATTCCTTTCAAAGACTTACAGGGCGTGTTCAGATTGATGTTCCTTATCGAGTCCTCCTTTTTCTGAGGGATCCGTCTATGCCGTAGGACCCGCTCGTATAACACTACCATACGGCTCTCATACATGCTACGAATTAGCCGGGCCAACGTGGGTTCAGTGACTACTTCGTACTCGAGACAGATGTTTTCTAGGGAATATGAGGAGTCGCCGGCATCTTTACCAGTTGCGCGAATCACGCGGGAAGCGTCGTTAAAGGTCAACTCAATCTCCAGCCGATCACTAAGAGGAGATTGGTAGAAGGGCGCATGCGTTTCAAGCAGCTCAATGTCTAGTGGTATGTAGTACCTGTTTTTGAAGGCCTTCGCGATGGCCACGTCTTTCGCATTGGCGGGGGGGGGGCAGAACAACAGCATCCGCTGCACCAACACACACCTTGGTCACATTCATGCCGTTGCTTGTATCGATGCCTTGATATACAGCGTTCACCCGCTCCGATCGGCTCTTCCAAAGATCCAGGTAGATGTTGTAGACATCACTGTCCACAAGAGAGAAGGCTTCATTGCCCGAGAGCCTGACGGTCAGCTTTTGAACCAGCGCTCGGCCAAGGGTCTGGACCACGAACCGGTTGACATCTGGGGAGCTGAGGTCGACATTGAATGCCAGCCGAACCGACCTAGGCACGATAACATCGTGTGCACCGAGATTGGGAAAACGAACTAGTAACTGCTGCTTCGGGCCGATCGTAGAAGGATTGTTGGTCACGATTATCGTTTGCCGCAATCCTTTCACACCGAGCGGCTCCCGGAGACGGCGGTAAGGGTTAAGCTTACAACCATATGCACTTGAAGACATGGCTAGTTGTTTATTGTTGTTGCTTTGTAGCAATATGTAATATGGATAGAGTTGAGCTGACTGATTTTGGTGGTGAAGAGGGGAGGCCTGAAAAGGTTACGGAAGAAGAGACAGGCTTCATCGACGACGATTTTAAAGTCGATAATCCCCGCATTGTTAATGCCGAGTGGCCAAAGGAGTCACAGAGGGGTCTACCCCCAAACTTACAAGTGGAGCTAGATAACACCGCCTTTGATAACTATTTTAAAAGGGTGGAGACGACGTGGGGTATCAAACCTATAATTGGTATAGATTATACAAACATTAGGTGGGGTCGCAGGAATGCGCTCAATGTTGGGCACGAAAGGATTACACAGTATGGTAGTGGCATGCCGTTAGCTTTGAATACCCTCAAAGCGAGTACCAGAGAGGCATTGGGGTTTGTGGACAAAATACCACCAAAGGTTGCCACCATCCTCGTACAGACTGATAGTGCTCTGGAACAGAAACAAGCAGCTCTAGCGGGTGTGGATATTCAGGATGTCCCACAAATAGCTTCAAATGTTGGCAATATCTTAGAAAAAGCTATGTCGAGTCCGGAAGTGCAGCGGGTTTTAGAAACCTCAAACGTAGACCAGTACCTGGGGGAAAAAGGCCTACCTCCAGTGAGAGAACTCCGGGGGCTCATGGCGCTTGAAAAAGCGGTGACAACGATTAAAGGTAAGCTCACAAACTACCTCGTTATTCTCGACCAGCAGGATAAAGAGATCGCCATACGGCGGCGGAAAATGTTGATAGCACCCAATGAGGAGAGTAGGGACTTTCAAGAGCAAAAGATTGCCGATATTGAAGAAGCTAAGAAGAGGCTTTTAATAGAAGTCGCTGAGTTACACGAAGACTTGCGCACCCAATTCAGCCGGATCAGTGAAACCATTCATCGGGTGGTCAATGAAGACACCACACTAGGCGAGAAGCTGCGAACTCTGTTCCGAGAGCAGGTGTAACAATGCGTGTATACAGAGGATCAACAAGTTCTGCTGTGTTGTTTCAAATCAGGCTTTATTTATGCATGATGGTCGATACAAAATCCAAGTACAGAATATATTATGATGTTGTCTTCCCTTCTCTCGTTCTAGGTGGTAACTACCCAACAACAAGCTACGTCACGACTTTAGCATCTTTCTTACTGTTCTATATGGATGCTCAAGCGTGCTGTAGTCTTGCACCCCTAAGCTAATACTGATATGATATTCATTCTGCTACACCTCCCTGTCTTTTAAAAGACTTTTCTTCTTCAAAAGTCTTAACTCCTAACCCCTTTATTCTCTCCTTACCTCCCATAATTTCTCTAAGCCGCCCCAAACTAACTCTACCTTAGGTGAACATTTCCCTCCAATTGTACCACATAGCTAACCACTAGGAAATTACATTTCTTCTTCGTTTCTGGCTCTTCACAGTTTCCTTATCAATATATATATATATATCATAAGAATGGCTCATATCATCGTTATCGTACACTTGGCATTATGAAATTTCTCGTTCACACAGCATAGGATAGACAGAAAAAAAGCAAGGAAGGGGTAAAGAAAGGTTTAAGGAAAGGGTGTGCACCCAATTTATGAAAAGTAAACTTTTGTAAACAGTTTTTTTTTAAATATACCTTATGAAATACACCTCTGTTCACTATAAATTAAGTTGATCTAAGTTTTCTTTTATATACTCAACATTTATATTGCCATATATTGCCATCCACAACCTTGTCTATATTTCACTTATCTCCCCTTCAACCACGAACCAATGTTCATATTCCATGAACATTTCAAATTAATTGACGCTGTTTTTTCACAGCTCCTACATTTCCCCCCTCACATCCCATGGTACGCCTCCTTGTTTATCCATTCCATATACCCAACCTTATATGCTGCCATTCACAGCCCCCTTTTTATCTATTCTCTATTAACCAACTATCATATCATTACTCATAATATGGTATCCAATCCATATATCTTCAATTAATGCTGACTTTAATGCAGCTCCTATTTTAACTTTCCCATAACCATCCTCGGCAATTGTTTCTAATGCTTCATAGCCATATCAACCTCTTTATGCTGATTATCACAGCAACAGAATATACCCATGAACATATTATTCACAAAGATAATGTGTCTCTCTACTAGTCCTCAGTAGTTTATTACTATTTTCTGAACGAAGGGTCCTAAATAAAGCCCCATGTATTGCCTTTATTCTAGACAAAACCATGTAAATTAAACTTAACTTAACTAATTTCTAACATGTATATATAAACAAGGTAATTACCATTCAACATACAAGACAATTCACACTATGAGTGAAGCGAAATAAAATCACAACAGGACATTATACCCCCCCCCCCCAGGTTTTTATACATCATTTATGTTTCCCCTCATATCAATAAAAGGTATTAACTCATTCAAAGAAAAACGTATATTAAAATAATATAACATACATCCTATATATTGTTAGTCTCTTTTTTGGACTAACAATAACTAACTTATTTATCTATTTAAGAAACTCAAGAAGTCAAACCATAAAATCAATTGGCAATACAATTACAGTAAAAAAAAATATACCTCCCTAGAATTTACGTCCATATTAGTTATCTTAATACCTAATTATGTCTATTCTTCAAGACAACTCATTATAAGTATCAATAGAACCCTTTTCTATAACAAATGTGTCATATACATCCTCAAGTATCATTTTCCTTTTTAAATCATGAAATTTATATCTTGCTATCTGCAGTATTTTCTCTCAATTTATTTCCTACGTTTCCATTTCTTCAGTAACTCCAAGTTCCGTTGAATAAGTGCTATCTATACATCAATATCTTCTTCTTCGTATAAAGTATTACTTTCTTCCATACTACTATTTGATTCTGAATTTTCATCCATTTCTTCTTCATCTGTATGTCTATTACTAGCAGCTGCCAATCTTTTTCTTTCTATATCCAATCTAATTTTTTTATCATCGTTTCTTAACGACCTTTCTAATAGGGGTATAAATTCGTCGCTTGATGAATTTTCCCTAATTCTTCTCTGTCTTTTCACTTCTCTTTCTCTCTGTCTCTCTATTCTCCTTTTCGTTGCTTGTCTATTATTTTTAAATGGAGCACCTATCTCTTCTTCCATAGATTATATGCTATCATAATGACTCTCATTCATATTTTTTTCTTCTATCGTTTTTGGTATTGTCTGTTCTTGAGTATCATCACAAACTGGAGTTGTTACTAATTGACTTTGTGTTGGATCTTTTCTAAAATCTGGGGGTATTGTAGCTCTTCTGACGACTTGTTCATTTAAGAATCCGGTGTCTGAATAATAATTATTATTATAATTATTATTTCCCTTATCATCACTATCTCTTCTTAAGTGCTCTACGTGTGCCCTTGCTATATGTCCCGTGATCTGGTTCTTTATACTGTACGATACATTTCCTAGCTTTTCTAAAATGTAATAACCTGGAACCCAACGAGCATCAAACTTAGAGTTCCTTCTATGCTTCTTATAATAAACTCTATCGCCTACTTTGAATTCCTGTAATTTTGTATTCACGTTTCTGTACTTTTTCTGTCTTTCTCTAGCTTTAATTATATTATTCATTAATCTTACATGTGCTTTATGCATTTCTTGTATGATGACCTCCTGAAAGTCTTCCCCCATATATTTACGTCTTGGTTTTAACAGATTATCTATGGGTAATATTGGCTCTCTCCCGTGTAATAAATAAAATGGTGAAAACCCTGTGCTCTCATTTTGATTTGTGCGTATGGCGCTAAGCGCAGGTCCTAGGAATAGATCCCAGTCTTTTTCATGTTCATCAACAATCTTTGCTATAATATCGTACAATGTTCTATGTTGTCTTTCGTTCTTAGCATTTGAAGAAGGTCTATAGTATGAGGTCTTTATATGTTTTATATTTAAATCTTTTAATAACTTTTCGAATTTCTTATTCACAAATTCTTTACCATTATCCGTGAGTACTATCTGTGGGCAACTAAATCTTGGTACGAATTCCTGTAAAAAAATATTAATGATAGTATCTGCGCTCTTATCTGGGATTGCATAAACTTCCGGCCAAAGACTGTAGACGTCCACCATATGAATTAGATATGCATTCCCTGATAATGTTCTAGGGTGAGGACCTGATATATCTAAACTAACTTTTTGCATTGGAAACTGAGGAATATCTGTATCTTGT
This sequence comes from Cepaea hortensis, assembly GCA_963921405.1. Lineage (NCBI taxonomy): Eukaryota > Metazoa > Mollusca > Gastropoda > Stylommatophora > Helicidae > Cepaea > Cepaea hortensis. The sequence continues at coordinate 25,056,667 of OY992893.1, forward strand.
AAGGGACATTTAATTGTTTTCATATTCCTTAATCTGCATCTTTCACACGTATCGACATATTTACAAGCAGTTTTAAATAAATTCGGCCAATAATATTTATTCGTAAGTGCTTTCACTAATTTATCACGACCGAGATGACCATTCTCATCATGATATGCTTTTAAAACTCCATTTTCCAAATGTTTTGGAATATATTTCCTTAGCTGTTCGTTTCTTTCACTCATGTAATATAACTGTTCATCCTCTTGCAAAACTAAATAATTCTTCTTATATTTATTCTCATCCGTTTCTTTTAATTTCTGTTTTATTTCTAAGACTTTTGGATCTAATTCTTGTTCCTCTTTCATATTAAATTGTGCTAAATGTGGGTCTTCCGCTCTAGGTTCAGACTCTTGATCCGACGGTAAACTCTCAAAATCTTCTCTATTTATTATGGCAGAATCTAATATATTTACTTGCCAGTTTCGGTCGTCAATCTCCGTTCACCTTCGTCTTCCGTGTTTCCTGATGACTGTGGATACGGGATTCTAGACAATAGATCAGCGCATGTGTTGTTCCTACCTGGTATGTATTCTATTCTTGTATTGTATCCTTGTAGATTCAACGCCCATGTCTGTATTTTCCTGTTCTGCACTGGAGCTTCTAACAAAGATTTTAAAGGCATGTGGTCAGTTCTAATGATGAAATCTGCGTTATGTAGATAGTAGTTAAGTTTCTGGAGAGCATAACGAATGGCATAAGCTTCCTTCTCAATAGCAGACCATTTCCGCTGAGACCTGCTAAGTTTATGAGACAAGAAATAGATTGGCCTTTCATTTTTAACCCCTGGTATTCCAGATTCTTTTCCTTCATATGGTTGAACCAAACACGCTCCTATAGCATTATCTGAAGCATCTGTATATAATATTAACTGTTTATTCAAATCTGGATATGTCAATAGTGGCACTATTGTTAAGCTATTTTTTTTAAAAACTCGAACGCTTTCTGACATTCATCATCCCACTTAAATCTTGCGTATTTGCCAGTTAAGTTAGTAATAGGCTCTGCTATTTTTGAGAACCCTGGAATGAAACGCCGATAATACCCACAGGTTCCAATAAACGCACGCACTTCTTTTAAATTAGTTGGAGGAGATAATTCTCTAATACTTTTAACCTTATCTTGGTCTGGTTTAATTCCGTCTCTATTAATAATATACCCCAAATACTTTGTTTCTGTTTTTAAAAATTCGCATTTACTGAGCTTCAGTTTGACATCATGTATTCTTAATCTGTCGAATACTAATTTTACATGTTTTAAGTGATCATCTACATCCCCTGCTGTATAAATTAAAATGTCATCTATGTATGCCAGTGCAAACTTTTGCATACCCTCTAAAACTTGATTAATTAATAGCATATAATATGAGGGCGCTGTACGAACTCCAAAAGGCATTCGTAAGAACCTGCGTGAGTACAGAAAGCACTTTTCTTCTGAGCATCCGGCGACATAGGGATACACCAAAATCCTGACCTTGCGTCTAGCGTAGTAAAGAAGGTAGACCCATTAAGTAAACCCAAAATATCGTCAATCACCGGCAATGGGTATGCTAGATTCTTAGTGATTTTGTTCAACGCCCGGTAGTCGCAACAGAATCGATGTGAACCATCAGCTTTGGTCACGATGACGATCGGAGATGACCATTCCGACTTTGATCTTGTTATTATTCCTGCTTTCAGCATGTCTTCTATTGCTTTTTCGACAATTTCTCTATTCCTTAAGGGTGTTCTATATGGTTTCAAACTAATTGGTGGGTGATCTCCAGTATCTATTTCCATCGTAACTGTTTTTGTCCTTCCCAACTCTAAATCATTAATTGCAAATACATCCTGATTCTCTTTTATAAGTTGTTCTAATACTTTCTTATTTTCTGGTGGAGTTTTTAACTGTGCCAACAATTCTTGCTCTCTTGTTATTTTGTCTAGTGAATGTATTTGGGCTGTATTTCTTCTGAATGGATAGATCAATTCATCCTTCTGCACGTTCCCTTTTCTTTCGCGTCCGCGTCTGTTATTAATTCTTTCACTAGGAGTTTCTGAATAATTTGTTCCCGGCATTTCTACTCTATCTGTTGCTAATATGTCAGTAATGTTATGATCTACTTTGGCTATTACACATCTTCTGTATAATTTAATTTCTCTACCTGTGTTGTTAATAATCATTACTGGAAAAGTTAAGTGTTTATCTAATGATATTATTCCATCCGGAACTTCTAGACCAGGCTCATCAATTACCTCCCTTTGCAATTCAGTGATTCTAACTGTATGTCCTACTTCATAATACGGATTTCTTTTTACCTTTGCCTGTATCAAATTAACCGTCTGTGGTTTTAACGTCGTAGACATTTTAACTCTAACCAGTGATGAAATGTGCATGTCTTCTTCTAAATCTACATACACGTCGTTGAATTTTAATTTATGTAGATCAAACATAAGTCTTACACCATTTTTTATTAGAAAATCTCTTCGTATAAGCATGTTTCTATTTAAATCTTTCACTATATGAAAAAGATGTCTTACGTTGATCCCTCCTAACTTAAAATGCATTATTGTTTGTCCAATTACTTGTAAATTCTGTCCTGTAACAGAGTGAAGATTATTTTGACTTCTGAATATTTTGCAATTTCTCATTATTTTGTATAAAAAACTTTCTTTGATCACACTAACCTGAGCTCCCGAATCAATTAATGCACGAACTCTATACTTCCCTATTTCTATTATACATGAACTGGGATCTGTTTTATTCACTGTGAACTGTTTGATTTCATCTAATTGGGAGCATTCCCTACTCGTCCTGCTATACCTGTTATTAAAATATTCTTTAAATCTTGGGACCTTGTTATTTTCCCTCCTACCACAGGTCCTATTTAATAGGTAGGGCGCCGGTTTTCCTGCGTTCTTGTACTTGTAAAACTTCTGTGTCTATCTTCAACATTCCTATTTAATCTGCTATTGCCATTTCTACTTTGTGTATTCGACTGGACACGCCTGTTACCACAAAAGCGAAAAATGTGTCCACGTTGACCACAAGACCAACAGACTATATTTGTGTTATTTGTGTTACCTACCGTCTCACTTGTAGGATATCTCATTTGTCTTCTTTCATCATAAGCATTTCTATTACTACCTTGTAATGTCTGTATACTTCCTCTCCTATTCCATCCAAACCTTGTTTGTCCTATCTCCATGGGCTCTTCAATCCTATCTTCTCGACTGGTACCTATTTCTCGTCCTACTCTCAACCTAAATCTACGTCTCAAGTTCTCCTCTTGTACTGCTATATCTACAGCTTGTGATAATCTCTCAGAATTTTCCCGCATCAGCTTAAATTTCAGTCCATCTGACTTTATACCATCTACAAAAATCCCGACCAACATCCGCTCCACCTCTTCTCCTCGTACGTTCTGTCCTAAGAATGCTTCTTCAACCAGGTTAATCAACCTATCGCTGAATAATTGTACAGTCTCTCCAGTGTTTTGTTTGGACTGTCTCAACACCGAAAACGCATGTTGTGGGTCCGTTATTTCAGCGTATTTATGAGCTAAATCGTCCTTGAACTGCTCCCATGTCTCATCTACCCTAGCCTCTAATTTCCTTCTGATATGATCAGAAACCGGTTCTGTTGCTGCCTGATAAGCAAGTTTCATTTTCTCTTCATCTGATGCTGACACCAAATATGCATATTTCTCTATTGAAGTTATCCACTTCTTAAAATCTTTCGCCTGTCCGCTAAATTTAACAATTTCAGCTGCCATTCCTTGTTGTTTCATTACTGTGTTGAGTTTGCCTATTACTGTTCCTACCCCAGTCAAAACTTGTGTCAGTGAACCTTCTTCTGCCATGCTGAAATATTTCGCTATACACTTATACAAGCAAATTCACATTTATAAAACAATTTATCTAAATGATCTTATTTAAATATTTAAATCACATTAAAAATGTTCTCATAGAATTTATACTTAAGTTAATTACCATCGAGCATGTCTTTCCTTGATTCAAGAGAAGCGTGGATTCACGTGCGTTCTTTAAAAATTTCCCTTGTCACGGTTCCTGTATACTCAAACGTCTGGAGTTCTTATTATTCAGTAGCCATCCAAACGCGACTTCCGTGATGTTCTTCTTCCAGCGTCTCAGGTTTCGTCACTTTCCTTTCACTTTCAGCCCCTGGTTGAGCCCCTACCAGACTTGAACATTCTCTTCACCCTGAACAGGGCACTTCAGGCGACGTCTTGAAAACTGGTCTAGCGATAGAGCGACTAGATTTGGGTCGTCCTTTCTTCAGCAGGCTGACACTCTGTTAAAATATTCGCTTTTGTTGAATACATTTTGACTTGTTAGAATTCAGGATGAGCGAATACAACTGTGTTTTCTCGTGATTTCCAATTAAAGGAGCAATATGATTGACTCAAAATAAGCTCTCATTTTTCTTCAGGTTCTCAAAGTCAATGTTGAATGAACATAACAAAAGGAAACAGCTCCTTTAAACCAATTTTCTATTGAATTCGCTAGTATGTAAGTGTGTGACCTTCAACACAAGGTTACTTGACGGCTGAAATACTGTAAGTCAAACTTCATAGCAATTCGACAAACGTTGCTTCAAATATTTATGATGAAAAACAGCTTGATAAAATTCCACAGTCATAGGCACTCATTTGATGTAGATGGCTCTATTCAAAAATCTTGATGTGTGTAAGGTTACTTTAGGTAGTCTGAAAAACGTTTAAATTTTGACCTTGATTCACTTATAGTTGGTCTGATTTTGAATTTTTTTCTTTTATTTAATGAATGTTTAAAATATCGTTCGTACCTGAACAAATTGGTTAGTCCAGTTTAGCATGCGGCATGTTGACATTTCGTACTTCACGTTGTTCACTCGCGACCTTCAAGTAAAAAATTGAATCCTGTATGCGGCGCCAATAATCCATCTTGTAATAATGTATACAGAGGATCAACAAGTTCTGCTGTGTTGTTTCAAATCAGGCTTTATTTATGCATGATGGTCGATACAAAATCCAAGTACAGAATATATTATGATGTTGTCTTCCCTTCTCTCGTTCTAGGTGGTAACTACCCAACAACAAGCTACGTCACGACTTGAGCATCTTTCTTACTGTTCTATATGGATGCTCAAGCGTGCTGTAGTCTTGCACCCCTAAGCTAATACTGATATGATATTCATTCTGCTACACAGGGCATCACCATAGCGAGTATTCTCACAGCGATCGGCCTCTTAATTTCCACTATCACCCTAGCCATTACTGGTGGTGGTGGTGCACCCCCTACCCCGCCGCCTGGCCCGTCACCTGGCCCTACCCCACGGCCTGGCCCGCCACCTATCCCACCACCTGGCCCGCCACCTGGTCATGTGGCTAAGGAATGGATTCGACAGAAACTGAAAGACCTAGCGAGCCTTCTAGCCAGGCTAGCTGGTAAGGCTGCGGAGGCACTCCCAGGAATCATAGGCGGTATTATCTCCTGGCTCCTTAACTTCTTGAGTAAGGGTGCGGGATGGCTGGCTGGAAATCTCTGGGCATTAGTGGTTGCACTTGGTGGCTTGCTGCTGCTGGCTATCAGAGAGCGGCTAATTGTGAAGTAAATGAACTAACCATGGGGCCACTAGACCGACTGCGACACCCCCAACAATGAGTGCTATCTTTTCGTTTTTGTGCTGCAACCCGGCTGCCTTATCAGCTATGCTAGTGGTCGGCTGCGCTGGCTGAGCAATGCTGGGCATCTCTACAGTCGGTGCCGGCTGTGCAATGCTGGGCATCTCTACAGTCGGTGCCGGCTGTGCAATGCTGGGCAGCTCTACCGTCGGTGCCGGCTGTGCAATGCTGGGCATCTCTACCGTCGGTGCCGGCTGCGCAATGCTGGGCAGCTCTACTGTAGTGTCTGGGGCATTAATGGCAGTATTCAGGCCACGCTTTAGGCCTGGCTCTGCGATGACGATCATGTTGTTATATCCAGCTATCTGACCAATGCGGAGCAGCATGTCGCTGGGGGACATATACAACACCGTTCCAAAGACATAATTAACTTCTGAGCTCGCGCTTTGTAGCACGTCCTGATACCTTTTGATGGCCGCCGCGAGATCTACGGGCGTAGAGATGGCGTCTTCTACTAATGCCAGGAATTGCTTCTGGTCATCAAACGCCGTTCCAGTTCCCAGAATGCGTGTTCTAGTCTGCGCCTGGGCCCCTAAGATGGCCCACACATAGGTTCGAATGCTGTCATTTATTCGCTCAACGCCATGTTGAGTGAAGCCCTGTGACTTGTTAAGAACGAAACTCCGCCAGGCGGAGTCAGCTTGAGGATCATCTTGTGAGATGTAATCTATGTGTAGTACATCGTTTGTGGTCTTTTGTGTGAGTGATAGTCGATTTGGGTCATATACACCACCTTGGCCGTCATTCAGGACGTGATAACCACTATTCGTCCAGTAAATGTATACACTCCCCAACCCGTTATTCTTCCCGAGCCGTCTCCAGTGATCATTCTGGGGAATCCCAAATTCCGCGAACATTCGCTGATAGGCTCTTACATCGTAGGGATTTTCAAAGGCGGTCCAACCCTGGTCTTGTGGTAGAGCCACACGCATCTCTTTGAGGATTCGACGAATCTGGTAGTAGACATGGAATATGAAGACGGCTCGCGTTAGTGGGTCAGGGTCGGACAGATGCTCCTGCGCGGACACCCCACACCGCGCCGTGGCACACCATACGGCGAAGTTGAGTTGGTTTTGCCAGAATCGCATCGGATTGCTGTACCAGGCTTGTACGATTTGGTCTGACTCCACGAATGGCAACCGGTATTTTTCAAACACATTGGGGAACTGTGTCGGAAAGGCTCCTTGGAGGTTGACCTGTATGTCCACCTTTGTGAGATCCTTTATTTGCGCAAACGGGTATACCCCACCCGCCGGGTATTTGGCGTCCTTATTGAACTCGTAAGCAGTCATTATTATTAGCTGTGCTAATATGTTTCTCACACTTAGCAACGTCCAACACGGGGAACCCATCCCCCTCAACCCGGTCCTAGACAATCGCAATGGTGACCTAGAGGTGGCTATCGTGGAATTGTTGTTCTACCCTGCGTGGGTTAATATTTCCGAGAAGCTGAAAAACAATTGGTTCAAACTTGGTGACGAAGTTGTTACTATCCCCGACGGGTATTATGATGTCTGTGCTCTTAACAAGCAATTCTTTGAGCCACGTAAGCTCTCTCTGGTCTTGTAGGTCTCGGTGGTATAAAATCGGCTGTGGCCTTAGCGTGGGGAGGGCTAGGTGGGGTTCTTGGGTTCGGCTTAGACGATAGAAGTAAGCGGTTCAATGAGGTGTTTACATTCTATGCGACGAAGTTTCCTAACCTTATCATATATAAGGAGTTGTACATTCATCTCGAGGGTCTATCATCATATGAGAACAGTCATAATTCGCTTCCCTCCACACTCCTCAGGACTGTACCCGTTAAAAAAGAGGAATGTAATCAAGGGAGACATGAGATTTTCTCTGTGCCTCATTATAAAAAGCTAGAAACTGGAAATTTAGGGGGTATAAGACTTTCAGTCCGAGATGAAAAGGGTGACGACGTGTCACTGGCATATCTAAGCTGTGTACTCCACATCAAACATGGCTGATCCGGCGGATATTTACCATCCTTATTGAACTCGTAAGTGACCATTAATATTAAATGTGCAAATATGTACATAACATTAAACAACATCCAACATGGGGAACCCATCCCCCTCAACCCGGTCCTAGACAATCGCGATGGTGACCTAGAGGTGGCTATTGTCGAATTGTTGTTCTATCCTGCGTGGGTTAATATTTCGAGGGATCTGTATAACAATTGGTTCGAACATGGTGACGAGGTTGTTACTATCCCTGACGGGTATTATGATATCTGCACCCACAACAAGCAATTCTTTGAGCCACGGAAGCTCTCACTTTCTCTTAACCCCGCAAATGGCCTCGTACTTCTCGGTGGTATAAAAGAAGGGATGACTATGAAGTTGGGAGGGCTACGTAACGTTCTTGGGTTCGTAAACACTGGAACTATTGTGTATAGCATGTTTCCATACGAGGGGTTAACGTTTCCTAACCTTATCATATATATCATCTCGAAGGACTTTCGTCATATGAGAACCGTCATAATTCGCTTCCCTCCACACTCCTCAGGAGTATGTAATCAATGGAGACACGGGGTTTTCTCTGTGCCTCGTTATAAGAAGTTGGAGACTGGAACTCTTAGCGAAATTAGATTTTCGGTCCGTGATGAACAAGGCAAAGCTGTGCCGCTGGCATATCTAAGTTGTGAACTCCACATCAAACATGGCTGATTCAGAAGGTCCAGGAAGGCATCGCCCAAGAGCATGCTCTACCTTAACCTTTGCTGATTTGGCCGACACTATTGGGTGGCGGGAACCGGGTCATAATTACAAGATATATGGCCTCCAGCTCACTCCCCAGGGGGTCTATGCTCGTGCTGCCATAGACCATCCCGACGACGATGACTGGGATCTGCAGCTTGAGCATCGTACGGGATATACTCACCTCGAGCCCAATGGGATACTTATCAGGTTAACCAACATGGGCAAGGCGTTTGTGAGTTATCAGGCCTGCAAGACAGTCATACGCCCCAACAAGTCTCCTTTGTGACCTACCAGTCATTTCTGAAAATGCTGTGCGCCAAGGCTCTCTTCTATGCCGTATCGGTGACTGAGGCTAAAGTCTAGGGGACTAAATATTGCTTGAAGGCTGTTACAGAGTGTAAAGCTGACCTTGATATGCTAGGTAAGCCTCCTAAGGAGTCAACCATCTATCTCGAGTTACTATTGGGGCTGTGGCGCAGACTGAGTTTGTCCCAGTCCTTCCTGGGGTCTCTATTAAATGGAGTGCGTCATCACTCCCCAGGCATGTTGCTCTCGTCATTACTTCCGCGGCCGACGGGACGTGGGCGGCCTGGGCAACAGAGGCGGACATTATATTAGAGCTCGGTGAGGTTGCGGTGGATGAAATCATTTTTACTACCGTTACTGCTTTTGTCCGGCTTTTGTTCACTACAGGGCCGATTAACACCGTTCGCATTGAACATTTAATATCTCAGTTGAAGAAGTAGGTTTGACGCGGAAAGAATAATGTCGCTCTATCCCTCATTTGATACTAGTGACGGCGGTACCTATCGCATTCAAGAGCTTACCCGTCTTCGGAAGTATCTGGAAGATGAAAGGGGCAAACGAGCTGCACTGTATAAAGAATATCGGCGTGCCGTTAATGCATTAGACGCTGTGGACAGCGTGATGCTAGCGGCTAGCCTTGGTATGGGGGTGGGGGTGTTGGGCTTCTTACCACCATTATCGCTGCCCCTATAGTTGTCGGGCTCGAGATAGCTGCCCTAGCTTGTGGAATCATGTCCGCTGGGAGCAAGCTAGCATCCCGCAAACTAACGGCGAAAGCTAAGAAACACGATGAAATTTACACTATGGCGACGGCTAAGCTTAGATAAATTTGTCGAGAAAGTCATAGTAGAAAGCTAGCATGCGCAACTTGGCATACTGGTAGAAAAAGAAACCAATCTGTAGAGGCAGATCCCAGACAGTTTTCTTCTTTAGCATTTCTACTTCGAAGAGATCATCTGCAATAGCAGTCATGCTTTTGAACCTGGGGTTATTGGGTAGTTTGGTAGTGTCTTTTTCCTGGCAATCGTAGACGTCGGTATGTTTGGTTTTATTGGTTAGTGTTTTCCCATAAGCGGCGTTACCTAACAATTTCATAGTGTCGGCTGTAATAGTCTCGGCCCTGATTTTTGTCCTCTTGGCGACGGGCATTAGAGACTGTTTCCCAAAATTGCTTAAAGCAGCTAACCGGTCAATATTCTAATGTCTGGTAGATATGTGTAACGACCAACCCATGAGCTAGATACCACTTTAAAAGCGGGGTGGCTAATAAATGTTCTTCCCGAAATAACTACCGATCAATGTCCGTCGTTGGGTAGTCAGTAGTTTATTTTTTTATGGCATATTCTTTCATAAATTCGCCAATATCGTCCCTCGACACTTCCGTGTTCTTGAAAATAGGGGGCATCTCGTCAAAGGACTCTTGTAAATCAGCCGGGGTCTCAATATCACACTCAACCAACCCGAAGAATGTATCGGCTGTTACAGCCCTCAAGGATCTGTTTTTCACTCAAAGAACCCCAAGGAAGCTCTGATGGTGGAAATGTTTCCCGCAAGAAACACTTGATTGTTGTATCTGATCTCTTTAGTCTCTGCCACTCACACTCCCAGATAACCTTAACTGTCACCCCAACAGTTTTCTCTAGATATTTGTGAATGTCGCATGTGTTCTGGTACAGTTCTGCTAGTGGTTTTTTATTAACGGGATTAATCGTTTTCCCAGCAGTTAGACGGCAAGATGGTGCCCATGGAATAAACATCCCTGGAATTGGTAATCTGTCTTATTCTTTTTATCCCACCCATCTACTCGAATATGCCGATCACCGAGTTGCATCTCATGACTATTGAATTGGGTTTTTAAATATATGTTGTTATTATGCGACACCCAGGTTAACCACTCTCGACTCTGACGTGTGTATTTGTGTAATCTGTGTGATCTAAAACCATCCTCGCTGCTTCGATATATGGGGAAGTCTGTTGGCATTTGATTCATCAGAGACCAAAGGTATAAGGCAATCGCATCAAACCCTTTAATACTTTTTATCAGCTTATTACCCCTGATACAGGTCTGGTGGGCTTCGTGGTAACGGTGAAATATAATAATCGGCCCACCCACCACGTTATCTCTTAACAACTTGTGTAACTTCTCCTCCTTCTTCGAACACAAAACAAAAGAAATATCTTTATTCATTGTGTTGAATAGTTAATTTAAAGTAATGCCGGGGACGAAGATGGCCTGCTTGCACATATCTATATTTAACTCGGCATAAAAGGCTATTTGTTTGTCCAGTGCTTTTAGAAACGGAGACACGTATTTGATGTTGTACCAAATTAGAAAATCTCTCAAGGTAGTCATCGTATTGTCGGTCCACGCTTGCTTACAAACGGCATATTCTGCCTCGGAAATGTTACGGTTTTTAAGTTTTGAGAAATAGGCTGATTGTGGTGGTAGGGCTGTCTCGTTTAACTTTCCCAGAACGGTCATATAGTCGTAGCACAAAAAGCCTTTCATTTCTTCTATGGCAATAGAGGCCAGATATTGACTGTAACTTACCCCCGGGACCAGAAAGTTGGAAACGTTGAGGAATTTCAACCTTTCTGTCGCTGTGCACATGAAATTATTATTTCTTTTGACTTTAAACTTAAACGGATTAGCCTCTCGATCAATGAAATATTGTATTAAGTAAGGTTTTATCAGGTTTATGTCATACCTTCCGCTATTCAACCCAAACAAAGGTAACCCTTTCAGAAAGGAGTCGAGACTTTCACTTAATTTTGGGTGGTCACCTAATTTTGCAAAGATTGACTCGAACTTTCTGAGTAATAGCTCATACGACTTAGCAGATATTTCATGGGGGTAGTCCAACATTTCGTTAACGAGGACCTGTGGATCACCTGTGGTGATGAAACATTTAGGAGTGTCGAAGCCAGGGACATTAAAGGCGACGCACACGAGAGGGGAACGTGTCTGGCAATAAAGATCAGCAGGTAAATATGTATTGGAGAAAAAAGATTCCATATCCTAGAACGCCCTGAAGGGGAATATAAAATTTGCATCCACATCAAACCCGTGTTCACAGAGTAATTCCAAGATGGATTCAGTCGGACGATAAATCCCGCCTTTATACGTTTCTATAGTGGCTACCCATTTACATGTAAGTTCGTGGGGTGTCAGTCGCTTGTACATCTTAAACAGCTTGCCGCATTTCCCACAAGAAAAACACCGAGCGGCCTTGGCCACATCAACGATATACATGAAATGGTTTTCGTGTAGAAGAAGATTCAATATATCTGGATGGTCACTAGTACTTCTAATTTTGAGAACAAGATGTTCCTCCTCTGTAAATGCAAACACATTTATTCTTATTTTATAACAGGTTTCCAGGGCAGGTAAATCAACTAAGTTGACCCCGGTGAAATGTTTGTGGGATTTCAACCCTTTATAACGAACCCATTCTTTGAACAGTGTTCGTGTGTGTTTTCTAACATGTCTAGCAGCTCTTCCCCTGATTTAAACACAGATATACATCGAAATAGACACAGGTTGTCTGTGTAAGGCCTACCATATGTGTCGAGTTGAAGAGTATTAATACAATTGTTGTTTTTGATATGGTTTGTAATATTATTCATACAACAACGAATAGGGAATTCTACCAGTTTGTAAACATAAAAAGTGATACTGGGGATTGCTTCGACATAGTATTTTGTATCTGGCCTGGTTAGTGTCGCTGAATTGATCAAATCAACAGTGTTTAGCTTGATCACAAACGCCTCGAAATCAGATCTATTGTTCACTAACAAAAGGTAAATTAAACAATGAAGAATTATTCGGGCTTGCATGGTAGAAGCGTAGCGCGTGTGTCTCTCGATATCTCAACACTGTATGCAGACTGGCGATTATTTTGAAACGGGAGTTTTGAACATTGAAGAGCGGGAATAAACAAGAGCTACAATCCGTTGTCATATGAGTATCTGGTCTGTTAAAAATGTCCATTCACATAGATAGCAGACGTGTCGTATATGTGATCTAATCGTGTCCCAATGGTCATTATATACAACCCGGACATCTAGGGTAATTTCTGTAATGAAGGATATTCACTAGATGTTGATGACGCAGCCATGGCACGTGATGATAGTTGATCAGCTGTCGACAAGGTATCTATGATGATGATGATGATGATGATGATGATGATGATGATGATGATGATGATGATGATGATGATGATGATGATGATGATGATGATGATGATGATGATGATGATGATGATGATGATGATGATGATGATGATGATGATGATGATGATGATGATGATGATGATGATGATGATGATGATGATGATGATGATGATGATGATGATGATGATGATGATGATGATGATGATGATGATGATGATGATGATGATGATGATGATGATGATGATGATGATGATGATGATGATGATGATGATGATGATGATGATGATGATGATGATGATGATGATGATGATGATGATGATGATGATGATGATGATGATGATGATGATGATGATGATGATGATGATGATGATGATGATGATGATGATGATGATGATGATGATGATGATGATGATGATGATGATGATGATGATGATGATGATGATGATGATGATGATGATGATGATGATGATGATTGCCATGTGTCGCAGAATGCAATAATCGGAAAAAACAAGAAGACAGCGTACTGAACTCACCAGACTTGACTTGGTGATAAAAAAACGTCATAGAGAAGGAACGGCGAAGATGATCCAGGAAGAGAGGAAGGCACAGAGTTATCAAGGGACAAGAGCTTGGGATTCTAATGGCGAAAGGGGGTGAACATCCAAAGAATATATGGACAAGAGAAATGTAAGAAGACGCAGAGATGAAATGAGGACAGAAAGAGATTTCGGCACAGAACACGGAAAGCAGAAGATAAAAGAAGAGTTGATGGACTGTTGGTTCAGAGTCACCGAAAGGTCATCCAACGAATAATGTTACAAGCTTCATGTGTGGCGTAAGTAGTTTAAGTAAGAAGATGTTCTATAAATGTGACAGCCTAGGGCAATGACATGTTAGACTTTAGTTTTGTGCTGTTTAATGAGGGATTGGAAAAGAGATACAATGTAATGCGAGATAGAGAGTTCATGTGGAGTTCTCTGCATGTTGTATAAAGTACAGTGCTTCAATACAGACTCAAAATATGGTCTGCGTGTCGGCGTTGTTCATGAACAATTTTTAAAAGTTCTGCTGTGCAATTCACATTCGTTATTGAGGGAAATACAACCTAGATAAAATGAGCTAAACTATGCCATGGAATAATACTTGGCATATATGGGTGCACGTTCCGGTAGAGACTAGACCCAGAGGATAAGATGAATGCCCGTTACGGCAGAGACTAACCCCGAAAGATAAATAGTGAAGCTTGTGACAGTGTAGGAAAATTACAGTCGTTCCATAGGAAAACTTACTCAGAGCCACAAGAAATATGATATGTACATCACGCTGAATAAAAATATTTCCCATCTTTGGAAACATGTTTTACTGTCCTCATTGGACTACATTGTTTTGGATGAATAATTATACAACATTTTAATCTGTACATCATGTTCGTAACAGACACACACAGCGGTCATTTTTAATTCTGAGGACACGAGACATTTGATAGGCAGGCATTAATACGTGGATGTAACCTACAGTCGCCAATACACAACGTCAATTTACGGCGACCATTGATAAAGTAACGCTGTAACGAACACTATTTATAGGGTGTCAGACATTTTTCATTGCAGTAAGCAGGTTGCAGCAGTGAGCGGTGGTTTCCTGTATCGCAGACGAGTGAGGCAGACAACAGCCAAGACCCGAAGAGGCGTATCATCCTGTCTGAAGAACGACATCAAGATGACAGAGGACAGTAGCTGAAAGAGCAAGTACTGACATCTGCAGATCACTACGAACAAGGACAATAGCGGATACATACGGTGCTAATTTTTTTAGATTGTCGGTGTAATTTGATCTGTATCACGCATATTTATTATATTATTTATATATATATATATATATATATATATATATATATATATATATATATATATATATATATATATATATATATATATATATATATATTGATAATAATATTGTTGTAAGTTAGTACACAACGATTTAATTTAGTATACATTAAGTATGTCCACGTTAGGGGAGTTCATTGCATTAGGGGAAAAGTGCGGCTTAACTGGACCCCAACTAATAGCTTGGGCTGAGGCCAAGTTGTCAGATTTTCAAATACAGAAGAGGGATGAGAGAGCAGCAGCTAGGGAGGCCAGTGAAGCACAAGAAGCAGCAGCTAAAGAAGCCAGAATTGCACAAGAAGCAGCAGCGAAAGAAGCCAGAATTGCACAAGAAGCAGCAGCCAAGGAAGCTAGAGAAGCCAGAGAATTGGAAAAACAGAAAATAGAGAAAGAAATGGAATTACAAAAACAAAAGATGGAGAGAGAAATAGAACTGGAAAACCAAAAATTAGCTCTCCAGGAGAAAAAACTTGAGTTTGAGCGGGACAAGTTAGCGGATGAACAAATATTAAAAGACAAAGAGGTTGAGGGAAATATTAAGATAAAGATGTTGGAGATGGAGAAAGAGGCAGAAATATCCAAGAATAAGTTGGCATGCAAAGCACTGTATCCCGCCAAAAGATATCAAGGGATTATTAGAAATTGTTCCCAGGGGAACTCGATTTCTGCATGGCTGACTAATTGTGAAGTCCTCTTGACTCATTACGAGGTACCGTCTGACCAGTGGGGAGTGTTACTTCATAGGCACTTGTCAGGGGAGCCGTTAAAGGTAATCGAACTCATACCTGAACAACGACGTACAGATTACCAATACATGAAACAAAGACTATTGGCACATTTCTCATTGGACACGGCAGGTCTGCGTACAGTATACAAGACACTCGGACCTAAATCAAATCAAACTTTTCTGGATTTCGTTTCTGAAACGACATTACTGTTTGACAGGTGGGTGAAATCGGCTGAGGTAGGTAGGGATTTTGACAAAATTAGAGACCTGATGCTCAGGGATAAACTTATCTCCGCAGTACCACAAACAATGTCAACATTCCTTATAGAACAGAAGTGTGATTCAGTGGCAGAACTAGAAGCCAGGGGGGAGTCATTTTTCAACGCCCACAAGGACATTTTCGCAGAGACTACTCAGCCAGAACTGATCATAGTTTAAGTAAGAAGATGTTCTATAAATGTGACAGCCTAGGGCAATGACATCTTAGACTTTAGTTTTGTGCTGTTTAATGAGGGATTGGAAAAGAGATACAATGTAATGCGAGATAGAGATTTCATGTGGAGTTCTCTGCATGTTGTATAAAGTACAGTGCTTCAATACAGACTCATAATATGGTCTGCGTGTCGGCGTTGTTCATGAACAATTTTTAATAGTTCTGCTGTGCAATTCACATTCGTTATTGAGGGAAATACAACCTACATAAAATGAGCTAAACTATGCCATGGAATAATACTTGGCAATGATGATGATGATGATGATGATGATGATGATGATGATGATGATGATGATGATGATGATGATTATGATGATGATGATGATGATGATGATGATGATGATGATGATGATGATGATGATGATGATGATGGTGATGGTGATGGTGATGGTGATGGTGATGATGATGATGATGATGATGATGGTGATGATGATCATCATCATCATCATCATCATCATGATGATGATGATGATCATCATCATGATGATGATGATGATGATCATGATGATCATGATCATGATGATCATGATGAACATGATCATGATCACGATCATGATGATGATGATGATGATGATGGTGGTGGTGGTGGTGGTGGTGGTGGTGGTGGTGGTGGTGGTGGTGGTGGTGGTGGTGGTGGTGGTGGTGGTGGTTATGATGATGATGATGATGATGATAGCTGAGTCTTGTTAGTAGATGAAACATGATCGCCCACACTACCCGACAAGATACTGATCGCTGATTGGTCATTGTTAGTCACCAAACCATGACCTACCGCACCAGACGACAAGGCACATGTTGATTGTTCGGGTATTTTCTGACGTTTACCAGTAGAATGGTCGTCTGTGATCGGGTGTGACACATCTCGTGATGCTGATAGGTGCTTATTATTAGTCGACACGTCAGTCAACTCTCTTCTTCTCTTGTGGATTGCAGATTTTTTATCAGACACGCCGCTAGATGATGATTGAGTGGTCGACACATTACTGAATACTGGTTCATGTTCAGTCTTCATGTGTCTCCATAAGGCGTCTTTTCGGGTATACATACGATCAAATAAATCACAATTGAACTGTTGTGTAGAATGAGTAGTCGCAACATGTCGAGTTAGATTAGTACTAAATGTGAAGGACTTACTACAGAGAGTACACGTATGTTTCTCCGTAGCTGACATTCTCGATACACCACCGGATAAAATGGCCGAAGTATTTGTGAATGTTATTCAGGCATACTACGAAGTTTGTAAGATGACGAAATTGTTAGATTTGTGGCTGTAGACAATATGTCAACAGAGGAAGCATGTATTTGAGTATATCACAGATGAATTATTTTCAGATGCAATTGTGGCCGGTTAATAATGGTAATGTATTTGGCCGGATATTTGAGACAGAACTCCTTGTACAATACTGACGATGATGTGGACACAAATTGTAACCAGTTTCATACGAGTAGCTTTTCTGTATCAGAAGACACGATTGTTAAATTCCAATTAAATTAGGAAAATATGTTGAAGTTATCCGTTGAATAAAAACATCCTACCCCGTTGACTGTGAACCTGAGAAATGACACGCTAGGAAATTAAACCACTTCCACACAGTCTGCCTTTGGGAGCTATTGAAGATTAAATGGCAAGACAAGATCCCAGACACTGAAGTTCTAGAAAGGGCGTCCATGCCCAGTATCCACACTATACTAATGAAGAATGAGATTCGCTGGGCTGGTCAATTAACTCCAGATTAACTCCAGATCACAGGCTCGCTAAAGGAATTTTTTTTACGGCGAGCTGCGCTGTGGTAAATGTTCCCAAGGCGGCCAGAGAAAACGCTTTAAAGCAGTGGTTCCCAAGCTTTACAAACAGAGGGCAATATTTACTATTTTCGGTAGTTAAGCGAGCCACAACGTTATAAAATTATAAAAGTCGTGCAGTATCATTCTTACCTTTCTTAACTTTCATCAACAAAATTCTAAACCTCTAAAAGCAGTCAGTGTCAGTACTACACTGCTGTCTTTTATTATTATTATTATTATTTTATTTTTTTTTAGGAATCAAAAGTTCATTTAACAATAAATTTTACATAAGTTTGGAAAATCGCTATTAATATAATTAATTTACGATTGTAACTGTTCTTAAAAACCAGTTACTTAAGTTCAGACGCCAATTTATCAATTTCTGAGCACAAATCGGTTGCGCTCAGTGTCATAAGCGCAGCTAGGTTACTATCTGTTATTCTGGAACGTTGTTTGTTTTTTATAACGGTCATTGCAGAAAATGACTGCTCGCATCTGTAAGTCAAACCAAAACGACAAATGTATCTCTGGGCGAATGAACGCAAATGTTCAAGTTGTTCGACAAGCAATAGTCAGCTCAAGAAATTTACATCTGAGTGCAGAATTGCAATTCAAATCAATTACTTCGTGCTGAAAGTTTTGTTGTAATTGACAGAGCTTGGCATCAGGAAATACAAACGAATTTATGAAGAGGGCAACAGTACCCTCCTCTATTGTGAAATCTTGAAATCTCGACTGAAAGATATCCAGAAGACTTTCAACTTTTAATTTGCACTGTAACAAGTCACATTTCTTTTTAAAACACAAGCGTCTTCAGAGTTGGAAACGTCTCTAAAGTCCCTTCAGTCAGCTATCCGATAAACAGTCAGTGAAATCTCGTAATGCAAGTCCAAAATGAGGAAATATGCGTAAGAAAACCTTCTCCAGAAGCAAAATCATTCTCCGACCTATCAGTATCAGCCATATTGGACCATATACCTAACACGTTAATACAGTCTTCTCATTTATTTCTCATTGTTATCATATTTTGGGTTGAGTATGGTTAATGTTTTTGTTTTTTTTTTCAACCGTGTGCGGCCCTTTCAGGTCAGTAAAGAATTATTTTCTACACACCAGAAATATAGATTATACAGTAGAAGTACACAATATTGAATTAAAGGATAAATGCAGAATCCACAAAATGGTTATCAAATGTAATCAAATAAAGTTTCGAATATTTTTCTAAAAGCATTCCTAAAGTTTTGTCCTTAAGATTATAAAAGTTGACTTCTGTATTAATTGCTTCATTTTTAAAAGAATAGTTGAGAGATTTTAAATTAAATGAATAATGTTATGGCTAGATATATAATTCTTGTTTTTTTCTTTAGTAGTCTCCATTGGAAAATGTTAGATGTTTATTCCCCCCTACTTATTACTATTGGTGTTGGAACTCTTCGCAGGCTGCTGAGGATGGGACGGAGCACGTATGGGAATGTCCTGAGTGCACTGATGTTGGCTCCTAACTCAACTCAACTCAACTCAATCAAACACCCTACTTATTGCTTATCTAGGTGTTTTCCCAGCTATCTGGTAATTCCCCAGAATGCTTGAACATAATTATTAATAAGTGTAATTGATCAAGCAACGCAATACTATCATGTTATTCATCATCATCCAGTGCCTTGCTGGCTGGCGTGGGTGATCATGTCTCTTCACAAATTACTATCTCCCATGTCATAGATCAATTCGTTTGTTGACTTCCTTCCGTGACATGACGCAAAACTGTCAAGAATCTTTTCAGGCTTTCTTCCTCTTTCTCTCTTTCCGCAAATCGTTCCGGTTGTCACAACATGTTCCAGTTTTTCTCTTCTCATAACATGGCCAAAAAAAAAAAAAAAAACGATGACTGCCTATTTCTGATGTTTGTGATAAGTTGCCTTTGTGACTCAGCTTCCCTTAGAACGTTCTGATTGCTCATTTTGGCTGTCCAATTAATTTTCGCATTCTTCTATAAAACCACATCTTCAAGGCTTCCAGGGATATTTTCGCCTGTTTACTAATTGTTCAGGATTCGCTGCCGTATGTTAAAACTGGTTCTGTATAATATGCAAGAACTCTTTTTCTAACTATCATGGACAGTGACTTATTGCACGAAACGTTCTTCATTTGATAGAATGCAGTTTTTGCTTGTCCTATTCTGCTCTTTACCGATGGTATTTCGGACGCGATTCGTAATCCCGTATACCCGGGTTCGAAACACAGTGGTGCTGTTTTTTTTTCTAAAAAGGTATAGGTGCCGGTCGTTAAGAAATCAATGGCAAACTACTGAACGTAAAACTTGCCAAGGAATCACGAACAGCCAAAATGCTGGGGTTGACAGCTACGTCCTGTGAAGGACATGCAACTAAATTTTGCAATTCTGCTCTTTATCTCAGTGATGCATATTCCAACTGATGCGAATTATGTGCATCCATCCATCCATCATGTGCCATGCCGGTAAGCGTGGGCGGTCATGTTCTGCCATCTCACTCGATCAACAGAGTCGTGGATCAGTTCCGTGTTTCTGTCTCGACCATGCCACAAGGCCAAGCCAATTATGTGCATAGATAACTGAATTTCTGTTCTTGCCCCAAAATACCGTCCTGTACTTTAATTGCACATGTAGGCACAATCTGTTTCTTTGATATCACCATGACTTATGTATTTCTATTATTCGAACTAAGGCCCATCTTTTCACTTTCTGCAACCACTGTATCTGTCCCGAGAATATATATAACGTTGTTTGTGCCCTTTCCCTCTACAAATCCACACTGTTCATCATTAATTTCTGATTTAATTTCGTTTCTTTTTCTTTTCATAATTATTCTGAGTAACAGCTTTGTCTTATGACTTATAAGACTTATTGTGTGATGCTCTTCGCATTCAAAGCGCCTGTTTTGACGTTTTAAATATGCTCTAAGGTACTAGAGAAAAGCATGCTCAGTTGAATTGTATAATCTATCATAAGAGATATTTGTTTTAAATAAATAGACGGACTGTCAGAAAGTAATGCACCATTTGGAAGAGAGAGAGAGAGAGAGAGAGAGAGAGAGAGAGAGAGAGAGAGAGAGAGAGAGAGAGAGAGAGAGAGAGAGAGAGAGAGAGGGAAGCGAGGGGGGGGGGAGGTTAATGTGACTGATCAGATCAATTCGCGCTGTACATGTTCGCCCAGAATGGATTCTTGTGAACACGTGGTCATTTTCACCATCACGCACCATCTTACGTCTCACTCGCTCAGTGTGTGACATATCTATCTGCAATCATTTTCTCCTTTGTCTTTATTTAATTTCCCTCCATGCAATACGTTCGGTGGCAACTTGCTCCCAGTGTGCGTTATCAATGCATGTATCAAACATGTCCCGCTTACACATATCTTTATATTGTAGTAGAGACCGATTCTGAGATCTCTTATCCATCTGTAATTCACCAAAAACGATGTTCTTAGGTATTCTACCGTCATCCATCCTCCTAACGTGTCCTATCCATCTGAGTCTACGAAGACTGAGCATGAAATAAACCATCACACAACTTGATCTTTCCAATACTTCAGTGTTTGTGATTTTGTCTTGCCACTTAATACTAAGTATTCTTCGTAGACACCGCATATGAAAGCTGTTAAAACGTTTTTCTTGGAGTGAGTAAGTTGACCAGACTTCACTGCCGTAAAGAAGATTATTAAGGACACAGGCCTGATAGACAAGGACTTTTGTTTTTGGCAGTAAGCTTCCTGTTCTCCCAGACTCCTTTTCTTAACCTGTTCATTGTTGTTGTTGCCTTACCAATTCTGATGTTTATTTCCCGATCTATAGATAATTTGCTATTCACCTCTCATCCTAAATATGTAACATATTCTACTATCTCCAGTTCGGCGTCGTCAATAAAGATTGATTGTACCCCACTTGCAACTTGTGACATAATCTGTGTCTTCTTTTTGCTAATTGTTAAAACTAATTCAGAGCAAGCATTGGGGAATGCAGATAGCAGACGTTGTAATTCTTCCTCAGAGTAGGTCGTAATTGTAGCATAATCTGCAAAAAGCAATTCTCTGATCAGTACCCTCCTAATTTTGATCTTGGCCTTCAATCTCTGAGCATTGTAGAGTCCACCATCTGAGCGTGAGTGAATGTATATATCACCATACTGATCACGAAAGGCATATTTCAGTAGAAGTGACAAGTATATTCCAAAGAGGGTGGGAGCTAGTACACAACCTTGCTTAACTCCACTCTTGATTTCAAACTCTTCTGAAGTTGCACCATCAAACTTTATCGTACCCTTCATGCCTGTGTGGAACAATTCCACAATGGACAGAAGAATTGGTGGGCAGCCAATCTTCTTTAGTGCCTTGAGCAGACCCTCACGACTGACCAAATCAAATGCCTTTGTGAGGTCGATGAAGGCAATAAACAGTGGTTGATTCTGTTCACTGCATTTTTCTTGCATTTGTCGCAATGAGAATATCATATCAATGGTAGACCGGTTCCATCGAATGCCACACTGTGATTCGGAGTAGTCTTGATCTCCCAGAACTTGAAGTCTGCGCAGAACTATTCTGGCAAATACTTTTCCAACAATACACAGAAGTGAGATACCCCTGTAGTTGTTGCAGTCGCTCCGATCGCCCTTGTTCTTGTACAGTGTTATGATGCTTGAATCTTTGAAATCCTGTGGGCTTGTCCTTCTCGCCAGCATAGCTCTATTAGCTGGTGGATCTGTAGAGTGTGTCTTGCCCACTCCTGATAACCTCTATTGGAATCACATCGTTACCTGGAGCCTTGCCTGGTGCAAGTTCATTAATAGCACACTTAATTTCTGGTATGGTGGGAAGTGTGTCCAGGTGGTCAAGAGTAGGCAGGGCCTCTATCGCGTTGAGGGCATCATCCGCTAGTTTGGTCTCGCTTGAGTAAAGCTCCAAATAGTACTCCACCCATATATCCATCTGCTGTTTCTTATAAGTGATTTCTCCAGTCAAGGTTTTCAATGGTGCACTTCTTTTGATCATTGGACCACAAGGCTTTCTTTATCCCCTTCATACATGCTTCTGATGTTTCCCTTATCACTTGCATTTTGAATGTACTCGTATAACTTGATCCAATAGTCGTTTGCACACAGCCTTTTGCACATCCTTCCTAGCTTGCTTTAGCTCACTGAGAGTGTTACGCGTTCATCTTTCCTTGTTTCTAAAGAGAGCTAACTTCTTTTTATCAATCAAGGGCTTCAGTGTCTGGCTGTTTGCCATAAACTAGTCCTGCTTCTTATGATCTACAGTGCCATAATCTCCCACCGCTGTTTTATAGTTTCGTTAAGTTTACCTCACTTTTGACTTGCTGTACAATACAATTTTTGGATGTATCAGTGAATGCTCCTTCAAGTTACTGTTGGGACTCAAAGCACTTATCAGGATCTTGGGTGTTAAAAATATTAATCCTGGGGCTAAATCCCCTTTGGTCTCAGTCTAACCCTCGCAACAACTAAAGAATGATTAGTATCACAATCAGCACTGTGGTAACTTCGAGTTAATGATGTTTGATTCAAGTGTTGTCTCCCTGTGATGATGAAGTTTAGCTGATGCCAATAGCCTGATCTTGGGTGTTTCCTTGTGACCTTATATATATGGGTCAGTCTCTTTCCGCAGCACGACGCTTTCGGCAGCTGCGCTGTGGAAAGACACTGACCCATATGGGATAAAAATCCGGTGCAATGAAGTCGACTCTGTCGACTTTTAAGCAACTTTTTTATTACATGAAATACCACCATTTTTTTTACACGTAACATGAGAGAAACATAAATACTGAAACAAAATCACATTATGGAATAGCAAACGACTTGTTTAATGAAATGGCTGTTACAATATGTGTTAGTAAAAATTACTCAGAGAGATGTCTATTTAGAAACATGCCGGACCAGGATGAATCTACTAATATCTTTACTGTGACAATTCCATGAAATGTGATCAGTTGTACATCATGTACGTTTCAGAATGTGATTACACAGATCACCACATCCCAACACATACTAGAATGAAACAGTTATGATACTGTAATCATGGCCAGCTAAGGGAGATTCAAGCCTCGCTTGGCGGTGTAAGTTTGAATCTTTGCGACTAAAGTACTATACAACTACGGTACAATTGCTATCTAAGACAACATACAGACTCATGGAATCACAGAAATATTGTATGTACCATACAAACTCCACATGCAACAACAGATAGTTTTAAAATACAAAACACAACTTTCGTATCACACATCAAGTACTAGTGACAACATCTGAAACTAGCTGTATACATTTTACAGAACTCAACAAATCTCCAATCTCCCATAGCTCTAACTCAGTGGTTCTCACAGTAGGCAGTTCCGCCCCAGAGTTTTAAGGGTGTTTGTAAAGTCTCACTACACTTTGTATGCAGAACAATTTTCAAAAATGAAATACATGACGTCATGAAAAAATGTGCTCCACATTAGTCCAATGTGAAGCAGAATGCAGCAGATGACTGTTGTCTGCTGGGGTAATTCATTGCACTCCAAATAGAATGGTGTTATCAACAGAAGAAAGAATTCTTTGGGTTGAATATGTGTTTTGAAGTGGAGGTAGATACACATGGATGGTTGTTCAAAGATTTATAGCAAGATTTCCTGATAAACATCCTCTTCGCATTACGGTTAGAAATGTGTTGAATAAGCTAAAATGAATACTTTGTTGGTATTTTCCAGCTTCCACAAAATAACGTTAGACCATAGCAGTGACTACTGTAACTAATTTAATGAATTTGTTTGCACATTTTTTAATGACATCATGTATTTAATTTTTCAAAATTGTTCTACATACAAAGTGTAGTGAGACTTTACAAACACCCGGTATATTCTCAACTGTGTGTTTGTACATAAATTTAGTCCTAAATTCTCAACTTTGTGTAGCATAAGAATTTGAGTCCTTTATTTCTCAACTGTCTCCTATATGTTACTAGGGTCCATAAATGATGCAAGGAATATCAAAACAGTAATCTACCATGCAAGTCATAGGAGGCAACTAAGGCATGAGACTGGCAAACTCAATCAGTAGAAAACTTGAGCTGAAAATTCCAACCAATCAGGAACAAGCGTGGCATGAGTTGCTTCAGGATCTGTGCTCCAAAAGGAGATGACCGGCGGATGGAGAGAAGAACAAATTCCTAACTGTATTATTTCACAGGCTAGTGAACCAGGTCAGCAATTAGAGTAATAACTGTCTGGGACAGAAGCAGCTTAAATAACATCAGAGATAAAGTGGCGTAGAGTAACAGCAATGTAGGACTTATGAAATATTATTATTATCTAGATCTGGGTTTGTTTCATGCAACAAATGCTTGGAAAACAAATAGTCAAAGTTTGCTTCAGGGCTCAGCAAAAGACGTTAGGGCACCCATCAAGTATGTGGAGGATCTTTCTCTTTACCTTTCAGTGTATTGGGTATATGGTGCTGGCCCTATATTTGTATAGATCAATCAGCACTGGAGGCGTGCTGTGCTCAATATCACATCAGTTATCTTTGGTTTCCAGGGTATTCACCTGGTATCCATTTCAGGCTGTGTCCACTTAGAAAATATTCCAGCTTTTACAGAGATTTGAAAACATGATCACCGAGGTGGCAGGCAAACTTATCTATTAAAAGAAAGCTTTTTTAAATGGCCCAAAGAACGGCCAGCAGTCTCTCACAAGATCCCATTCTAACAGTAGACACAGACAGGAGAACACATAACTACCACATTTAGACTCCACAAAGGACACTGTAGACCACAAGCTTATCTCTACAAAATGACAGCCACCCAAACTGACTGGTAGATAAGCCAAAATAAACCACAGAATCCAGATCACATACTGGAAATGTGCCACCGTTTGGTGATTTGGGACCTAACACGTGGCCCCAGGAGACCTAAATGGGAGAAAAACTGTGGGGCATCCTTGATTCTCCTGCAGGTTGCTGAAGTCAAGAAGACAACACATCTCTGTTTTTAACTCTTTGTTTGTGCTGTGCTGACGAAGGCTTTGGCCGCAACGTCTATTTTGTTTCTTGTAGTCGTGCTCTAGTAAAGCTCACAATCTACTTCTCGTTTTTCGGTGATTCATTCATCTCTTTCTTTAGACTACTGGGCATAGAAAAACTCATTAAGGAATGATGAGGGAGATATGGATGAGGAGCTGGAGGGCAGAGGTGGGATTGAGTTGAGCAGAGATGAGTCAAGACATGATGTCACAGCACTCTGGACATTCTCAAATGTGCTCCATCCTCATCTGCAACAGCCAGTGAAGAGTCCCAGCTACTAGTAATAGTCTGATTATGTATCCATCTGGCCTTTCTTCACAGTAGAGAAGGAAGAAATAGATCAATAAAATGTGAGAAACTGCCATATTAAACATATTTTCACCTGTGCAGCAGCAGCTGTGGACATCAATACAAATCCATTTACAAGGTTGGGCTAATAAAAATAGTATTTACAATTATGCATACTATACAGTTAACAATATAAATATTACGTGCTAGATAGATGTTAACACACTAAATCTACTTTCCGCAACTGGCACAGCTGTTAGTAGCAAAATTATAGAATTAACATTAACCCTTCTGGTTCCAGACCTTTGTTTTCATAAAATAATAACACTAGAACAGAAATAGAGGGTGACCGAGGAGATTAAAAAAAAAAAAAGTAACAACTAGAAGAGAAACCTTTCGTACCAAGGTTCCCGATATTTTGATCTGTGCATGTTTTCTCTATAACTATCAGCCCACTTACCCGCATGTGAGCGATTGCATCTTATACTCTATAAAAGAAGGCTTAAAATATCAACCAATCCTTCAAACGGAGTGATGGAACAGCTATAAACAAAGATGTACAGAAGATTAGGAAAATTTTGAGATACATTGTGTTTGTGAATTTCAAAATAGATGAAACAAACAAACACGCGCCTAGTAATAATATTTGAACAGACAGAAGATTGGATCTGTTTAGTCGTGAGAGGTCTTGCAGGTGATGGGAAAATAGGGCAGATGAACTTTTCACCGTTAAAGGCTAGGAGGACAGTATTTGGGCCTCATAATTCCAACCCCTCAAGATGGGAGAAACTTTTACTGAACTTTCTGTTTCATTTTGTTCTAGTTACAAATCTTAAATAGTCCATTTATGTCTACAATTTTAAAAACCATGGGAACAATTAAGTCCTTATGTGGCACTACTACAGCTGTGTTGTCAAGGGGACACATGTAAGTCTCCAATATTTAACACTGACAACACAAGAAACAAATGCATAGTTTATGGATACTACATTTTCCCAAATTGGCTGGCTCCTTGCTAGACAGACAATAATTTGTTACAATGCATCTCAAAATAGGCATAATAACCAAGATCCATGCCATTTTTTCTGAATAACAAAAAATATATTGTGAACATAATTACAGCATGTAAAAATTAATAAATAAATTGCATAGCTCTGTTCAGCCAGTTGAGTTTTGACATTTCAGCTTGGTGTCTTAGCAGTGGCTAGAAGCAGGTAGTGGCTAGAAGTAGGTAGAGACCAGAAGTAGTTAAGAGACTAGAATGAGGTAGAGACTAAAAGCTGGTCATGGCTTGAAGCAGGTTGTGGCTAGAGATTGTGGTTAGAAACAGTTAGCGGCTAGAGGTAGTGGCTAGAAGCAGGTCATGACAGGATAGCAGGGACTGTTTTATTAGCAATTAAGATTTAGGTATTTCTAGACAGGTATTGCTTTATATCTGGAATACCATGATACACAAAGACACATGCCAGCTGGTGCAAGCTCACACACACACACAAGATTTTATACGGAGAGAGAGATACGGTATAATAGACTGACAGGCATAATCAGAGATAGACAGACAGACAGATATAATGAGGAAGAAGTAGAATAAGAAAGAGACTGCGATAGAGACATGATGTAGTTCAATGTAACACTCACATATAGCCATGAGACAGAAAGACAGACAGGCCGGCAGGCAGACAGACAGACAGTATAAAATATAATTCACCAGACCAGAAAGTGGTGTAGATTTTAGCATGTGACATATTCCTCACTAAACAAAACACTGTTGACAATGTACTCCTACATTCTGACAGCTCAAACACATCACACAGCAGAGTTTACAACAATATGGCTGATCTGCCAGTGAAGATTGACATAGATCTTATTATGCAGACTATAATACACAGTGTTTGTAAAGTCTAACTACACTTTGTATGGAGAACAAATTTGAAAAATGAAGTACATGACATCATCAATAAATGTGCTCCAGTCCAAAATGAAGCAATATGCAGCGAATGGCTTTCGTCTGCTGGAGTAATTCTTTGCATTCCGAACAGAATGGTGTTATCAATGGAATGACTAATTTTTTGGGGTTGAACAAGTGTTTCGAAATGGCAGTCAATACATACAGATGGTTGTTCAAAGATTTATAGCAAGATTTCCTAATAAACAACCTTCTCATCGCTTAATTTTAGAAATTTGTTGAATAAGTTACAACGAATACTTCATTGGTTCTTTCCAGCTTCCCCAAAATTGCGTTAAACCATAGCAGTGACTATTGTAAGTAATTTAATAATTTGTTTGCACAAATTGTTGATGACGTCATGTACTTAATTTGTAAAAATTGTTCTACATATAAAATGTAGTGGGGCTTTACAAACACCCTGTATTTGAAGATTTAAAACCCAGAGGCCACAAACAAGAGGTTATACGATTTATTGCCTAACAAATTTAGCTGCATCTTACCAAGTGCATAATGCAGTTATATATTAAATGAAGCGAATAAATGAATTATACTTTGGTTTAAATACTTAACACATAGTCACAGGTATTGTTCGAATGTGTATAATTTGTTATCCCCACGGTAATTACAAATTTAACACCAAAGTCTTTCAGTCTGCACATTAATATAATATTTTATTTCTGTTGAATTGTACCGAAAAGTACTTCTACACAGAGATGATAGAAAAATCATAAAATTACATCAGAGATGATTTCCATCTGCTTGCCTAGAATTTCATTTTAAAACACAGATTATTTTTACTAACCAATGCATTTATAACAGAAACTCATCCATTTAAACTAAAGATTACTTTTATCTACAAACACACAGACAGAATAACTATAGCAAATCAATAATCCAACAGATATGATTTTTACCAACTAACACACAGAAGCCGGTCTCTCTGGCTGTGGGGTTACAACACTTTCTCTCTGTAATCCCGTTTATCACGCAGAGTCTCGCAGCGGAGCGAGAACTGAGGTGGTTCGACCCCCGCTCGTGACTTGCGGATACTGAGCCGGCCGCTCAGAAAGCAATGGCAAACTACTGAGCGTAATCTTGCCAAGAGATCAACAGACAGCTGAAAGATGCTGCTGTTGACAGCTAAGTCCTGTAAAAGGATACGCAAAAAAAAAAAAAAACATAGAGATTATATAGAAAATAATTAATCTAAAAGATACGATTTGTAAGTAGTAAGGGATGTTGTAACTACTTAGTATTTATGGAGCAATACGTCATTGCTCCATAATATTTTTACTATACGCAGGGTATAGCTCCAGATTGAAAATGCTCCATTTCGGCCCTCATTTGTCAAATTTTGGCGGGTGATTTCTTGGGTGACCACTTCCGGTTGTCGTGGTGACTACTTCAGGTTGTCGTGATGACTGACTTCCGGTCCCCGGGGCGGGCGGGCGGGGCGGCGGGGCGGCGGCGGTGGAGACACGAATCGATCCGACGCGATCCGGCCCGATCGGGTGTGCACTCGGGTCCGAGGCGATCCGACCGGTCGGGTATGGGGGCACCCCGGCGGCGAGAACCAACCCACCACTGTGCGTGATGTGATCAAATCCCAGTCTAGACCCTTCGATGAAGAAGACTGAAGTCAATATGTCATAAATTGATTTATTTCATCTCTCGAGCGAACCCGAGTAGGTCAAGTAATGACCATCTTAATAAACTTTTGCACGGCTCAGAATGCTAATTCGACATGTTTCCTTACCCATGTATAGCCTCTACGCGTTTGATGAAAATCTGCTTTATGAATATACCAGACAAAAAAATTTTATTAAAAAATTAACCCTTACACATGTAATAACGCCAAAATTTCTTGTATGTATACTAGAGAATAGTTACGTCAATATAAAAATCTAATCCCTATTTAAAATAAGCCATAATTTCCCGAGATATACATTATAATATGTAATATTATTAAACATCAAAGTTATACCCCTTAATTATAAAAATATTTCAAGGGAAATAAATCGGAGCCCTTGGCTCAAAGCAGAATTGTTTCCAATTTTAAGTGCTGACCTCCCTTGAATGTCTGTTTACCTACTAGCCCAGGTAAAGAAACCGGCGCCACCAGGTAAAGAGCACACACAATAGACAGCGACCACGAGATTTTCCGATACCGGTCAACCATATCGCTTCACCGAGCACACCCCGCGAGAAAAATACAATGACCAGCGACGACTGTACGAGATTAAACGATACTAGTCAAGCATAGCGCTTCACCGACCACAGCCGAGGGGTATCACAATAGCCGCGGCCAACATTTACTGATAACCGCTAGATAAGAACCTGAAGGTAATTACCATTGACGACTAGGCTAGCTATGGTCAAATATGCAGTGCAAATATGTATTTTCTATTTGCTGTAAATCTCTCTCTCTCTCTCTCTCTCTCTCTCTCTCTCTCTCTCTCTCTCTCTCTCTCTCTCTCGCTCTCTCTCTCTCTCCTCTCTCGCTCTCATGAAATAATACTGAATACGTGTGTGCGTGAGTGGGTGTACTGTCGAGTGTGTGTGTGTGTGTGTGTGTGTGTGTGTGTGTGTGTGTGTGTGTGTGTGTGTGTGTGTGTGTGTGTGTGCTATCAATTACAGGACATCACAGTCAACCTCAACATTCTTTGGAGTTTCGTGTGTGCTGGGCAAGTTTGCAATTGTCATTATATACAAACGACAGTCAGGTGCATGTGTGTGTATACGTGTGTGCCGGCGTGGGTGTGCTAGCAATTACATGACATCACAGTCAACCTCAGTATTCTATGGAGTTTCGTGTGTGCTGGTCATGTTTGCGACTCTCAAATTTGAATGGACGACAATCATGTCACGTGCGTGCGTGCGTGCATGTGTGTGTGTGTGTGTGTGTGTGTGTGTGTGTGTGTGTGTGTGTGTGTGTGCTATCAATTACAGGACGTCGCATGCAGCCCCAACATTGATTGATTGGTCGTATGCCACCATGATGTACCATGTAAATTCACGACCAAAACGTTGGTGTACTGTCGGGTGAGCGTGTGTGTGTGTGTGTGTCCTATCAATTACAGGACGTCGCAGTCAACCCCAACATTGTTTATGCAATGCATTTACAGAACATTCAGACAACCCCAACATTGATTGGTATGCGTGGACCATCAGGGAATCTGTGCTCATGTGTGCGCGCATGTGGGCGTGTGTGCGTGCGTGGGTGTGCTACCAAGTACAGGACGTCGCAGTCAACCTCATCATTCTATGGATTGTCAACCGACCACGGGCAAGTTTGCGCTTCTCATTTTGAATTAACACCAATCAGATCAGGGGCGTATGAAGAGGGTGTATCAACAGCTAGTTGTCTATCTATTACAGGACGTCACAGTCTGTCCCAACATTGTTTATACAATCCATTTACAGGACGTTGCAAACAGTACCAATATTGATTGATGTCTGTTTACCATCACGACATCTGTGTGTGTGTGTGTGCGCGCGCATCCGTGTCTGAGTGTTTGCGTGTGTGTGTGTGCATGTACGTGCGCGCGCATGTGCGCGTTCGTAGATAAACTTCAATATTTGGGGAGTGGCTGTGGAGTGGGTGTAGAAGAGGTTTGCTGGTAGTAGAAAGATGGGGGATCAAGAGGCGTTGTGATGAAATTAAGTGCGTGAGTTTTGTGCTTGCGTGCGCGCGCATGTGCGCGCTCGTAGGAAACTTCAATAATGGGTGTCATCGTACAACCAAAACTAGCCCTCGTACTATAGTTGTGTCTATCTATTACATACTACAGTCAAGTTGTAATGGAGTGCATTTACAGGACGTCACAGTCAGCCCCAGCATTCATGCTTCTTGGACAAGCTTGCCGATATCTTTCTGACCAACCGGTACTCATGATCATCTGTAGTGTCTGTCACCAAGATTACAAGCATCAGCATCAGCCAGCACCACCAACAAAATCATTATCATCATCATTATCAACAGTAGCATCGTCATCAGCTGAAGGTGACTCACCACAGGGATATGTCGGCGGAGTGAACGTACGTGAACGTGTTCAGACATGTCTTTAGGGAAAACTGGAAGATAACTCAGAGCGTACTGACAGTATAACGATACAGCTGATCAAATATGACGATGCTTCCGGTCATATGTCTAAGGTATACAATCGAAACACGTGACTAAAAACCGATTAAAGATGGCGTCGCACTCGATCACATGTGTAAGTGTACATCTGCGTGACTAAAACCGTTCAAAAAATGGCGCTGTACCTGGTCTCGTGTCTTATGGGATACATCCTAAACACGTGACTAATGGTCAAAGACGGAGTCGCATCCGGTCACATGACCAGAGAATATACTGCTGAGTCAGGAGTCTTCACCAGCAGATATCGTGTATATAACACCCACCATTCGCCGTCTAGATGTCCCGGTCTCAGTGAACATCGTTCAGGTCACAATGTGCCAAGTCTCTAATGGTAAGATGGGGATTTTGATAAGTCTTTCACATTTTCGGTGTGGTTCTCCAAGTAGGCATACAGTTAACCTAACAATACTAGTATAATAAAGAGATATATGATGCTAATCACATATAACTGGAGTATGTGCTCTGCTGGCTGCGACACCAATCAACACATGCACATGGCTGATCCAGCAACCCTGCATACAGAAAGTAGTGTCCTTAGGACCGGCAATGTCCCACAAGGAGCGCCTCGACCACTGATTTTTGCATTTGCCAATAGCAACTAATGATACAACCGAGACCCAGTAGGTCAAAAACAGTGGTAATGGAAGAAACCATCGTGGAAACTAACACACAAAATACCCCAGAGGGGGAAAGAAATTCGTTCTGGTGCATGTGTGGTCGGCGGATGCCACGACTAGAGATTGTCTGCTTTTGTCAACTGGTCGCTATATACACAGTCATTGGCGTATCACTATTCAATCTGTCTCGACACAGCGTCGACACAGTCGAGGGCAAGTTGTGGATAGCTCTTCTAAGCAGCTGTCTGGGTTAAATGCTACCAAACCCTAAAATATAATCTTCTACCTGACATTACCGAGTAATGCGTCGCCGAACATGTTTCCCAAGAACACACCGGGTCACTATTTCGTCAAGTTACCGCAGACTATTGAGGTGAGTCAACATTTCGAAGTGGGTCTGGCCGAAATTCAGTTCCCCAACTACTACTGCAATGTGCTAGAGAATGAAGTATGGTTAAGATACATACGACCAAACGGTAGAGTGATAAGAAAGGCGTGTCCCCCGGGCCTGTACAGTTCACCAGACGCGTTTATAACTGTCCTGAATCGCCTAATGAAAGATCGGAAGGTGGACGAGCAGCTCTGTGTTCTATTCCATTTCGACAATACATCAAAGAAAGTCATCGTGAATATACTCGAACCCGGGGCCACTATTACATTTAGTGAGAAGTTGCAAGAGATACTAGATACAATTGAAGGTGAAGGGGCGCTAGACCGGAATTCCGACCTACAAAATATCTACGTATACTGCGATCTCATTGCGGCGAGACCAGTCGGAGACGTCCTGGTCCCACTACTAAGGACGGTTCCTATCGTGAATCAGCACTCGACCTCAGTGTTTCGCGCCTACGGCAATCCTCATTACATACCGCTGAGTCGTTACTCCTTCGACACGGTGGAAATACTTATAACCACTGATACGGGTACAAAGGCCGCATTCACTACAGGGACTTCAGTGCTGACGTTACATTTTCGAGTTCGGAAGAGATCAGACCTAGAATAACGGTAAAATACGGGGCGCTACGTCGAAACCACAGACTGTCTGAAGACATGATGTGCCTGATACTCAGATGATTGATGCCTCGGTTATCTACAAGACTCAGATATCAGCCCACCAATCAGGAGACCAGTTTTATGACTACAGGCTAAGTGAACTATACATACCAGACTACCAGCCAGAAAAACCAATCTACTCAAACAGTGGTGTGAAGAAACCCAGAAACAACATACAGTGTGTATAGCTCTGTATGTGAAAATAAAATGATGTGATTATACTATGTAAACCACCTCATATCACATCATCCATTTCGTATAATGACATTATGCATTTTTATTCTTGAAAAAATGTACTGAAATACTGTAAAATGTACTGAACTACTGTAAAATAAACAGGTCTATATTATAATTATGTCTTGGTTGTTGAATTTTTTTTTTTTTTTTTTTTAGTGTTTACGGTGTATATAGTTGTCATGTGATGAGAGACTGAAGGGCAAAAATGTTGGTCAAGTAATACAATTTGTTAGCCAAAAGGGAAAAATTTTGACTACATTTCAACCATATTTATAAAACACTCACCCAATCTTATGAAAAGTAGGAAAATTTGTTAACCAAACGTGAAAAGTTTGGCCAACTGTCACCCAAACTTATGAAAAGTGTGAAATTTTGTTGTCCAGCGGTGAAAAGTTTGACCACATTTCACCCAAACTTATGAAAAGTAGGAAACTTTGTTAACCAAAGAGAAAAATTCTTGGCCAAGTAAGAAAATGTGTTAACCAAATGGGAAAAGATTAACCAAATTTCAAACCAAACTTATAAAATCGCAGTCAAACGTATGAAAAGTAGGAAAATTTGTTAACCAAACATGAAAAGTTTGGCCAACTTTCACCCAAACTTATGAAAAGTGGGAGATTTTGTTTTCCAGATGTGAAAAGTTTGAACAAAGCTCACCCAAACTTATGAAAAGTAGGAAACTTTGCTAACCAAAGGTGAAATAGTCGCTCAAATACAGAAATAGCTCGTTCAAACTTATAAAAAGTAGGAAAATTTGTTATCGAAATGGGAAACATATTGACCAAGTAACGAAACGCATCGGACAAAGGTATGAAAATTCAGAAACTTTTTTAACCAATGGTGAAAAAATATCGACCAAAGAGAGAAATATTTCAACTAAACTTATAAAAAAAAATAGAAAAATTTGTCAGCCAAAGGGGAAAAAGTCCGGCCAAACACAGAAATAGCTCAACCAAATTTATAAAAAGAAATGGAAAATTGACCAAGTAACGAAATATCTCGACAAAACTTATGAAAAGTAGGAATTTTTGTTAGCCAAATAGTAAAAAATCTTGGCCAAGTAAGAATGTTTGTTAACCAAATGGGGAAAATATGGTATACGTAACGAAATACCTCGTCCACACTTATGAAAAATAGGAAACTTTGTTAACCAAAGATGAAAAAAAAAGGGTTGACCACAATAGGAAATATCGCATCAAACCTATGAAAATTAGGAAACTTTGTGAACCAAAGGGCGAAATCTTGGTCAAGTAAGAAAAGGTGTTAACCAAAGGTGAAAAGTTTAGCCAAATTTCAAACCAAACTTATAAAAATCTCAGTCAAACATGAAAAGTAGGAAAATTTGTTAACCAAACGTGAAAAGTTTGGCCAACTTTCACCCAAACTTATGAAAAGTGGGAGATTTTGTTGTTCAGATGTGAAAAGTGTGACCAAATTTCACCCAAAGTTATGAAAAGTAGGAAACTTTGTTAACCAAATGGCAAAAATCTTGGCCAAGTAAGAAAATGTGTTAACCAAATGGGAAAAGATTAACCTAATTTCGAACCAAACTTATAAAATCGCAGTCAAACATATGAAAAGTAGGAAAATTTGTTAACCAAACATGAAAAGTTTGGCCAACTTTCACCCAAACTTATGAAAAGTGGGAGATTTTGTTGTCCAGATGTGAAAAGTTTGAACAAAGCTCACCCAAACTTATGAAAAGTAGGAAACTTTGCTAACCAAAGGTGAACAGGTTAGCCGAATTTCAAACCAAACTTACAAAAATCTCAGTCAAACATATGAAAAGTAGGAAAATTTGTTAACCAATCGTGAAAAGTTTGGCCAAATTTCACCCAAACTTATGAAAAGTGGGAAGTTTTGTTGTCCAGATGTGAAAAGTTTGACCAAATTTTCACCCAAACTTATGAAAACTAGGAAACTTTGTTAACAAAATGGTAAAATTCTTGGCCAAGGAAGAAAATGTGTTAACCAAGTGCGAAAATCTACCTCCTCTTCTAAGCGACTTTCCACGTTTCATACCACTTAACGCTAACATTCTCTTTGATCACACCTCAACCGGCTTTCTGGTGACTGGGCAAATTTCCAACCTACTAGCGATAATCCTCTGTCTCCTATGCAAGCAACAGCTGTATTTCAGAAAATTAAAAGTATCTTATGTAATAAGTCACTATTGTTGAAGGAAATATAAAATTTCAACTATAAAATTGAACAAAAATTGACAATTAAATTTCTCTTTATGTTTCCAACTTGAATGTTTCATGCATAGGAGACAGAGGATTATCGCTAGTAGGTTGGAAATTTGCCCAGTCACCAGAAAGCCGGTTGAGGTGTGATCAAAGAGAATGTTAGCGTTAAGTGGTATGAAACGTGGAAAGTCGCTTAGAAGAGGAGGTAGATTTTCGCATTTGGTTAACACATTTTCTTCCTTGGCCAAGAATTTTACCATTTTGTTAACAAAGTTTCCTAGTTTTCATAAGTTTGGGTGAAAGTTGGCCAAACTTTTCACGATTGGTTAACAAATTTTCCTACTTTTCATATGTTTGACTGAGATTTTTGTAAGTTTGGTTTGAAATTCGGCTAACCTGTTCAGCTTTGGTTGGCAAAGTTTCCTACTTTTCATAAGTTTGGGTGAGCTTTGTTCAAACTTATCACATCTGGACAACAAAATCTCCCACTTTTCATAAGTTTGGGTGAAAGTTGGCCAAACTTTTCATGTTTGGTTAACAAATTTTCCTACTTTTCATATGTTTGACTGCGATTTTATAAGTTTGGTTTGAAATTTGGTTAATCTTTTCCCATTTGGTTAACACATTTTCTTACTTGGCCAAGATTTTTGCCCTTTGGTTAACAAAGTTTCCTACTTTTCATAAGTTTGGGTGAAATGTGGTCAAACTTTTCACCTCTGGACAACAAAATTTCCCACTTTTCATAATTGTGGGTGCCAGTTGGCCAAACTTTTCACGTTTGGTTAACAAATTTTCCTACTTTTCATGTTTTGACTGAGATTTTTTATAAGTTTGGTTTGAAATTCGGCTAACTTTTTCACATTTGGTTAACAAATTTGCCTACTTTTCATAAGATTGGGTGAGTGTTTTATAAATATGGTTGAAATGTAGTCAATATTTTTCCCTTTTGGCTAACAAATTGTATTACTTGACCAACATTTTTGCAATTCAGTCTCTCATCATATGACAACTATATACACCGTAAACACTAAAAAAAAAAATCAACAACCAAGACATAATTATAATATACACCTGTTTATTTTACAGTAGTTCAGTACATTTTACAGTATTTCAGTAAATTTTTTCAAGAATAAAAATGCATAATGTCATTATACGAAATGGATGATGTGATATGAGGTGGTTTACATAGTATAATCACATCATTTTATTTTCACATACAGAGCTATACACACTGTATGTTGTTTCTGGGTTTCTTCACACCACTGTTTGAGTAGATTGGTTTTTCCGGCTGGTAGTCTGGTATGTATAGGTCACTTAGCCTGTAGTCATAAAACTGGTCTCCTGATTGGTGGGCTGATATCTGAGTCTTGTAGATAACCGAGGCATCAATCATCTGAGTATCGGGCACATCATGTCTTCGGAGAGTCTGTGGTTTCGACGTAGCGCCCCGTATTTTACCGTTATTCTAGGTCTGATCTCTTCCGAACTCGAAAATGTAGCGTCAGCAATGAAGTCCCTGTAGTGAATGCGACCTTTGTACCCGTATCAGTGGTTATAAGTATTTCCACCGTGTCGAAGGAGTAACGACTCAGCGGTATGTAATGAGGATTGTCGTAGGCGCGAAACACTGAGGTCGAGTGCTGATTCATGATAGGAACCGTCCTTAGTAGTGGGACCAGGACGTCTCCGACTGGTCTCGCCGCAATGAGATCGCAGTATACGTAGATATTTTGTAGGTCGGAATTCCGGTCTATCGCCCTTTCACCTTCAAGTGTATCTAGTATCTCTTGCAACTTCTCACTAAATGTCATAGTGGCCCCGGGTTCGAGTATATTCACGATGACTTTCTTTGATGTATGGTCGAAATGGAATAGAACACAGAGCTGCTCGTCCACCTTCCGATCTTTCATTAGGCGATTCAGGGCAGTTATAAACGCGTCTGGTGAACTGTACAGGCCCGGGGACACGCCTTTCTTATCCCTCTACCGTGTGGTGGTATGTATCTTAACCATACTTCATTCTCTAGCACATTGCTGTAGTAGTTGGGGAACTGAATTTCGGCCAGACCCACTTCGAAATGTTGACTCACCTCAATAGTCTGCGGTAACTTGACGAAATAGTGACCCGGTGTGTTCTTGGGAAACATGTTCGGCGACGCATTACTCGGTAATGTCAGGTAGAAGCTTATATTTTAGGGTTTGGTAGCATTTAACCCAGACAGCTGCTTAGAAGAGCTATCCACAACTTGCCCTCGACTGTGTCGACGCTGTGTCGAGACAGATTGAATAGTGATACGCCAATGACTGTGTATATAGCGACCAGTTGACAAAAGCAGACAATCTCTAGTCGTGGCATCCGCCGACCACACATGCACCAGAACGAATTTCTTTCCCCCTCTGGGGTATTTTGTGTGTTAGTTTCCACGATGGTTTCTTCCATTACCACTGTTTTTGACCTACTGGGTCATTACACGCGTGTCTCGGTTGTATCATTAGTTGCTATTGGCAAATGCAAAAATCAGTGGTCGAGGCGCTCCTTGTGGGACATTGCCGGTCCTAAGGACACTACTTTCTGTATGCAGGGTTGCTGGATCAGCCATGTGCATGTGTTGATTGGTGTCGCAGCCAGCAGAGCACATACTCCAGTTATATGTGATTAGCATCATATATCTCTTTATTATACTAGTATTGTTAGGTTAACTGTATGCCTACTTGGAGAACCACACCGAAAATGTGAAAGACTTATCAAAAACCCCATCTTACCATTAGAGACTTGGCACATTGTGACCTGAACGATGTTCACTGAGACCGGGACATCTAGACGGCGAATGGTGGGTGTTATATGCACGATATCTGCTGGTGAAGACTCCTGACTCAGCAGTATATTCTCTGGTCATGTGACCGGATGCGACTCCGTCTTTGACCATTAGTCACGTGTTTAGGATGTATCCCATAAGACACGAGACCAGGTACAGCGCCATTTTTTGAACGGTTTTAGTCACGCAGATGTACACTTACACATGTGATCGAGTGCGACGCCATCTTTAATCGGTTTTTAGTCACGTGTTTCGATTGTATACCTTAGACATATGACCGGAAGCATCGTCATATTTGATCAGTTGTATCGTTATACTGTCAGTACGCTCTGAGTTATCTTCCAGTTTTCTCTAAAGACATGTCTGAACACGTCCACGTACGTTCACTCCGCCGACATAGCCCTGTGGTGAGTCACCTTCAGCTGATGACGATGCTGCTGTTGATAATGATGATGATAATGATTTTATTGGAGGTGCTGGCTGATGCTGATGCTTGTAATCTTGGTGACAGACACTACAGATGATCATGAGTACCAGTTGGTCAGAAAGATATCGGCAAGCTTGTCAAAGAAGCATGAATGCTGGGGCTGACTGCGACGTCCTGTAAATGCACTCCATTACAACTTGACTGTAGTATGTAATAGACAGACACAACTATAGTACGAGGGCTAGTTTTGGTTGTACGATGACACCCATTATTGAAGTTTCCTACGAGCGCGCACATGCGCGCGCACGCAAGTACAAAACTCACGCACTTAGTTCCCCCACAACGCCTCTTGATCCACCCATCTTTTTACTACCAGCAAACCTCTTCTAGACCCACTCCACAGCCACTCCCCAAATATTGAAGTTTTCCTACGAACGCACGCACGCAAACACTCAGGCATGGATTCGCGCGCGCGCACACACACAGATGTCGTGATGGTACACAGACATCAATCAATGTTGGAACTGTTTGCAACGTCCTGTAAATGGATTGTATAAACAATGTTGGGACAGACTGTGACGTCCTGTAATAGATAGACAACTAGCTGTTGATACACCCTCTTCATACGCCCCTGATCTGATTGGTGTTAATTCAAAATGAGAAGCGCAAACTTGCCCGGGGTCGGTTGACAATCCATAGAATGATGAGGTTGACTGCGACGTCCTGTACTTGGTAGCACACCCACGCACGCACACACGCCTACATGCGCGCACACATGCGCACAGATGTCCTGATGGTCCACGCATACCAATCAATGTTGGGGTTGTCTGAACGTTCTGTAAATGCATTGCATAAACAACGTTGGGGTTGACTGCGACGTCCTGTAATTGATAGGACACACACACACACGCTCACCCGACAGTACACCAACGTTTTGGTCGTGAAGTGACATGGTACATCATGGTGGCATACGACCAATCAATCAATGTTGGGGCTGCATGCGACGTCCTGTAATTGATAGCACACACACACACATACACACATGCACGCACGCACGCACGCACGCACGTGACATGATTGTCGTCCATTCAAATTTGAGAGTCGCAAACATGACCAGCACACACGAAACTCCATAGAATACTGAGGTTGACTGTGATGTCCTGTAATTGCTAGCACACCCAAGCCGGCACACACGTATACACACACATGCACCTGACTGTCGTTTGTATATAATGACAATTGCAAACTTGCCCAACACACACGAAACTCCAAAGAATGTTGAGGTTGACTGTGATGTCCTGTAATTGATAGCACACACACACACACACACACACACACACACACACACACACACACACACACACACACACACACACACATACATACATACTCGACAGTACACCCACTCACGCACACACGTATTCAGTATTATTTCATGAGAGCGAGAGAGAGAGAGAGAGAGAGAGAGAGAGAGAGAGAGAGAGAGAGAGAGAGAGAGAGAGAGAGAGAGATTTACAGCAAATAGAAAATACATATTTGCACTGCATATTTGACCATAGCTCGCCTAGTCGTCAATGGTAATTACCTTCAGGTTCTTATCTAGCGGTTATCAGTAAATGTTGGCCGCGGCTATTGTGATACCCATCGGCTGTGGTCGGTGAAGCGCTATGCTTGACTAGTATCGTTTAATCTCGTACGGTCGTCGCTGGTCATTGTATTTTTCTCGCGGGGTGTGCTCGGTGAAGCGATATGGTTGACCGGTATCGGAAAATCTCGTGGTCGCTGTCTATTGTGTGTGCTCTTTACCTGGTGGCGCCGGTTTCTTTACCTGGGCTCGTAGGTAAACAGACATTCAAGGGAGGTCAGCACTTAAAATTGGAAACAATTCTGCTTTGAGCCAAGGGCTCCGATTTATTTCCCTTGGAATATTTTTATAATTAAGGGGTATAACTTTGATGTTTAATAATATTACATATTATAATGTATATCTCGGGAAATTATGGCTTATTTTAAATAGGGATTAGATTTTTATATTGACGTAACTATTCTCTAGTATTCATACAAGAAATTTTGGCGTTATTACATGTGTAAGGGTTAATTTTTAATAAAATTTCTTTGTCTGGTATATTCATAAAGCAGATTTTCATCAAACGCGTAGAGGCAATACATGGGTAAGGAAACATGTCGAATTAGCATTCTGAGCCGTGCAAAAGTTTATTAAGACGGTCATTACTTGACCTACTCGGGTTCGCTCGAGAGATGAAATAAATCAATTTATGACATATTGACTTCAGTCTTCTTCATCGAAGGGTCTAGACTGGGGTTTGATCACATCACACACTGTGGTGGGTTGGTTCTCGCCGCCGGGTTGCCCCCATACCCGACCGGTCGGGACGCCTTGGACCCGAGTGCACACCCGATCGGGCCGGATCGCGTCGGATCGATTCGTGTCGCCACCGCCACCGCCGCCGCCCCGCCGCCCCGCCCGCCCGCCCGCCCCGGGAACCGGAAGTCAGTCATCACGACAACCTGAAGTAGTCACCACGACAACCGGAAGTGGTCACCCAAGAAATCACCCGCCAAAATTTGAAAAATGAGGGCCGAAATGGAGCATTTTCAATCTGGAGCTATACCCTGCGTATAGTAAAAATATTATGGAGCAATGACGTATTGCTCCATAAATACTAAGTACTTACAACATCCCTTACTACTTTTGTATCTACAGATTTGTATCTACAAACACACAGAGAGTAAGAGGTAATTAATTTTAAAGAGATAATTCTATCTGCTAACCCATACAGATTATAGAAAATCATTATCTAATATATATTACTGTCATCTTCAAGCACACATATGATAGAAAGCCACCAAGCCTTTGGGGAACACAAGAACACAACAGATGTTCAAATGACTAGATTCTCAGAACAGTGAGGAAACTAGCAATTAGTATCATGTAAAAACAGCCGACTTCAGCTAAAGAAGATACAATCAATTTATTAAAACAGATAGAAGATATACATTTATACACATATATGCAATCTATTTATACATAGAG
Source organism: Cepaea hortensis (assembly GCA_963921405.1). Lineage (NCBI taxonomy): Eukaryota > Metazoa > Mollusca > Gastropoda > Stylommatophora > Helicidae > Cepaea > Cepaea hortensis. Next base: position 25,099,259 of record OY992893.1, read on the forward strand.
ATACAATCTACTTGCTGTGAAAGGTATAAAAATTATTTACAAATAGCAGTAAAACTTCAGGATTGCATGTGGATATGAATGATTTTACCTATATCATACTGTTATATTAATGTTTTTGCGTGCGATCTTTAACATAATTTACAACCAGACATACGTCAGTCTGAACTTCATATCAATGAAAGTACGTTCTTTTCTTCTCTCTCAGAGAGTTTTGAAAAGCATGAATTATCCCAGATATCTTCATACTCTACAACCAAAAACTAAGCAAAACCACATCTTTTACATAACTAACCACAAGGGACATTTCGAACTAGTTGCAGCAATTACAATCAGTTCCTTACATTTTACAGGCAACAAGAGTTCATCAAGGCAACTTAATACCACTGTTAGGGGGCGTTTGAAGGTTTTCGCAAATAGCATTACTCAATGGCTGTTAAATATGCCAGCTTAAGTGTAGTTACTCAATGTGTTATTCAAATGTAGCTGTTATTTCTAATAAAATTCAATGAATCACAAATATATAGCTATTCAGTTTATCACTCAACCATTCAATCTATCACTCACATATAGCTAATTAGTTTACCATTCAACTGCATTTCAATGTACCACTCAATTGCAATTCTATGTACCACTCACGTATAGATATTCAGTTTATCACTCAACCATAGTTCAATCTATCACTCACATATAGCTAATTAGTTTATCATTCAACTGCATTTCAATGTACCACTCAATTGCAATTCTGTGTACCACTCACGTATAGATATTCAGTTTATCACTCAACTGTAGTCAATCTAACATCTTTATGTAGCTATTCAATTTATCTCTCAACCACAGTTCAGTCTATCATCTGCATACAGCTATTCAGTTTATCACACGACTGACATTTCTATATGTATCAAAGTGGCTTAGAGTTACACGACCTGTCTCTAACTAACGGGTCAGAGTTCAGCCGTGGATGATTACTTTAAGCAGATAAGGAGATTATTTCTTAGAAGATAAGGAGATTAGTTTTAGAAGATAAAGAGATTATTTTCAGAAGATAATGAGATTATTTTTAGTAGGTAATGAGATACTTTTTAAAAGATAAGGAGATTATTTTTAGAAGATAAAAAGATTATTATTAGAGGATAAGATTATTTTAGAAGGAGATTATTTTTAAAAGATGAGATTATTTTTAAAAGATGAGATTTTTAGAAGATGAGATTATTTTTAGAAGGAACCCGATGTCCAAATAATACCGGGGCCCATAAGGTAAGCAAAGCATAACAACTCTGCAGCCTAGCATGTGTGTCGTAAGAAGATAGTAAAAAGAGTGAGTGTTAGTTAGTTATCTGTTGGAATATCATCCTTGCACTCCGGACATGTCCGTGGGTACTCAGATCCTTTCCCAACATATGCATTAGTGTCTGGCGGCTAATAGTGTCAGTTGTGTTGGTTGACATTCATCTGCCTCTAGTTTCTGGCTGTGCCAATTCTTACTGTCAAGTCTTTCATTCTAAACAGCGATGTGAATTCACTGTTGTCAAAGTCCTCAGCTCTCAACATTTCTCTAAGGGCATTAATAGCATGGGCATGATCCTTGGGTTGGCTGTATGCAGGGGATGCAGAGCCAGCAAGTTTATCAGCTCGTTCATCTCCCTCAACTCCAGCGTGTCCCAGGACAAAGATGAAGATGACTCTACCAACAGCAGAGTCAGTGTGCGACTGGTCACCTTATCCCTGATAAAGTTTCACTGTTAAAGCCAATCAACCATGAACAATCCTACAATGGTTTTGGCTTGAAATGGTTGAGGACATACGCACCATTGGAAAATGAAAGGCAGTCGAAGCAGGAACCCAAGGTTGTTACACTACCCCCATGATCCTTAACATTAGATGCACTAGCCTTTTTTGGACAAAAGCAATAAAAACAAGAGGCTCTGCGCACCACATGTTAAAAATCCATTGAATATCATAAGAAGCAGGCGGACATAGGTTATTGCCGTGGCAAACTGCCAAAATGAGAAAACCTACCCACAGCAGAATTGTTACAGCATGCGTGATTGTGGGATACAGACACTGAAATTCTCCAGCCTGCGCCACAAAGTTCAAGCTCTATGATGAGACTTTCCCGTGGCAGAACGCATTAATAAAGGGATTGGTGTGAGTTGGGTGAGGTCCTGTGTTCCATTGGGAGATGAGAGGCAGAAGCAGTTGAAAACCAATGTTAAACTAATCTATCCCTCAGATCCACTTCCAGCTTTCCTAAATCACTTCCACATTAATGACAGACACATCTCCTCCTGATCAACATCCTGAATCCTGGCTGAACAAACAACTGGAAATGACCACATACTGGAAATGACTATGTACTGGAAATGAATATATATCATTGTTGAAAAAAAAATTGGAATTACATTTATCTTTCACTCAGATCTACTTCCAGTCAACTAAATCACTTCCACATTATGACAGACAATCAGGTCAACAATAGATATATTCAGATCCTAAAACAAGGAATAGTAAAGGACAATTTTACAAGCGTTAAGGAGTATTAGGCATCTGGTGCCAAAATTTTTATAAGTCACTCGACACTCGGTGATGTGGTAAGTATCTCGCTGATTGCCTTTATTTCTCAACCCATTTCCTAGTATCCATTTTAGGCTTAATCAACCAGGGAGCCCAAGTCATTTTAAGGGGTGCCTTGCTGTGAATTCGAACCCCTGATGACCAACAGGCCTGCAGGCCAACATCTAGCAACTATGCTACCACAGCTCCCATTCAGATCATAGTCCAAAAATATAAACAAATTGTAAAATCAATCTCTCAATAGCTACATCAAGTATACCTCTGCTAGTGTTGTCGGGACGTTGCTCGATTGACAGATTGACGTGGGAAGGTTAACCCAGGCAACAAAACAGAAGTTGGATGTGTCAGCCAAAAGGCGCAAATATCGTTGTTGTGTAAAACAAACAGTTTGGATGAATGAAGAAGAAGATCAACAGATCGGAAACAAGATATAAAGTTAAAGTTGGATGAAGAAACACAAATTCATTCCACAGATTTTAACCACACTGTGATTGTTCTGTTATAAATGTACAGACAAATTCTGCCGCATTCAGTTCTTGTTACTGCAAATGAATTAGCCAGAGTTTTTTTTCTACATATACAAACTGATTCAGCCAAGAAATAAACCTACTTACAATGTATGACAATACAACAATAATAAATTAATAAAATTAACGACGATATACACAGAATATGTACACATCAGTCCAAATCCACCACTGCAAGTTAACAATGTTGAAAAAGATTTCTCCAGTTCATCAAGCAGAAGGAACATGTACAAGTACTTGCATATTGCAGTAGTTAGCATCTACACAACTCTGGCACAAAAAATGTCATGTTGACTTGCAATTATATTTTGGCTCTAAAGATGAGATTAACAGCATACGCCAAAAATGGAAGAATACTTTAACTGTCTATGAAGGGCTATACACAAGAAATCTGACAGTGCATGGTGAAATGAGATCAGAAAGTATACAGTAAAGTGAGATAAAATGAAAACAATGGACTATCTGGTAAAAGACATCAGAAAGTCATGAAGACAGTGGAATGCATATGGTAAAGTGAGATCAGAAAGACATCAAGACAGCAGACTATATGTGATAAAGTGAAACTGTGAGCCAAAGGCCCAAATAACAGCAGACAGCATGTGGTAAAGGAAGATTAACAATCACAATACAACAATAGCTAGACACTCCAACAATCAGTGGAAGACTATCTGACATCTTGTTCATGACAGGCCACCTTATAGTTCCCCCTGCAGACCCTGGGAATACAGTTGCCTCTTCAAACATGAACCCTTAAATGTATATGTACACACAAAAGGCTAGTCAAGATGTCTATATTTCATAGCATGGATACTTAAAATACATAACACTAAAATCTGATACTATATAGTATAAATACTTCACTGATTTCGTCTCAAGAGCCACTCTCTATGACTTTCAATGTAAACAAAGGAAAACTCATCCATCAAATGCTGGCATGTCCTTTGCACAACTTTGCACCCATAAGAGGCTTTTGAAATTTCTCTCTATAAGATAGTTGCCATGCCTTTGTTTCTGTCATGTCTACAATATCTGATCAGATCTTGTTTCCATCTAGTGTGGTCTTCCTCTTCCTCGCCTTCAGAGTACACTTCTCCATTGTCTTATTTCCTTTATTAATCCAGCCCAACTGACACATTTACTAACTAGGGAAATAACAATTCTATTTTTGTGTGGCTGTATGTGTGTTTACATTGAGAATAAGTGAGGACATCATTATAATTTTATGCAAAATTGTGACTGATGTGTTTCTGGCACTAACTTGTCCTAACAGCTGGAAAGTGATGTCAAAGATGGAGGTCACAAACCACCCATATGGATGTCGAAGACAAGGGAAAACCACATCATCTTCCCAAGAATAAGTTTATGAGCAGGTTACAAATGTGAGTAGAAGAGTAACATGTTCAGAAAGTACATACCAGACTGCAGATTGATCAAGTTGATATACATCTGATATCCTGAATCCAGAAACTTTTCCTTCATTTCTCTTTCCAGGAGAGTATAAAAGTTAGTTGCATATCCTTTACAGGATGTTTGTAGTCAACACCATCATTTTTTTTTTTTTTTTTTGGCTGTTGTTGATGCCGTGGCAAGTTTAAATTCAGTAGTTTGCCACTGCTTTCTGAATGGCTGGTACCCATATCATGTCGTAAAAAAACAAGCACAACGTGGTCTTCTGCATCACGAACTGCGTCCGTAACCCCTTCGCCATGGGGACCGGCAGAGGGAAGTATGCCACACCTAATTATATACCTCAAAGGTCAGTGCATTCATGTTCAACGGAAACTGTGTAGGATTCGCTTCCTCTAAACAGATTCCTTCCAAGGTAAAGGGCCATCTCTTCCTGTGTCTAGTTTTCTTTCATACCAGTTTTGCTAGGGCAATGGTCTTACAACCTACTCTTTACGATTTCAAACTACAATGAGATTTTCTTATATGCACAATTTGTACACGGGACGTGTGTTTCCCCTTATCCAAGAAGGTTTCAATACTTGGCTTCACTATGCAAGAGACAAGTGGGACATGTAAAATCATTAGACACCAACAGCTCTTTGAAGATTTCATAACCCCAGGCTGAACCGAATCCTGTACCTTCTGAATCTGAGACAGACAATGCTTCAACCAAATTCCCGCTGAATACAGAAATAATCACGTTGCTCCTTACGGAGTCTATTATCTGATACGTTGATATATTTGCACGAGTCACAGAGCTCAGAGCTCCCGCTGTTTTTGCTTCACCTCCTCGACACTGCAAGGTACAAGAGGAACAAACTGAGATGAGATGAGACAGAGCTCACTTTCTTAATCTGATCGACGCCCATGCATGTTGATGTCCATCTGCAGTTGTGATTGTCTGTGGTGGAAGTACTTCCAGATTTGAAATACTGATACTGCAAGCTACGACTCAAATGGTTGTCCTTACAGGACTGCTGCAGCAATGGAAAATGTCAGCAAAAGTTTTACCTAATATCTTCTTCTGCGTTCATCCGGAATGTTGTTTTAGACGTAATTGCGTTGTATCTGCTTAAAGCAGAGCTGCAATATTTGAACCTTTCGGCCAACACATCAACAGAGATTCCCACAAATGCGTTAATCTTCAAGAGCCTCCATTGCTGAACATTTCAAAATCATCAAGTTCACAAGTGCCATCACTTTACCAAAAGTACATAAGTGACTAACCGTCTGCCGGGATCCCATCAATATTTGTCATAAGTGACTAACCGTCTGCCGGGATCCCATCAATATTTGTCATAAGTGACTAACCATCTGCCGGGATCCCATCAATATTTGTCATAAGTGACTAACCATCTGCCGTGATCCCATCAATATTTGTCATAAGTGACTAACCATCTGCCGGGATCCCATCAATATTTGTCATAAGTGACTAACCGTCTGCCGTGATCCCATCAATATGTGTCATAAGTGACTAACCATCTGCCGGGATCCCATCAATATTTGTCATAAGTGACTAACCATCTGCCGTGATCCCATCAATATTTGTCATAAGTGACTAACCATCTGCCGGGATCCCATCAATATTTGTCATAAGTGACTAACCGTCTGCCAGGATCCCATCAATATTTGTCATAAGTGACTAACCATCTGCCGGGATCCCATGAATATTTGTCATAAGTGACTAACCGTCTGCCGGGATCCCATCAATATTTGTCATAAGTGACTAACCATCTGCCGGGATCCCATCAATATTTGTCATAAGTGACTAACCATCTGCCGCGATACCATCAATATTTGTCATAAGTGACTAACAACCGTCTTGCCGGGATCCCATCAATATTTGACTAAGTGAAAGTCAGCATGACTGAATGGATAAAAGGGTCCCCGTGTGCTGATGCCGAGGTAGTGGGTTCAACCCCTACACCAGACAGTTAGACTAAAATGTTGACTTCTCGTCATTGACTTGGGGATGTAAATTACAAGTGCCACTGAAGTCAGAGTGGGTTCACGTGATGACTAGGGTTACTGGTAAAAAGGAAAGCTAATCCACACGCAAATATCAGTCCAGTACACTAGAAGTAGCAGTACGTAAATGAACTATGCTTGTGTTTAAAGCAAGCGAACGAAAACAAAAATTAATGAGACAAAGTGTAAATGTCCTTGGTCCACATGTGCATGCGTGGTCGCTAAATCACTGACCCAATTACTTGGAACACTTTTGTAAAAGTCAGCTTTCTTTTTAAACGAAGGAGCTACTAACATGATTTGCACTCCTGCATACCACTTTTGAAACACAGCTGCAAGCAATTTGGAAGTAGATAGCATGGTACTGGTTTTCATACAATGGTATGAGTGCCAGTTGTTCAGAAAGCAATGGCAAAACTACTGAACATAAACTTGCCAAGAAACCACAGATAAAACATGCTGGGGTTGACTGCAACATCCTGTAAAAGATATGCAATTAACTTTTTTCTTTCTTATTAGACAGTCCTCAACTAATCATAAGGACTTGAGGAAGACAGCAGCCAATTCAGCACAAACAATGTTTCCACTTATAACAACATCTGATGGACAAAATAATAATTAAGGTCAGTTTGAAGAAATATCATGCAGAATTGGGAAAGTTTTTTAAATTGCAATAAAAAAAGTATAAATATAAAAAGTGGATAAACATAAAGAAATATTCATAAATCAAATGTAATGAAGATATTTAGTTACAAAATGGCTACAATATTATAAATATATTATGACATATTACCACTCCACCACAAATTTAACATTGTGACTTCCTTCGCTCTCGGATATTTTCTTTGTACCAAACATTTCTAAGGCAAAATAATTTAAATTAACAAATTGGTGGATTATGAAATTATGGTCTAAATTACTGAAATGTCTCTTTATTCTTGAAAGAGGGAGCCACACTGGCGCAGTGGCTAGCACACTTGTGTCTGATCCAGCGATCTCGGCTTCGATTTCACACCGAGGCAGATGTTTCAAACTGACCCGAGCTCCCAAGTCAACCCAGCCTAAAAGAGTACCCGGGTATTTCTTGGGCAGTAAAGACAGCTAGCACGATATTGACCACATCAGCCCTCAAGTGCAGGCTGGTCTATATAAACATGGGGCTGGCACCATATGCCCAATACGTTAATGGAAATGTCAAAAATTAATAATGCCACTCTTCATGTACCTACACCCCACAAAAGTTAACAATGCCACTCTCCAATTATCTACACCCCTCAATAGTTAACAATCCCACTCTCCACGTATCTATACCCCTCAAAAGTTAACAATGACCACTCTCCAATTATCTACACCCCTCAAAAGTTAACAATGCCACGCTCCATGTGTCTACACCCCTCAAAAGTTAACAATGCCACTCTCCGTGTATCTATACCCCTCAAAAGTTAACAATGACCACTCTCCAATTATCTACACCCCTCAAAAGTTAAGAATGTCACTCCCCATTTATCTGCATGCCTTTCATCGCAGCTTATTTGCACCATTTTAACCCTTTGGCAACCAGACACTTGTCATTTCCAAGAAATTCTTGCTCAGTGCAGGAAAAACTAACACTGCCACTCTTCATGTATGTACAATCTTCTCATCACAGCTGAAGCCATACCAAGTGTATATGCCACATAGCAATGCCACTCTCAATTTATCTACACCTCTCAAAAGCTAACAATTAGTTTCCATTTATCTCCACTCTTCTCATCACAGCTGAAACCATACCAAGTGTATGCTAACACCAGACAAAAATTAACACCATGTCATACACGGACATAAACAACGCATACACTTCAAATCAATGACACTGCTTGACTTAGATAAACAAAAGCAAAAGACACAATAGAAGCAAATAATTTTCTCTGCCTGCAGAAACAAGACTCTTGGTTTTAAAATAATGCTGTTCTGAGGATGTGGGCTAGGCTTCAGAATTGTCCAGTTCATGAGTTCTCCCAGACAGCAACAACTGTCGTTTGGCTGGCTGTGGCTTTGTTAGTTTGGATTCTTTGACTGTGATTGTACTGGGTCCCCCACCTCCCCACACATCATCCTCTGGGCTGGCAAACTGTTACAGAACAGGAGAAACAATACAGGCAAGTTAATAAAGGCAACTAAAAAGGTTGAAAAAGTTAATGGCATCTGGCTGTGTCTCTGTCCACAGAACGGCAAGCCGCCTCAGAAAGCATTGTACAGACCCAAACTCCATAGCTCCTTCAATGACCCCAATGGGTCTATGAAAAAATGGCACTTATGGTCTTAACGATGGGAGTTCGAAAACAAACACATAACCAACAGAGCACAAGGCAGACGACTTGACCACTTCACCTTGGAGATCTCCAAAAACAGTGGTTCTCAACCTTTTTTGGCCCATGCAAACCCTTCACCATATGTTCACAATTTCATTCCCCCACCCCTTTTGTATTTCATCCCTATAAATCTCCCCTCCCCAACAGTATACTTAAAAATGGAAGCTAAATTTACTAACACATACTAGACAAAGCAGAGACGTCTACATAAAACGCAATTTGCAGGTCTACTTACATTATAAAATGAATAAAAGAAGGACAAGATGTACAGGACCGTAAAGTATGGAGGGAAAAACAATATCAAGCAATCGGTTCTTGTATTAACGCAATCTTGAAATAATCTTAATTCCCCCTGGAAACCCTAAAATTCCCCCCTGGTTGAGAACCACTGTCCTAAAAGATAATTATACCATAGCACTCATTATTATAGCATTATGTTTTATTCTTATTATGATCAAACCTTATGAGCTGTGCTAGCATGGTGGTTGTCCCCCTTGCCTATTGTGATCAACCCTTATGAGCTGTGCTAGCATGGTGGTTGTCCCCCTTGCCTATTGTGATCAACCCTTATGAGCTGTGCTGGCATGGTGGTTGTCCCCCTTGCCTATCACCACACTGGTCTGTGTTCAATCTCAATCAGAAACTTCTGGAAATTATTTGAGAATGAAAGGTGGTGATAATGGAAACTAATCACCCCAACTCATTATGCCATGACTTAGTATATTTGAATAATCTAGCATTTCACATTTCTATGGAAGAATCTGGTGGAATTACTTGTACCTTTTGACCTTTAATCCAACCCTCCTTGCCACAGGTGTAGCCACCTTGGATGGGGGCAAGAGAAATGTTTAGGACGGAGCCGTTATCTTCAATACCACACTATTTTATAGAATCTGGATAAGTTGCAGACAAATTGAATTTCAGTGTGCTTTTAACTACTAATAATCAAAAGTAATTCAGATATGCTGAAGCGCCTGCTTTTAAATCAGGTAAACAGCAATTATGTAATCAAATCGACCTAACAGTCTCTTTAAAACTACAGTGGTGACATTTATATATTTAACAATGTGTTTTGTTTATATTTCGGTTTGAAAGGATTCATTACGTTTCTTCTGTAGTATGTACCTGAAGAGATACAGTGAAATATACCAGGCAATAAATTTGCAATGTATTATTTATGTCTTTGTTATTCAAGTATTACAGTTGTCAGACTAGGCTGGGTGGGATGAAAGCATACACATTGTGGCTTGCAGGGATGCAGCAGGGAAGCACTACTCTACAGGTACTGCTTCACAGAGCTGAAAATATTCAAGTCTGTAGCCCCTGTGACATGCTTGAGCACCTTTCTGACAGTCCCAGGGTGAAAGTTAAGTTCCCTCCCATCACTGAGAAGGCAGTATGTGCGACACTTGATAGCACTTTGTCCCAAGTTTTAGAGAATGAGCTGAAACAAATATTGCTGGAAGAGAAAATAAAAACATCAGAGAGATTGTATACTTTCACTCCCTGCGTCAATTTGGTAGCAGTCAGAGGAAGAAAGTAACTAGTCTGCAGAAGAGCAGGTGGAAAAAGCTTATAAAGGAGATAAAAAGTATAGAAGAATGCTGCTTGCAAATGGTCTAAGTCCGCAGCTGAAAGTCTGAAAGAGGGCCTGTGCCAACTGTGGCAATATCTCAAAACCAGACACGGCATCCTTTGTTAAGCAGAATGGTTCTGCAGGAACAGACAGAAAACACGGAAAGCACAAGAGAAATTCTTCTGAGTCGAGGTAGCCGGAAAAGCCTCATGCTGGTTCTGGAACAATAGAAATTTTGAGAGGGACCAGTCACAACACTAAAATAGTTCACGCTCCTATTTGCAAGTCGAAGTATGTACAAAGTCTAACATTGAAGCTAGTCGTCCCTTCAAATGAGTGCAGTGCATCTGAGACTAGGACTCTGCAATGTTGCTGAAACACCACATTGTTGAAACACCACATTGTTGAAACACCACATTGTTGAAACACCACATTATAGCAGTCACCGATATCAAGAAATGTCGGCCGAAGTCCAACTGGAAACAAAGTTACTAATGGTGGTGTAAGATGCCTTGTGAGGACAGCGTTTCGCAGCAGAGACGGAGTGAATGCTGGGGAGACTAAATCCACAACCAAGTAGCCAAGAGAAAAGCTGGTTTCCTAGAGACAAGCAGGAATGCGACTCCATGAGCATGAACGGGGTAAGAAAAAGGCAACATGGTGACAATAGCATGTACTGGTGCATAGCGAACCGTCGATGGGGAGGTGATGACAGAGGCGAATAGTCGTGGAAGAAGTTAGCTTCTCACGGTCAAAAGTGTTAGAATATGTGTGAGGACATGAAGCGCTGGGTTTGAAATGGTCTCCTCTAAGAGAGAGGGGTGCTTGTGAGCAGGCACAATGCACTTTTGTGGGACTAGTGGGAAAATGACTCAAACATCTCAAAACAAGGTACAAACACGCGGCAGGAAAAAGACACCTGGAATCAAGACCTAGGTGGACCTTCCTTCAAAGAATGTAAAGAAGGTAAATGGTCAAAACATTCCAGGAAGGGGGACTATTCTGATGTTCAGAAGCCTTCTGCCGTGCTTGCTCCGTGGCGGAGTTTTAATCACTCAGTTATAAACCCAGTATGGTGAACACTGTTAGGTGGGTCTGCTATCAACCTACCAATGCTTTCTTCACCTCATGGACATGAACACTTGCATGGCTGGTCTCACACTGGCTCATCACTCCCTTTTTTAACACACTTGATCTCACACATTCATTAATTCACACACTTCCTTTTCACTTAACCAAGAAGATGAAGAAGCAGAAGCAGGAGTAGTAGGAGGAAGAGAGAGCATAATATTGAAGGAACTATGCATTTAAGAAACTATGCATATATTAATATAAGCTTAACAAATCTTGGAAAGAACTGTTTATATAGTATCAATACTATCATTCTTTTACCGAAATAACTGCTGTCATCCTAACAACAAATCAAATTATTATTAAAAGAATTCTTACATCCTAGCAAAACATCAAATTATTACTAAAAGAATTCTTACATCCTAGCAAAACATCAAATCTTATATATAAATTAGGATGTGCGTATCTCTGTATGTATGTATGTATGTCCTTTATTTGTTCGCGAACGGCCCATCCGATTGAGATGAAATTTTCTACACGCCTTCCTTTCATTCCAGAGCTGTCAACTGTGATATTTTGTTAGTGTGAAATCGCCTGCTTACTCAGTATTATTTCATTTTTCATTTTTCATCATAATTTCATATATCTCAGGGGACCTAACTCTGTAAAAGTTATTTCAAGGGGCATAACTTTTCTGTATAACTTATAGTCATATTGTGGCATCGTTTTCAAAGATTTATAAACTCTTTGTCCATAGTTATGTACGGGCATATGAGTTATAATAAATAATGATACAATCTGTAAGGCATTTTCAAAGTTTTCATAAAAATGACGCACAATGCATAACATTGTAACTCATCTTTTTTTGCTTAAGAAGTTACTGTAGTCATGCAGGTGATTAGAAAGAGTTTTCATTAAAAATAATGGATGGTGTGTGGTAGAACGTTCTTTTAAGTTACATTTTTTTTTGTTGTATGAATTTAATGAAGCCGGACAGGGTCAGGCAGACAGATAGACAGACAGACAGACAGATAGACAGTCGGGAACAGGAACTTATATGACTACTTATATAAATTAAATGAGATGCTTCACACCAGGAGCTGGGCGATGTCGGGCCGGGTCAGACAGACAGACAGACAGACAGACAGACAGATAGTCGGTAACGGGAACGAGAACTTATATGACTACTTATATGAATTAAATGAGATGCTTCCCACCAGGGACTGGGCGAAGCCGGGCAGGGTCAGCTAGTTATTACTAAAAGAAATATTACAGCCTAGAATACCATCAAATTATTATTGAAAAAGCTACTGGCATCCCAGCAATACATCAATTTATTACTAAAATAACTCTTACATCCCATCAGTAACATCAAATTATTATTAAAAGAACTGCCTACATCCTAGCAACATGTCAATGTATTTCTGAAGTACCAATGAACATGCTTGCAATACTACAATAAATTACTGAAGGAACTATCTATAATTTATAAATACTTCAATGTGTTATTGAAGGATCATTATGCATCATTGAACTACTGTGTACAAATTAACATGACAAAGGAACTTTGTATAGTGCAATTTAATTCCAAAGTATTATTACAGTTACTATCTATCTATTTATAACAGCTCTATGCATTAGGTAATTGTAGGTTAGTTAGTTAGTTATCAGTTGGGGTATCTTCGTTGCACTCCGGACATGTCCATAGGTGCTCAGATCCTCCCCCCAGCATACGCATCAGCGTCCGGTGGCTAATAGTGCCAGTTCTGTGTTGGTTGACGAGGCGCTTTGTTTTCCCGATGTACCTCTCGCGTCTGGCTGTGCCGATTCTTACTCCCAGGTCTTTCATCCTGGAGAGCGATGTGGAATCACTGGCGTCAAAATCCTCTGTTCTCGCCATATCTTTAAGGGCGTTAATAACATCGGCACGATCCATGGGCTGGCCATCTACAGGGGGTGCAGAGCCAGCCAATTTATCAGCTCGTTCATTTCCCTCGACTCCCGCATGTCCCGGGACGAAGATGAAGGTGACTTTGCGGACAACAGACTTCCGTAGCGACTCAGTCCACTGTCTACGTACAGATCCAGCTTCGACCTTCTGAATCATGCTCATTGAATCACTTAGTACACACACGTTAATATAATGCTGTGATTCCAGCCATATGAAAGCCTGTGTAACTGCCATCACCTCCATCGTCATGCTGCTCGTGGTCATGGAGTGGGCACCACTGGATTCTTGAACGGTTCGGCCCGCTGAGCGGGCTGTAAATGCCCACGCACTTCTCTGCTGCTTTACAACAGATCCATCTGTATAGATGAGCACTTCGGGGCTATCTGAGTGATCATAGATGAGCGCGTTAACCTCTGCATTGACAGCGGCAGGGTTCTGCTCTCTGCACCGTCTGTCGAGTGTGATAATGCAGGAGAAGGTACACTTAAAAGCTGGAGGCACCGGCACCCATTCCTTGCCGGGGTTGATACTGGTAAGACTGCAGACCTGTCCGACGACATCTTCCGCCCGACCCATCCATGATTTGCCCCTCTTTAGCCTGTCACCCTTTTCTCTGAAAACAGCGTCATGCAGAGGGTGCTGCTCATCTGCACTTATTTTTAAGTATGCACGAGCTCTCCAGATCTTGATCCTGTGTTCCATTGTCGGGAAGTCAAGGAGGTATCTCATTGCTACACAGCTGGTGTCTCTCGTGCAGCCCAAAATGATGCGCATGGCTTCGTTTTGTACCTTTTCAAGTCTTCCAATCTGTGTAGGGCTGACAGTGAGGATGGCCAGGGCATACTCGATGCGTGAAAGCACAAGTCCTTGGAACAGAAGTAATAGCAGTCTTTGCTCGATATTGGCACTCGCCATGACTCTCATTGCTGCCAAACCTTTTCGAGCCTTCGTTATGACATAATCGACATGATCTCTGAAGGACAGGCTACGATCAAGCCTCACGCCAAGATATGTCATTGACTGGGTTCTACTCAGAATGCTCCCATCCATTCTTACTGCCGGCAGGTCTGTTTTCACAATATGGTTGTTGTAGGTAAGCCAATCAAGCACCAAGTGAACACAAAAGTAACTACATATTCTATAGTAACTTTGATATATTATTGAAGGAACAATAACTAAACTATATACCATAGATATACTCCAATGTATTAATGAAGTAACTAATCTATTCTATCAATATATAAGGGGCGTTCATTTGAAATCCGTGCGTGCTGCACAGCGCGTAATTGCGAACGTTGAACATGATCATGTCATAGTCATGTGATAAGTACTGACCAATTAATAAAAGAGCACGCAAGTATCGTCCCATGATGCATAGGTTCTGTTTCTGACCGCTGCGAAAATGGCCGTGTTGATCCAAAATCCGTCAAAAGAAACTCAAAAAGCGGTGATTCAGTTTCTTTCATTTGAAGGATGTCGACCAGTGGACATTCATCAAAGAATGCAGGCAACGTATGGTAACAAATCTTTGTCGAAGACAACAGTAACAGACTGGGCATGAATATTTCGGAAACGACGTCAGTTCACGACAGATCTTCGACGGCCGGGTCAAGCGCATATTGTTGCAATAGAAAAAACCATCGCCAAAATTGATGCAGCAGTACAGATGAACCGTTGTCGAAGCATACATTCGCTAGCGAAAGAATTTGATATGTCAATTGGGACAATTCAAAAGGTCGTTCATAAGCTCTCAAGGGGCAACGATTTCACACAGATGCAGACGTAATGAACAAGAAAACACTTGGTTCAGTGAGCAACCACGATCCTTTTTTGCGGATGGCATTAGCCGCCTACCTAAGCAATAGGATGCTTGCCTGAATGCCTATGGCGATTTCTTCTGACCAACACATGGTGCATAATTCATTCAAAATGAATGCTTTCTTTAATTCTACCACACCTGTTAATGTTTTTTTCATGCATTTGTAATAAAGCCATTGGAACGGGTTTCAACTGAACGTCCCTAATATATATATATATATATATATATATATATATATATATATATATATATATATATATATATATATGGAGGTCAGCATGGCTGAATAGATAAGAACATGTGTTCTTAAACATCCGGTGTGCTGACGTTGAGGTAAGAAGTTCAACCGCTACACTGGACATTGGACTAAAAATACTGACATCTCGTCCCTGACTTAGGAACGTAAATTATAAATACCTATTGTGGAAAGAACGCAGGCAATGAATTGCCTGGGGATACGTTTTGATCGAAGCCTTGCTTATAATGAGCACATAGACCAGATTATGACAAAGGCCAAGCAGAGTTTGGCTGCGATGCAGGTGACGGCGGCAGCAAACTGTGAGCAGCGCCATCTATGCCTCCTATACGAGGGGCTGGTCATGTCTGTTTTTGAGTATGTGATGGCGATCCTGACTCTCAGCCGTAAGCAGATAGAAAGGATGGAAAGATACAAAACAAAGCTATGCGCATTATTCTTAGATATACAAGAGATACAGCATGCAGGGTGATGCGCTACCTTCTTGATTTTCCAACCATTGAAGACAGACTACAAATTTGCAGAGCACGTGCCTACCTCAGAGTTAACGCAAACACACAACATCCACTGCATAGTGAAATTAGGAAGGTGAAGGGCAGCAGGTTAAAAATATGTCGTGGATGGGTCAAGCCGAAGACATTCTTCAATGGGTGTGTCCACTGGAGGACTTAGAACCTGGCGAGGAGTGGGTACAAGTACCAACAGATTTCTGTACGTCCTTTTCAGTTTGCATCCAACTAGACAGAAAATGCAGACAAGAAAATCCGGCTGCTGTGGAGGCGGAAGTACAAGCGTTGATTTTCGAGAATTCATTAGACGGTGATGCTGTCATTTACACAGATGGGTCGGTCGTCCACATGTGAGAAGCTCATGGGCCTTTACGGCACGGGCCGGAGGGAGAATTGTGAAGGACTCTGGTGCTTTTGTTGAGACCACAAGTAGCCTGACTATGGAAGGCATGGCAGTAAGTAAAGCAATAACATGGCTCGAGACACAGACATTCAATAGGGCATGTTTCCTTAGCGACTCAATGAGCATGCTCAAGAGGATAGACGGGGTGGATCCTAAGAGAGTAGTTGCTGTCTCTGGAGCGGTCTCGGCTGGCAAAGATTAGTTTCATCTTCGTGCTAGGGCATGCGGGAGTACAAGGAAATGAATGGGCTGACAAGCTCGCAGGTAAGGCTAATGTGGAGGGCGGACGCGCCACGGAACAGGCTGACATTCTGAATGCTCTACGAGAAGTAAGACTTTTGCAAGAACCAAGTGATGACTGCGAATCTACAACCATGGTCAGACTGCGAGAACAGCAAATTAAAAGAGGGGTGGCCAAACAAGAACACTATGCAGGAAGCCAAAGAAGATTGATAAACCAACACAGAACTGGTGTCGTTAGCCGCTACACGCTGCGGGATTTGCTGAGGAGGGGATCGGCACTTATGAACTGAATGGTTCGATGTGCAATGAGGATGATCTGAGGATGACCCTCTCCCAAAACTATTCAAGGATCATTCAAAGCTTAGCGGCTTTAGAATCATCACCCTTCAAAATACATTTGGGAAGGTTCTAGAGAAGATAGTCAAGCTGCAAGAGTTTTTGGAAAGGGGGAAGCTTCTTCCAAGAGGCCTGGGGAGCTACAGGTCAGGAAAAGATACCTGGTCAAATGCAGCCACTTTTGCCTTTGACGTTTATGAGGGGTTCCAGAGTAGATAGGAAACGATGGCGGCAGCGCTTGATCTCGAGGATGCGTACAATGGAGTTCGATATGATATTTTGATGGCAGCACTGATGGAGAAGGGGGTTTAATCCCTGGTTTGTGAACTGGATAGGGCAGCTGTCCTACATTCTCGTCGGGTAGTTCTCCGTCTGGGTGCATGGACCTCAGAGCCACATATTTTAACCCCGGGACTGCCACAGGGATCTGCAGTCTCACCAGTGCTCTTTAACGTGTATACGAGCAAGATTGCAAACCTAGAAGCGCCAAGGGTTTAAAGAATACTAACATTTGCTGATGATATTCTTGCATAGAGGCAGGGGAGAGATAGGGAGCAACCAGCCCAGGAGTTACAGGCGACAGTAGATAAAGTGACTGCCTGGTGCACAGAAATTAGTGCTGTCATCCACACGGAAAAGGCGGCTGTTTTGTGGTGCTCTCTGGACAACAGGATTGTGAGAGCTGATGTCCCAAGCCTCGCGATAGATGGTAGAAATGTCAGCAGAGAGAACAAACTGAAGTATCTGGGGATCACATTTGACAGGAGCCTACCCTTCAAGGACCATGTGGAGACGGTTGTGTCAAGATCTCAAAAGGGATACAGTGCACTTAAAACTATGGCTGCAAGGGACACCGAGCAGATAATGCTTTTCACACTATACCAGCACTTGATCCTCTCAGTAATCGATTATGGATTAGGACTGCTCACTGTCTCTGAGAGTCAGCTCGTGAAGTTAAAGCGCATACAGAACGAAGCTATGCGGGTCATTCTGGGATGCACCAGAGACACCCCAGTAGTGTGTATGCGTTACATCTTTGGTCTGCCGATTGTTGCTTGTAGGCACAAGGTGATGCAGGCGAAGGCATACCTCAGAGTAGCTGCAGACACAGATCACCCACTGCATGAGGCGCTGGATGCAGTTAAGGGTCAGCGGCTGATAAGAGGGAAATCATGGATGGCTCAGGCGGAGGATACGATCAGACAGGTGTGCCCCTTGGAGAACATTAGGCGAGGTGAGGAGTGGGTCAGAGTGCCAGCGGAGCAGTCAGACTTGTGCAGAGTTATAATCACATTAAGCAGGGAGTGGCCAGCAGGAGCCACGGAAGTGGAAATCCAGCAACTAATTCAGGACAATGCTCACTCGGGTGATGTGATTATCTACACAGATGGTTCGGTGTCAAGAGGTGAGAAAAGTGGCTGGGGGTTCATAGTCAAAGCTAATGGTCGACGTTTGGTGCAGGAGAGCCTGACATATTACCACAACATCCAGCTTAAGAATGGAGGTGGAGTCAGTCACTGCGGCTCTCCACTGGATGGAGAATACCACACACACACACACACACACACACACACACACACACACACACACACACACACACACACACACACACACACACACACACATATCGTGATTGTAACTGATTCAGATAGCATGCTGACAAAGGTGAGTGTCAGCAACTCACTTGCGACAGGCATACAAGGATTCCCTTCTTTTGCACTACACGAAAGTGACAACTCGTATTGTTTGCAAAAGGATACATTTTTATTCGGAGCTGATCATACAATAGCTCCACGAGCGGAATACCACAACAGTATTATACATCATAGGATGTGATGAAGATAGGATGGAATGAGGAGATGATATTAATACTGTAACTACTGAAGCTAAGCTGAACTATTATAACTATTATACTGTCCTTAACAATTACAAAGTATCCCCAGCGAATACACGTCTGATTCCTACGCCGTCCGGTCTCTGTCTGAGCCCGCTGAGCGTGGCGTGTTCAGCCATGAGTAATTAGCTCAGCGTGCGTTCGTTGGTTTACGTGCTGGGCACTGGGCTGTGTTGACCAGAGTTACTTGGTCCTTCCTCGTGCAGTGGGTTTCCCAGTCTCTTGGGTAACCCCAGCTCATCTGTACTGGTTGCCCTCCTTGTTGACACAAGTGTGTCCCGATATAGCTATTTATAGCGTTGGTGTCTCTTCGGTCTGGTCTCCTATCCTGTTACGTCACTTGCCCTCTTCCTAAGCTCTATTTTAGCTCTCCTTAGCTTAGAGCTCTCTCCTAAGTCTTTGACAGGCTCTCCTTCCTCCCCTGTTGTGTTACAAACTTTCAAGTTGTGGGGTTAACACAAGTAATCTTACAAAAATTGGCTGTCTAATTTTGTCAAAGACTCTGTGAGTTCTCTACTTCTATTCTGGGGATAGGACAAGATCTCTCCTTTCCTTCGTCACACTGTTGTATCACTTCACTTGGCTAATTGAGTAGCTCATCACACTAGTACAGTTGGCTATAAACTGTCATTATATTTCTGGGAATTGTGAGGTCCGGATCCAATGCCATAAGGCCTGTCCTCAGATTGTCCAAAATTAACAATCCCAAACAACTTGCCTCTATTATGAGTGCAAAACATGGACACTAAATGTTCATGCTCCCATATAATAATTGCCCCAACTCGTATACATGCTATATGTGCAACTCTTCACCTTTTAGCTTCCGCTTGTGAAGGAATATTTAAGTGTTACACTAAGGTTTTAGAGATATTATTGTGTCCCCTGTTGGAGTAGTTACGGTTCTTTGAAAGTAATGGTGTATGCAAGTTATGTGTTTATTTTTCTGGTTGGTTGTGTGTTCTCTAATAAATTAAAGTGTATTTAACTTACTAACATGTGTATGCGTTTCTAATTTACGTGTATGCAATCTTTCGAGCGCCGTAAAGCGGATTATTGTAGCCACAAATGAGTGTGTTATGCTAATTTATGTCTACAGTGCCGTTTTAAGATGCTCAAAATATGTTCCCTATGTTTCTCACTAAAGTATGGCGACTACACACTTATAAAAATTGACAACACATTGGTTACACAGATTGACACAGACAAGTTACAACAAGTCGCCTTGTGTGGTGAAAAAAAAATACCGCAATATCCCTCTCGCTCTCCTAATTTAATCCATTCTCTCTCTATCATTCACACATCTTTCTTTCTTCTCTCTCTATCATTCACACATCTTTCGTTCACCTTTCATTCAAAAGTGGTTTTAAAATATTGGGTCGTCATTAGAATATGGTTCAAGAAATAATGCATGGATGAACCGAAAATATATACATTAGATGGTTGGCTGAATTTACATGGGTTTTCAAGCCACATGAATGTGCTGTGTTTGTGCACTTGTCATTTATATACACAAATATACATGCTTGAAAAGGATTGCTCGCTACCAATCCTATAGTAATGACTGCTCTAACTAGTCTATTATGAGTTGGTGTACTGTTCTAAATTTATCTAAGGGAAATAATCTAACTAATTAATTCAATTTAAGAAAAATTGGTTAATTACCTTAAAGTGTTTTTACTACATGAAATAATATAAATTACCAAATGATCGGGTTAATTTGGAAGTGATGTTTTAATTAACTCGTCTAACTAAATAAGTTTAAATGGTGATAAATTAAAGTAATATGATGTAGATGTGAACTTAAATAAGTTCTTAACTAAATATAGGTACATTCTAACTCTGAAATGTCCTAAATAAAGTTATATAGTAAATCTACATTAATAATTCTAATATGGTTACAAAATATGAAGTTATACGCGACTGTTTATAAAAACATGGTATATACATATCACATATAATTTTTAACTAACTACACTAACTAATTACATCCAGGTGTGATGTTGGAGCCGTGTCCTCTGTAGAATGTCCTCGAAAACAAAGTTCAGGTAGACAAAGTCTGATTTACGCTCTCATCCTGGGTAATGTTCATACTAATGGTAGGCCTATGCTACTGGTTGGTGTAGGTTCAAGTCTCACATTTCGATCCACTCAAAGGTTGTATAAGTGGTAGTGGTGTAGACAATTCAGAAATGCGTCTGTTCATTGCAATAATGCTGACACAGTTTATATTACATAGATGTAAGCGACTGGCGATGGTAACGCACTTTAGTGTTCACAATCACCACATAGGGCACTAAGTAATTACAGTGTCAATGTCTTAGGTGATGTAAGGTCGCTCTCTTCTCGTATTTCAGGTATTTCAATGTGAGAAGGTCTACTCAATGTGTCAGCTAGAGAGTTCAAACTTCCCTTCAAATGTTTAATAGCGAAGGCATAATTTTGCAAAATTAAGGACCACCTGTAGATCCTATTATTGCGATGAACCCCTGTTTGCATGACAGTAAGTGACGCATTATCGGTTTCAATAACAAACTCTGTACCCGCGGAATCGATGAAGTTTCCTGACACAATACATCACACTTAAAGCTTCCAATTCCGAGGCTGAGTATCTTCCTTCAGCAGGGCTGATCTTACGACTCACGTACATTATTGGGTGAAACTTGCCTTCATAAAATTGGCATAGGACCCCAGAAATGGAAATGGAACTTGCGTCTGTACTGAGAAAATATGTAAGATTGACATTAGGCAAACGCAAGATAGGTGGAACGCTAAATAAATGTTTCAATTTTGATAAAGCACCGATTAACTTTGCATCCTGAACATTAAGTTTTACAGATGCTTTTAACAAATTAGAAAAAACGCTGGTGATTTCAGCCAAATTGGGTATAAATTTGCTCTAATAATTGACCAAACCAAGCAAGCTACGGACCTGTTTCTTGGTCGTAGGCATAGTTAGATTGAGAATCTTGGTCACAATTTTCTCATCAGTTCTTAGTTGGCCTCTGGTGATTGTGTGACCTAGGAAATCAATTTCTTCCTTTCCCAACTCCACTTTGGTGGGTTTCACTGTAAGACCAAATAATCGCAATCTATCGAAGACATGTTGCAGTTTCAGTAAGTGTGTTGTCCAGTCTGCTGTATGGATGCAAATGTCATCAGTATAAGTAGATGTATTGGTCACTCAGTGCAGAAGATCCCTAGTGAGTCGGACAAAAGTGGCTGGTGCATTACGAAGAATGAAAGGAAGAAAGCGCCACTCATACAGGCCTAGAGGTGTTGAGAATGCTGTCAAAGGAATAGAGACTGATTCCATCGGGACCTACAAATAACCTTTCGTGAGATCCAGTTTCGAGAAGATACGTGATGTTGACATATCAAGGATTAGGTCGTCACATGATGGGATAGGCTCTGCATCGACCTTGGTCACGTTGTTTAAGCGCCGATAATCGACGCAGAGACGAATAGTCGAGTCCTTTTTTCTGACTAGAACTATAGGAAAAGAATATTCTGACTGTGATTTCTGAATTATTCCACTCGACTCAAGATTTAACAATTCCTTGTCAAGATTTTCCCTGTAACTTAATGGGATGGAATAAGGTCGACATTTGATGGGTGTGTTATCAGTCAGAATAATAGAGTGTTCTATTCTGTCTGTCTTACCTGGGATGTCAGAGAAAATGTCCTTGTACTCAGTTACTAACCCTATCAGTTGTTGTCGTTGCTCGTCTGTAAGTTTCGGTTCTATACGTATGCTATCGATTGTCCCTGTCGTGTCTACTGTCGGGACTGGTAATTCTATCCCGTCGTCATCCGTCTGATTCAGTACTGTTGTTGTACTAGCTGTGTGTACTGTTTCATGGCTAGGTGTGTTTGCGGTGTTGTCATCATCTGTCGCTCTACCTAGTGTAGTTGTGTTGTGTACGTCTGTCGTCCGGTTGATTGGTGTAGGTGCACTCTGTTCGTCTGTCATCAGTTCTTGTCGTGAGAAATAAGGCTTCAGCATGTTGATATGAAATATCTTTAATTTTCCCTTTATCGATATTTCATAATCGACATCTGATATCTTTCGTTCAACTTTGAATGGCCCTTGCCATGATGTTAGTAACAAATTGCGTTTATCTGGTAGTAAAAGTAGCACCTTTTGATTGGGTTCAAGGTGTAGGGTTTTGGCACCCTTGTTTGCATATTCGCGGTACATCTGGCCTTTTCTCTCCAAAGATGATTTGGCTATTACACACGCTTTCATAATTTTATCGCGTGTCTCTGTTACCATCTCATACGGTGTTACTGCTGTTGAATTCTCTACTGAGCTGGTGATTAGCTGATGGTAGATTGTTAGGGGTCCACGAGGGTTCGCCCCATAAACTAACTCGAAAGGTGAGAAACCCGTACTTGAGTGCGGAATTTCTCTATGGGCAAATAGCACTGCTGGTAGTAGAGTGTCCCAATCAGATGGGTTCTCCGCTGTTACTTTTGCCATCATGTGTTTTAGATCCCCGTTAATCTTCTCTATAATCCCATTACTCGCAGGGTGATACGGGCTACAGAAATGCTGTTCTATTCCTAGCAATTTTGTTAGGGCTTGCATAGCAGCCGAAATAAATTGAGTTCCTCGGTCGCTCAAAATGGTTCGAGGAAAGCCAAATCGACAAAATAGATGTAAAAACACATTTGCCACATCTTTGGAGGTAATGTATTTTAGTGGTACCGCTTCGATCCACCTTGTACAGAGATCCACGAGGGTTAGTATAAAACGGTTTCCTTTGTTCGACACCTGATTCAGGGGTCCCACAATATCTACCGCTACACTTTCGAATGGTCTAGAGGCCAAAATGGAACGCTGGACCTCGGCTGTTACATGCTTTCCCTTTCTTACTAAATGTTGACAAATAATACATGATCGACAGAACAATTTAATGTCGTTACAAAATTTGGGCCAGTAGAAGTGTGCCAAAATTCTGGCTCTCGTTTTGTCATAGGCCAAATGTCCAGCAAACGGTGACTCATGTGCAATGTTTAGCACATTTTGTCGGTGTTTTACAGGTAACACCGTCTGCTGAATTTCATGGTTATTTGTTGTATAATAACGCATGAGGATTCCGTTATGTACTTTAAAATACCAAGATGCATTCTTAGTAACTTTCGCTCGCTCACCTAACAATTTAAAATAAGGTGCGATAGTTTGATCGTTGCGTTGTGCCTCGATAAATTCTTGTCGAGTAGCACTGTTACCAGCACCGGTGGGTGTTAACAACTGTAACATTTCATTTTGTAGGTCAGTGTAATGTGTTTGGGTATCTGACCTTGTTACAACATTAGCCGTGTTGGTTTGTTTCCAGGCTAATATTTCTTCATCAGTACATTGTTTTAATGATGTCAAGCAACCCAAAATCAAATCATTACAGGGATTTTGCAGGATCGCGCACGTAAATGTGCCGGAAAGGAACGGGGTGTTTATGCGTACTTTTGCCAGCGGGTATTTCTCAATGTTTCCAGAGAAAGTGCGGCATTTGACAAACTCACCCGTATAATCTTCTGGCTTAACTAGGTCTCTTTTGACCCCAAGTAAAGTGCTGCCGCTATCAAGTAAACATTGGCATGGTTGTTCGTTGACCAGTGCATCGTGGAACTTTAAATTGCCTCTGGAGGCTAAAGCTGCATTAGCATCTTCGTTGGAACATGGTACAAAATGCCCACATTTTAGTTTCCCGTCCGTATGAAACTGGTGACACGTGTCACACTTATTAAAGTCTAATATATCAGTAGCTGCACTCACACTCTCACACTCACTGGTTGGTAATACATTTTCAAGTTCAGAATCAACTACACTCTCATCGTCAGATGACGTATCGATGAGCAAAGCATTGCTTGCCTTCATTCTGTGCCTGTCCAAACACTTAGAACTATAATGGCCATAACTTAAACAAAAGAAGCATTTAACAGCACGTTTGTAAGAGTTTCGTTTGTTTTCCTGCTTCTTCATCATCATTTCTAGATGAGCAGGATAAGAGGGACTCTTATTACACATGGAGTACTGCGGATGAAACAATTTGCAGTATACACACTGTGGTTGCTTCTGATACGGTTTATCTTTCTTCTGATACTCGTTTTGCTTGTAAGACCTGCTTGGTATGTTTTTAACAAAGGCAGTAATTTCGGTATCATGTATTGATGTTTTAAATATGTCCCTTTTTGAGTAAAAATACGCAGAACCTCGTTTTTCGAGTTGTTCAATAGATTCAATGTCTGCTTGTTGAAGGAACTTAGCAAAGGGAGTAGGAAAGGTGGATATGACTTTATCCAGCACCATTAAGTCCTGTAATTTATCAAAATTCTTCCCTACTTTTGCCGCCTTAAGCCATTTATTGAATATACTCTGTACGTTTGAAACATAATCTAAGAACGTTTCAGTTGGCTTTGGCTTTATCTGTGAGTACTGGATCTGATATCCAGGAGCATCGAGTAGAAAATGCTGCATAATCCTATCATGGATGTACTGATAGTTACTTCTTAGTTCTGTTGGTATTGATTCTATGACCTTTAATGGCTCCCCACTGAGGTTTCTTATGTAGATCATTGCCCAATCTTGTAATGGTATTTTCTGAGTTTTAAGTTGGAATTCTACATTCTCCGTCCAAGCTGATATTGAATCGCCTTGACTGAAGGGCTTGATGACCCCTTTATATTTGGAGAATTTATTTTGTTCTTCCTGACTTTTCAATTTAGTAGAGGCTATCTGGTTGTTAGAGTCAATCTCTATTTCTTTCATCTTTAACTTCGTTTGTGACTCTACCTCTATTTGTTTCTGCTTGGTGGCATCGTCCATCTCTATCTGCTTCTGTTTTGTGGCATCGTTCATCTCTATCTGCTTCTGTTTAGTGGCTTCCTCTAACTCCTTCATCTCTTTCTGATGTTGTCTTTCCAATGCTCTTTGGTCTCTCTCTAGAGCAGCTTTTCTCTCTATCTCTTCTCTGTATCTTTCGTTTGCCCATTTCTCTAGTTTTTCTCCAGTATATTCTAGTTCTTTGCCAGCCTGGATGAAGTCATTTAATGATGACATTATAAGGCTTTATGTTATCTGACAATTGATAGCAATATATTTTCCTAATACAATTTCAGTTATTATGTGTTAACTATTCACAAATTTTGCTGGAAAAAAAGGATGCGTCGTTAAGGATGCATATCAAAATTAGTGGAAAATATACTCATCTAATCTTGCACCAAAATACGGCACTCGGGATGTTCCGCCGCTGTCTTTCGTACACACGCCTGATCGACTTGCTTTTATAACTGATGTCTCTGTTTAATAGAACATCACCATTTTAGCAACATGCATGTAATGTGCAAAACATGTTTGTTAATTAAAATATTATAGTTTCAACGGATGGTAAACTTCAAATGTGATATAAATGATAATGATTAATGTAGATGATATGAATGTATGATAGTCTAAATGAACGTCAATGAATGTCAATGTCGTCTTCACTTTCTATCGTCTCTGACTGAGCTGCGCTGTATGACTTTAGCTTAACCTCTAATCTCCTACTGTTGTGCGAAAAGAATTTGTTTTTGCACAAATGCTAACGTGATTGTGATAAATGTTGACATTCTGATATTATCAAACCACATGGTTTACAAATGATGGTTAACTTTACAATTCGTACACAATCACAGTTTATATTTCATACATTTTCATTCAAATAATTTACATAGATAATATATCAATAATATCCTGTAGAATTTCCGAAAATAGTAAATTATATGGTAATTTTCACAATGGTGTCCTAATGATACTTGCAATCAAATGGTCCTTTGCTATATTTATTAACTGCTAAGTTCAATTAATGACAAAACTTTAGCGGTGGTTCAAGCCCCACGAGAAATGATAACGTGGTATTGGTCCAAGGAACTTCTGACACCAAATGGTATCCTGCCTGTCAGCAACTCACTTGCGACAGGCATACAAGGATTCCCTTCTTTTGCTCTACACGAAAGTGACAACTCGTATTGTTTGCAAAAGGATACATTTTTATTCGGAGCTGATCATACAATAGCTCCACGAGCGGAATACCACAACGGTATTATACATCATAGGATGTGATGAAGATAAGATGGAATGAGGAGATGATATTAATACTGTAACTACTGAAGCTAAGCTGAACTATTATAACTATTATACTGTCCTTAACAACTACAAAGTATCCCCAGCGGATACACGTCTGATTCCTACGCCGTCCGGTCTCTGTCTGAGCCCGCTGAGCGTGGCGTGTTCAGCCATGAGCAATTAGCTCAGCGTGCGTTCGTTGGTTTACGTGCTGGACACTGGGCTGTGTTGACCAGAGTTACTTGGTCCTTCCTCGTGCAGTGGGTTTCCCAGTCTCTTGGGTAACCCCAGCTCATCTGTACTGGTTGCCCTCCTTGTTGACACAAGTGTGTCCCGTTATAGCTATTTATAGCGTTGGTGTCTCTTCGGTCTGGTCTCCTATCCTGTTACGTCACTTGCCCTCTTCCTAAGCTCTATTTTAGCTCTCCTTAGCTTAGAGCTCTCTCCTAAGTCTTTGACAGTGAGGACGAGCAGCCTTCGTGCGGAGTGGCTTGCTTCGCTTCGGAGGTCACGGGTGACAAGCATCGCCTGGATTTTTTCTCCGGGGCATGCCGGTGTGCTGGGAAATGAACAGGCGGGCAAATTGGCTGGCTCTGCAGAACTTGGTGGAGTATTGATACATGACAAGGCAGACGTTGTTGCGGCCTTGTGGGAGCACGTGTACACCTCGGAGGAGCAAATGGATCACCATGGTCTGGCAAGAATGAGACAGCGAGGAGTGACGAGGGAATCTGGCCGACGCTCAACGCTCAGAGGAAAGGCGAGACGGACATATAATCAGATTGCTACTGGTACTATTGATGTTGGAACTCTTCACTGGCTGCTGAGGATGGGGACGAAGCGCTTATGGGAATGCCCCGAATGCTGTGATGTCGATTCCTAGATCAATCAATCAATCAGTCTTTAACGTTGTTTGTTTTTTATAACGGTCATTGCGGAAAATGACTGCTCGCATCTGTAAGTCGAACCAAAACGACAAATGTATCTCTGGGCGAATGAACGCAAATGTTCAAGTTGTTCGACAAGCAATAGTCGCCAGAATGAAATCATATGATCAGCTGAAGGTAAATCAGGCAGCTCAAGAAATTTACATCTCAGTGTAGAATTGCATTTCAAATCAATTACTTCGTGCTGAAAGTTTTGCTGTAATTGACAGAGCTTGGCATCAGGAAATGCAAACGAATTTACGAAAAGGGCAACAGTACCCTCCTCTATTGTGAACTCTTGAAATCTCGACTGAAAGATATCCAGAAGACTTTCAACTTTTAATTTGCACTGCAACAAGTCATATTTCTTTTCCACCACAAGCGTCTTCAGAGTTGGAAACGTCTCTAAAGTCCCTTCAGTGAGCTATCAGATAAACAGTCAGTGAAATCTCGTAATGCACGTCCAAAATGAGGAAATATGCGTAAGCAAACCTTCTCCAGAAGCAAAATCAATCTCCGACCTATCAGTAGTATCAGTATCAGCCATATTGGCCCATATACCTAACACGTTAATAAAGTCTTCTCATTTCTTTCTCATTGTTATGAAATTTGGGTTGGGTATGGTTAATGTTTTTTTTTTTTTTTTAAACGTGTGCGGCCCTTTCAGGCCGGTAAAAAATTAATTTGAAATATAAGGTAAGGTAATATTAACATTGACATTACACAATACTAAATTAAACAATAAATGCAGAATTCACAAGTTGATTATAAAATGTAATTAAATAAAGTTTCGAATATTTTTCTATAAGCATACCTAAAGTTTTGTCCTTAAGATTATAAAACTTGACTTTTGTATTAATTCCTTCATTTCTAAAAGAAAAATAGAGACATTCTAAATTAAATGAATAATGTTATGGCTAGATATATAATTCTTTTTTTTCTATTAGTAGTCTCCCTTGGAAAATGTTAGATGTTTATTCCCTCTACTTATTACTATTATTGTTGGAACTCTTCACAGGCTGCTGAGGGTGGGACGGAGCACGTATGGGAATGTCCTGAGTGCAGTGATGTCGGTTCCTAACTCAACTCAACCCAACTCAATCAATCCCCCTACTTATTGCTTATCTAGGTGTTTTCCCAGCTGTCTGGTAATTCCCCAGAATGCTTGAACATAATTATTAATAAGTGTAATAATTGATCAAGCAACGCAATACTATCATGTTATTCATCATCATCCAGTGCCTTGCTGGCTGGCGTGGGTGATCATGTCTCTTCACAAATTACTATCTCCCATGTCATAGATCAATTCGTTTGTTGACTCCCTTCCGTGACATGACGCAAAACTGTCAAGAATCTTTTTAGGATTTCTTCCTCTTTCTCTCTTTCCGCAAATCGTTCCAGTTGTCACAACATGTACCAGTTTTTGTCTTCTCATAACATGGCCAAAAAAAAACGATGACTGCCTCTTTCTGATGTTTGTGATAAGTTGCCTTTGTGACTCAGCTTCCCTTAGAACGTCCTGATTGCTCATTTTGGCCGTCCAATTAATTTTCGCATTCTTCTATAAAACCACATCTCCAAGGCTTCCATGGATATTTTCGCCTGTTTACTAATTGTTGAGGATTCGTTGCCGTAAGTTAAAACTGGCTCTGTATAATATGCAAGAACTCTTTTTCTAACTTTCAAGGACAGTGACTTATTGCACGAAACGTTCTTCATTTGATAGAATGCAGTTTTTGCTTGTCCTATTCTGCTCTTTACGGGCCTCCGAGGAGATGGTATTTCGGACGCGATTCGTAATCCCGTATACCCGGGTTCGAAACTCAGTTGTGCTTTTTTTTTGAAAAAGAAATAGGTGCCGGTCGTTCAGAAATCAATGGCAAACTACTGAACGTAAAATTTGCCCAGGAATCACGAACAGCCAAAATGCCGGGATTGACTGCTACGTCCTGTGAAGGACATGCAACTAACTTTTACAATTCTGCTCTCTATCTCAGGGATGCATATCATATTCCAACTGATGTGATTTATGTGCATCAATCAATCACTCATGTGCCATGCCGGAAAGCGTGGGCGGTCATGATTCGCCATTTCACTCGATCACCAGAGTCGTGGATCAGCTCAGTGCATAGATAACTGAATTTCTGTACTTGCCCCAAAATAACGTCCTGTACTTTAATTGCACATTTAGGCACAATCTGTTTCTTTGATATCAACATGACTTCTGTCTTTCTATTATTCGAACTAAGGCCCATCTTTTCACTTTCTGCAACCACTGTATCTGTCCCGAGAATATATATAACGTTGTTTGTGCCATTTTCCTCTACAAATCCACACTGTTCATCATTAATTTCTAGTTTAATTTCGTTTCTTTTTCTTTTCATAATTAGTTAGTTAGTTAGTTAGTCGACAGATCATCCTCGTTGCACATCGAACCATTCAGTCCATAAGTGCTCGGATCCCCTCCTCAGCAAATCCCGCAGCGTGTAGCGGCTAACGACGCCAGTTCTGTGTTGGTTTATCAATCTTCTTTGGTTTCCTGCGTAGTGTTCTTGTTTGGCCACCCCTCTTTTAATTTGCTGCTCCTGCAGTCTGGCCATTATTGTAGATTCACAGTCATCACTTGGTTCTCGCAAAAGTCTCACTTCTCGTAGAGCATTCAGAATGTCAGCCTGGTCCATGGCGCGTCCGCCCTCCACAGTAGCCTCACCTGCGAGCTTGTCAGCCCGCTCATTTCCTTGTACTCCCGCATGACCTGGCACGAAGATGAAACTAATCTTTGCCAGCCGAGACCGCTTCAGAGGCAGCAACCATTCTCTTCGGATCGACCCCTCCTCTATCCTCTTGATCATGTTCATTGAGTCGCTAAGGAAACAAGCCCTAGTGAATGTCTGTGTCTCGAGCCATGTTATTGCTTTACTTACTGCCATGACTTCCATGGTCAGGCTACTTGTGGTTTCAGTGAAAGCATCAGAGTCCTCCTTCACAATTCTCCCTCCTGCCCGAGCTGTAAAGGCCCATGAGCTTCTCACATGTCGGACGACCGACCCATCTGTGTAGATGACCGCGTCACCGTCTAGCGAATTCTCGAAAATCAACGCTTGTACTTCAGCCTCAACAGCAGCCGGATTTTCTTGTCTGCATTTTCTATCTAGTTGGATGCAAACTGAAAAGGATGTGCAGAAGTCTGTTGGCAATTGCACCCACTCCTCGCCAGGTTCTAAGTCCTCAAGTGAACACACCTGTTGAAGAATGTCTTCGGCTTGACCCATCCACGACCGTCCTCTTTTTAACCTGCTGCCCTTCACCTTCCTAATTTCACTATGCAGTGGATGTTGTGTGTTTGCGTTAATTCTGAGGTAGGCGCGTGCCCTGCAAACTTGTATTCTCTCTTCAATGGTTGGAAAATCAAGAAGGTAGCGCATCGCCCTGCATGCTGTATCTCTTGTACATCCAAGAATAATGCGCATAGCTTCATTCTGTATCCATTCCATCCTTTCTATCTGCTTATGGCTGAGAGTCAGGATTGCCATTGCATACTCCAAAACAGACATGACCAGCCCCTCGTACAGAAGACATAGATGGCGCTGCTCACAGTTTGCTGCCGCCATCACCCGCATCGCTGCCAAACCCCGCTTGGCCTTTGTTATCACCTGGTCTATGTGCACATTATAAGCAAGGCTTCGATCAAACCGTACCCCCAGGTAATTCATTGCCTGCGTTCTTTCCACCGTCTCTGAACACAGCATTACAGTTGGTGTTGGGTTGAGAATATGATTATTCAACGAGAACCAAGTCACTGTTGCCTTTGTTGGGTTGACCATTGCCCCAGCTTCATCACACCAAGTACTTATGTGATTGAGTTCGGTTTGTAGTTCCACAGCAACCTCCTCTCTATCCTTTCCCTGACGATACACTAAAATATCATCGGCATACGACAATGTCCTGCCAGGTCCAGTGATCTGCTCACTGGTGATTCTCACTGTGTAGGCGTTGAACAGTACCGGAGATAATGGTGATCCCTGTGGTAGGCCAAGATATATTGTTGTTGGTTCCGAAGTCCAACTGCCACATCTAAAAACTACTTTCCGTTGGTAGAGGGCTGCAGCGATCCAACTAAGGAGGAATGGACTTACGTTTAGTTCAAGAAGCTGAAACATTTAAAAATCCAGTGGTACTCTGTTGTATGCGTCCTCAAGATCAATCGCTGCAGCAACGGTTTCAGTGCCTGAGTGGAAACCTTCATAGACATCATGGGCAAAGACTGCTGCATTGGTCCAGGTTTTTCTTTTTGGACGGTACCCACCCATGGTAGGTGGGAAAACACCTTGCCTCTCTAGTTGGCTTGATATTTTCCTGGCAATTACCTTCTCCAGCAGCTTGCCTATTGTATTCTGCATGGTTATAATTCGATATCCCTGAATTTTTTTTGTGGTCTTTGTCAGGCTTCGGCAAGGGAATCAGATAGCTGTGTAACCATTCCTCCTTGATGCTAGCACTCCCTATACTGTTGTTGTACATGTCTGCTAGTTTCTCTAGCTCATTGTCGGTACACCTATTTATGTCGTTGTATCTTATGCCATCAGGACCTGGAGCACTGTTATTTGATCGTCGAAGCACAGCCTTGATTTCTTTCACTGTCACTGTGTCTTCCTCCGAAGTGTTCTGGGCCTTGCATCTGTCTGAGGTGACCTCCTTGGCCAGATTTCGGCCTCCCATGTCTGTCTGGTTGCCCTGCTCAAGGTAGCGTTCAAAGAGGGCTTTGCCCTTGTCCTCGTCAGTCCTCTGCCAGGTGAGGTCAGCACCTTGGAAGTCTGAAATGCTCTTATTCTTGACTACACCACTCATGCTTTTATGTTGTCGCCAGAACAATTTCAGTGACTTGTCTGTGCTTACTCTTTGACACACCTCTGCCCATTTTTCGCTTTTAACCACCTTGACCAGTTTTTTTAAATAGCTTACTTTTGTGTGCATCTCTTTTTCTAAGTGCAAGCAGGGACTAGGATGACCAGCTCTGTTCTTCTTGGCATTTTGCCATCTCCTTACAGCACTACGCTTATCCACCCAAGCCTTCTCCACCTCGAAACTCCACCACGGTGGCTGCTCCCAGCTTTTTTTTCCTGCCCTGAAACGTTCTGCGCTTGTCACGTCTTATTTTACTCACCACATCTTGCCCTGTACTGTCATACTGGAACGTCTTTACCTTTAGCTTGTGCTGCCTGGTTCTGCCTTTCTCCACCAATATGCTGCAATGGTGGTGGTCGCTGCCATGGTGTCCTAGGACACCCCATCTACACACTGTAGTGAGTGAAGGTGAAACTAGCGCCAGATCAATAGCACTGTCCTCATCGCCTGGACGGCTTGCTGTCCTGGTGACACAGCCACTGTTGATACAAACCAGGTCGATGGTTTCCAGTGCAGTCTCTAGCTCCTCCCCTTGTGTATTGGAGGAAGTGTTTCCCCATGGTGACTTCAACGCTAAAGGCAGATCTTTTCATAATTATTCTGAGTAACACCTTTGTCTTATGACTTATATATAAGACGTATTGTGCGATGCTCTTCGCATTCTAAGCGCCTGTTTTGACTAAGGTACTAGGGAAACGCATGTGCAGTTGAATTGTATAATCTATCATAAGAGATATTTATTTTAAAGAAATAGACAGGACTGTCAGAAAGCAATGCGCCATTTGGGAGAGAGAGAGAGAGAGAGAGAGAGAGAGAGAGAGAGAGAAGGGGGGGGGGGGGGTTAATGTGACTGATCATATCAATTCGCGCTGTACATGTTCGCCCAGAATGTATTCTTGTGAACACGTGGTCATTTTCACCATCACGCACCATCGTACGTCTCACTCGCTCAGTGTGTGACCTATCTATCTGCAATCATTTTCTCCTTTGTCTTTATTTGATTTCTGATATATTCCCTCCATGCAATACGTTCGGTGGCTACTTGCTCCTAATTCGTTTTATCAATGCATGTATCAAACATGTCCCGCTTACACACATCTTTATATTGTAGTAGAGGCCGATCCTGAGATCTCTTACCTACCTGTAATTCACCAAAACAGATGTTCTTAGGTATTCTACCATCATCCATCCTCCTAACGTGTCCTATCCATCTGAGTCTACGAAGACTGAGCATGAAATAAAGCGTCACACAACTTGATCTTTCCAATACTTCAGTGGTTGTGATTTTGTCTTGACACTTAATACTAAGTATTCTTCGTAGACACCGCATATGAAAGTTGTTTAAACGTTTTTCTTGGAGTGAGTAAGTTGACGAGACTTCACTGCCGTAAAGAAGAGTATTAAACAGACCTGATAGACAAGGACTTTTGTTTTGGCAATAAGCTTCCTGTTCTCCCAGACTCTTTTTCTTAACCTGTTCATTGTTGTTGTTGCCTTACCAATCCTGATGTTTATTTCCAGATCTAAGGATAATTTGCTATTCACCTCTCATCCTAAATATGTAACATAGTCTACTATCTCCAGTTCAGCGTCGTCAATAAAGATTGATGGTACCCCACTTGCACCTTGTGACATAATCTGTGTCTTCTTTTTGCTAAATCTAATTTAGAACAAGCATTGGGGAATGTAGATAGCAGACGTTGTAACTCTTCCTCAGAGTAGGTCGTTATTGTAGCATAATCTACAAAATGCAATTCTCTGATCAGTACCCTCCTAATTTTGGTCTTGGCCTTCAATCTCTGAGCATTGTAGAGTCCGCCATCTGAACGTGAGTGAATGTATATACCACCATACTGATCACGAAAGGCATATTTCAGTAGAAGTGACAAGTATATTCCAAATAGGGTGGGAGCTAGTACACAACCTTGTTTAACTCCTCTTTATTTCAAACTGGGAGTCTTCGTGGCGAAGTGGTCAAGCCGTTTAACTCGGCCTCCGAAGGTTGTGGGTTCGATTCCGGGCCGCGCCCTTCGGTTCACGAGTTAAATTTTTCGGAGACTCCTGTGGGTCGTCCCTAGAGCTACGGAGTTCGTGCTTTGTGCGACGCTTTCCGCGCTGCGGAAAGAGACCGAGCCATATGGGATAAAACCCGGTGCAATGAAGTCGACCCTGTCAACTTTTAAGCGACTTTTTTTA
The DNA here is from genome assembly GCA_963921405.1 of Cepaea hortensis. NCBI lineage: Eukaryota > Metazoa > Mollusca > Gastropoda > Stylommatophora > Helicidae > Cepaea > Cepaea hortensis. The sequence goes on from OY992893.1 coordinate 25,134,314, forward strand.
TTTTTTTATTTCAAACTCTTCTGAAGTTGTACCATCAAACTTTATCGTACCCTTCATGCCTGTGTGGAACAATTCCACAATGGACAGAAGAGTTGGTGGGCAGCCAATCTTCTTTAGTGCCTTGAGCAGACCCTCACGACTGACCAAATCGAAAGCCTTTGTGAGGTCGATGAAGGCAATAAACAGTGGTTGATTCTGTTCACGGCATTTTTCTTGCATTTGTCGCAATGAGAATATCATATCAATGGTAGACCGGTTCCATTGAAAGCCAAACTGTGATTCGGAGTAGATTTGATCTCCCAGGACTTGAAGTCTGCGCAGAACAATTCTGGCAAATACTTTTCCAACAATACACAGAAGTGAGATACCCCTATAGTTGCAGTTGCTCCGATCGCCCTTGTTCTTGAACAGTGTTATGATGCTTGAATCTTTGAAATCCTGTGGGACTTGTCCTTCTCACAAGCATAGCTCTATTAGCTGGTGGATCTGTAGAGTGAGTGTGTCTTGCCCACTCCTGATAACCTCTATTGGAATCACATCGTTACCTGGAGCCTTGCCTGGTGCAAGTTCATTAATAGCACACTTAATTTCTGGTATGGTGGAAAGTGTGTCCAGGTGGTCAAGAGTAAGCAGGGCATCTATGGCATTGAGGGCATCAACCGCTAGTTTGGTCTCACTTGAGTAAAGCTCCAAATAGTACTCCACCCATCTACTGTTTCTTATAAGTGATTTCTCCAGTCAAGGTTTTCAATGGTACACTTCTTTCGATCATTGGACCACAAGGCTTTCTTTACCCCCTTCATACATGCTTCTGATGTTTCCCTTATCACTTGTATTTTGAATGTACTCGCATAATTTGATCCAATAGTCATTTGCACACTGCCTGCAGCCTTTTGCACATCCTTCCTAGCTTGCTTCAGCTCACTGAGAGTGTTACGCGTTCTTCTTTCCTTGTTTCTAAAGAGAGCTAACTTCTTTGTATCAATCAAGGGCTTCAGTGTCTGGCTGTTTGCCGTAAACTAGTCCTGCTTCTTATGATCTACAGTGCCATAATCTCCCACTGCTGTTTTATAGAGTTTCGTTAAGTTTACCTCAATTTTGACTTGCTGTACAATTTTTTGATGTATCAGTGAAAGCTCATTCAAGTTACTGTTGGGACTCAAAGCACTTATCAGGATCTTGGGTGTTAAAAACATTAATCCTGGGGCTAAATCCCCTTTGGTCGCAGTCTAACCCTCGCAACAACTAAAGAATGATCAGTATCACAATCAGCACTGTGGTAACTTCGAGTTAATGATGTTTGATTCAAGTGTTGTCTCCGTGTGATGATGAAGTCTAGCTGATGCCAATAGCCTGATCTTGGGCATTTCGTTGTGACCTTATATATATATATGGCTCAGTCTCTTTCCAAAGCACGACGCTTTCGGCAGCCTGCGCTGTGGAAAGAGACTGACCCATATGGGATAAAAATCCGGTGCAATAAAGTCGACTCTGTCGACTTTTAAGCGACTTTTTTATTACATGAAACACCACCATTTTTTTTTACACGTAACATGAGAAAAACATAAATACTGAAACAAAATCACATTATGGAATAGCAAATGACTTGTTTAATGAAATGGCTGTTGTTACAATAGTTGTTACAATCAGTAAAAATTACTCAGAGAGATGTCTATTTAGAAACATGCCGGACCAGGTTGAATCTACTAATATCTTTACTGTGACAATTCCATGAAATGTGATCAGTTGTACATCATGTACGTTTCAGAATGTGATTACACAGATCACCACATCCCAACACATACTAGAATGAAACAGTTATGGTACTGTAATCATGGCCAGCTAAGAGAGATTTAAGCCTCGCTTGGCGATGTAAGTTTGAATCTTTGCGACTAAAGTACTATACAACCACGGTACAATTGCTATCTAAGACTACAGACTCATGGAATCACAGAAATATTGTATGTACCATACAAACTCCACATGCAACAACAGATAGTTTTAAAATACAAAACACAACTTTCGTATCACACATCAAGGACTAGTGACAACATCTGAAACTAGCTGTATACATTTTACAGTACTCAACAAATGTCCAATCTCCCATAGCTCTAACTCAGTGGTTCTCACAGTGGGCAGTTTTGCCCCAGAGTTCCACAGGGTGTTTGTAAAGTCTCACTACACTTTGTATGCAGAAAGATTTTGAAAACTGAAAATACATTACGTCATGAAAAAATGTGCTCCACAGTCCAATGTGAAGCAATATGCAGCGAATGGCTGTTGTCTGCTGGAGTAATTCATTGCACTCCAAACAGAATGGTGTTATCAATGGAAGAAAGAATTTTTTGGGTTGAATATGTGTTTTGAAGTGGAGGTAGATACACATGGATGGTTGTTCAAAGATTTATAGCAAGATTTCCTGATAAACATCCTCTTCGCATTACGGTTAGAAATTTGTTGAATAAGCGATAATGAATACTTTGTTGGTATTTGCCAGCTTCCACAAAATAACGTTAGACCATAGCAGTGACTACTGTAACTAATTTAATGAATTTGTTTGTACATTTTTTAATGACATCATGTACTTAATTTTTCAAAATTGTTCTACATACAAAGTGCAGTGAGACTTTACAAACACCCGGTATATTCTCAACTGTGTGTTTGTGCATAAATTTAGTCCTAAATTCTAAACTTTGTGTAGCATAGGAATTTGAGTCCTATATTTCTCAACTGTCTCCTATATGTTACTAGGGTCCATAATTGATGCAAGGAATATCAAAACAGTAATCTACCATGCATGTCATAGGAGGCAACTAAGGCATGAGACTGGCAACCTCAATCAGTAAAAAACTTGAGCTGAAAATTCCAACCAATCAGGAACAAGCGTGGCATGAGTTGCTTCAGGATCTGTGCTCCAAAAGGAGATGACCAGCAGATGGAGAGAAGAACAGATTCCTAACTGTATTATTTCACAGGCTAGTGAACTCTGTTTCAGGAGCTGATAGAAGTAACACCGGGTCAGCAATTAGAGTAATAACTGTCTGGGACAGAAGCAGCTTAAATAACATCAGAGATAAAGTGGCGTAGAGTAACAACAATGTAGGACTTATGAAATATTATTATTATCTAGATCTGGGTTGGTTCATGCAACAAATGCTTGGAAAACAAATAGTAAAAAGTTTGCTTCAGGGCTCAGCAAAAGACGTTAGGGCACCCATCAAGTATGTGGAGGATCTTTCTCTTTGCCTTTCAGTGTATTGGGTATATGGTGCTGGCCCTATATTTGTATAGATCAATCAGCACTGGAGGTGTGCTGTGCTCAATATCACAGCAGTTATCTTTGGTTTCCAGGGTATTCACCTGGTATCCATTTCAGGCAGTGTCCACTAAGAAAATATTCCAGCTTTTACAGAGATTTGAAAACATGACCACCGAGCTGGCAGGCAAACTTATCTATTAAGAGAAAGCTTTTTTAAATGGCCCAAAGAACGGCCAGCAGTCTCTCACAAGATCCCATTCTAACAGTAGACACAGACAGAAGAACACATAACTACCACATTTAGACTCCACAAAGGACACTGTAGACCACAAACTTATCTCTACAAAATGACAGCCACCCAAACTGACTGGTGGATAAGCCAAAATAGACCCTCAGACTCCAGAACACATACTGGAAATGTGCCACAGTTTGGTGATTTGGGACCTAACACGTGGCCCCAGGAGACCAAAATGGGAGAAAAACTGTGGGGCACCCTTGATTCTCCTGCAGGTGGCTGAAGTCAAGGAGACAACTCATCTCTTTCTTTAACTCTTTGTTTGTTCTGTGCTGACGAAGGTTTTGGCCGCAACGTCTATTTTGTTTCTTATAGTCGTGCTCTAGCAAAGCTCACAATCTACTTCTCGTTTTTCGGTGATTCATTCATCTCTTTCTTTAGACTACTTGGCATAGAAAAACTCATTAAGGAATGATGAGGGAGATATGGATGAGGAGCTGGAGGGCAGAGGTGGGATTGAGTTGAGCAGAAATGAGTCAAGACATGGTGTCACAGCACTCTGTACATTCTCAAATGTGCTCCATCCTCATCTGTAACAGCCAGTGAAGAGTCCCAGCTACTAGTAATAGTCTGATTATGTATCCATCTGGCCTTTCTTCACAGTAGGGATGGACGAAATAGTTCAGTAGAATGTGAGAAACTGCCATATTAAACATATTTTCACCTGTGCAGCAGCAGCTGTAGACATCAACACAAATCCATTTACAAGGTTGAGCTAATAAAAATAGTATTTACAATTATGCATACCATACAGTTAACAATATACATATTACGTGCTAGATAGATGTTAACACACTAAATCTACTTTCCGGAACTGGCACAGCTGTTAGTAGCAAAATTATAGAATTAACATTAACCCTTCTGGTTCCAGACCTGTGTTTTCATAAAATAATAACACCAGAAATAGAGGGTGACCGGAGGAGATAAAAAAAAAAGTAACAACTAGAAGAGAAACCTTTCGTACCAAGGTTCCCGATATTTTGATCTGTGTATGTTTTCTGTACAACTATCAGCCCACTTACCTGCATGTGACAGATTGCATTTTACACTTTATAAAAGAAGGCTTAAAATATCAACCAATCCTTCTAACGGAGTGATGGAACAGCTATAAACAAAGATGTACAGAAGATTAGGAAAACTTTGAGATACATTTTGTCTGTGAATTTCAAAATGGGTGAGACAAACAAACAAGCTCCTAGTAATAATATTTGAACAGACAAAATATTGGATCTGTTTAGTCCTGAGAAGTCTTGCAGGTGATGGAAAATAGGGCAGATGAACTTTTCACTGTTAAAGGCTAGGAGGACAGTATTTGGGCCTCATAATTCCAACCACTCAAGATGGGAGAAACTTTTACTGAACTTTGTTTCATTTTGTTCTAGTTACAAATCTTAAATAGTCCATTTATGACTACAATTTTAAAAACCATGGGAACAATGAAATCCTTATGTGACACTGCTACAGCTCTGTTGTCAAGGCAAAGGGACAAGTGTAAGTCTCCAATATTTAAAACTGACAACACAAGAAACAAATGCATAGTTTATGGATACTACATTTTCCCAAATTGGCTGGCTCCTTGCTAGACAGACAATAATTTGTTACAATGCATCTCAAAATAGGCATAATAACCATGATCCATGCCATTTTTTCTGAATAACAAAAATATATTGTGAACATAATTACAGCATGTAAAAATTAATAAATAAATTGCATAGCTCTGTTCAGCCAATTGAGTTTTGACATTTCAGCTTGGTGTCTTAGCAGTGGCTAGAAGCAGGTAGTGGCTAGAAGTAGGTAGAGACCAGAAGTAGGTAGAGACTAGAATGAGGTAGAGACTAAAAGCTGGTCATGGCTAGAAGCAGGTTGTGGTTAGAGATTGTGGCTAGAAACAGTTAGCAGCTAAAGGTAGTGGCTAGAAGCAGGTCATGACAGGATAGCAGGGATTGTTTTATTAGCAATTAAGATTTAGGTATTTCTAGACAGGTATTGCTTTCTATCCGGAACACCATGATACACAAAGACACATGCAAGCGTGTGCACACTGACACACACACACAAGATTTTATACAGAGAGATTCAGTATAATAGCCTGACAGGCATAATTAGAGACAGACAGACAGATACAATGGGGAAGAAGTAGAATAAGAAAAAGACTGCGATAGAGACATGATGTAGTTCAATGTAACACTCACATATAGCCATGAGAAAGGAAGACAGATATGCCGGCAGGCAGGCAGACAGACAGTATAAAATATAATTCACCAGACCAGAAAGCGGTGTAGATTTTAGCATGTCACATATTCCTCACTAAACAAAACACTGTTGACAATGTACTCCTACATTCTGACAGCTCAAACACATCACACAGCAGAGTTTACAACAACATGGCTGATCTGCCAGTAAAGATTGACATAGATCTTATTATGCAGACTATAATACACAGTGTTTGTAAAGTCTCACTACAGTTAGGACTTTACAAACACCCTGTATTTGAAGATTTAAAACAATGTAATCCCTTAATGAATTTAAAACCCAGAGGCCACAAACAAGAGGTTGTACGATTTATTGCATGACAAATTTTGCTGCATCTTACCAGGTGCATAATGCAGTTATATATTAAATGAAGGGAATAAATGAATTATACTTTGTTTTAAATACTTAAAATATGGTCACAGGTATTGTTCGAATGTGTACCATTTGTTATCCCCACGGTAATTACAAATTTAAAACCAAAGTCTTTCAGTCTGCACATTAATATAATATTTTATTTCTATTGAATTGTACCGAAAAGTACTTCTACACAGAGATGATAGAAAAATCATAAAATTACATCAGAGATGATATATCATCTGCTTGCCTAGAATTTCATTTTAAAACACAGATTATTTTTACTAACCAATGAATTTATAACATAAACTCATCCATTTAAACTAAAGATTACTTTTATCTACAAACACACAGACAGAATATCTATAGAAAATCAATAATCCAACAGATATGATTTTTACCAACCAACACACAGAAAGTCATCAATATTACAGAGATTATTTTTCCAGCTAACACAGATTATAGAAAATCATTAATCTAAAACATTGATTTTTATCTACAAACATACAGCTGGTAGAAAGTCATCAATTTTAAAGAGATGATTCTATCTGCTAACATGGAGATTATATAGGAAATCATTAATCTAAAAGATATGATTTGTATCTACAGATTTTTATCTACAAACACACAGAGAGTAAGAAATCTTTATTTTTTAAGAGATAATTCTATCTGCTAACCCATACAGATTATAGAAAATCATTATCTAAAATATATTATTGTCATCTTCAAGCACACAGATGATAGAAAGCCACCAAGCCTTTGGGGAACACAAGAACCCAACAGATGTTCAAATGACTAGATTCTCAGAACAGTGAGGAAACTAGCAACTAGTATCATGTAAAAACAGCCGACTTCAGCTAAAGAAGATACAATCAATTTATTAAAACAGATAGAAGATATACATTTATACACAATATACAATCTATTTATACATAGAGATACAATCTACTTGCTGTGAAAGGTATAAAAATTATTTACAAATAGCAGTAAAACTTCAGGATTGCATGTGGATAAGAATGATTTTACCAATATCATACTGTTATATTAATGTTTATGCATGCAATCTTTAACATAATTTATAACCAGACATACGTCAGTCTGAACTTCATATCAATGAAAGTACGTTATTTTCTTCTCTATCAGAGAGTTTTGAAAACCATGAATTATCCCAGATATCTTCATACTCTACAACCAAAAACTAAGCAAAACCACATCTTTTACATAACTAACCACAAGGGACATGTCGAACTAGTTGCAGCAATTACAATCAGTTACTTACATTTTACAGGCAACACGAGTTCATCAAGGCAACTTAATACCACTGTCAGGGGGCGTTTGAAGGCTTTCGCAAATAGCATTTACTCAATGGCTGTTAAATATGCCAGCTCAAGTGTAGTTACTCAATGTGTTATTCAAATTTAGCTGTTATTTCTAATAAAATTCAATGAATCACAAATATATAGCTATTCAGTTTATCACTCAACCATAGTTCAATCTATCACTCACATATAGCTAATTAGTTTACCATTCAACTGCATTTCAATGTACCATTCAATTGCAATTCTATGTACCACTCACATATAGATATTCAGTTTATCACTCAACTGTAGTCAATCTAACATCTTCATGTAGCTATTCAATTTATCTCTCAACCACAGTTCAGTCTATCATCTACATACAGCTATTCAGTTTATCACACGACTAACATTTCTATATGTATCAAAGTGGCTTAGAGGTACATGACCTGTCTCTAACTAACGGGTCAGAGTTCAGCCGTGGATGATTACTTTAAGAAGATAAGGAGATTATTTCTTAGATGATAAGGAGATTAGTTTAGGAAGATAAAGAGATTATTTTTAGAAGATAATGAGATTATTTTTAGTAGGTAATGAGATTCTTTTTAAAAAATGAGATTATTTTTAGAAGATAAGAAGATTATTATTAGAGGATAAAATTATTTTAGAAGGAGATTATTTTTAAAAGATGAGATTAATTTTAGAAGGAACCTGATGCCCAAATAATACTGGGGCCCATAAGGTAAGCAAAACATAACAACTCTGCAGCCTAGCATGTGTGTCGTAAGAAGCTAGTAAAGAATTAGTGTTAGTTAATTATCTGTTGGAATATCATCCTTGCACTCCGGACATGTCCGTGGGTACTCAGATCCTTCCCCAACACATGCATTAGTATCTGGTGGCTAATAGTGTCAGTTCTGTGTTGGTTGACATTCATCTGCCTCTAGTGTCTGGCTGTGCCAATTCTTACTGTCAAATCTTTCATTCTAAACAACGATGTGAATTCACTGTTGTCAACGTCCTCAGCTCTCAACATTTCTCTAAGGGTATTAATAACATGGGCATGATCCTTGGGTTGGCTGTCTGCAGGGAATGCAGAGCCAGCAAGTTTATCAGCTCATTCATTTCCCTCAACTCCAGCGTGTCCCAGGACAAAGATGAAGATGACTCTACCAACAGCAGAGTCGGTGTTTGATTGATTGATTGATTGATTTAGGAACCGACATCACAGCATTCGGGGCATTCCCATAAGCACTCCGTCCCCATCTTCAGCAGCCAGCGAAGAGTTCCAACACTAATAGTTCCAGTAGAGTCGGTGTGCCACTGGTCACCTTATCCCTGATAAAGTTTCACTGTTGAAGCCAATCAACCATGAACAATCCTACAATGGTTTTGGCTTGAAGTGGTTGAGGACATATGCTCCATTGGAAAATGAAAGGCAGTCAAAGCAGGAACCCAAGGTTGTTACACTAACCCCATGATCCTTAACATTAGATGCACTAGCCTTTTTGGACAAAAGCAATAAAAACAAGAGGCTCCGCACACCACATGTTAAAAATCCATTGAATATCATAAGAAGCAAGGTCGACATAGGTTATTGCCGTGGCAAACTGCCAAAATGAGAAAACCTACCCACAGCAGAATTGTTACAGCATGCGTGATTGTGGGATACAGACACTGAAATTCTCCAGCCTGCGCCACAAAGTTCAAGCTCTAAGATGAGACTTTCCCATGGCAGAACACATTAATAAAGGGATTGGTGTGAGTTGGGTGAGGGATTGGTGTGAGTTGGGTGAGGGATTGGTGTGAGTTGGGTGAGGGATTGGTGTGAGTTGGGTGAGGGATTGGTGTGAGTTGGGTGAGGGATTGGTGTGAGTTGGGTGAGGGATTGGTGTGAGTTGGGTGAGGGATTGGTGTGAGTTGGGTGAGGGATTGGTGTGAGTTGGGTGAGGGATTGGTGTGAGTTGGGTGAGGGATTGGTGTGAGTTGGGTGAGGGATTGGTGTGAGTTGGGTGAGGGATTGGTGTGAGTTGGGTGAGGGATCGGTGTGAGTTGGGTGAGGGATTGGTGTGAGTTGGGTGAGGGATTGGTGTGAGTTGGGTGAGGGATTGGTGTGAGTTGGGTGAGGGATTGGTGTGAGTTGGGTGAGGGATTGGTGTGAGTTGGGTGAGGGATTGGTGTGAGTTGGGTGAGGGATTGGTGTGAGTTGGGTGAGGGATTGGTGTGAGTTGGGTGAGGGATTGGTGTGAGTTGGGTGAGGGATCGGTGTGAGTTGGGTGAGGGATTGGTGTGAGTTGGGTGAGGGATTGGTGTGAGTTGGGTGAGGTTCTATGTTTCATTGGGAGATGAGAGGCAGAAGCAGTTGAAAACCAATGTTAAACTAATCTATCCCTCAGATCCACTTCCAGCTTTTCTAAATCACTTCCACATTAATGACAGACACATCTCCTCCTGATCAACATCCTAAATCCTGGCTGAACAAACAACTGGAAATGACTATGTACTGGAAATGAATATATATCATTGTTGAAAAAAAAAATTATGGAATTACATTTATCTTTCACTCAGATCTACTTCCAGTCAACTAAATCACTTCCACATTATGACAGACAATCAGGTCAGCAATAGATATATTCAGATCCTAAAAAATGTAACCACTTCCACATTATGACAGACACATCTCAATCAGATCAGCCAGATATATTCAGATCCTAAAACAAGGAATAGTAAAGGACAATTTTACAAGCGTTAAGGAGTATTAGGCATCTGGTGCCAGTATTTGTATATGTCAATCGGCACTGTGATGTGGTAAGTATCTCGCTGATTGCCTTTATTTCTCAACCCATTTCCTAGTCCCCATTTTAGGCTTAATCAACCTGGGAGTCCAAGTCATTTTAAGGGGTGCCTTGCTGTGAATTCGAACCCCTGATGACCAACAGGCCTGCAGGCCAACATCTAGCAACTATGCTACCACAGCTCCCATTCAGATCATAGTCCAAAAATATAAACAAACTGTAAAATCAATCTCTCTATAGCTACATCAAGTATACCTCTGCTGGTGTTGTCGGGACGTTGCTCGATCAATAGATTGATTGGCTGTTGTCAATGCCGTGGCAAGTTTACATTCAGTAGTTTGCCACTGCTTTCTGAACAGCCGGTAGCCATATCATGTCTTTAAAATAAACAATCACAACATGGTCAGTCGCCAAATCACACGTGCAGGTATGGGGGATCACGAACCGCGTCCGTAACCCCGTCGCCATGAGGACCGGCAGAGGGAAGTATGCCACACCTAATTATATACCTCAAAGGTCAGTGCATTCATGTTCAACGGAAACTGTGTAGGATTCGCTTGCTCTAAACAGATTCCTTCCAAGGTAAAGGGCCATCTCTTCCTGAGTCTAGTTTTCTTTCATACCAGTTTTGCTAGGGCAATGGCCTTACAACCTTCTCTTTACGATTTCAAACTACAATGAGATTTTCTTATATGCACAATTTGTACACGGGACGTGTTTTTTCCCCTTATCCAAGAAGGTTTCAATACTTGGCTTCACTATGCAAGAGACAAGTGGGACATGTAAAATCATTAGACACCAACAGCTCTTAGAAGATTTCATAACCTGAGTCTGAAGCGAATCCTGTACCTTCTGAATCTGAGACAGACAATGCCTCAACCACATTCCCCCTGAACACAGAAATAATCATGTTGCTCCTTCCCATTTTGCAGACGGAGCCTATTATCTGATACATTGATATATTTGCACGAGTCACAGAGCTCAGAGCTCCCGCTGTTTATGCTTCACCTCCTCGACACTGCAAGGTACAAGAGGAACAAAATGAGATGAGATGAGACAGAGCTCACTTTCTTAATCTGGTCGACGCCCATGCATGTTAAAGTCCATCTGCAGTTATAATTGTCTGTGATGGAAGTCCTTCCAGATTTGAAACACTGATACTGCAAGCTACGACTCAAATGGTTGTCTTTACAGGACTGCTGAAGCAAATGAAAAATGTCAGCAAAAGTTTTACCTAATATCTTCTTCTGCGTTCATCCGGAATGTTGTTTTAGACGTAATTGCGTTTTGTCTGTTTAAAGCAGAGCTGCAATATTTGAACCTTTCGGCCGACACATCAACAGAGCTTCCCACAAATGTGTTACTCTTCAAGAGTCTCCATTGCTGAACATTTCAAAATCATCAGGTTCACAAGTGCCATCACTTTACCGAAAGTACATAAGTGACTAACCATCTGCCGGGATCCCATCAATATTTGTCATAAGTGACTAACCGTCTGCCGGGATCCCATCAATATTTGACTAAGTGGAAGTCAGCATGGCTGAATGGATTAAAGGGATCCCATTAATATTTGACTAAGTGGAAGTCAGCATGACTGAATGGATAAAAGGGATCCGGTGTGCCGATGCCGAGGAAGTGGGTTCAACCCCTACACCAGACAGTTGGACTAAAATGTTGACTTCTCGTCATTGACTTGGTGATGTAAATTACAAGTACCTCTGAAGTCAGAGTGGGTTCACCTGATGGCTAGGGTCACTAGTAAAAAGGAAAGCTAATCCACACGCAAAAATCAGTCCAGTACACTAGAAGTAGCAGTACGTAAATGAACTATGCTTGTGTTTAAAGCAAGCGAAAAAAAACAAAAAATTAATTAGACAAAGTGTAAATGTCCTTGGTCCACATATGCATGGTAGCTAAATCACTGACCCAATTACTTGGAACACTTTTGTAAAAGTCAGCTTTCTTTTTAAACGAAGGAGCTACTAACATGATTTGCACTCCTGCATACCACTTTTGAAACACAGCTGCAAGCAATTTGGAAGTAGATAGCATGGTACTGGTTTTCATACAATGGTATGAGTGCCAGTTGTTCAGAAAGCAATGGCAAAACTACTGAACATAAACTTGCCAAGAAACCACAGATAAAACATGCTGGGGTTGACTGCAACATCCTGTAAAAGATATGCAATTAACTTTTTTCTTTCTTATTAGACAGTCCTCAACTAATCATAAGGACTTGTGGAAGACAGCAGCCAATTCAGCACAAACAATGTTTCCACTTATAACAACATCTGATGGACAAAATAATAATTAAGGTCAGTTTGAAGAAATATCATGCAGAATTGGGAAAGTTTTTTAAATTGCAATAAAAAAAAGTATAAATATAAAAAGTGGATAAACACAAAGAAATATTCATAAATCAAATGTAGTGAAGATATTTAGTTACAAAATGGCTACAATATTATAAATATATTTTGACATAGTACCACTCCACCACAAATTTAACATTGTGACTTCCTTTGCTCTCGGCATATTTTCTTTGTACCAAAAATTTCTGAGGCAAAATAAATTAAATTGATAGACAATCAAAAACTTGAACAAATTAGTGGATTATGAAATTATGGTCTAAATTACTGAAATGTCTCTCTTTATTCTTGAAAGAGGGAGTCACACTGGTGCAGTAGCTAGCACACTTGTTTCTGATCCAGCGATCACGGCTTCGATTTCACACCGAGGCAGATTTTTCAAACTGACCTGAGCTCCCAAGTCAACCCAGCCTAAAAGAGTACCAGGGCATTTCTTGGGCAGTAAAGGCGGCTAGCACGATATTGACCACATCAGCCCTCAAGTGCAGGCTGGTCTATATAAATATGGGGCTGGCACCATATGCCCAATACGTTAATGGAAATGCCAAAAGTTAACAATGCCACACTCCATGTGTCTACACCCCTCAAAAGTTAACAATGCCACTCTTCATGTATCTACACCCCTCAAAAGTTAACAATGCCACTCTCCATGTATCTACACCCCTCAAAAGTTAACAATATCACCCTCCATTCATCTGCATGCCTTTCACCGCAGCTTATGTGCACCATTTTAACCCTTTGACAACCAGACACTTGTCATTTCCAAGAAATGCTTGCTCAGTGCAGGAAAAACTAACACTGCCACTCTTCATGTATCTCCACTCTTCTCATCACAGCTGAAGCCATACCAAGTGTATGCCAAGACCAAACAAATATGAACACAATGCCACTCTCAATTTATCTACACCTCTCAAAAGCTAACAATTACAGTTTCCATTTATCTCCACTCTTCTCATCACAGCTGAAGCCATACCAAGTGTATGCTAACACCAGACAAACATTAACACTATGCCATACACGGACATAAACAACGCATACGCTTCAAATCAATGACACTGCTTGACTTAGATAAACAAAAGCAAAAGACACAATAGAAGCAAATAACTTTCTCTGCCTGCAGAAACAAGACTCCTTGGTTTTAAAATAATGCTGTTCTGAGGATGTGGGCTAGGCTTCAGAGTTGTCCAGTTCATGACTTCTCCCAGACAGCAACAACTGTCGTTTGGCTGGCTGTGGCTTTCCTGGTTTGGAGTCTTTGACTGTGATTGTACTGGGTCCCCCACCTCCCCACACATCATCCTCTGGGCTGGCAAACTGTTACAGAAGAGAAGAAACAACACAGGCAAGTTAATACAGGCCACTAAAAAGGTTGAAAATGTTAATGGCATCTGGCTGTGTCTCTGTCCACAGAACGGCAAGCCGCCTCAGATAGCATTGCACAGACCCAAACTCCATAGCTCCTTCAATTACCCCAATGGGTCTATGAAAAAATGGCACTTATGGTCTTAACATTGGGAGTTTGAAAACAAACCCATGACCAGCAGAGCACAAGGCAGACGACTTGACCACTTCACCTTGGAGATCTCCTAAAACAGTGGTTCTCAATCTTTTTTGGTCCATGCACCACTTCACCATATGTTCAGAATGTCATTCCCCCCCCCCCTTTCGTATTTCATCCCTATAAATCCCCCCTCTCCCACAGTATACGTAAAAATGGAAGCTAAATTTACTAACTCATACTAGAAAAAGTCTAGACGTCTACATAAAACGCGATTTGCAGGTCTACTTACATTATAAAACGAATTTCAGAAGGGCAAGAAGGTTAGGACCATAAAGTATGGAGGGAAAAACAATATCAAGCAATCATTCTCTATTAACGCAATCTTCAAATAATCTTAATTCCCCCTGGAAACCTTAATATTCCCCCCTAGGGGTTGAGAACCACTGTCCTAAAAGATAATTATACCATGTCCCTCATTATTATAGCATTATGTTTTATTCTTATTGTGATCAAACCTTATGAGCTGTGCTAGCATGGTGGTTGGTCCCCTTACCTATTGTGATCAACCCTTATGAGCTGTGCTAGCATGGTGGTTGGTCCCCTTACCTATTGTGATCAACCCTTATGAGCTGTGCTAGCATGGTGGTTGGTCCCCTTACCTATTGTGATCAACCCTTATGAGCTGTGCTAGCATGGTGGTTGGTCCCCTTGCCTATTGTGATCAAACCTTATGAGCTGTGCTAGCATGGTGGTTGGTCCCCTTGCCTATTGTGATAAAACCTTATGAGCTGTGCTAGCATGGTGGTTGGTCCCCTTGCCTATTGTGATAAAACCTTATGAGCTGTGCTAGCATGGTGGTTGGTCCCCTTACCTATTGTGATCAAACCTTATGAGCTGTGCTAGCATGGTGGTTGGTCCCCTTGCCTATTGTGATCAAACCTTATGAGCTGTGCTAGCATGGTGGTTGGTTCCCTTGCTTATTGTGATCAAACCTTATGAGCTGTGCTAGCATGGTGGTTGGTCCCCTTGCCTATTGTGATCAAACCTTATGAGCTGTGCTAGCATGGTGGTTGGTCCCCTTGCCTATTGTGATCAAACCTTATGAGCTGTGCTAGCATGGTGGTTGGTCCCCTTGCCTATTGTGATAAAACCTTATGAGCTGTGCTAGCATGGTGGTTGGTCCCCTTACCTATTGTGATCAAACCTTATGAGCTGTGCTAGCATGGTGGTTGGTCCCCTTGCCTATTGTGATCAAACCTTATGAGCTGTGCTAGCATGGTGGTTGGTTCCCTTGCTTATTGTGATCAAACCTTATGAGCTGTGCTAGCATGGTGGTTGGTCCCCTTGCCTATTGTGATCAAACCTTATGAGCTGTGCTAGCATGGTGGTTGGTCCCCTTGCCTATTGTGATCAAACCTTATGAGCTGTGCTAGCATGGTGGTTGGTCCCCTTGCTTATTGTGATAAAACCTTATAAGCTGTGCTAGCATGGTGGTTGGTCCCCTTGCCTATTGTGATAAAACCTTATGAGCTGTGCTAGCATGGTGGTTGGTCCCCTTACCTATTGTGATCAAACCTTATGAACTGTGCTAGCATGGTGGTTGGTCCCCTTGCCTATTGTCATCAAACCTTATGAGCTGTGCTAGCATGGTGGTTGGTCCCCTTGCCTATTGTGATCAAACCTTATGAGCTGTGCTAGCATGGTGGTTGTCCCCCTTGCCTATTGTGATCAAACCTTATGAGCTGTGCTAGCATGGCGGTTTGTCCCCCTGCCTATTGTGATCAAACCTTATGAGCTGTGCTAGCATGGTGGTTGGTCCCCTTGCCTATTGTGATCAAACCTTATGAGCTGTGCCAGCATGGTGGTTGTCCTCCTTGCCTATTGTGATCAAACCTTATGAGCTGTGCTAGCATGGTGGTTGTCCCCCTTGCCTATCACCAGACTGGTCTGTGTTCAATCTCAATCAGAATCTTCTGGAAATTATTTGAGAATGAAAGGTGGTGATAATGGGAACTGATTACCCCAACTCATTATGCCATGACTTAGTATATGTGAATAATCTAGCATTTCACATTGCTATGGAAGAATCTGGTGGAATTACTTTTACCTTTTGACCTTTAATCCAACCCTCCTTGCCACAGGTGTAGCCACCTTGGATGGGGCAAGAGAAATGTTCAGGACGGAGCCGTTATCTTCAATAACACACTATTTTATAGAATCTGAATATGTTGCAGACAAATTGAATTTCAGTGTGCTGTTCACTACTAATCCATCCATCCATCCATCATGTGCCATGCCGGTAAGCGTGGGCGGTCATGTTCTGCCATCTCACTCGATCAACAGAGTCGTGGATCAGTTCCGTGTTTCTGTCTCGACCATGCCACAAGGCCAAGCCATCCAGATACTTGTTTCTAGGTCTTCCCCTTGGTCTGTTCCCCTCGATCTTACCAGTTGTCACCAAGTTCTCCAAATCATTTCTTCTCATAACATGCCCAAAAAATTGTGACTGTCTACGTCTAATGTCTCTGATCAGTTTACGATCTTCATTTGTTTCTTGAAGGACTTGTTCATTGGTCTTTCTGGCTGTCCATGGTATTCTTTGCATTTTCCTCAGAAACCACATTTCTACAGCCATCAGATGTTTTTCAGCCTGGCTGCTCATTGTCCAAGCTTCACATCCATATAAAAGTACAGGTTCTATGTAGCATCTCAACACTCTTTTTCTCGTTTCAATTGACATCTTTTTATTGGTCAGTATGTTTTTCATCTTGCTAAAGGCTACTTTTGCCATGGCGATCCTTGTTCTAATCTCTTCAAGGCATCTCCCATCAGATGTTATTACTGTTCCGAGATAATTGTACCTATTCACTTGTTGAAGAATATTCCCATTTACTTGTATATTACACTGTGGTATTTCGTTCTTCCTAGTGACGACCATAATCTGTGTCTTTTTACAATTTAATTCTAACCCTTGTTGTTCACTGTGTGTAACAATCGCATCTACTAAATTTTGCAGGTCCTGTTCATTGTCTGCAATCAAGACTGTATCATCTGCATATCTAATGTTATTGATGCATCGTCCCCCAATGTTGATTCCTTCCATATTTTCAATATTTCTGAAAATATTTTCACTGTACAGGGAAAACAGATCTGGAGACATTACACATCCCTGTCTCACTACTAATAATCAAAAGTAATTAAGATATGCTGAGGCGCCTGCTTTTCAATCAGGTAAACAGCAATTATGTAAACAAATCGACCTAACAGTCTCTTTAAAACTACATTGGTGACACTTATATATTTAACAATGTGTTTTGTGTATATTTCGGTTTGAAAGGATTCATTACGTTTCTTCATTATATGCTGAACTTTTCTTCTGTAGTATGTACCTGAAGAGATACAGTGAAATATGCCAGGCAATAAATTTGCAATGTATTGTTTATGTCTTTGTTATTCAAGTATTACAGTTGTCAGACTAGGCTGGGTGGGATGAAAGCATACACATTGTGGCTTGCAGGGATGCAGCAGGGAAGCACTACTCTACAGGTACTGCTTCACAGAGATGAAAATATTCAAGTCTGTAGCCCCTGTGACATGCTTGAGCACCTGTCTGACAGTCCCAGGGTGAAAGTCAAGTTCCCTCCCATCACTGAGAAGGCAGCATGCCCGACACTTGATAGCACTTTGTCCCAAGTTTTAGAGAATGAGCCGAAACAAATATCGCTGGAAGAGAAAATAGAAACATCAGAGAGATTGTAGACCTCCACTCCCTGCGTCAATTTGGTAGCAGTCAGTTGAAGAAAGTAACTAGTCCGCAGAAGAGCAGGCGGAAAAAGCTTATGATAGATATGCTGCTTGCAAATGGTCTAAGTCCGTAGCTGAAAGTCTGAAAGAGGACTTGTGCCAACTGTGGCAATATCTCAAAACCAGGCACGGCATCCTTTGTTAAGCAGAATGGTTCTGCAGGAACAGACAGAAAATACGGAAAGCACAAAAGAAATTCTTCTGAGTCGAGGTAGCCGGAAAAGCCTCATGCTGGTTCTGGAACAATAGAAATTTTGAGAGGGACAAGTCACTACACTAAAATAGTTCACGCTCCTGTTTGCAAGTCGAAGTATGTACAAAGTCTAACATTGAAGCTAGTCGTCCCTTCAAATGAGTGCAGTGCATTTGAGACTAGGACTCTGCAATGTTGCTGAAACACCACATTGTTGAAACACAACATTGTTGAAACACCACATTGTTGAAACACCACATTGTTAAAACACCACATTGTAGCAGTCACCGATATCAAGAAATGTCGGCCGAAGTCCATCTGCAAGCAAAGTTGCTAATGGTGGTGTACGATGCCTTGTGAGGACAGCGCTCCGCAGCAGAGACGGGGTGAGTGTTGGGGAGACCAAATCCACAACCAAGTAGCCTAGAGAAAAGCTGGTTTCCTAGAGACAAGCAGGAATGCGACTCCATGAGTCATGAACGGGGTAAGAAGAAGGCAACATGGTGGCAATAGCATGTACTGGTGCATAGCGAACCGCCGATGGGGAGGTGACGACAGAGTCGAATAGTCGTGGAAGAAGTTAGCTTCTCACGGTCAAAAGTGTTAGAATATGTGTGAGGACATGAAGCGCTGGGTTTGAAATGTTCTCCTCTAAGAGAGAGGGGTGCTTGAGAGCAGGCACAATGCACTTTTGTGGGACTAGTGGGAAAATGACTCAAATATCTCAAAACAGAGTACAAACACACGGCAGGAGAAAGACACCTGGAATCAAGACCTAGGTGGACCTTCCTTCAAAGAATGTAAAGAAGGTAAATGGTCAAAACATTCCAGGAAGCGGGACTATTCTGATGTTCAGAAGCCTTCTGCCGTGCTTGCTTCGTGGCGGAGTTTTAATCACTCAGTTATGAACCCAGTATGGTGAACACTGTTGGGTGGGTCTGCTATCAACCTACCACTGTTTTCTTCACCTCATGGACCCGAACACTTGCATGGCTGGTCTCACACTGGCTCATCACTCCCTTTTTTAACACACTTGATCTCACACATTCATAAATTCACACACTTTCTTCTCACTCAACTAAGAAGATGAAGAAGCAGGAGTAGTAGGAGGAAGAGACAGCATAATATTGAAGGAACTATGTATTGAAGTAACTATGTATTGAAGGAACTATGTATTGAAGGAACTATGTATTGAAGGAACTATGTATTGAATGAACTATGTATTGAATGAACTATGTATTGAAGGAACTATGTATTGAATGAACTATGTATTGAAGGAACTATGTATTGAATGAACTATGTATTGAAGGAACTATGTATTGAATGAACTATGTATTGAATGAACTATGTATTGAATGAACTATGTATTGAATGAACTATGTATTGAAGGAACTATGCATATATTAATATAACCTTAACAAATCTTGGAAAGAACTGTTTATATACTATCAATATTATCATTTTTTACTGAAATAACTGCTGTCATCCTAACAACAAATCAAATTATTATTAAAAGAACTGACATCCTAACAAAACACCATTTATTACTAAAAGAAATCTTACACCTAACATACCATCAAATTATTATTGAAAGAACTACTGGCATCCCAGCAATACATCAATTTATTACTAAAATAACTCTTACATCCCATCAGTACATCACATCATTATTAAAAGAACTGCCTACATCCTAGCAACATGTCAGTGTATTTATGAAGTATCAATGAACGTGCTTGCAATACTGCAATAAATTACCGAAGGAACTATCCATTATTTATAAATACTGCGATGTGTTATTGAAGGATCATTATGTATCATTGAAATGCTGTGTACAAATTAACATGACAAAGGAACTTTGTATAGTGCAATTTAATTCCAAAGTATTATTACAGTTACTATCTATCTATTTATAACAGCTCAATGCATTAGGTAGTTGTTGGTAGGCCAATCAAGCACCAAGTGAACACAAAGGTGACTACATATTCTATAGTAACTTTGATATATTATTGAAGGAACAATAAATAAACTATATACCATAGATATACTCCAATGTATTAATGAAGTAACTAATTTATTCTATCAATAATTAAGGGGCCCTTATTTGAAATCCGTGCGTGCTGCACTGCGCGTAATTGCGTACGTTGAACATGATCATGTCATAGTCATGTAATGACCAATGAATAAAAGAGCACGTGCTTATCGTCCCATGATGTATAGGTTCTGTTTCTGACCGCTGCGAAAATGGCCGGGTTGATCCAAAATCCGTCAAAAGAAGCTCAAAGAAAAGTGATTCAGTTTCTTTCATTTGAAGGATGTCGACCAGTGGACATTCATCGAAGAATGCAGGCAGCGTACGATAACAAATCTTTGTCGAAGACAACAGTAACAGACTGGGCATGAATGTTTGGGAAAGGACATCAGTTCACGACAGATCTTCGACGGCCGGGTCAAGCGCATATTGTTGCAACAGAAAAAACCATCGCCAAAATTGATGCAGCAGTACAGATGAACCGTTGTCGAAGCATACATTCGCTAGCGAAAGAATTTGATGTGTCAATTGGGACAATTCAAAAGGTCGTTCATAAGCTCTCAAGGGACAACGATTTCACACAGATGCAGACGTAATGAATACGAAAACACTTGGTTCAGTGAGCAACCACGATCCTTTTATGCGGATGGCATTCGCCGCCTACCTAAGCAATAGGATGCTTGCCTGAATGCCTATGGCGACTTCTTCTGACTAACCCATGGTGCATAATTCATTCAAAATGAATGCTTTCTTTAATTCTACCACACCTGTTAATGTTTCTTTCATGCTTTTGTAATAAAGCCATTGGAACGGGTTTCAATTTAACGTCCCTAATATATATATATATATATATATATATATATATATATATATATATATATATATATATATATATATATATATATGGAGGTCAGCATGGCTGAATGGATAAGAACGTGTGTTCTTAAACATCCGGTGTGCTGATGTCGAGGTAAGAAGTTCAACCCCTACACTGGACATTGGACTAAAAATACTGACATCTCGTCCCTGACTTAGGAACGTAAATTATAAGTACCTCTTGTGGAAAGAACGCAGGCAATGAATTGCCTGGGGATACGTTTTGATCGAAGCCTTGCTTATAATGAGCACATAGACCAGGTGATAACAAAGGCCAAGCAAAGTTCGGCTGCAATGAGGGTGACGGCGGCAGAAAACTGTGAGCAGCGCCATCTATGCCTCCTATACGAGGGGTCATGTCTGTTTTTGAGTATGTGATGGCGATCCTGACTCTCAGCCGTAAGCAGATAGAAAGGATGGAAAGGATACAAAACAAAGCTATGCGCATTATTCTTGGATGTACAAGAGATACAGCATGCAGGGTGATGCGCTACCTTCGTGATTTTCCAACCATTGAAGAGACTACAAATTTGCAGAGCACGTTCCTACCTCAGAGTTAACGCAAACACACAAAATCCACTGCATAGTGAAATTAGGAAGGTGAAGGGCAGTAGGTTAAAAAGAGAAAGGTCGTGGATGGGTCAAGCCGACGACGTTCTTCAATGGGTGTGTCCACTGGAGGACTTAGAACCTGGCGAGGAGTGGGTACAAGTACCAACAGATTTCTGTACGTCCTTTTCAGTTTGCATCCAAATAGACAGAAAATGCAGACAAGAAAATCCGGCTGCTGTGGAGGCGGAAGTACAAGCGTTGATTTTCGAGAATTCATTAGACGGTGATGCTGTCATTTACACAGATGGGTCGGTCGTCCGACATGTGAGAAGCTCATGGGCCTTAACGGCACGGGCTGGAGGGAGAATTGTGAAGGACTCTGGTGCTTTTGTTGAGACCACAAGTAGCCTGACTATGGAAGTCATGGCAGTAAGTAAAGCAATAACATGGCTCGAGACACATACATTCAATAGGGCATGTTTCCTTAGCGACTCAATGAGCATACTCAAGAGGATAGACGGGGTGGATCCTAAGAGAGTGGTTGCTGTCTCTGGAGCGGTCTCGGCTGACAAAGATTAGTTTCATCTTCGTGCCAGGGCATGCGGGAGTACAAGGAAATGAATGGGCTGACAAGCTCGCAGGTAAGGCTAATGTGGAGGGCGGACGCGCCTAGGAACAGGCTGACATTCTGAATGCTCTACGAGAAGTAAGACATTTTGCAAGAACCAAGTGATGACTGCGAATCTACAAGCATGGTCAGACTGCGAGAACAGCAAATTAAAAGAGGGGTGGCAAAACAAGAACACTATGCAGGAAGCCAAAGAAGATTGATAAACCAACACAGAACTGGCGTCGTTAGCCGCTACACGCTGCGGGATTTGCTGAGGAGGGGATCCGAGCACTTATGGACTGAATGGTTCGATGTGCAATGAGGATGATCTGTCGACTAACTAACTAACTAACTAGTAATCGATTATGGATTAGGACTGCTCACTGTCTCTGAGAGTCAGCTGGTGAAGTTAGTGCGCATACAGAACGAAGCTATGCGGGTCATTCTGGGATGCACCCGAGACACCCCAGTAGTGTGTATGCGTTACATCCTTGGTCTGCCTACTGTTGCTGGTAGGCTCAAAGTGATGCAGGCGAAGGCATACCTCAGAGTAGCTGCAGACACAGATCACCCACTGCATAAGGCGCTGGACGCAGTTAAGGGTCCGCGGCTGATGGGAGGGAAATCATGGATGGCTCAGGCGGAGGATAATTCAGCAACTAATTCAGGACAATGCTCACTCGGGTGATGTGATTATCTACACAGATGGTTCGGTGTCAAGAGGTGAGAAAAGTGGCTGGGGGGTTCATTTTTTTTTTTTACTTTAAACGTATGCGGCCCTTTCAGGCCAGTAAAAAATTATTTTCCCATATAAGAGAAAGCAGTAAGTTTAAATACATTTGAAGTACAAAATATTTAATTAAAAAATAATTGCAGAATTCACAAGTTGATTATAAAATGTAATTAAATAAAGTTTCAAAAATTTTTCTATAAGCATTCCTAAAGTTTTATGCTTAAGATTACAAGTTGACTTACATATTAATTGCTTCCTTTTTAATAGAATAGAAGAGAGATTCAACATTAAATATATAATGTATGTTATATTATGTTATATAATTCTTGCTTTTTTTTCTAGTAGTCTCCCTTGGAAAATGTTAGATGTTTATTTCCCCTACTTAATATTATTGGTGTTGGAACTCTTAGCAGGCTGCTGAGGATGGGACGGAGCACGTATGGGAATGTCCTGAGTGCAGTGATGTCGGTTCCTAATTCAACTCAATCCCCCTATTTATTGCTTATCTAAGTGATTTCCCAGCTATCTGGTAATTCCCCAGAATGCTTGAACATAATTATTAATAAGTGTAATTGATCAAGCAACGCAATACTATCATGTTATTCATCATCATCCAGTGCCTTGCTGGCTGGCGTGGGTGATCATGTCTCTCCACAAATTACTATCTCCCATGTCATAGATCAATTCGTTTGTTGACTCCCATTCGTGACATGACGCAAAACTGTCACGAATCTTTTCAGGCTTTCTTCCTCTTTCTCTCTTTCTGCAAATCGTTCCGGTTGTCACAACATGTTCCAGTTTTTGTCTTCTCATATGATTGGAATGATTATCTATGCTTCTAGGCAATACTTGCTGTTACTAACCTGTATCTTTCATAAATAGATATATCTTATAGAACATCACCCCTAGAAACTTCTGTAATTATCTATAAACCAACAGAAAACCTCACAACCACCCATGAGTTGAAAGCTGCGTGCCAAACTAGCAGACCTTTCACAGAATCGGGGGGGAATATAATAGACATCCGAGCGTATCTTTGGGTCTGTGTATCCAGAATTGTATCATCATCAGTGAAGGTAGTTTTCCTCGCTCCTGGAGTCACCATCCACAGCCATTGGCAGACTGTACAAGAATGTATGGGGCAGAAATGTAACAAGCCTGCAAACAAAGCTGAATGTCTGCAAAGCAGTTGTATTATCCCCACTGCTATATGCTTGTGAAACCTGGACTGTTTATCAGCGACACGCTAGGAAATGAAACCACTTCCATACAGTCTGCCTTTGGAAGCTATTGAAGAGTAAATGGCAAGACAAGATCCCAGACACTGAAGTTCTAGAAAGAGCGTCCATGCCCAGTATCCACACTATACTAATGAAGAATGAGAATCGCTGGGCTGGTCAATTAACTCCAGATTAACTCCAGATCACAGGCTCGCTAAACGAATTTTTTACGGCGAGCTGCGCTGTGGTAAATGCTCTCAAGGCGGCCAGAGGAAACGCTTTAAAGCAGTGGTTCCCAAGCTTTACAAGCAAATGGCCATATCTACTACTTTCTGCAGTTAAGCGAACCACAACGTTATAAAATTATAAAAGTCGTGCAGTATCATTCTTACCTTTCTTACCTTTCGTCAACAAAATTCTAAAACTCTAAAAGCAGTTAGTGTCAGTACTACACTGCTGTCTTTTTTTTTTTTTTTTTTTTTAGGAATCAAAAGTTCAATTAACAATAAATTTTAAATAAGTTTCGAAAATCGCTATTAATATAATTAATTTACGATTGTAACTGTTCTTCAAAACCAGTTAGTTAAGTTCAGACGCCAGTTTATCAATGTCTGAGCATAAATCTGTTGTGCTCAATGTCATAAGCGCGGCTAGGTTACTGTCTGTTAGTCTGGAACGATGTTTGTTTGTTTTATAACGGTCATTGCGGAAAATGACTGCTCGCATCTGTAAGTCGAACCAAAACGACAAATGTATCTCT
The DNA here is from genome assembly GCA_963921405.1 of Cepaea hortensis. Lineage (NCBI taxonomy): Eukaryota > Metazoa > Mollusca > Gastropoda > Stylommatophora > Helicidae > Cepaea > Cepaea hortensis. The sequence goes on from OY992893.1 coordinate 25,159,209, forward strand.
GGGTGAATGAACGCAAATGTTCAAGTTGTTCGACAAGCAATAGTCGCCAGAATGAAATCATATGATCAGCTGAAGGTGAATCAGGCAGCTCAAGAAATTTACATCTCAGTGCAGAATTGCATTTCAAATCAATTACTTCTTGCTGAAAGTTTTGCTGTAATTGACAGAGCTTGGCATCAGGAAATACAAACGAATTTATGAAGAGGGCAACAGTACCCTCCTCTATTGTAAACTCTTGAAATCTCGACTGAAAGATATCCAGAAGACTTTCAACTTTTAATTTGCACTGAAACAAGTCACATTTCTTTTCCACCACAAGCGTCTTAAGAGTTGGAAACGTCTCTAAAGTCCCTTCAGTCAGCTATCCGATAAACAGTCAGTGAAATCTCGTAATGCAAGTCCAAAATTTTGGGTTGGGTATGGTTACTGTTTTTTTTTTTTTTTTAAACGTGTGTGGCCCTTTCTGGCCAGTAAAAAATTACTTTTAAAGGTTAAGTGTAAATTCATTACCATTGAAAGTTCACAATATTGAATTAAACAATAAATGCAGAATTCACAAGTTGATTATAAAATGTAATTAAATAAAGTTTCGAATATTTTTTTATAAGTATTCCTAAAGTTTTGTCCTTAAGATTATAAAAATTGACTTCTATATTAATTGCTTTATTTTCAAAAGAATAGTGGAGAGATTTTAAATTAAATAAATAATGTTATGGCTAGATATATAATTCCTGTTTTTTTTTCTAGTAGTCTCCCTTGGAAAATGTTAGATGTCTATTCCTACTACTTATTACTATTGGTGTTGGACCTTTTCGCAGACTGTTGAGGATGGGACGGAGCACGTATGGGAATGTCCTGAGTGCAGTGATGTCGGTTCCAAACTCAACTCAACTCAACTCAATCAATCCCCCTACTTATTTTGCTTATCTAGGTGTTTTCCCAGCTATCTGGTAATTCCCCAGAATGCTTGAACATAATTATTAATAAGTGTAATTGATCAAGCAACGCATTACCGTCATGTTATGCATCATCATCCAGTGACTTGCTGGCTGGCGTGGGTGATCATGTCTCTCCACAAATTACTATCTCCCATGTCATAGATCAATTCGTTTGTTGACTCCCTTGCGTGACATGACGCAAAACTGTCAAGAATCTTTTCAGGCTTTCTTCCTCTTTCTCTCTTTCCGCAAATCGTTCCGGTTGTCACAACATGTTCCAGTTTTTGTCTTCTCATAACATGGCCACACAAAAAAACGATGACTGCCTCTTTCTGGTGTTTGTGATAAGTTGCCTTTGTAACGCAGCTTCCCTTAGAACGTCCTGATTGCTCATTTTGGCTGTCCAATTAATTTTCGCATTCTTCTATAAAACCACATCTCTAAGGCTTCCAGGGATATTTTCGTCTGTTTACTAATTGTTCAGGATTCGCCGCCGTAAGTTAAAACTGGTTCTGTAGATTATGCAAGAACTCTTTTTCTAACTTTCAAGGACAGTGACTTATTGCACGAAACGTTCTTCATTTGATAGAATGCAGTTTTTGCTTGTCCTATTCGTAACACTTGCCTAGTACATCAACAGCAGCTGAAAATGCTGGTGTTGACTGCAACGTCCCGTAAGGGATACGCAACAAAATGTTTATTAAAAAAATTCTGCTCTTTACCGGCCTCCGAGGAGATGGTATTTCGGACGCGATTCGTAATCCCGTATACCGGGGTTCGAAACACAGTTGTGCTGTTTTTTTTTTTTTTCGAAAAAGGTGTAGGTGCTGGTCGTTCAGAAATCAATGGCAAACTACTGAACGTAAAACTTGCCCAGAAATCACGAACAGCCAAAATGCTGGGGTTGACTGCTACGTCCTGTGAAGGACATGCAACTAAATTTTACAATTCTGCTTTCTATCTCAGTGATGCATATTCCAACTGATGCGTTTTATGTGCATAGATAACTGAATTTCTGTACTTGCCCCAAAATAACGTCCTGTACTTTAATTGCACATTTAGGCACAGTCTGTTTCTTTGATATCAACATGACTTCTGTCTTTCTATTATTCGAACTAAGGCCTATCTTTTCACTTTCTGCAACCACTGTATCTGTCCCGAGAATATATATAACGTTGTTTGTGACATTTCCCTCTACAAATCCACACTGTTCATCATTAATTTCTGGTTTAATTTCGTCTCTTTTTCTTTTCATAATTATTCTGAGTAACAGCTTTGTCTTGTGACTTATAAGACGTATTGTGCGATGCTCTTCGCATTCTAAGCGCCTCTTTTAACGTTTTAAATATGCTCTAAGGTACTAGGGAAACGCATGCGCAGTTGTATTGTATAATCTAACATAAGAGATATTTATTTTAAAGAAATAGACGGGACTGTCAGAAAGTAATGCACCATTTGGAAGAGAGAGAGAGAGAGAGAGAGAGAGAGAGAGAGAGAGAGAGAGAGAGAGAGGGGGAGGGGGTGGTTAATGTGACTGATCAGATCAATTCGTGCTGTACATGTTCGCCCAGAATGGATTCTTGTGAACACGTGGTCATTTTCACCATCACGCACCATCTTACGTCTCACTCGCTCAGTGTGTGACCTATCTATCTGCAATCATTTTCTCCTTTGTCTTTATTTGATTTCTGATATTTTCCCTCCATGCAATACGTTCGGTGGCAACTTGCTCCCAGTGTGCGTTATCAATGCATGTATCAAACATGTCCCGCTTACACACATCTTTATATTGTAGTAGAGGCCGATCCTGAGATCTCTTACCCATCTGTAATTCACCAAAAAAGATGTTCTTGGGTATTCTACCATCACCCATCCTCCTAACGTGCCCTATCCATCTGAGTCTACGAAGACTGAGCATGAAATAAAGCGTCACACAACTTGATCTTTCCAATACTTCAGTGTTTGTGATTTTGTCTTGCCACTTAATAAAGTATTAATCAATTGATTATTGCTCACTGGATCTAGGAGGCCTGGTGTTCCTTGCCAGTGAGAAGTCCTGATCGTTCGGGTCCCATCGATTGACGGACGTCGGTCGAGGCGATTGGGCAATCTTGAGCATAGCCTACGATGGGTAGCGTTGTGATGTTCTGTTGTGATAATTTGGTGTGTCCAGTGTGTGCCGCGTGGTTACACACCCGCTTCACACGCGTGATCCGGGACTGTTTCCGGATCCGGTCAGGGATATGCACTACTGACGAGCTCAAAGGAGGGCGAAACTCGAGTATAGTGCTTCCATATTGACGTGGATAGGCCTTAGGTTCATACCAGAATGCGATCGGCGTTGCCAGTAGTGGGTTGTGCTCAATATTTAAATTTCAAATCCCGAAACAACCACATAATCAATTGATTATTGCTCACTGGATTTAGGAGGCCTGGTGTTCCTTGCCAGTGAGAAGTCCTGATCGTTCGGGTCCCATCGATTGACGGACGTCGGTCGCGGCGATTGGGCAATCTTGAGCATAGCCTACAATGGGTAGCGTTGTGATGTTCTGTTGTGATAATTTGGTGTGTCCAGTGTGTGCCGCATGGTTACACACCCGCTTCACACGCGTGATCCGGGACTGTTTCCGGATCCGGTCAGGGATATGCACTACTGACGAGCGCAAACGAGGGCGAAACTCGAGTATAGTGCTTCCATATTGACGTGGATAGGCCTTAGGTTCATACCAGAATGCGATCAGCGTTGCCAGTAGTGGGTTGTGCTCAATATTTAAATTTCAAATCCCGAAACAACCACATAATCAATTGATTATTGCTCACTGGATTTAGGAGGCCTGGTGTTCCTTGCCAGTGAGAAGTCCTGATCGTTCGGGTCCCATCGATTGACGGACGTCGGTCGCGGCGATTGGGCAATCTTGAGCATAGCCTACGATGGGTAGCGTTGTGATGTTCTGTTGTGATAATTTGGTGTGTCCAGTGTGTGCCGCGTAGTTACACACCCGCTTCACACGCGTGATCCGGGACTGTTTCCGGTCAGGGATATGCACTACTGACGAGCTCAAACGAGGGCGAAACTCGAGTATAGTGCTTCCATTTTGACGTGGATAGGCCTTAGGTTCATACCAGAATGCGATCGGCGTTGCCAGTAGTGGGTTGTGCTCAATATTTAAATTTCAAATCCCGAAACAACCACATAATCAAAGTATTCTTCGTAGACACCGCATATGAAAGCTGTTTAAAAGTTTTTCTTGGAGTGAGTAAGTTGACCAGACTTCACTGCCGTAAAGAAGATATTAAGGACACGGGCCTGATAGACAAGGACTTTTGTTTTGGCAGTAAGCTTCCTGTTCTCCCAGACTCTTTCTTAACCTGTTCATTGTTGTTGTTGCCTTACCAATCCTGATGTTTATTTCCCGATCTAAGGATAATTTGCTATTTACCTCTCATCCTAAATATGTAACATAGTCTACTATCACCAGTTCGGCGTCGTCAATACAGATTGATGGTACCCCACTTGCACCTTGTGACATAATCTGTGTCTTCTTTTTGCTAATTGTTAAAACTAATTCAGAACAAGCATTGGGGAATGCAGATAGCAGACGTTGTAACTCTTCCTCAGAGTTGGTCGTAATTGTAGCATAATCTGCAAAAAGCAATTCTCTGATCAGTACCCTCCTAATTTTGGTCTTGGCCTTCAATCTCTGAGCATTGTAGAGTCAGCCATCTGAACGTCAGTGAATGTATATACCACCATACTGATCACGAAAGGCATATTTCAGTAAAAGTGACAAGTATATTCCAAAGAGGGTGGGAGCTAGTACACAACCTTGCTTAACTCCACTCTTGATTTCAAACTCTTCTGAAGTTGCACCATCAAACTTTATCGTACCCTTCATGCCTGTGTGAAACAATTCCACAATGGACAGATGAATTGGTGGACAGCCAATCTTCTTTAGTGCCTTGAGCAGAACCTCACGACTGACCAAATCAAATGCCTTTGTGAGGTCGATGAAGGCAATAAACAGTGGTTGATTCTGTTCACTGCATTTTTCTTGCATTTGTCGCAATGAGAATATCATATCAACGGTAGACCGGTTCCATCGAAAGCCACACTGTGATTCGGAGTAGACTTGATCTCCAGAACTTGAAGTCTGCGCAGAACTATTCTGGCAAATACTTTTCCAACAATACACAGAAGTGAGATACCCCTGTAGTTGTTGCAGTCGCTCCGATCGCCCTTGTTCTTGTAGTGTTATGATGCTTGAATCTTTGAAATCCTGTGGGCTTGTCCTTCTCGCCAGCATAGCTCTATTAGCTGGTGGATCTGTAGAGTGTGTCTTGCCCACTCCTGATAACCTCTATTGGAATCACATCGTTACCTGGAGCCTTGCCTGGTGAAAGTTCATTAATAGCACACTTAATTTCTGGTATGGTGGTGAGTGTGTCCAGGTGGTCAAGAGTAGGCAGGGCCTCTATGGCGTTGAGGGCATCATCCGCTAGTTTGGTCTCGCTTGAGTAAAGCTCCAAATAGTACTCCACCCATCTATCCATCTGCTGTTTCTTATAAGTGATGATTTCTCCAGTCAAGGTTTTCAGTGGTGCACTTCTTTTGATCATTGGACCACAAGGCTTTCTTTATCCCCTTCATACATGCTTCTGATGTTTCCCTTATCACTTGCATTTTGAATGTACTCGTATAACTTGATCCAATAGTTATCTGCACACTGCCTGGTAGCCTTTTGCACATCCTTCCTAGCTTGCTTCAGCTCACTTAGAGTGTTACGCGTTCTTCTTTCCTTGTTTCTAAAGAGAGCTAACTTCTTTTTATCAATCAAGGGCTTCAGTGTCTGGCTGTTTGCCGTAAACTAGTCCTGCTTCTTATGATCTACAGTGCCATAATCTCCCACCGTTGTTTAAGAGTTTCTTTAAGTTTACCTCACTTTTGACTTGCTGTACAATTTTTTGATGTATCAGTGAAAACTCATTCAAGATACTGTTGAGTCTCAAAGCACTTATCAGGATCTTGGGTGTTAAAAATGTTAATCCTGGGGCTAAATCCCCTTTGGTCTCAGTCTAACCCTCGCAACAACTAAAGAATTATCAGTATCACAATCAGCACTGTGGTAACTTCGAGTTAATGATGTTTGATTCAAGTGTTGTCTCCGTGTGATGATGAAGTCTAGCTGATGCCAATAGCCTGATCTTGGGTGTTTCCTTGTGACCTTATATATATGGCTCAGTCTCTTTCCGCAGCACGACGCTTTCGGCAGCCTGCACTGTGGAAAGAGACTGACCCATATGGAATAAAAATCCGGTGCAATGAAGTCGACTCCGTCGACTTTTAAGTGACTTTTTTATTACATGGAACACCACCATTTTTTTATACATAACATAAGAAAAACATAAATACTGAAACAAAATCACATTATGGAATAGCAAATGACTTGTTTAATGAAATGGCTGTTGTTACAATAGTTGTTACAATCAGTAAAAATTACTCAGAGAGATGTCTATTTAGAAACATGCCGGACCAGGTTGAATCTACTAATATCTTTACTGTGACAATTCCATGAAATGTGATCAGTTGTACATCATGTACGTTTCAGAATGTGATTACACAGATCACCACATCCCAAAACATACTAGAATGAAACAGTTATGGTACTGTAATCATGGCCAGCTAAGAGAGATTCAAGCCTCGCTTGGCGATGTAAGTTTGAATCTTTGCGACTAAAGTACTATACAACTACGGTACAATTGCTATCTAAGACAACATACAGACTCATGGAATCACAGAAATAGTGTATGTACCAACAACAGATAGTTTTAAAATACAAAACACAACTTTCGTATCACACATAACGAAGGACTAGTGACAACAACTGAAACTAGCTGTATACATTTTACAGAACTCAACAAATCTCCAATCTCCCATAGCTCTAACTCAGTGGTTCTCACAGTGGGCAGTTCTGCCCCAGAGTTCCACAGGGTGTTTGTAAAGTCTCACTACACTTTGTATGCAGAACAATTTTGAAAAATGAAGTACATGATGTCATGAAAAAATGTGCTCCACAGTCCAATGTGAAGCAGAATGCAGCAGATGGCTGTTGTCTGCTGGAGTAATTCATTGCACTCCAAATAGAATGGTGTTATCAACGGAAGAAAGAATTTTTTGGGTTGAATATGTGTTTTGAAATGGAGGTAGATACACATGGATGGTTGTTCAAAGATTTATAGCAAGATTTCCTGATAAACATCTTCTTCGCATTACGGTTAGAAATGTGTTGAATAAGCTATAATGAATACTTTGTTGGTATTTTCCAGCTTCCACTAAATAACATTAGACCATAGCAGTGACTACTGTAACTAATTTAATGAATTTGTTTGCACATTTTTTAATGACATCATGTATTTAATTTTTCAAAATTGTTCTACATACAAAGCGTAGTGAGACTTTACAAACACCCAGTATATTCTCAACTGTGTGTTTGTACATAAATTTAGTCGTAAATTCTCAACTTTGTGTAGCATAAGAATTTGAGTCCTTTATTTCTCAACTGTCTCCTATATGTTACTAGGGTCCATAAATGATGCAAGGAATATCAAAACAGTAATCTACCATGCATGTCATAGGAGGCAACTAAGGCATGAGACTGGCAACCTCAATCAGTAGAAAACTTGAGCTGAAAATTCCAACCAATCAGGAACAATCGTGGCATGAGTTGCTTCAGGACCTGTGCTCCAAAAGGAGATGACCGGCGGATGGAGAGAAGAACAGATTCCTAACTGTATTATTTCACAGGCTAGTGAACCAGGTCAGCAATTAGAGTAATAACTGTCTGGGATAGAAGCAGCTTAAATAACATCAGAGATCAAGTGGCTTAGAGTAACAACAATGTAGGACTTATGAAATATTATTATTATCAAGATCTGGGTTTGTTTCATGCAACAAATGCTTGGAAAACAAATAGTAAAAGGTTTGCTTCAGGGCTCAGCAAAAGACGTTAGGGCACCCATCAAGTATGTGGAGGATCTTTCTCTTTACCTTTCAGTGTATTGGGTATATGGTGCTGGCCCTATATTTGTATAGATCAATCAGCACTGGAGGCGTGCTGTGCTCAATATCACAGCAGTTATCTTTGGTTTCCAGGGTATTCTCCTGGTATCCATTTCAGGCTGTGTCCACTTAGAAAATATTCCAGCTTTTACAGAGATTTGAAAACATGATCACCGAGGTGGCAGGCAAACTTATCTATTAAGAGAAAGCTTTTTTAAATGGCCCAAAGAACGGCCAGCAGTCTCTCACAAGATCCCATTCTAACAGTAGACACAGACAGGAGAACACATAACTACCACATTTAGACTCCACAAAGGACACTGTAGACCACAAGCTTATCTCTACAAAATGACAGCCACCCAAACTGACTGGTAGATAAGCCAAAATAAACCACAGAATCCAGATCACATACTGGAAATGTGCCACCGTTTGGTGATTTGGGACCTAACACGTGGCCCCAGGAGACCTAAATGGGAGAAAAACTGTGGGGCATCCTTGATTCTCCTGCAGGTTGCTGAAGTCAAGAAGACAACACATCTCTGTTTTTAACTCTTTGTTTGTGCTGTGCTGACGAAGGCTTTGGCCGGAACGTCTATTTTGTTTCTTGTAGTCGTGCTCTAGTAAAGCTCACAATCTACTTCTCGTTTTTCGGTGATTCATTCATCTCTTTCTTTAGACTACTGGGCATAGAAAAACTCATTAAGGAATGATGAGGGAGATATGGATGAGGAGCTGGAGGGCAGAGGTGGGATTGAGTTGAGCAGAGATGAGTCAAGACATGATGTCACAGCACTCTGGACATTCTCAAATGTGCTCCATCCTCATCTGCAACAGCCAGTGAAGAGTCCCAGCTACTAGTAATAGTCTGATTATGTATCCATCTGGCCTTTCTTCACAGTAGAGAAGGAAGAAATAGATCAATAAAATGTGAAAAACTGCCATATTAACTCTTTCGCTACCGTGATCCCATCTGTGGGCACGATGTATTTCCTGAGATGGCAGTCCGCCCTTTTAGTGCCACAAAATGATCAGTGGTTTATTTCACATATTTCTGCTCCGTTTCGGAATTTTAAGTTACAGTAAACTAAAACGTCGTACAGCCGAAAGATCTCTACGCCATCTTGGTGCGGTCAATCGTTTTCTAATATTGGATTCTTGTGAATTTTCAGTTTTAAGGTAGTGTTAATTTGTTTGTTTTGGTTTTTCACAATGGAAACGCCCACCAGTATGCGTCCACGTAGAATGACTTCAGATCAAGCTAGATTATTATTCGAAACTGTTTTAAACAATAGTGATTCCGATAATAGTGATTCAGACAGCAGTTATATCTGTGAATCTAACATTTTAGCACGTGGTGATAAAGATATTACTAGTGGAACGTCGTCTTCAGCTGAGGTGTCTGATGAATTTCCGTCTGACAATGAATGTCAGGATGTCACAATCACTTCTCAGCGGAAAGGAAAGCAAACAGTACAAAATAAGAATAAAACTGGAGGAAAAAACTTGAATCTACAAGCTTCTGTACAGCGTGATGCACCTATCCCATCACCATCGACATGGCAAGATGTGTCAAAAGGAGAAACAAAACCGAAGTTTGAGTTTCGTCCTCGAAGATCTCACGTCAACTCTAAACTTTATCATCTGCAAACACCTATGGATTTTCTCAAAGTGTTTTTTGATGATGACATAGTGGATTGTTTAATTAAAAATGTAAACAAATATGCAGAAAAGATCTTGATGCAGAACACTCCTAAAAGAAAACATTCTAGTCTGTTATCCTGGACCCCACTCACGAAGCATGAATGGCTGAAGTTTACGTCTGTCATTATTGCTATGGGACTTGATCCAAGACCATCTATCAAAGACTATTGGTGTACAAGTGCACATTTATATACTCCTTGGTATGCCACTATGTTTCCCAGGAACAGATTTGAATCTATTTTTCACACCATGTTTCACGTATGTGAACCAGAAGCATCAGGTGAAAAAAAAATTGATCCTCTTGTTGACATGATCCTGAAGAAATTCCAGGAAGCATTTTACCCATTTGAAAATGTGTCCATTGATGAAATGATTATTGGATGGAAGGGCAGATTTCAGCACAGACAATACAATGCAACAAAACCTCACAAGTACCACATCAAAACATTTGGCCTTTGTGATTCTGCGACTGGCTATGTGGTGAATTTAAAAATTTACTATGGACGAAACACCGAATACAGTCCAGATTTAGATCTCACAACTGCTCATGCAGTGAAAGTGTTTGCCACACTACTGAATGTTCTCGGAGCTGGCCATCACATCTTTGCTGACAGATTCTACACTTCGAAAGCTCTGATTGATTATCTGCATTCCAACAATTTCAATTATACAGGGACACTGAATGTCAACCGAGTAGGCTTCCCTCCTGAGTTGAAGCATTTGCGACTTCAGCATCAAGAGATGAAGTGGTTTCTTGAAGGAGAAAGAATATTGTGTGTGGCATGGAGAGATAAAAAAGCTAAAAAACCATGCATTGTTGTCTCTACCAAGTCTGTAGTTGGAACTGTTGAGAGCGGATTGCGAAAACCCCAAAGCAAGCCGAAGATGATCCATGAATATAACATGGCGATGAATGGCTGCGACAGAATGGACCAAATGGTTGGATATTATAATATCCATGATAGGAAAACCATTAAGTGGTGGAAGACAATCTACTACTGGATCTTTGAAATTGCACAGATCAATGCTCACATCCTACATTCTATATGCCAAACAGAGAAAGGAGGAAAAAAAACTGTCATTGAAGGATTTCAAGAAAAGTTTACTGGAAAGTGCTCATTGCGAAGCAGCTCAGAGTATTCCTGAAAGTTTGACACTCTGCCTGCCGAAGAATTTCAAAAAGTCAGTTGCAGGAAATTATGTCGAAAGAGTCACAGGAGCCAAGCATTTAATAGAATTTGTCGGTGTCAATAGAGAATGTGTTTTTTGCAGCACTCGAACTAAACGACACAGATCTTCTTTTGTTTGCTCCGGCTGCACTAATAGACCACACTTGTGCGCCAAAGTTTGCTTTGCAGCCTATCACAAATAGACTGCCACATATAGTAAATAAAAACAAACAGACATTTGTAAATCTGCCAAGTGTTTTCCTAATTTTTGTCTGAAAAAAAAAATACATGATTCAGAATCTGCTGCAAAACTTCTTTTCGGATGGTTGATTGGAAGCAATGGTGTTTATAGTTTAGAATAGTGTTGTTTGTTCAGTAAATTCAATTGGATTAGCAGTGATCAGGATATTGGATAACAACGCCCCCTCGGTAAGTACAATGTTTACATTATTTTTTACCTCTTTTTAACAAATTATGTTAGAAGTTATATTATTATTTTTATTTTATTTACAACATACAGCAAAAATTCTCCTACCAACATATTCCTTGTGCAATCCCCTTTATTTTGATATATAATACAACATTTCTGCTATAATGTTAACCATTTTCATAACATTATTGCGACATACACCAATTTCCAGATTTCGGCCATTAGTTTTTTTCATTTTGTGAAAAAGACATGGTTCAGAATATGCACCAAAACTTCCTTTCGGGTGATTTAAATGAGCAATACTGTTTATATTCTTGAAGACAAGTGGTGTTTGTTTGATTATTCAGTAAATTAAACATGATTAGCAGTATAGGAGTGTAGAAAACACATTCTAAGTGCAATGTTTACATTATTTTTACCTACTTTTGTCCAATTATTTTACAAATTATATTATTATTTTTATTTTATTTACAACCTAAAGCAAACATTCTCCTACCAACATATTCCTTGTGCAATCCCCTTTATTTTGATATATAATACAACATTATGTATCATCTGGCCTTTCTTCACAGTAGGGATGGACGAAATAGTTCAGTAGAATGTGAGAAATTGCCACATTAAACATATTTTCACCTGTGCAGCAGCAGCAGCTGTGGACATCAATACAAATCCATTTACAAGGTTTTTTTTTTTTTTTTTTTTTTTTTGCGTATCCTTTTTACAGGACTTAGCTGTCAACAGCAGCATCTTTCAGCTGTCTGTTGATCTCTTGGCAAGATTACGCTCAGTAGTTTGCCATTGCTTTCTGAGCGGCCGGCTCAGTATCCGCAAGTCACGAGCGGGGGTCGAACCACCTCAGTTCTCGCTCCGCTGCGAGACTCTGCGTGATAAACGGGATTACAGAGAGAAAGTGTTGTAACCCCACAGCCAGAGAGACCGGCATTTACAAGGTTGGGCTAATAAAAATAGTATTTACAATTATGCATACTATACAGTTAACAATATAAATATTACGTGCTAGATAGATGTTAACACACTAAATCTACTTTCCGCAACTGGCACAGCTGTTAGTAGCAAAATTATAGAATTAACATTAACCCTTCTGGTTCCAGACCTTTGTTTTCATAAAATAATAACACTAGAACAGAAATAGAGGGTGACCGAGGCGATAAAAAAAAAAAAAGTAACAACTAGAAGAGAAACCTTTCGTACCAAGGTTCCCGATATTTTGATCTGTGCATGTTTTCTCTATAACTGTCAGCCCACTTACCCGCATGTGAGCGATTGCATCTTATCTTATATATAAAAGGCGATCTTCGTCCGTATCTATGTATGTCCTTTATACGTTCGCGAACGGCCCATCCGATTGAGATGAAATTTTCTACACGTCTTCCTTTCATTCCAGAGCTGCCAACTGTGATATTTTGTTAGTGTGAAATCGCCTGCTTACTCAGTATTATTTCATTTTTCATTTTTCATCATAATTTCATATATCTCAGGGGACCTAACTCTGTAAAAGTTATTTCAAGGGGCATAACTTTTCTGTATAACTTATAGTCATATTGTGGCATCGTTTTCAAAGATTTATAAACTCTTTGTCCATAGTTATGTACCGGCATATGAGTTATAATAAATAATGATACAATCTGTAAGGCATTTTTAAAGTTTTCATAAAAATGATGCACAATGCATAACATTGTAACTCATCTTTTTTTGCTTAAGAAGTTACTGTAGTCATGCAGGTGATTAGAAAGAGTTTTCATTAAAAATAATGGATGGTGTGTGGAAGAACGTTCTTTTAAGTTACTTTTTTTGTTGTATGAATTTAATGAAGCCGGACAGGGTCAGGCAGACAGATAGACAGACAGATAGACAGTCGGGAACAGGAACTTATATGACTACTTATATAAATTAAATGAGATGCTTCACACCAGGAGCTGGGCGATGCCGGGCGGGTCAGACAGACAGACAGACAGACAGACAGACAGATAGTCGGTAACGGGAACGGGAACTTATATGACTACTTATATGAATTAAATGAGATGCTTCCCACCAGGGACTGGGCGAAGCCGGGCAGGGTCAGGCAGACAGATAGACAGACAGATAGACAGACAGATAGACAGTCGGGAACGAGAACTTATATGACTACTTATATGAATTAAATGAGATGCTCCCCACCAGGGTCTGGGCGAAGCCGGGCAGGGTCAGCTAGTCTTATATATAAATTGCGATCTCCGTCTGTCTGTCTGTCTGTCTGTCTGTCTGTCTGTCTGTATGTCTGTATGTCCGTATGTCCTTTGTGCGCTCGCGAACGGCCCATCCGATTGAGATGAAATTTTCTATACGCCTTTCTTTCATTCCAGTGCAGCCCACTGTCATATTTTTTTAGTGTGAAATCGCATGCTTACCCAGTATTATTTCATTTTTCACTTTTTATCATAATTTAATATATCTCAGGGGACCTAACTCTATAAAAGTTATTTCAAGGGGCATAACTTTTCTGTATAACTTATAGTCATATTGTGGCATCGTTTTCAAAGATTTATAAACTCTTTGTCCATAGTTATGTACCGGCATATGAGTTATAATAAATAATGATACAATCTGTAAGGCATTTTCAAAGTTTTCATAAAAATCATGCACAATGCATAACATTGTAACTCATCTTTTTTTGCTTAAGAAGTTACTGTAGTCATGCAGGTGATTAGAAAGCGTTTTCATTAAAAATAATGGATGGTGTGTAGAAGGGCATTTTTTTAAGTTACTTTTTTTGTTGTATGAATTTAATGAGACGCTACACTCCAGGAGCTGGGCGAAGTCACGCCGGGTCAGATAGATAGACAGACCCACCTTTTCGCTGCAGTTGTCTACTCCTCCTTTTCCTTCTTCTGCTGATGCTGCTGCCGCCGCTCCATTTACCCAAGTTAATTGTTGGGGGAAGATGTAAAGATCTTTCAAGTGCTCTTTCAAATGCTTTTTGTAAGTTGGTCTTCGTTTATCTAAGGTTGTTCTAACTGCAACCAATAAATGATTAGACAGACAGGCAGACAGACAGACAGAGAGGGAGGGACGGACAGACAGACAGACAGACAGACAGACAGACAGACAGACAGACAGACAGACAGACAGACAGACAGATAGTCGGTAACGGGAACGGGAACTTATATGACTACTTATATGAATTAAATGAGATGCTCCCCACCAAGGACTGGGCGAAGCCGGGCCGGGTCAGCTAGTACTCTATAAAAGAAGGCTTAAAATATCAACCAATCCTTCAAACGGAGTCATGGAACAGCTATAAACAAAGATGTACAGAAGATTAGGAAAACTTTGAGATACATTTTGTCTGTGAATTTCAAAATAGATGAGACAAACAAACACGCTCCTAGTAATAATATTTGAACAGACAGAAGATTGGATCTGTTTAGTCTTGAGAAGTCTTACAGGTGATGGAAAATAGGGCAGATGAACTTTGCACTGTTAAAGGCTAGGAGGACAGTATTTGGGCCTCATAATTCCAACCACTCAAGATGGGAGAAACTTTTACTGAACTTTCTGTTTCATTTTGTTCTAGTTACAAATCTTAAATAGTCTATTTATGACTACAATTTTAAAAACCATGGGAACAATTAAGTCCTTATGTGACACTACTACAGCTCTGTTGTCAAGGCAAAGGGACAAATGTAAGTCTCCAATATTTAAAACTGACAACACAAGAAACAAATGCATAGTTTATGGATACTACATTTTCCCAAATTGGCTGGCTCCTTGCTAGACAGACAATAATTTGTTACAATGCATCTTAAAATAGGCATAATAACCAAGATCCATGCCATTTTTTCTGAATAACAAAAAATATATTGTGAACAACATGTAAAAATTAATAAATAAATTGCATAGCTCTGTTCAGCCAGTTGAGTTTTGACATTTCAGCTTGGTGTCTTAGCAGTGGCTAGAAGCAGGTAGTGGCGATAAGTAGGTAGAGACCAGAAGTAGTTAAGAGACTAGAATGAGGTAGAGACTAAAAGCTGGTCATGGCTAGAGATTGTGTCTAGAAACAGTTAGCGGCTAGAGGTAGTGGCTAGAAGCAGGTCATGACAGGATAGCAGGGATTGTGTTATTAGCAATTAAGATTTAGGTATTTCTAGACAGGTATTGCTTTATATCTGGAACACCATGATACACAAAGACACATGCCAGCTGGTGCAAGCTCACACACACACACAAGATTTTATACGGAGAGAGAGATACGGTATAATAGACTGACAGGCATAATCAGAGATAGACAGACAGGCAGATATAATGAGGAAGAAGTAGAATAAGAAAGAGACTGCGATAGAGACATGATGTAGTTCAATGTAACACTCACATATAGCCATGAGACAAAAAGACAGACAGGCCAGCAGGCAGACAGACAGACAGTATAAAATATAATTCACCAGACCAGAAAGCGGTGTAGATTTTAGCATGTCACATATTCCTCACTAAACAAAACACTGTTGACAATGTACTCCTACATTCTGACAGCTCAAACACATCACACAGCAGAGTTTACAACAACATGGCTGATCTGCCAGTGAAGATTGACATAGATCTTATTTTGCAGACTATAATACACAGTGTTTGTAAAGTCTCACTACACTTTGTATGGAGAACAAATTTGAAAAATGAAGTACATGACATCATCAATAAATGTGCTCCAGTCCAAAATGAAGCAATATGCAGCGAATGGCTGTCGTCTGCTGGAGTAATTCTTTGCATTCCAAACAGAATGGTGTTATCAATGGAATGACTAATTTTTTGGGGTTGAACAAGTGTTTCGAAATGGCAGTCAATACATACAGATGGTTGTTCAAAGATTTATAGCAAGATTTCCTAATAAACAACCTCCTCATCGCTTAATGTTAGAAATTTGTTGAATAAGTTATAACGAATACTTCATTGGTTCTTTCCAGCTTCCCCAAAACAGCGTTAAACCATAGCAGTGACTATTGTAAGTAATTTAATAATTTGTTTGCACAAATTGTTGATGACGTCATGTACTTAATTTGTAAAAATTGTTCTACATATAAAATGTAGTTGGGCTTTACAAACACCCTGTATTTGAAGATTTAAAACCCAGAGGCCACAAACAAGAGGTTATACGATTTATTGCCTAACAAATTTAGCTGCATCTTACCAAGTGCATAATGCAGTTATATATTAAATGAAGCGAATAAATGAATTATACTTTGGTTTAAATACTTAACACATAGTCACAGGTATTGTTCGAATGTGTATAATTTGTTATCCCCACGGTAATTACAAATTTAACACCAAAGTCTTTCAGTCTGCAGATTAATATAATATGTGATTTCTGTTGAATTGTACCGAAAAGTACTTCTACACAGGGATGATAGAAAAATCATAAAATTACATCAGAGATGATTTCCACCTGCTTGCCTAGAATTTCATTTTAAAAAACAGATTATTTTTACTAACCAATGCATTTATAACAGAAACTCATCCATTTAAACTAAAGATTACTTTTATCTACAAACACACAGACAGAATAACTATAGCAAATCAATAATCCAACAGATATGATTTTTACCAACTAACACACAGAAAGTCATCAATATTACAGAGATTATTTTTCCAGCTAACACAAACAGATTATAGAAAATCATTAATCTAAAACATTGATTTTTACCTACAAACATAAAGATGGTAGAAAGTCATCAATTTTAAAGAGATGATTCTATCTGCTAACATAGAGATTATATAGAAAATAATTGCTAACATAGAGATTATATAGAAAATAATTAATCTAAAAGATATGATTTGTATCTACAGATTTTTTATCTACAAACACACAGAGAGTAAGAGGTCATTAATTTTAAAGAGATGATTCTATCTGCTAACATGGAGATTATATAGGAAATCATTAATCTAAAAGATATGATTTGTATCTACAGATGTTTATCTACAAACACACAGAGAGTAAGAGGTCATTAATTTCAAAGAGATAATTCTATCTGCTAACCCATACAGATTATAGAAAATCATTATCTAAAATATATTATTGTCATCTTCAAGCACACAGATGATAGAAAGCCACAAAGCCTTTGGGGAACACAAGAACACAACAGATGTTCAAATGACTAGATTCTCAGAACAGTGAGGAAACTAGCAACTAGTATCATGTAAAAACAACCGACTTCTGCTACAGAAGATACAATCAATTTATTAAAACAGATAGAAGATATACATTTATACACAGATATACAATCTATTTATACATAGAGATACAATCTACTTGCTGTGAAAGGTATAAAAATTATTTACAAATAGCAGTAAAACTTCAGGATTGCATGTGTATATGAATGATTTTACCTATATCATACTGTTATATCAATGTTTATGCATGTAATCTTTAACATAATTTATAACTAGACATACGTCAGTCTGAACTTCATATCAATGAAAGTATGTTCTTCTCTTCTCTATCAGAGAGTTTTAAAAACATGAATTATCCCAGATATCCTCATACTCTACAACCAAAAACTAAGCAAAACCACATCTTTTACATAACTAACCACAAGGGACATTTCGAACTAGTTGCAGCAATTACAATCAGTTGCTTACATTTCACAGGCAACATGAGTTCATCAAGGCAACTTAATACCACTGTTAGGGGGCGTTTGAAGGCTTTCGCAAATAGCATTACTCAATGGCTGTTAAATGTGCCAACTCAAGTGTAGTTACTCAATGTGTTATTCAAATGTAGCTGTTATTTCTAATAAAATTCAATGAATCACAAATATATAGCTATTCAGTTTATCACTCAACCATAGTTCAATCTATCACTCACATATAGCTAATTAGTTTACCATTCTACTGAATTTCAATGTACCACTCAATTGCGATTCTATGTGCCACTCACGTATAGATATTCAATTTATCACTCAACTGTAGTCAGTCTAACATCTTCATGTAGCTATTCAATTTATCTCCCAACCACAGTTCAGTTTATCAACTGCATACATCTATTCAGTTTATCACACGACTAACATTTCTATATGTATCAAAGTGACTTAGAGTTACATGACCTGTCTCTAACTAACGGGTCAGAGTTCAGCCGTGGATGATTACTTTAAGAAGATAAGGAGATTATTTCTTAGAAGATAAGGAGATTATTTTCATAAGATAATGAGATTATTTTTAGTAGGTAATGAGATTCTTTTTAAAAGATAAGGAGATTATTTTTAGAAGATAAGAAGATTATTAGAGAATAGATTTTAGAAGGAGATTATTTTTAAAAGATGAGATTATTTTTAAAAGATGAGATTTTTAGAAGATGAGATAGGGAAATTTTTAGAAGATGAGATTATTTTTAGAATAAACCTGACGCCCAAATAATACCGGGGCCCATAAGGTAAACAAAGCATAATAACTCTGCAGACTAGCATGTGTGTCGTAAGAAGCTAGTAAAAAGAGTTAGTGTAAGTTAGTTATCTGTTGGAATATCATCCTTGCACTCCGGACATGTCCGTGGGTACTCAGATCCTTCCCCAACATATGCATTAGTGTCTGGCGGCTAATAGTGTCAGTTCTGTGTTGGTTGACATTCATCTGCCTCTAGTGTCCGACTGTGCCAATTCTTACTGTCAAGTCTTTCATTCTAAACAACGATGTGAATTAACTGTTGTCAAAGTTCTCAGCTTTCAAAATTTCTCTAAGGGCATTAATAACATGGGCATGATCCTTGGGTTCACTGTCTGCAGGGAATGCAGAGCCAGCAAGTTTATCAGCTCGTTCATTTCCCTCAACTCCAGCGTGTCCCAGGACAAAGATGAAGATGACTCTACCAACAGCAGAGTCGGTGTTTGATTGATTGATTGATTGATTTGGGAACCGACATCACAGCATTCGGGGCATTCCCATAAGCACTCCGTCCCCATCTTCAGCAGCCAGCGAAGAGTTCCAATACTAATAGTTCCAGCAGAGTTGGTGTGCAACTGGTCACTTTATCCCTGATAAAGTTTCACTGTTGAAGCCAATCAACCATGAACAATCATATAATGGTTTTGGCATGAAGTGGTTGAGGACATATGCGCCATTGGAAAATGAAAGGCAGTCGAAGCAGGAACCCAAGGTTGTTACACTAACCCCATGATCTTTAACATTAGATGCACTAGCCTTTTTGGACAAAAGCAATAAAAACAAGAGGCTCTGCACACCACATGTTAAAAATCCATTGAATATCATAAGAAGCAGGTGGACATAGGTTATTGCCGTGGCAAACTGCCAAAATGAGAAAACCTACCCACAGCAGAATTGTTACAGCACGCGTGATTGTGGGATACAGACACTGAAATTCTCCAGCCTGCGCCACAAAGTTCAAACTCTAAGATGAGACTTTCCCATGGCATAACACATTAATAAAGGGATTGGTGTGAGTTGGGTGAGGTTCTGTGTTTCATTGGGAGATGAGAGGCAGAAGCAGTTGAAAACCAATGTTAAAATAATCTATCCCTCAGATCCACTTCCAGCTTTTCTAAATCACTTCCACATTAATGACAGACACATCTCCATCTGATCGACATCCTGAATCCTGGCTGAGCAAACTGGAAATGACTATATACTGGAAATGAATATACATCGTTGTTGAAAACAAATTGGAATTACATTTATCTTTCATTCAGATCTACTTCCATTCAACTAAATCACTTCCACATTATGACAGACAATCAGGTCAGCAATAGATATATTCAGATCCTAAAAAATAAAACCACTTCAACATTATGACAGACACATTTCAATCAGATCAGCCAGATATATTCAGATCCTAAAACAAGGAATAGTAAAGGACAATTTTACAAGCGTTAAGGAGTATTAGGCATCTGGTGCCGGTATTTTTATATGTCAATCGACACTGTGATGTGGTAAGTATCTCGCTGACTGCCTTTATTTCTCAACCCATTTCCTAGTCCCCATTTTAGGCTTAATCAACCTGGGAGTCCAAGTCATTTTAAGGGGTGCCTTGCTGTGAATTCGAACCCCTGATGATCGACAGGCCTGCAAGCCAACATCTAGCAACTATGCTACCACAGCTCCCATTCACATCATAGTCCAAAAATATAAACAAACTGTAAAATCAATCTCTCGATAGCTACATCAAGTATACCTCTGCTGGTGTTGTGGGGACGTTGCTCGATCAACAGATTGACCTTTGAAGATTGACCTTTGACCCAGGCAACAAAACAGAAATTGGATGTGTCAGCCAAAAGGCGCAAATATCGTTGTTGTGTAAAACAAACAAACAGTTTGGATGAACGAAGAAGATCAACAGATCGGAAACAAAACATAAAAAAATTAAAGTCAGATGAAGAAACACGATTCATTCATTCCACAGATTTTAACCACACTGTGATTGTTCTGTTATAAATGTAGAGACAAATTCTGCCGCATTCAGTTCTTGTTACTGCAACTGAATTAGCCAGAGTTTTTTTCTACATATACAAACTGATTCAGCCAAGAAATAAACCTCCTTACAATGTATGACAATACAACAATAATAAATTAATAAAATTAACGACGATATACACAGAATATGTACACATCAGTCCAAATCCATCACTGCAAGACAACAATGTTGAAAAGGATTTCCCCAGTTCATCAAGCCAAAGCAACATGTACAAGTACTTGCATATTGCAGTAGTTAGCATCTACACAACTCTGGTACCAAAAATGTCATGTTGACTTGCAATTATATTTTTGCTCTAAAAATGAGATTAACAGCATACGCCAAGAATGGAAGAATACTTTAACTGTCTATGTAGGACTTAACACAAGAAATCTGACAGTGCATCGTGAAATGAGATCAGAAAGCCATGAAGACAGTAGGCTGTATATAGTAAAGTGAGATAAAATGAAAACAATGGACTATCTAGTAAATGAGATCAGAAAGCCATGAAGACAGTAGGCTGTATATAGTAAAGTGAGATAAAATGAAAACAATGGACTATCTGGTAAATGAGATCAGAAAGCCATGAAGACAGTAGGCTGTATATAGTAAAGTGAGATAAAATGAAAACAATGGACTATCTGGTAAATGAGATCAGAAAGCCATGAAGACAGTAGGCTGTATATAGTAAAGTGAGATAAAATGAAAACAATGGACTATCTGGTAAATGAGATCAGAAAGCCATGAAGACAGTAGGCTGTATATAGTAAAGTGAGATAAAATGAAAACAATGGACTATCTGGTAAATGAGATCAGAAAGCCATGAAGACAGTAGGCTGTATATAGTAAAGTGAGATAAAATGAAAACAATGGACTATCTGGTAAATGAGATCAGAAAGCCATGAAGACAGTAGGCTGTATATAGTAAAGTGAGATTAAATGAAAACAATGGACTATCTGGTAAATGAGATCAGAAAGCCATGAAGACAGTAGGCTGTATATAGTAAAATGAGATAAAATGAAAACAATGGACTATCTGGTAAATGAGATCAGAAAGCCATGAAGACAGTAGGCTGTATATAGAAAAGTGAGACAAAATGAAAACAATGGACTATCTGGTAAATGAGATCAGAAAGCCATGAAGACAGTAGGCTGTATATAGAAAAGTGAGACAAAATGAAAACAATGGACTATCTGGTAAATGAGATCAGAAAGCCATGAAGACAGTGGAATGCATATGGTAAAGTGAGATCAGAAAGACATCAAGACAGCAGACTATATGTGATAAAGTGACACTGTGCGCCAAAGGCCTAAATAACAGCAGACAGCATGTGGTAAAGGAAGATTAACAATCCCAATACAACAATAGCTAGGCACTCCAACAATCAGTGGAAGACTATCTGACATCTTGTTCATGACAGACCATCTTGTAGTTCCCCCTGCAGACCCTGGGAATACAGTTGCCTCTTCAAACATGAATCCTTCAATGTATATGTACACACAAAAGGCTAGTCATGATGTCTATATTTCATAGCATGGATACTTCAAATACATAACACTAAAATCTGATACTATATAGCATAGATACTTCACTGATTTTATCTCAAGAGCCACTGTCTATAACTTTCAATGTAAACAAAGGAAAACTCATCCATCAAACGCTGGCATGTCCTTTGCACAACTTTGCACCCATAACAGGCTTTTGAAATTTCTCTCTATAAGATAGTTGCCATGCCTTTGTTTCTGTCATGTCTACAATATCTATCTTGTTTCCATCTACAATGTGGCCTTCCTCGCCTTCAGAGTACACTTCTCCATTGCCTTATTTCCTTTATTAATCCAGCCCAACTGACGCATTTACTACCTAAGGAAATCCCAATTCTATTTTTGTGTGGCTGTATGTGTGTTTACATTGAGAAGAAATGAGGACAGCATTATAATTTTATGCAAAATTGTGACTGTGTTTCTGGCACTAACTGGTCCTAACAGCTGGAAAGTGATGTCAAAGATGGAGGTGACAAACCACCTATATAGATGGCGAAAACAAGGGAAAACCACATCATCTTCCCAAGAATAAGTTTATGAGCAGCTTACAAATGTGAGTAGAAGAGTAACATGTTCAGAAAGTACATACCAGACTTCAGATTGATTAAGTTGATATACATCTGATTTCCTGAATACAGAAACTTTTCCTTCATTTCTCTTTCCAGGGGAGTATAAAAGTTACTTGCATATCCTTTACAGGATGTTTGTAGTCAACACCAGCATTTTTTTTTGTTTGGGCTGTTGTTGACGTCTTGGCAAGTTTACATTCAGTAGTTTGCCACTGCTTTCTGAACAGCCGGTACCCATATCATGTCTTAAAATAAAACAAGCACAACATGGTCTACTGCCAAATAACACGCAATTATGTGTTGAATGCAGGTATGGGGGGTCACGAACCGCGTCCGTAACTCCTTCGCCATGAGGACCGGCAGAGGGAAGTATACCACACCTAATTATATACCTCAAAGGTCAGTGCATTCATGTTCAACGGAAACTGTGTAGGATTCGCTTGCTCTAAACAGATTCCTTCCAAGGTAAAGGGCCATCTCTTCCTGTGTCTAGTTTTCTTTCATACAAGTTTTGCTAGGGCAATGGTCTTACAACCTTCTCTTTACGATTTCAAACCACAATGAGATTTTCTTATATGCACAATTTGTACACGGGACGTGTTTTTCCCCTTATCCAAGAAGGTTTCATTACTTGGCTTCACTATGCAAGAGACAAGTGGGACATGTAAAATCATTAGGCACCAACAGCTCTTAGAAGATTTCGTAACCTGAGCCTGAACCGAATCCTGTACCTTCTGAATATGAGACAGACAATGCCTCAACCACATTCCCCCTGAATACAGAAATAATCCCGTTACTCCTTCCCATTTTGCAGACGGAGTCTATAATCTGATACATTGATATATTTGCACGAGTCACAGAGCTCCGAGCTCCCGCTGTTTATGCTTCACCTCCTCGACACTGCAAGGTACAAGAGGAACAAAATGAGATGAGATGAGACAGAGCTCACTTTCTTAATCTGATCGACGCCCATGCATGTTGAAGTCCATCTGCAGTTGTGATTCTCTGTGGTGGAAGTCCTTCCAGATTTGAAACACTGATACTGCAACCTACGACTCAAATGGTTGTCTTTACAGGACTGCTGCAGAAATTGAAAAAATGTCACCAAAGGTTTTACCTAATATCTTCTTCTTCGTTCATCCGGAATGTTGTTTTAGACGTAACTGCATTGTGTCTGCTTAAAGCAGAGCTGCAATATTTGAACCTTTTGGCCGACACATCAACAGAGCTTCCCACAAATGTGTTACTCTTCAAGAGTCTCCATTGCTGAACATTTAAAAATCATCAGGTTCACAAGTGCCATCATTTTACCAAAAGTACATCAGTGACTAACCGTCAGCCGGTATCCCATCAATATTTGTCATAAGTGACTAACCATCTGCCGGCATCCCATCAATATTTGTCATCAGTGACTAACCATCTGCCGGGATCCCATTAATATTTGTCATAAGTGACTAACCGTCTGCCGGCATCCCATCAATATTTGTCATCAGTGACTAACCGTCTGCCGGGATCCCATCAATACTTGTCATCAGTGACTAACCGTCTGCCGGCATCCTATCAATATTTGTCATAAGTGACTAACCATCTGCCGGAATCCCATCAATATTTGTCATCAGTGACTAACCGTCTGCCGGGATCCCATCAATACTTGTCATCAGTGACTAACCGTCTGCAGGCATCCTATCAATATTTGTCATAAGTGACTAACCATCTGCCGGAATCCCATCAATATTTGTCATCAGTGACTAACCATCTGCTAGGATCCCATCAACATTTGACTAAGTGGAAGTCAGCATGGCTGAATGGATAAAAGGGATCCCATCAATATTTGACTAAGTGGAAGTCAGCAAGACTGAATGGATAAAAGGGATCCCATCAATATTTGACTAAGTGGAAGTCAGCAAGACTGAATGGATAAAAGGGATCCCATCAATATTTGACTAAGTGGAAGTCAGCAAGACTGAATGGATAAAAGGGATCCCATCAATATTTGACAAAGTGGAAGTCAGCAAGACTGAATGGATAAAAGGGATCCACTGTGCTGATGCCGAGGTAGCGGGTTCAACCCCTACACCAGACAGTTGGACTAAAATGTTGACTTCTCGTCATTGACTTGGGGATGTAAATTACAAGTACCTCTGAAGTCAGAGTGGGTTCACCTGATGGCTAGGGTCACTAGTAAAAAGGAAAGCTAATCCACACGCAAATATCAGTCCAGTACACTAGAAGTAGCAGTACGTAAATGAACTATGCTTGTGTTTAAATGAAGCGAACAAAAACAAAAAATTAATGAGACAAAGTGTAAATGTCCTTGGTCCACATATGCATGCGTGGTCGCTAAATCACTGACCCAATTACTTGGAACACTGTTGTAAAAGTCAGCTTTCTTTTTAAACGAAGGAGCTACTAACATGATTTGCACTCCTGCATACCACCTTTGAAACACAGCTGCAAGCAATTTGGAAGTAGATAGCATGGTACTGGTTTTCATACAATGGTATGAGTGCCAGTCGTTCAGAAAGCAATGACAAAACTACTGAACATAAACTTGCCAAGAAACCACAGACAAAACATGCTGGGGTTGACTGCAACATCCTGTAAAAGATATGCAATTAACTTTTTTCTTTCTTATTAGACAGTCCTCAACTAATCATAAGGACTTGTGGAAGACAGCAGCCAATTCAGCACAAATAATGTTTCCACTTATAACAACATCTGATGGACAAAATAATAATTAAGGTCAGTTTGAAGAAATAGCATGCAGAATTGGGAAAGTTTTTTAAATTGCAATAAAAAAAGTATAAATATAAAAAGTGGATAAACACAAAGAAATATTCATAAATCAAATGTAGTGAAGATATTTAGTTACAAAATGGCTACAATATTATAAATATATTTTGACATAGTACCACTCCACCACAAATTTAACATTGTGACTTCCTTTGCTCTCGGCATATTTTCTTTGTACCAAAAATTTCTGAGGCAAAATAAATTAAATTGATAGACAATCAAAAACTGAAACAAATTGGTGGATTATGAAATTATGGTCTAAATTACTGAAATGTCTCTCTTTATTCTTGAAAGAGGGAGCCACACTGGCGCAGTGGCTAGCACACTTGTTTCTGATCCAGCGATCTCGGCTTCAATTTCACACCGAGGCAGATTTTTCAAACTGACCTGAGCTCCCAAGTCAACCCAGCCTAATAGAGTACCAGGGCATGTCTTGGGCAGTAAAGACAGCTAGCACGATATTGACCACATCAGCCCTCAAGTGCAGACTGGTCTATACAAATATGGGGCTGGCACCATATGCCCAATACGTTAATGGAAATGCCAAAAGTTAACAATGCCACACTCCATGTGTCTACACCCCTCAAAAGTTAGCAATGCCACTCTTCATGTATCTACACCCCTCAAAAGATAACAATGCCACTCTCCGTGTATCTACACCCCTCAAAAGTTAACAATATCACCCTCCATTCATCTGCATGCCTTTCACCGCAGCTTATGTGCACCATTTTAACCCTTTGACAACCAGACACTTGTCATTTCCAAGAAATGCTTGCTCAGTGCAGGAAAAACTAACACTGCCACTCTTCATGTATCTCCACTCTTCTCATCACAGCTGAAGCCATACCAAGTGTATGCCAAGACCAAACAAATATGAACACAATGCCACTCTCAATTTATCTACACCTCTCAAAAGCTAACAATTACAGTTTCCATTTATCTCCACTCTTCTCATCACAGCTGAAGCCATACCAAGTGTATGCTAACACCAGACAAACATTAACACTATGCCATACACGGACATAAACAACGCATACGCTTCACATCAATGACACTGCTTGACTTAGATAAACAAAAGCAAAAGACACAATAGAAGCAAATAACTTTCTCTGCCTGCAGAAACAAGACTCCTTGGTTTGAAAATAATGCTGTTCTGAGGATGTGGGCTAGGCATCAGAGTTGTCCAGTTCATGATTTCTCCCAGACAGCAACAACTGTCGTTTGGCTGGCTGTGGCTTTCCTGGTTTGGAGTCTTTGACTGTGATTGTACTGGGTCCCCCACCTCCCCACACATCATCCTCTGGGCTGGCAAACTGTTACAGAAGAGGAGAAACAACACAGGCAAGTTAATACAGGCCACTAAAAAGGTTGAAAAAGTTAATGGCATCTGGCTGTGTCTCTGTCCACAGAACGGCAAGCCGCCTCAGATAGCATTGCACAGACCCAAATTCCATAGCTCCTTCAATTACCCCAATGGGTCTATGAAAAAATGGCACTTATGGTCTTAACGATGGGAGTTTGAAAACAAACCCATGACCAGCAGAGCACAAGGCAGACGACTTGACCACTTCACCTTGGAGATCTCCTAAAACAGTGGTTCTCAATCTTTTTTGGTCCATGCACCACTTCACCATATGTTCAGAATGTCATCCCCCCCCCCCCCCTTTCGTATTTCATCCCTAAATAAAGTTTCAAAAATTTTTCTATAAGCATTCCTAAAGTTTTATGCTTAAGATTACAAGTTGACTTACATATTAATTGCTTCCTTTTTAATAGAATAGAAGAGAGATTCAACATTAAATATATAATGTATGTTATATTATGTTATATAATTCTTGCTTTTTTCTAGTAGTCTCCCTTGGAAAATGTTAGATGTTTATTTCCCCTACTTATTATTATTGGTGTTGGAACTCTTAGCAGGCTGCTGAGGATGGGACGGAGCACGTATGGGAATGTCCTGAGTGCAGTGATGTCGGTTCCTAATTCAACTCAATCCCCCTATTTATTGCTTATCTAAGTGATTTCCCAGCTATCTGGTAATTCCCCAGAATGCTTGAACATAATTATTAATAAGTGTAATTGATCAAGCAACGCTGTCATAGTCTTATCAGACCGAAGTTACGTGACGTTTAAGTAGTTGTATTTACAACCCGCCCTTCTCAATTGTACCCAACTGGTACCCAGACAATTAACCTCTGTTAAGAGAGTTAACAAGACCGAAGTCCTGGCTAATTAAGTACACCTTCAAATCTTGATTTGTGTGTACATTTCAATACACTTTTACTCTCGTATGTTATCTAATGCAAAATATGTAGTTGCCTTGTTATTTTATCTCCCTCATACTACAAGTGTCCCTGTTGGCTTGTTAGTGTGCTTGACTAATAAGTTGATGTTTCTAATAAAGTGACTGTATTTTAACTTGATAGTGTTGAGTTTTAAGGTTTGTGTACTGTGTGTGCTGAATGTGTGGCGTATTTCCAAGCGTCACGAGTTGGGATAACCTCACTCATGAACTACTGCACTGTGTGCAATACATGAACAGGCATTCCAAGTAGTGGTGCTTAGATGTATCCTAACTGCTAAACTAAGTATATTAACTCACTATTAAACTAAGTACTACACATGTATTCACAGATTAGACAGGTCATGCAATTCACATGAAAGACGCAGACAAATTAAAATAAATACGGTTTGCGTACAATTTGTCCGCCAAGTGTATCGTTCTCTCATTTAATACATTCACACAGTCATTCACTCACTTTTCATTAAAAATAGTATTTGGTTAAAATATATAATTAAAGATGAGGTAAGTATTATTGCCCTTAGAAAAAAATGGGCTAGGCGATATTTGCCCTTTAAGAAAATACGTACTTCTTGTACGATGACTCAAAAATGGGTTATAATTTAAACAGAGTCAATTGTATAGGACGGTTCTTTAGCCTAGGAATGGTACCGCCTGTAATATTAATGTCGAATATGTACAAATTACAGGTTAATACAATTTATATACATCAATAATGGAAATATAATACATATTTAATCCTAAACTAATTAATTAATTAAATCCAACGATGATGTGCGCGTTGTCCTTCTGTTGCTAGCGTGTTATGCCATGAATGGTAAAGCTAGTATGGCTGTCTCTTAAGTGTTGTAGTCGATGTCGTTCTGTTTCGGCTGTTTGTAAAGTTACGTAGTAACAGCAAGTATGGAATGTTCTTAATGTCCCATATAACGAGTTCTTACAGAATTCGGAGTTAGTTCGCTGGTTGATCTTATTGGTTGACACAAACACAGTTACTGTTTCTTGCTGGAATCGTTCTAGCGCTTAGGCACTTGATGGTATAGTTCTCAAAGTAACGTATCATGTTCTTGGGTGTCGTAATTAAACTAATCACTGAGAGTACTCTAGCAGGTGTAGAGTTCCACTGTAATATGCAACCGACTAAAAGTATCACAGTTTATAGTATGGCTAATGGTCGATGTGATCAGAGTCATTCTACTGGCGCATTTATTTGCCGTGATAAAAGGTCAGCCACAATGTTGTCAGTGCCTCTGATATGGCGGATTTCGAAGTCGAAATCTTGAAGTAGAAGACGCCATCTTTGTAGCCGATGGTTTTTAGGCGACCCCTGGTTAAGGACCAATAATGGCGAACTGTCAGTGAGGACCACAAAGTGACTCCCTAAGAGGAACTTCGATAATCTCAATATACAAAACAATAGGCTCAAACACTCTAATTCAACTGTGGCATACCGAGTCTCAGCCTCCTTTAGTTTGCGGCTCACATAGAGAATTGGGTATTTTATGCCATCCACTTCCTGCATCAAGCATCCTCCTATTGCGATAGCGCTCGCATCTGTGGTCAAAATAAAGGGTAAATTTATGTTGGGTAATCGTAAGACTGGTGGATTCGAAAAAATATGTTTCAATCTACACATTGCATCATCTAAGCTGGTACTTTTACAAATTTTTGATGGATGATTTTTAGTTAACATATCAGAAAAGACTGAGGTTAGTTCTGCCCAATGTGGAATGAATTTAGAATAATAGTTGATAAGGCCAAGTAAACTTCTAATCTGTTTCTTGGTGGTAGGCACTTCTAGATTAAGGATCTTAGAAACAATTTTATCATCTGTCAACAATTTGCCTTCAGAAATTCTGTGACCAAGGAAGTCTATTTGTGTATAACCTATTTCAACCTTGGAAGGTTTGATAGTAAGTCCAAAAAGAGAGATTTGGTTGAAGACTTGTTTGAGGGTAAGTAGATGAGAAGTCATATCAGAAGAATGGACGCATATATCATCAATATAGGCTACTACATCTTTCATTCCGTGTAATAACAATCTTGTTAGTCTCACAAATGTGGCCGGTGCGTTCTTGAGCCCAAACGGAAGATATAGCCATTCGTACAAGCCGAGAGGTGTTGCGAATGCTGTTATATGTCTACAAGAAGGGTGTAGTGGAACTTGCCAATATCCTTTCGCTAAATCGGTCTTGGAAAATAAGGATGATTGAGCCATATTTAAGATAAGATCTTCACAGCTGTTCATTGGCTCTGCATCCGTTGTTGTTCTTGTATTTAATACTCTATAGTCGATGCACAAGCGAATTGTCTGGTCCTTTTTTTTCACCAGAACAATCGGTGACGAATATTGAGACATCGATTTTTGAATAATGCCATTCTTCTCTAAATCTAAAATTTCTTTATCTAAATTAGATCTGTAATGGAGAGGAATAGAATATGGTCTACATTTGACCGGTCTCAGATCTGTCAGCACAATTGAATGTGTTATTTTATCAGTGCGTCCAGGTTTGTTAGAAAAGATAGATTTATACTCGTCAAGGATAGTCAAAATGTCTTGTCGCTGTTGTTGTGTCAAAGTGTCAGAGATATGTATGTCATTTATACTTCCGTCGTCAGTCATGATTGGTACAGGGATTTCAGTGTTGTCCACGTCTGTCTGATTTATCACAGATGCTACTGTTTGTAAATTGTCTTCAATGTCATTGTTGTCGTCGTTGAGATCAATCGTTGTCAAAATGTCGTCAAATTTGTCGTCGTTGTCGATATCACAGATTGTCGGTAATGTCCATATGTCTTCGTCGTAAGAGTGTGTCGTTAACGATGCTTCGTTTGTCGAGGTGTCATTTAGTTGGGAACTTGTCGTTTCGTCTCCGTCATCAGTTCGTTGAGTCAGTTCATTTGTCTCATTGTCCTGTCTAACATAATATGGTTTCAACATATTTAAATGGGATAATTTCAAGTTTCTATTTAAAGAGAATGCAGTAGGGTTATTCCCCTTGTTGACCAGTTTCTGACATATAACACAAGATGTACAAAAGGTTTTAATGTCTTGGTTGACCTTTGGCCAATAAAACTGGGTCCTGACAATAGCCCTGGTCATTTCGTATCTCATGTGACCTCCAAAAGGGGAGTCATGGGCTATTTTTAGAACTTTGTTTCGATGTGCTTGTGGTAACAGTAATTGCTGTATCGTGGTCTGCTTTGTTGTGTAAAATCTAGTTAAGATGTTGTTCTGTAGCCTAAATGTCCACGATGTGTTCTTAGTTAATTTAGGTTTGAGTCCTACTAACTTAAAGTATGGTGCAAGTGTAGGGTCATTTTTCTGTTCATTTCCAAAATTGATGTTAGTTAAGTTAGGCGCTACTATTTCTAAGGATTCCTGCAGTTGGTCAGTGTTGGTTTTGTGGGTTGTCTGTCGTGTTATTGCGTTTGTGTGTTGTGTGTTTTGCTGCACATTTACAGGTTTGATACTTGGTAGCTTGGTAGCATCCTCAATTCGAGGTTTTAATTCGGTCGTATCGCTCATAGATTCGACCGCCCCTGCATTGTACACCTCGGTGAATTCTTTTTGAATTACCTCAGTGGTTGTCTCCCTTGGTATTTTGGCAGAATGAGACAAGCAAGAATGGTGTTTCTCTTTAGTGTCGCTGTTTTTGTGGTGGATACCGTGTTTTTGCTCCCACTCTTTGATTTCCTTTTCAGAGCATGGATGTATGTTGGGTACATTGCCAAGAATAATATCTGCGACTGGAATGTCAAGGATAGCGCACAACACTTGACCAGATATGAACGGTGTTCGAATTTCGACCAGAGCAAGGGGGTATCTCTCTATCGTACCTGAGAATGTGCGACAAGTCACATGTTTGTTCGTGTAGTCTTTAGTGTCTATTAATGTTTTCTTGACCCCACAGAGAGTTGCGCCGGAATCACGAATTAATGTGCACTTTTTGTTGTTAACAAACCCTGTAAAAAAAACTAGCTTGCCTGTAGATGACAAAGCAGCATTAGCTGTTTCATTTGAAATAGGGATCGTGTGGCCACAATGTAGTGTTGTGTCCTCTCGTTCTATCGCTCTTTCTTCACGGGCAATGTTTTCTGCGTGCGTTTTCTGTGCCCATTCTGACAATTTCTCTTCTTTATAACCTAGCTTTATTCCTTGCTCAATGCATTTATCTAAGGTAGACATTTTGTGTTTCACTTGTTTGTAATATTTATAAAGTTAAATCCCTTAGAAAAAATGTTGTGTAGTCGAAAATTTGGTTAACTCCCTTAATTGTTAATGTGTAAATCAAAATGCAAGGTTATGTTGGTGATAAGGTCATGAATATGCAACCAAATCAATATGAAACAACATAATACATTGATGAAAGATGAGAAGTACAGCTTAGAGTTACAATGGGTATGACATGAAACTTAGCTTTCAAATAGAGAACTCGCCGATGTTGTCCCAGAAAGCTTGTCTTGTAATCTCACCACTGTTGTAAAGGTTACATAGGTTGCACGCGGCACTATTCGCGGAACAATCTGCTCGTAGAGTGAGAAATCATTAGTACCAGTCACAAAACGTCACAGTCATGTCAAAAATAGTGTACAAATCACAATAATGAGGCACACTGCTTAGGCACTGCTGAGATACTGCTGAGGGACTCAGATTAATCCTACTTTATTGCTAGATAGCTACTAATTTTTGTAAACTTGTAAGTTAACAATTCTTTTGGTTTAAACAACTCAATGTGATATGATCAATTAAGTAATTTTACATGGCAATTAACAGAATTTTCACAAAACATTTTATGCCAAAACCGGAAAACTAGCCCCCAAAAAGCCTGTCATAGTCTTGCTCGTATCTAGGTAACTAAACTTGGGTTCATACAGGCAACAATAAATCTGTTCGCTATGAGATCGAATATTTATTGTATTTACATATACAGTATGCGTTGGCGCAGTGGGTAAACAGACCCGCGCTATATTACATATTCCAAATAGTGAACATCAAACACATAAGTATCATTCAACAGTCTAGCAAACTATCTAGCCTATGTCTATATGTCTATATATCTATTGATATCTATAGAGTCCCTCAAAGGCAGGCCCTGTTGCCTCTCTCAAGTCCGTCTGTCCTCTGCCGGTCCACACGTGTCCCATTCCGACACGGGTGGTAACTCTGTCCGAGTTCCTCGTGGACCCCGCAATAGGCGGGCCACATCAGTGTCCACGGAACCCTGGACTTATTGGCCAGTCCTTCTAGAAGGCTCTAGATTACTCGGGCTCTGTTCTCTCCCTTGGGCTGGAGTTGTAGCCCTCTAAATAATCTATCTAACGGTGAGGCGGTGACAAACGCAATACTATCATGTTATTCATCATCATCCAGTGCCTTGCTGGCTGGCGTGGGTGATCATGTCTCTCCACAAATTACTATCTCCCATGTCATAGATCAATTCGTTTGTTGACTCCCATCCGTGACATGACGCAAAACTGTCACGAATCTTTTCAGGCTTTCTTCCTCTTTCTCTCTTTCTGCAAATCGTTCCGGTTGTCACAACATGTTCCAGTTTTTGTCTTCTCATATGATTGGAATGATTATCTATGCTTCTAGGCAATACTTGCTGTTACTAACCTGTATCTTTCATAAATAGATATATCTTATAGAACTTCACCCCTAGAAACTTCTGTAATTATCTATAAACCAACAGAAAACCTCACAACCACCCATGAGTTGAAAGCTGCGTGCCAGACTAGCAGACCTTTCACAGAATCGGGGGGAATATAATAGACATCCGAGCGTATCTTTGGGTCTGTGTATCCAGAATTGTATCATCATCAGTGAAGGTAGTTTTCCTCGCTCCTGGAGTCACCATCCACAGCCATTGGCAGACTGTACAAGAATGTATGGGGCAGAAATGTAACAAGCCTGCAAACAAAGCTGAATGTCTGCAAAGCAGTTGTATTATCCCCACTGCTATATGCTTGTGAAACCTGGACTGTTTATCAGCGACACGCTAGGAAATGAAACCACTTCCATACAGTCTGCCTTTGGAAGCTATTGGAGAGTAAATGGCAAGACAAGATCCCAGACACTGAAGTTCTAGAAAGAGCGTCCATGCCCAGTATCCACATTATACTAATGAAGAATGAGAATCGCTGGGCTGGTCAATTAACTCCAGATTAACTCCAGATCACAGGCTCGCTAAACGAATTTTTTACGGCGAGCTGCGCTGTGGTAAATGCTCTCAAGGCGGCCAGAGGAAACGCTTTAAAGCAGTGGTTCCCAAGCTTTACAAGCAAATGGCCATATCTACTACTTTCTGTAGTTAAGCGAACCACAACGTTATAAAATTATAAAAGTCGTGCAGTATCATTCTTACCTTTCTTACCTTTCGTCAACAAAATTCTAAAACTCTAAAAGCAGTTAGTGTCAGTACTACACTGCTGTCTTTTTTTTTTTTTTTTTTTTTTAGGAATCAAAAGTTCAATTAACAATAAATTTTAAATAAGTTTCGAAAATCGCTATTAATATAATTAATTTACGATTGTAACTGTTCTTCAAAACCAGTTACTTAAGTTCAGACGCCAGTTTATCAATGTCTGAGCACAAATCTATTGTGCTCAATGTCATAAGCGCAGCTAGGTTACTGTCTGTTAGTCTGGAACGATGTTTGTTTGTTTTATAACGGTCATTGCGGAAAATGACTGCTCGCATCTGTAAGTCGAACCAAAACGACAAATGTATCTCTGGGTGAATGAACGCAAATGTTCAAGTTGTTCGACAAGCAATAGTCGCCAGAATGAAATCATATGATCAGCTGAAGGTGAATCAGGCAGCTCCAGAAAGTCACATCTCAGTGCAGAATTGCATTTCAAATCAATTACTTCTTGCTGAAAGTTTTGCTGTAATTGACAGAGCTTGGCATCAGGAAATACAAACGAATTTATGAAGAGGGCAACAGTACCCTCCTCTATTGTAAACTCTTGAAATCTCGACTGAAAGATATCCAGAAGACTTTCAACTTTTAATTTGCACTGAAACAAGTCACATTTCTTTTCCACCACAAGCGTCTTAAGAGTTGGAAACGTCTCTAAAGTCCCTTCGGTCAGCTATCCGATAAACAGTCAGTGAAATCTCGTAATGCAAGTCCAAAATTTTGGGTTGGGTATGGTTACTGTTTTTTTTTTTTTTTAAACGTGTGTGGCCCTTTCAGGCCAGTAAAAAATTACTTTGAATGGTTATTTGTAAATTGATTACCATTGAAAGTTCACAATATTGAATTAAACAATAAATGCAGAATTCACAAGTTGATTATAAAATGTAATTAAATAAAGTTTCGAATATTTTTTTATAAGTATTCCTAAAGTTTTGTCCTTAAGATTATAAAAATTGACTTCTATATTAATTGCTTTATTTTCAAAAGAATAGTGGAGAGATTTTAAATTAAATAAATAATGTTATGGCTAGATATATAATTCCTGTGTTTTTTTTTCTAGTAGTCTCCCTTGGAAAATGTTAGATGTCTATTCCTACTACTTATTACTATTGGTGTTGGACCTTTTCGCAGACTGTTGAGGATGGGACGGAGCACGTATGGGAATGTCCTGAGTGCAGTGATGTCGGTTCCAAACTCAACTCAACTCAACTCAATCCCCCTACTTATTTTGCTTATCTAGGTGTTTTCCCAGCTATCTGGTAATTCCCCAGAATGCTTGAACATAATTATTAATAAGTGTAATTGATCAAGCAACGCATTACCGTCATGTTATTCATCATCATCCAGTGACTTGCTGGCTGGCGTGGGTGATCATGTCTCTCCACAAATTACTATCTCCCATGTCATAGATCAATTCGTTTGTTGACTCCCTTGCGTGACATGACGCAAAACTGTCAAGAATCTTTTCAGGCTTTCTTCCTCTTTCTCTCTTTCTGCAAATCGTTCCTGTTGTCACAACATGTTCCAGTTTTTGTCTTCTCATAACATGGCCACACAAAAAAACGATGACTGCCTCTTTCTGGTGTTTGTGATAAGTTGCCTTTGTAACGCAGCTTCCCTTAGAACGTCCTGATTGCTCATTTTGGCTGTCCAATTAATTTTCGCATTCTTCTATAAAACCACATCTCTAAGGCTTCCAGGAATATTTTCGTCTGTTTACTAATTGTTCAGGATTCGCCGCCGTAAGTTAAAACTGGTTCTGTAGATTATGCAAGAACTCTTTTTCTAACTTTCAAGGACAGTGACTTATTGCACGAAACGTTCTTCATTTGATAGAATGCAGTTTTTGCTTGTCCTATTCGTAACACTTGCCTAGTACATCAACAGCAGCTGAAAATGCTGGTGTTGACTGCAACGTCCCGTAAGGGATACGCAACAAAATGTTTATTAAAAAAATTCTGCTCTTTACCGGCCTCCGAGGAGATGGTATTTCGGACGCGATTCGTAATCCCGTATACCGGGGTTCGAAACACAGTTGTGCTGTTTTTTTTTCGAAAAAGGTGTAGGTGCTGGTCGTTCAGAAATCAATGGCAAACTACTGAACGTAAAACTTGCCCAGAAATCACGAACAGCCAAAATGCTGGGGTTGACTGCTACGTCCTGTGAAGGACATGCAACTAAATTTTACAATTCTGCTCTCTATCTCAGTGATGCATATTCCAACTGATGCGTTTTATGTGCATAGATAACTGAATTTCTGTACTTGCCCCAAAATAACGTCCTGTACTTTAATTGCACATGTAGGCACAGTCTGTTTCTTTGATATCAACATGACTTCTGTCTTTCTATTATTCGAACTAAGGCCCATCTTTTCACTTTCTGCAACCACTGTATCTGTCCCGAGAATATATATAACGTTGTTTGTGCCATTTCCCTCTACAAATCCACACTGTTCATCATTAATTTCTGGTTTAATTTCGTCTCTTTTTCTTTTCATAATTATTCTGAGTAACAGCTTTGTCTTGTGACTTATAAGACGTATTGTGCGATGCTCTTCGCATTCTAAGCGCCTCTTTTAACGTTTTAAATATGCTCTAAGGTACTAGGGAAACGCATGCGCAGTTGTATTGTATAATCTAACATAAGAGATATTTATTTTAAAGAAATAGACGGGACTGTCAGAAAGTAATGCACCATTTGGAAGAGAGAGAGAGAGAGAGAGAGAGAGAGAGAGAGAGAGAGAGAGAGAGAGAGAGAGAGAGAGAGGGGGGGGGTGTGGTTAATGTGACTGATCAGATCAATTCGCGCTGTACATGTTCGCCCAGAATGGATTCTTGTGAACACGTGGTCATTTTCACCATCACGCACCATCTTACGTCTCACTCGCTCAGTGTGTGACCTATCTATCTGCAATCATTTTCTCCTTTGTCTTTATTTGATTTCTGATATTTTCCCTCCATGCAATACGTTCGGTGGCAACTTGCTCCCAGTGTGCGTTATCAATGCATGTATCAAACATGTCCCGCTTACACACATCTTTATATTGTAGTAGAGGCCGATCCTGAGATCTCTTACCCATCTGTAATTCACCAAAAAAGATGTTCTTGGGTATTCTACCATCACCCATCCTCCTAACGTGCCCTATCCATCTGAGTCTACGAAGACTGAGCATGAAATAAAGCGTCACACAACTTGATCTTTCCAATACTTCAGTGTTTGTGATTTTGTCTTGCCACTTAATAAAGTATTAATCAATTGATTATTGCTCACTGGATCTAGGAGGCCTGGTGTTCCTTGCCAGTGAGAAGTCCTGATCGTTCGGGTCCCATCGATTGACGGACGTCGGTCGAGGCGATTGGGCAATCTTGAGCATAGCCTACGATGGGTAGCGTTGTGATGTTCTGTTGTGATAATTTGGTGTGTCCAGTGTGTGCCGCGTGGTTACACACCCGCTTCACACGCGTGATCCGGGACTGTTTCCGGATCCGGTCAGGGATATGCACTACTGACGAGCTCAAACGAGGGCGAAACTCGAGTATAGTGCTTCCATATTGACGTGGATAGGCCTTAGGTTCATACCAGAATGCGATCGGCGTTGCCAGTAGTGGGTTGTGCTCAATATTTAAATTTCAAATCCCGAAACAACCACATAATCAATTGATTATTGCTCACTGGATTTAGGAGACCTGGTGTTCCTTGCCAGTGAGAAGTCCTGATCGTTCGGGTCCCATCGATTGACGGACGTCGGTCGCGGCGATTGGGCAATCTTGAGCATAGCCTACGATGGGTAGCGTTGTGATGTTCTGTTGTGATAATTTGGTGTGTCCAGTGTGTGCCGCGTGGTTACACACCCGCTTCACACGCGTGATCCGGCACTGTTTCCGGTCAGGGATATGCACTACTGACGAGCTCAAACGAGGGCGAAACTCGAGTATAGTGCTTCCATATTGACGTGGATAGGCCTTAGGTTCATACCAGAATGCGATCGGCGTTGCCAGTAGTGGGTTGTGCTCAATATTTAAATTTCAAATCCCGAAACAACCACATAATCAAAGTATTCTTCGTAGACACCGCATATGAAAGCTGTTTAAAAGTTTTTCTTGGAGTGAGTAAGTTGACCAGACTTCACTGCCGTAAAGAAGATATTAAGGACACGGGCCTGATAGACAAGGACTTTTGTTTTGGCAGTAAGCTTCCTGTTCTCCCAGACTCTTTCTTAACCTGTTCATTGTTGTTGTTGCCTTACCAATCCTGATGTTTATTTCCCGATCTAAGGATAATTTGCTATTTACCTCTCATCCTAAATATGTAACATAGTCTACTATCACCAGTTCGGCGTCGTCAATACAGATTGATGGTACCCCACTTGCACCTTGTGACATAATCTGTGTCTTCTTTTTGCTAATTGTTAAAACTAATTCAGAACAAGCATTGGGGAATGCAGATAGCAGACGTTGTAACTCTTCCTCAGAGTTGGTCGTAATTGTAGCATAATCTGCAAAAAGCAATTCTCTGATCAGTACCCTCCTAATTTTGGTCTTGGCCTTCAATCTCTGAGCATTGTAGAGTCAGCCATCTGAACGTCAGTGAATGTATATACCACCATACTGATCACGAAAGGCATATTTCAGTAAAAGTGACAAGTATATTCCAAAGAGGGTGGGAGCTAGTACACAACCTTGCTTAACTCCACTCTTGATTTCAAACTCTTCTGAAGTTGCACCATCAAACTTTATCGTACCCTTCATGCCTGTGTGAAACAATTCCACAATGGACAGATGAATTGGTGGACAGCCAATCTTCTTTAGTGCCTTGAGCAGAACCTCACGACTGACCAAATCAAATGCCTTTGTGAGGTCGATGAAGGCAATAAACAGTGGTTGATTCTGTTCACTGCATTTTTCTTGCATTTGTCGCAATGAGAATATCATATCAACGGTAGACCGGTTCCATCGAACGCCACACTGTGATTCGGAGTAGACTTGATCTCCCAGAACTTGAAGTCTGCGCAGAACTATTCTGGCAAATACTTTTCCAACAATACACAGAAGTGATATACCCCTGTAGTTGTTGCAGTCGCTCCGATCGCCCTTGTTCTTGTAGTGTTATGATGCTTGAATCTTTGAAATCCTGTGGGCTTGTCCTTCTCGCCAGCATAGCTCTATTAGCTGGTGGATCTGTAGAGTGTGTCTTGCCCACTCCTGATAACCTCTATTGGAATCACATCGTTACCTGGAGCCTTGCCTGGTGAAAGTTCATTAATAGCACACTTAATTTCTGGTATGGTGGTGAGTGTGTCCAGGTGGTCAAGAGTAGGCAGGGCCTCTATGGCGTTGAGGGCATCATCCGCTAGTTTGGTCTCGCTTGAGTAAAGCTCCAAATAGTACTCCACTCATCTATCCATCTGCTGTTTCTTATAAGTGATGATTTCTCCAGTCAAGGTTTTCAGTGGTGCACTTCTTTTGATCATTGGACCACAAGGCTTTCTTTATCCCCTTCATACATGCTTCTGATGTTTCCCTTATCACTTGCATTTTGAATGTACTCGTATAACTTGATCCAATAGTTATCTGCACACTGCCTGGTAGCCTTTTGCACATCCTTCCTAGCTTGCTTCAGCTCACTTGTGTTACGCGTTGTTCTTTCCTTGTTTCTAAAGAGAGCTAACTTCTTTTTATCAATCAAGGGCTTCAGTGTCTGGCTGTTTGCCGTAAACTAGTCCTGCTTCTTATGATCTACAGTGCCATAATCTCCCACCGTTGTTTAAGAGTTTCTTTAAGTTTACCTCACTTTTGACTTGCTGTACAATTTTTTGATGTATCAGTGAAAACTCATTCAAGATACTGTTGAGTCTCAAAGCACTTATCAGGATCTTGGGTGTTAAAAATATTAATCCTGGGGCTAAATCCCCTTTGGTCTCAGTCTAACCCTCGCAACAACTAAAGAAATATCAGTATCACAATCAGCACTGTGGTAACTTCGAGTTAATGATGTTTGATTCAAGTGTTGTCTCCCTGTGATGATGAAGTTTAGCTGATGCCAATAGCCTGATCTTGGGTGTTTCCTTGTGACCTTATATATATGGCTCAGTCTCTTTCCGCAGCACGACGCTTTCGGCAGCCTGCACTGTGGAAAGAGACTGACCCAATTGGAATAAAAATCCGGTGCAATGAATTCGACTCCGTCGACTTTTAAGTGACTTTTTTATTACATGGAACACCACCATTTTTTTTATACATAACATAAGAAAAACATAAATACTGAAACAAAATCACATTATGGAATAGCAAATGACTTGTTTAATGAAATGGCTGTTGTTACAATAGTTGTTACAATCAGTAAAAATTACTCAGAGAGATGTCTATTTAGAAACATGCCGGACCAGGTTGAATCTACTAATATCTTTACTGTGACAATTCCATGAAATGTGATCAGTTGTACATCATGTACGTTTCAGAATGTGATTACACAGATCACCACATCCCAACATATACTAAAATGAAACAGTTATGGTACTGTAATCATGGTCAGCTAAGAGAGATTCAAGCCTCACTTGGCGATGTAAGTTTGAATCTTTGCGACTAAAGTACTATACAACTACGGTACAATTGCTATCTAAGACAACATACAGACTCATGGAATCACAGAAATAGTGTATGTACCAACAACAGATAGTTTTAAAATACAAAACACAACTTTCGTATCACACATAAAGAAGGACTAGTGACAACATCTGAAACTAGCTGTATACATTTTACAGAACGCAACAAATCTCAAATCTCCCATAGCTCTAACTCAGTGGTTCTCACAGTGGGCAGTTCTGCCCCAGAGTTCCACAGGGTGTTTGTAAAGTCTCACTACACTTTGTATGCAGAACAATTTTGAAAAATTAAGTACATGATGTCATGAAAAAATGTGCTCCACAGTCCAATGTGAAGCAGAATGCAGCAGATGGCTGTTGTCTGCTGGAGTAATTCATTGCACTCCAAATAGAATGTTGTTATCAAAGGAAGAAAGAATTTTTTGGGTTGAATATGTGTTTTGAAATGGAGGTAGAAACACATGGATGGTTGTTCAAAGATTTATAGCAAGATTTCCTGATAAACATCCTCCTCTTCGCATTACGGTTAGAAATGTGTTGAATAAGCTATAATGAATACTTTGTTGGTATTTTCCAGCTTCCACAAAATAACATTAGACCATAGCAGTGACTACTGTAACTAATTTAATGAATTTGTTTGCACATTTTTTAATGACATCATGTATTTAATTTTTCAAAATTGTTCTACATACAAAGCGTAGTGATACTTTACAAACACCTGGTATATTCTCAACTGTGTGTTTGTACATAAATTTAGTCCGAAATTCTCGACTTTGTGTAGCATAGGAATTTGAGTCCTTTATTTCTCAACTGTCTCCTATATGTTACTAGGGTCCATAAATGATGCAAGGAATATCAAAACAGTAATCTACCATGGATGTCATAGGAGGCAACTAAGGCATGAGACTGGCAACCTCAATCAGTAGAAAACTTGAGCTGAAAATTCCAACCAATCAGGAACAAGCGAGGCATGAGTTGCTTCAGGACCTGTGCTCCAAAAGGAGGTTACCGACGGATGGAGAGAAGAACAGATTCCTAACTGTATTATTTCACAGGCTAGTGAACCAGGTCAGCAATTAGAGTAATAACTGTCTGGGACAGAAGCAGCTTAAATAACATCAGAGATCAAGTGGCGTAGAGTAACAACAATGTAGGACTTATGAAATATTATTATTATCTAGATCTGGGTTTGTTTCATGCAACAAATGCTTGGAAAACAAATAGTAAAAGGTTTGCTTCAGGGCTCAGTAAAAGACGTTAGGGCACCCATCAAGTATGTGGAGGATCTTTCTCTTTACCTTTCAGTGTATTGGGTATATGGTGCTGGCCCTATATTTGTATAGATCAATCAGCACTGGAGGCGTGCTGTGCTCAATATCACAGCAGTTATCTTTGGTTTCCAGGGTATTCTCCTGGTATCCATTTCAGGCTGTGTCCACTTAGAAAATATCCCGTCTCCGAGTGGGATTTGAATACATGACCACCGAGCTGGCAGGCAAACTTATCTATTAAGAGAAAGCTTTTTTAAATGGCCCAAAGAACGGCCAGCAGTCTCTCACAAGATCCCATTCTAACAGTAGACACAGACAGAAGAACACATAACTACCACATTTAGACTCCACAAAGGACACTGTAGACCACAAACTTATCTCTACAAAATGACAGCCACCCACACTGACTGGTGGATAAGCCAAAATAGACCCTCAGACTCCAGAACACATACTGGAAATGTGCCACAGTTTGGTGATTTGGGACCTAACACGTGGCCCCAGGAGACCAAAATGGGAGAAAAACT
The DNA here is from genome assembly GCA_963921405.1 of Cepaea hortensis. Classification (NCBI taxonomy): domain Eukaryota; kingdom Metazoa; phylum Mollusca; class Gastropoda; order Stylommatophora; family Helicidae; genus Cepaea; species Cepaea hortensis. The sequence continues at coordinate 25,201,982 of OY992893.1, forward strand.
GTGGGGCACCCTTGATTCTCCTGCAGGTGGCTGAAGTCAAGGAGACAACTCATCTCTTTCTTTAACTCTTTGTATGTTCTGTGCTGACGAAGGCTTTGTCCGCAACGTCTATTTTGTTTCTTGTAGTCGTGCTCTAGTAAAGCTCACAATCTACTTCTCGTTTTTGGGTGATTCATTCATTTCTTTCTTTAGACTACTGGGCATAGAAAAACTCATTAAGGAATGATGAGGGAGATATGGATGAGGAGCTGGAGGGCAGAGGTGGGATTGAGTTGAGCAGAGATGAGTTAAGACATGATGTCACAGCACTCTGGACATTCTCAAATGTGCTCCATCCTCATCTGCAACAGCCAGTGAAGAGTCCCAGCTACTAGCAATAGTCTGATTATGTATCCATCTGGCCTTTCTTCACAGTAGGGATGGACGAAATAGTTCAATAGAATGTGAGAAACTGCCACATTAAACATATTTTCACCTGTGCAGCAGCAGCTGTAGACATCAACACAAATCCATTTACAAGGTTGAGCTAATAAAAATAGTATTTACAATTATGCATACTATACAGTTAACAATATACATATTACGTGCTAGATAGATGTTAACACACTAAATCTACTTTCCGGAACTGGCACAGCTGTTAGTAGCAAAATTATAGAATTAACATTAACCCTTCTGGTTCCAGACCTGTGTTTTCATAAAATAATAACACTAGAACAGAAATAGAGGGTGACCGGAGGAGATTTTAAAAAAAAGTAACAATTAGAAGAGAAACCTTTCGTACCAAGGTTCCCGATACTTTTATCTGTGCATGTTTTCTCTATAACTATCAGCCCACTTACCCGCATGTGAGCGATTGCATCTTATACTCAATCAATTACGTTTCCTTCAAACGGAGTGATGGAACAGCTATAAACAAAGATGTACAGAAGATTAGGAAAACTTTGAGATACATTTTGTCTGTGAATTTCAAAATAGATGAGACAAACAAACACGCTCCTAGTAATAATATTTGAACAGACAGAAGATTGGATCTGTTTAGTCGTGAGAAGTCTTGCAGGTGATGGAAAATAGGGCAGATGAACTTTTCACCGTTAAAGGCTAGGAGGACAGTATTTGGGCCTCATAATTCCAACCCCTCAAGATGGGAGAAACTTTTACTGAACTTTCTGTTTCATTTTGTTCTAGTTACAAATCTTAAATAGTCCATTTATGTCTACAATTTTAAAAACCATGGGAACAATGAAATCCTTATGTGACACTACTACAGCTCTGTTGTCAAGGCAAAGGGACAAATGTAAGTCTCCAATATTTAAAACTGACAACACAAGAAACAAATGCATAGTTTATGGATACTACATTTTCCCAAATTGGCTGGCTCCTTGCTAGACAGACAATAATTTGTTACAATGCATCTCAAAATAGGCATAATAACCAAGATCCATGCCATTTTTTCTGAATAACAAAAAATATATTGTGAACAACATGTAAAAATTAATAAATAAATTGCATAGCTCTGTTCAGCCAGTTGAGTTTTGACATTTCAGCTTGGTGTCTTAGCAGTGGCTAGAAGCAGGTAGTGGCGATAAGTAGGTAGAGACCAGAAGTAGTTAAGAGACTAGAATGAGGTAGAGACTAAAAGCTGGTCATGGCTAGAGATTGTGTCTAGAAACAGTTAGCGGCTAGAGGTAGTGGCTAGAAGCAGGTCATGACAGGATAGCAGGGATTGTGTTATTAGCAATTAAGATTTAGGTATTTCTAGACAGGTATTGCTTTATATCTGGAATACCATGATACACAAAGACACATGCCAGCTGGTGCAAGCTCACACACACACACAAGATTTTATACGGAGAGAGAGATACGGTATAATAGACTGACAGGCATAATCAGAGATAGACAGACAGACAGATATAATGAGGAAGAAGTAGAATAAGAAAGAGACTGCGATAGAGACATGATGTAGTTCAATGTAACACTCACATATAGCCATGAGACAGAAAGACAGACAGGCCGGCAGGCAGACAGACAGTATAAAATATAATTCACCAGACCAGAAAGTGGTGTAGATTTTAGCATGTCACATATTCCTCACTAAATAAAACACTGTTGACAATGTACTCCTACATTCTGACAGCTCAAACACATCACACAGCAGAGTTTACAACAATATGGCTGATCTGCCAGCGAAGATTGACATAGATCTTATTATGCAGACTATAATACACAGTGTTTGTAAAGTCTCACTACACTTTGTATGGAGAACAAATTTGAAAAATGAAGTACATGACATCATCAATAAATGTGCTCCAGTCCAAAATGAAGCAATATGCAGCGAATGGCTGTCGTCTGCTGGAGTAATTCTTTGCATTCCAAACAGAATGGTGTTATCAATGGAATGACTATTTTTTTGGGGTTGAACAAGTGTTTCGAAATGGCAGTCAATACATACAGATGGTTGTTCAAAGATTTATAGCAAGATTTCCTAATAAACAACCTCCTCATCGCTTAATGTTAGAAATTTGTTGAATAAGTTATAACGAATATTTCATTGGTTCTTTCCAGCTTCCCCAAAACAGCGTTAAACCATAGCAGTGACTATTGTAAGTAATTTAATAATTTGTTTGCACAAATTGTTGATGACGTCATGTACTTAATTTGTAAAAATTGTTCTACATATAAAATGTAGTTGGGCTTTACAAACACCCTGTATTTGAAGATTTAAAATCCAGAGGCCACAAACAAGAGGTTATACGATTTATTGCCTAACAAATTTAGCTGCATCTTACCAAGTGCATAATGCAGTTATATATTAAATGAAGCGAATAAATGAATTATACTTTGGTTTAAATACTTAACACATAGTCACAGGTATTGTTCGAATGTGTATAATTTGTTATCCCCACGGTAATTACAAATTTAACACCAAAGTCTTTCAGTCTGCACATTAATATAATATGTGATTTCTGTTGAATTGTACCGAAAAGTACTTCTACACAGGGATGATAGAAAAATCATAAAATTACATCAGAGATGATTTCCACCTGCTTGCCTAGAATTTCATTTTAAAACACAGATTATTTTTACTAACCAATGCATTTATAACAGAAACTCATCCATTTAAACTAAAGATTACTTTTATCTACAAACACACAGACAGAATAACTATAGCAAATCAATAATCCAACAGATATGATTTTTACCAACTAACACACAGAAAGTCATCAATATTACAGAGATTATTTTTCCAGCTAACACAAACAGATTATAGAAAATCATTAATCTATAACATTGATTTTTACCCACAAACATAAAGATGGTAGAAAGTCATCAATTTTAAAGAGATGATTCTATCTGCTAACATAGAGATTATATAGAAAATAATTGCTAACATAGAGATTATATAGAAAATAATTAATCTAAAAGATATGATTTGTATCTACAGATTTTTTATCTACAAACACACAGAGAGTAAGAGGTCATTAATTTTAAAGAGATGATTCTATCTGCTAACATGGAGATTATATAGGAAATCATTAATCTAAAAGATATGATTTGTATCTACAGATTTTTATCTACAAACACACAGAGAGTAAGAGGTCATTAATTTTAAAGAAATAATCTGCTAACCCATACAGATTATAGAAAATTATTATCTAAAATATATTATTGTCATATTCAAGCACACAGATGATAGAAAGCCACCAAAGTCTTTGGGGAACACAAGAACCCAACAGATGTTCAAATGACTAGATTCTCAGAACAGTGAGGAAACTAGCAACTAGTATCATGTAAAAACAACCGACTTCTGCTACAGAAGATACAATCAATTTATTAAAACAGATAGAAGATATATATTTATACACAGATATACAATCTATTTATACATAGAGATACAATCTACTTGCTGTGAAAGGTATAAAAATTATTTACAAATAGCAGTAAAACTTCAGGATTGCATGTGGATATGAATGATTTTACCTATATCATACTGTTATATTAATGTTTATGCATGCAATCTTTAACATAATTTATAACCAGACATACGTCAGTCTGAACTTCATATCAATGAAAGTATGTTCTTCTCTTCTCTATCAGAGAGTTTTGAAAACATGAATTATCCCAGATATCCTCATACTCTACAACCAAAAACTAAGAAAAACCACATCTTTTACATAACTAACCACAAGGGACATTTCCAACTAGTTGCAGCAATTACAATCATTTGCTTACATTTTACAGACAACATGAGTTCATCAAGGCAACTTAATACCACTGTTAGGGGGCGTTTGAAGGCTTTCGCAAATAGCATTACTCAATGGCTGTTAAATATGCCAGCTCAAGTGTAGTTACTCAATGTGTTATTCAAATGTAGCTGATATTTCTAATAAAATTCAATGAATCACAAATATATAGCTATTCAGTTTATCACTCATCCATAGTTTAATCTATCACTCACATATAGCTAATTAGTTTACCATTCAACTTCATTTCAATGTACCACTCAATTGCAATTCTATCTACCACTCACGTATAGATATTCAGTTTATCACTCAACTGTAGTCAATCTAACATCTTCATGTAGCTATTCAATTTATCTCTCAACCACAGTTCAGTCTATCATCTGCATACAGCTATTAAGTTTATCACATGACTAACATTTCTATATGTATCAAAGTGGCTTAGAGTTACATGACCTGTCTCTAACTAACAGGTCAGATTTCAGCTGTGGATGATTACTTTAAGAAGGTAAGGAGATTATTTCTTAGAAGATAAGGAGATTAGTTTTAGAAGATAAAGAGATTATTTTCAGAAGATGAGATTATTTTTAGTAGGTAATGAGATTCTTTTTAAAAGGAGATTATTTTTAGAAGAAGATTATTAGAGGATAAGATTATTTTTAAAAGATGAGATTATTTTTAAAAGGTGAGATTATTTTTAAAAGATGAGATTTTTAGAAGATGAGATAGGGAGATTTTTAGAAGATAAAATAGGGAGATTATTTTTAGAAGGAACCTGATGCCCAAATAATACCGGGTCCCATAAGGTAAGCAAAACATAATAACTCTGCAGCCTTGCATGTGTGTCGTAAGAAGCTAGTAAATAGAGTTAGTGTTAGTTATCTGTTGGAATATCATCCTTGCACTCCGGACATGCCCGTGGGTACTCAGATCCTTCCCCAACACATGCATTAGTATCTGGTGGCTAATAGTGTCAGTTCTGTGTTAGTTGAGATTCATCTGCCTCTAGTTTCTGGTTGTGCCAATTCTTACTGTCAAGTCTTTCATTCTAAACAACGAATGTGAATTCACTGTTGTCAAAGTCCTCAGCTCTCAACATTTCTCTAAGGACATTAATAACATGGGCATGATCCTTGGATTGGCTGTCTGCAGGGAATGCAGAGCCAGCAAGTTTATTAGCTCGTTCATTTCCCTCAACTCCAGCGTGTCCCAGGACAAAGATGAAGATGACTCTACCAACAGAGGGGTCGGTGTGCAACTGGTCACCTTATCCCTGATAAAGTTTCACTGTTGAAGCCAATCAATCATGAACAATCATACAATGGTTTTGGCTTGAAGTGGTTGAGGACATATGCACCATTGGAAAATGAAAGGCAGTCGAAGCAGGAACCCAAGGTTGTTACACTACCCCCATGATCCTTAACATTAGAACACTAGCCTTTTTTGGACAAAAGCAATAAAAACAAGAGGCTCTGCACACCACATGTTAACAATCCATTGAATATCATAAGAAGCAGGTGGACATAGGTTATTGCCGTGGCAAACTGCCAAAATGAGAAAACTTACCCACAGCAGAATTGTTACAGCATGCGTGATTGTGGGATACAGACACTGAAATTCTCCAGCCTGCGCCACAAAGTTCAAGCTCTAAGATGAGACTTTCTCGTAGCAGATTCTGTGTTCCATTAGGAGATGAGAGGCAGAAGCAGTTGAAAACCAATGTTAAACTAATCTATCCCTCAGATCCACTTCCAGCTTTTCTATGACAGACACATCTCCATCTGATTGACATCCTGAATCCTGGCTGAACAAACTGGAAATGACTATGTACTGGAAATGAATATATATCGTTGTTGAAAAAGAAAATTGGCATTACATTTATCTTTCACTCAGATCTACTTCCATTCAACTAAATCACTTCCACATTATGACAGACAATCAGGTCAGCAATAGATATATTCAGATCCTAAAAAATTTAACCACTTCCACATTATGACAAACACATCTCAATCAGATCAGCCAGATATATTCAAATCGTAAACCAAGGAATAGTAAAGGACAATTTTACAAGCGTTAAAGAGTATTAGGCATCTGGTGCCAAAATTTTTATATGTCAATCGACACTCGGTGATGTGGTAAGTATATCGCTGATTGCCTTTATTTCTCAACCCATTTCCTAGTCCCCATTTTAGGCTTAATCAGCCTAAGAGTCCAAGTCATTTTAAGGGGTGCTTTGCTGTGAATTCAAACCCCTGATGACCAACAGGCCTGCAAGCCAACATCTAGCAACTATGCTACCACAGCTCCCATTCAGATCATAGTCCAGAAAAAAATAAACAAATTGTAAAATCAATCTCTCGATAGCTACATCAAGTATACCTCTGCTATTGTTGTCGGGACGTTGCTTGATCGACAGATTGACCTGGGAAGGTTAACCCAGGCAACAAAACAGAAGTTGGATGTGTCAGCTGAAAGGCGCAAATATCGTTGTGTAAAACAAACAGTTTGGATGAACGAAGAAGAAGATCAACAGATCGGAAACAAGATATAAAATTAAAGTCAGATGAAGAAACACAAATTCATTCCACAGATTTTAACCACACTGTGATTGTTCTGTTATAAATGTACAGACAAATTCTGCCGCATTCAGTTCTTGTTACTGCAACTGAATTAGCCAGAGTTTTTTTTTCTACATATACAAACTGATTCAGCCAAGAAATAAACCTCCTTACAATGTATGACAATACAACAAGAATAAATTAATAAAATTAACGACGATATACACAGAATATGTACACATCAGTCCAAATCCACCACTGCAAGGCAACAATGTTGAAAAGGATTTCCCCAGTTCATCACGCAGAAATAACATGTACAAGTACTTGCATAATGCAGTAGTTAGCATCTACATAACTCTGGTACCAAAAATGTCATGTTGACTTGCAATTATATTTTGACTCTAAAAATGAGATTAACAGCATACACCAAGAATGGAAGAATACTTTAACTGTCTATGTAGGACTATACACAAGAAATCTGACAGTGCATGGTGAAATGAGATCAGAAAACCATGAGGACAGTAGGCTGTATATAGTAAAGTGAGATGAAATGAAAACAATGGACTATCTGGTAAATGAGATCAGAAAGCCATGAAGACAGTGGAATGCATATGGTAAAGTGATATCAGAAAGACATGAAGACAGCAGACTATATGTGATAAAGTGAAACTGTGCGCCAAAGGCCCAAATAACAGCAGACAGCATGTGGTAAAGGAAGATTAACAATCACAATACATCAATAGCTAGGCACTCCAACAATCAGTGGAAGACTATCTGACATCTTGTTCATGACAGGCCACCTTGTAGTTTCCCCTGCAGACCCTGGGAATACAGTTGCCTCTTCAAACATGAACCCTTCAATGTATATGTACACACAAAAGGCTAATCATGATGTCTATATTTCATAGCATGGATACTTCAAATACATAACACTAAAATCTGATACTATATAGCATAGATACTTCACTGATTTCATCTCAAGAGCCACTGTCTATGACTTTCAATGTAAACAAAGGAAACCTCGTCCATCAAACGCTGGCATGCGTGCAATTCACAACTTTGCACCCATAACAGGTTTTTGAAATTTCTCTCTATAAGATAGTTGCCATGCCTTTGTTTCTGTCATGTCTACAATATTTATCAGATCTAGTTTCCATCTACAATGTGGTCTTCCTCTTCCTCGCCTTCAGGGTACACTTCTGCATTGTCTTATTTCCTTTATTAATCCAGCCCAACTGACACATTTACTACCTAGGGAAATCCCAATTCTATTTTTGTATGGCTGTATGTGTGTTTACATTGAGAAGAAATGAGGACAGCATTATAATTTTATGCAAAATTGTGACTGTGTTTCTGGCACTAACTGGTCCTAACAGCTGGAAAGTGATGTCAAAGATGGAGGTGACAAATCACCTACATAGATGTCGAAGACAAGGGAAAACCACATCATCTTCCCAAGAATAAGTTTATGAGCAGGTTACAAATGTGAGTAGAAGAGTAACATGTTCAGAAAGTACATACCAGACTTCAGATTGATCAAGTTGATACACATCTGATTTCCTGAATCCAGAAACTTTTCCTTCATTTCTCTTTCTAAGAGAGTATAAAAGTTAGTTGCATATCCTTTACAGGAAGTTTGTAATCAACACCATCATTTTTTTTTGGGCTGTTGTTGATGCCGTTGCAAGTTTACATTCAGTAGTTTGCCACTGCTTTCTGAACAGCCGGTACCCATATCATGTCTTAAAATAAAGCACAACATGGTCTACTGCCAAATAACACGCAATTATGTGTTGAATGCAGGTATGGGGGATCAAGAACCCCGTCCGTAACCCCTTCGCCATGAGGCACGGCAGAGGGAAGTATGCCACACCTAATTATATACCTCAAAGGTCAGTACATTCATGTTCAACGGAAACTGTGTAGGATTCTCTTCCTCTAAACAGATTCCTTCCAAGGTAAAGGGCCATCTCTTCCTGTGTCTAGTTTCCTTTCATACCAGTTTTGCTAGGGCAATGGCCTTACAACCTTCTCTTTACTATTTCAAACTACAATGAGATTTTCTTATATGCACAATTTGTACACGGAACGTGTTTTTCCCCTTATCCAAGAGGTTTCAATACTTGGCTTCACTATGCAAGAGAGAAGTGGGACATGTAAAATCATTAGACACCAACAGCTCTTAGAAGATTTCATAACCTGAGTCTGAACCGAATCCTGTACCTTCTGAATCTGAGACAGACAATGCCTCAACCAAATTCCCCCTGAATACAGAAATAATCCCGTTGCTCCTTTCCATTTTGCAGACGGAGTCTATTATCTGATACATTGATATATTTGTACGAGTCACATAGCTCAGAGCTCCCGCTGTTTATGCTTCACCTCCTCAACACTGCAAGGTACATGAGGAACAAACTGAGATGAGATGAGACAGAGCTCACTTTCTTAATCTGATCAATGCCCATGCATGTTAAAGACCATCTGCAGTTGTGATTGTCTTTGGTGGAAGTCCTTCCAGATTTGAAACGCTGATACTGCAAGCTACGACTCAAATGGTTGTCCTTACAGGACTGCTGCAGCAATTGAAAAATGTCAGCAAATGTTTTACCTAATATCTTCTTCTGCGTTCATCCGGAATATTGTTTTAGACGTAATTGCGTTGTGTCTGCTTAAAGCAGAGCTGCAATATTTGAACCTTTCGGCCGACACATCAACAGAGCTTCCCACAAATGTGTTACTCTTCAAGAGCCTCCATTGCTGAACATTTCAAAATCATCGGGTTCACAAGTGCCATCACTTTACCAAAAGTACATAAGTGACTAACCATCTGCCGGAATCGCATCAATATTTGTCATAAGTGACTAACCGTCAGCCGGGATCCCATCAATATTTGTCATAAGTGACTAACCGTCTGCCGGGATCCCATCAATATTTGACTAAGTGGAAGTCAGCATGGCTGAATGGATAAAAGGGATCCCATCAATATTTGATTAAGTGGAAGTCACCATGACTGAATGGATAAAAGGGACCCAGTGTGCTGATGCCGTGGTAGTGGGTTCAACTCCTACACCAGACAGTTGGACTAAAATATTCACTTCTCGTCCTTGACATGGGGATGTAAATTACAAGTACCTCTTAAGTCCGAGTGGGTTCACCTGATGGCTAGGGGCAATGGTAAAAAGGAAAGCTAATCCACACGCAAACATCAGTCCAGTACACTAGAAGTAGCAGTACGTAAATGAACTATGCTTGTGTTTAAAGCAAGCGAACGAAAAAATAAAATTAATTAGACAAAGTGTAAATGTCCTTGGTCCACATGTGCGTGGTCACTAAATCACTGACCCAATTACTTGGAACACTGTTGTAAAAGTCAGCTTTCTTTTTAAACGAAGGAGTTACTAACATGATTTGCACTCCTGCATACCACGTTTGAAACACAGCTGCAAGCAATTTGGAAGTAGATAGCATGACATTGGTTTTCTTACAATGGTATGAGTGCCGGTCGTTCAGAAAGCAATGGCAAAACTACTGAACATAAACTTGCCAAGAAATCACAGACAAAAAATGCTGGGGTTGACTGCAACATCCTGTAAAAGATATGCAATTAACTTTTTTCTTTCTTATTAGACAGTCCTCAACTAATCATCAGCACAAATAATGTTTCCACTTATAACAACATTTGTTGGACAAAATAATAATTAAGGTCAGTTTGAAGAAATAGCATGCAGAATTGGGAAAGTTTTTTTAAATTACAATAAAAAAAAGTATAAATATAAAAAGTGGATAAACATAAAGAAATATTCATAAATCAAATGTAGTGAAGATATTTAGTTACAAAATGGCTACAATATTATAAATATATTATGACATATTACCACTCCGCCACAAATTTAACATTGTGACTTCCTTCGCTCTCTGCATATTTTCTTTGTACCAAAAATTTCTGAGGCAAAATAATTTAAATTAAATTGATAAACAATCAAAAACTGGAACAAACTGGTGGATTATGAAATTATGGTCTAAATTACTGAAATGTCTCTCTTTATTCTTGAAAGAGGGAGCCACACTGGTACAGTAGCTAGCACGCTTGTTTCTGATCCAGCGATCAGGGCTTCGATTTCACACCGAGGCTCACACACTGAGCTCCCAAGTCAACCCAGCCTAATAGAGTACCAGGGCATGTCTTGGGCAGTAAAGGCAGCTAGCACGACATTGACCACATCAGCCCTCAAGTGCAGGCTGGTCTATACAAATATGGGGATGGCACCATATGCCCAATACGTTAATGGAAATGCCAAAAGTTAACAATGCCACTCTCCATGTAACTACACCCCTCAAATGTTAACAATGCCACTCTCCATGTATCTACACCCCTCAAAAGTTAACAATGCCACACTCCATGTATCTACAACCCTCAAAAGTTAACAAAGCCACTCTGCATGTATTTACACCCCTCAAAAGTTAACAATGCCACTCTCCATGTATCTACACCCCTCAAAAGTTAACAATGTCACTCCCCATTTATCTGCATGCCTTTCATCGCAGCTTATTTGCACCATTTTAACCCTTGTTATTTCCAAGAAATTCTTGCTCAGTGCAGGAAACACTAACACTGCCACTCTTCATGTGTCTACACTCTTCTCATCACAGCTGAAGCCATACCAAGTGTATGCCAAGACCAAACAAAAATGAACACAATGCCACTCTCAATTTATCTGCACTCATCAAAAGCTAGCAATGCCACTCTCAATTTATCTACACCTCTCAAAAGCTAACAATTACAGTTTCCATTTATCTCCACTCTTCTCATCACAGCTGAAGCCATACCAAGTGTATGCTAACACCAGACAAAAATTAACACTATGCCATACACGGACATAAACAACGCATACGCTTCAAATCAATGACACTGCTTGACTTAGATAAACAAAAGCAAAAGACACAATGGAAGCAAATAACTTTCTCTGCCTGCAGAAACAAGACTCCTAGGTTTTAAAATAATGCTGTTCTGAGGATTTGGGCTAGGCTTCAGAGTTGTCCAGTTCATGATTTCTCCCAGACAGCAACAACTGTCGTTTGGCTGGCTGTGGCTTTCCTGGTTTGGAGTCTTTGACTGTGATTGTACTGGGTCCCCCACCTCCCCACATATCATCATCTGGGCTGGCAAACTGTTACAGAACAGGAGAAACAACACAGGCAAGTTAATAAAGGCCACTAAAAAGGTTGAAAAAGTTAATGGCATCTGGCTGTGTCTCTGTCCACAGAACGGCAAGCCGCCTCAGATAGCATTGCACAGACCCAAACTCCATAGCTCCTTCAATGACCCCAATGGGTCTATGAAAAAATGGCACTTATGGTCATAACGATGGGAGTTTAAAAACAAGCCCATGACCAGCAGAGCACAAGGCAGACGACTTGACCATTTCACCTTGGAGATCTCCTAAAACAGTGATTCTCAACCTTTTTTGGCCCATGAACCACTTCACCATATGTTCAGAATGTCATTCCCCCCCCCTTTCGTATTTCATCCCTATAAATCCCCCCTCCCCCACAGTATACGTAAAAATGGAAGCTAAATTTACTAACTCATACTAGAAAAAGTCTAGACCTCTACATAAAACGCAATTTGCAGGTCTACTTACATTATAAAATGAATTTCAGAAGGGCAAGAAGGTTAGGACCATAAAGTATGGAAGGAAAAACAATATCAAGCAATCGGTTCTTGTATTAACGCAATCTTGAAATAATCTTAATTCCCCCCTAGGGGGGAATTCTCCACCAGTTGAGAACCACTGTCCTAAAAGATAATTATACCATGGCCCTCATTATTATAGCATTATGTTTTATTCTTATTGTGATCAAACCTTATGAGCTGTGCTAGCATGGCGGTTGGTCCCCCTCCCTATCACCACACTGGTCTGTGTTCAATCTTATTGTGATCAAACCTTATGAGCTGTGCTAGCATGGTGGTTGTCCCCCTTGCCTATTGTGATCAAACCTTATGAGCTGTGCTAGCATGGTGGTTGGTCCCCCTTGCCTATTGTGATCAAACCTTATGAGCTGTGCTAGCATGGTGGTTGTCCCCCTGTCTATCACCACACTGGTCTATGTTCAATCTCAATCAGAAACTTCTGACAATTATTTGAGAATGGAAGGTGGTGATAATGGAAACTGATCACCCCAACTCATTATGCCATGACTTAGTATATGTGAATAATCTAGCATTTCACATTTCTATGGAAGAATCTGGTGGAATTACTTTTACCTTTTGACCTTTAATCCAACCCTCCTTGCCACAGGTGTAGCCACCTTGGATGGGAGCAAGAGAAATGTTTAGGACGGAGCCGTTATCTTCAATAACACACTATTTTATAGAATCTGGATAAGTTGCAGACAAATTAAATTGCAGTGTTCTTTTCACTACTAATAATCAAAAGTAATTAAGATATGCTGAGGCGCCTGCTTTTCAATCAGGTAAACATCAATTATGTAAACAGATTGACCTAACAGTCTCTTTAAAACTACAGTGGTGACATTTATATATTTAACAATGTGTTTTGTGTATTTCAGTTTGAAAGGATTCATTACAATTTCTTCATTATATGCTGAACTTTTCTTCTGTAGTATGTACCTGAAGAGATACAGTGAAATATGCCAGGCAATAAATTTGCAATGTATTGTTTATGTCTTTGTTATTCAAATATTACAGTTGTCAGACTAGAATGGGTGGGATGAAAGCATACACATTGTTGATTGCAGAGATGCAGCAGGGAAGCACTACTCTACAGGTACTGCTTCACAGAGCTGAGAATATTCAAGTCTGTGACATGCTTGAGCACCTTTCTGACAGTCCCAGGGTGAAAGTCAAGTTCCCTCTCATCACTGAGAAGGCAGCATGTGTGACACTTGATAGCACTTTGTCCCAAGTTTTAGAGAATGAGCTGAAACAAATATCGCTGGAAAAGAAAATAGAAACATCAGAGAGATTGTATACCTCCACTCCCTGCGTCAATTTGGTAGCAGTCAGAGGAAGAAAGTAACTAGTCCGCAGAAGAGCAGGCGGAAAAAGCTTATAAAGGAGATAAGAGTATAGAAGTATGCTGCTTGCAAAATGGTCTAAGTCTGCAGCTGAAAGTCTGTAAGAGGGCCTGTGCCAACATCTCATAATCAGACACGGCACCCTTTGTTAAGCAGAATGGTTCTGCAGGAACAGACAGAAAACACGGAAAGCACAAGAGAAATTCTTCAGAGTCGAGGTAGCCGGAAAAGCCTCATGCTGGTTCTGGAACAATAGAAATTTTCAGAGGGATAAGTCACTACACTAAAATAGTTCATGCTCCTGTTTGCAAGTCGAAGTATGTCCAAGGTCTAACATTGAAGGTAGCCATCCCTTCAAATGAGTGCAGTGCATCTGAGACTAGGACTCTGCAATGTTGCTGAAATACCACATTGTTGAAACACCACATTGTTGAAACACCACATTGCTGAAACACCACATTGTTGAAACACCACATTGTAGCAGTCACCGATATCAAGAAATATCGGCCGAAGTCCAACTGCAAGCAAAGTTGCTAATGGTGGTGTGAGATGCCTTGGAGGACAGCGCTCCGCAGCAGAGATGGAGTGAATGGTGGGGAGACCAAATCCACAACCAAGTAGCCTAGAGAAAAACTGGCTTTTTAGAGACAAGCAGGAATGCGACTCCATGAGTCATGAACGGGGTAAGAAAAAGGCAACATGGTGACAATAGCATGTACTGGTGCATAGCGAACCGTCGATGGGGAGGTGATGACAAAGGCAAATAGTCGGGGAAGAAGTTAGCTTCTCACGGTCAAAAGTGCTAGAATATGTGTGAGGGCATGAAGCGCTGGGTGTGAAATATTCTCCTCTAAGAGAGAGGGGTGCTTGTGAGCAGACACAATGCACTTTTGTGGGACTAGTGGGAAAATGACTCAAACATCTCAAAACAGGGTACAAACACACGGCAGGAGAAAGACACCTGGAATCAAGACCTAGGTGGACCTTCCTTCAAAGAATGTAAAGAAGGTAAATGGTCAAAACATTCCAGGAAGGGGGACTATTCTGATGTTCAGAAGCCTTCTATCGTGGCGGAGTTTTAATCACTCAGTTATGAACCCAGTATGGTGAACACTGTTAGGTGGGTCTGCTATCAACCTACCACTGTTTTCTTCACCTCATGGACCTGAACACTTGCATGGCTGGTCTCACACTGGCTCATCACTCCCTTTTTTAACACACTTGATCTCACACATTCATAAATTCACACACTTTCTTCTCACTCAACTAAGAAGATGAAGAAGCAGGAGTAGTAGGAGGAAGAGACAGCATAATATTGAAGGAACTATGCATTGAAGGAACTATGCATATATTAATATAAGCTTAACAAATCTTGGAAAGAACTGTTTATATACTATCAATACTATCATTTTTTTACTGAAAGAACTGCTGTCATCCTAACAAAAAATCAAATTATTATTAAAAGAACTGACATCCTAACAAAACATCAAATTATTACTAAAAGAATTCTTACATCATAGCAAAACATCAAATTATTACTAAAATAAATCTTACAGCCTAGCATACCATCAAATTATTATTGAAAGAACTACTGGCATCCCAGCAATACATCAATTTATTACTAAAATAACTCTTACATCCCATCAGCACATCAAATTATTATTAAAAGAACTGCCTACATCCTAGCAACATGTCAATATATTTCTGAAGTACCAATGAACATGCTAGCAATACTGCAATAAATTACTGAAGGAACTATCTATTATTTATAAATACTTCAATGTGTTATTGAAGGATCATTATGCATCATTGAAATGCTGTGTACAAATTAACATGACAAAGGAACTATGTATCATCATCATATAGTGCAGTTTAATTCCAAAGTATTATTACAGTTACTATCTATCTATTTATAACAGCTCTATGCATTAGGTAATTGTAAGTAGGCCAATCAAGCACCAAGTGAACACAAAAGTAACTACATATTCTATAGTAACTTTGATATATTATTGAAGGAACAATAACTAAACTATATACCATAGATATACTCCAATATATTAATGAAGTAACTAATCTATTCTATCAATATATAAGGGCGTTCATTTGAAATGCATTCATGCTGCACCGCGAGTAATTGCATATGTTGAACATGATCATGTCATAGTCATGTGATAAGTACTGACCAATGAATAAAAGAGCAAGTGCTTATCGTCCCATGATGCATTGGTTCTGTTTCTGACCGCTGCGAAAATGGGCGGGTTGATCCAAAATCTGTCCAAAGAAGCTCAAAGAGCGGTGATTCAGTTTTTTTCATTTGAAGGATGTCGACCAGTGGACATTCATCGATGAATGCAGGCAGCATACGGTAACAAATGTGTGTCGAAGACAACAGTAACAGACTAAGCACAAATGTTTCAGAAAGGACATCAGTTCACGACAGATCTTTGAAGGCCGGGTCAAGCGCATATTGTTGCAACAGAAAAAAAAACCATCACCAAAATTTATGCAGCAGTACAGATGAACCGTTGTCGAAGCATACGTTCGCTAGCGAAAGAATTTGATGTGTCAATTGGGACAATTCAAAAGGTCATTCATAAGCTCTCAAAGGGCAATGATTTCACACAGATGCAGGCGTAATGAACACGAAAACACATGGTTCAGTGAGCAACCACAATCCTTTTTTGCGGACAGCATTCGCCGCCTACCTAAGTAATGGGAGGCTTGCCTGAATGCCTATGGCGACTTCTTCTGACCAACCCATGGTGCATAATTCATTCAAAATGAATGCTTTGTTTAATTCTACCACACCTGTTAATGTTTCTTTTTATGCTTTTGTAATAAAGCCATTGGAACGGGTTTCAAATGAACGCCCATAATATATAAATATGGAGGTCAGCATGGCTGAATGCATAAGAACATGTGTTCTTAAACATCCGGTGTGCTGATGTCGAGGTAAGGGGTTCAACTCCTACACTGGACATTGGACTAAAAATACTGACATCTCATCCCTGACTTAGGGACGTAAATTATTAGTCCCTTTTGTGGAAAGAACGCAGGCAATGAATTACCTAGGGATACGTTTTGATCGAAGCCTTGCTTATAATGAGCAAATAGACCAGGTGATAACAAAGGCCAAGCGGGGTTTGGCTGCGATGTGGGTGATGGCGGCAGCAAACTGTCAGCAGCGCCATCTATGCCTCCTATACGAGGGGCTGGTCATGTCTGTTTTTGAGTATGCGATGGAAATCCTGACTCTCAGCCGTAAGCAGATAGAAAGGATGGAAAGGATACAAAACGAAGCTATGTGCATTATTCTTGGATGTACAAGAGATACAGCATGCAGGATGATGCGCTACCTTCTTGATTTCCCAACCATTGAAAACGTGAGAAGCTCATGGCCTTTACGGCACGGGCCGGAGGGAGAATTGTGAAGGAGGACTCTGGTGCTTTTGTTGAGACCACAAGTAGCCTGACTATGGAAGTCATGGCAGTAAGTAAAGCAATAACATGGCTCGAGACACAGACATTCAATAGGGCATGTTTCCTTAGCGACTCAATGAGCATGATTAAGAAGATAGAGGTGGGGTGGATCCGAAGAGAGTGGTTGCTGTCTCTAGAGCGGTCTAGGCTGACAAAGATTAGTTTCATCTTCGTGCCAGGGCATGCAGGAGTACAAGGACATGAGTGGGCTAACAAGCTCGCAGGTAAGGCTAATGTGGACGCGCCACGGACCAGGTTGACATTCTGAATGCTCTACGAGAAGTAAGACTTTTGCAAGAACCAAGTGATGACTGCGAATCTACAACCATGGTCAGACTGCGAGAACAGCAAATTAAAAGAGGTGTGTACAAACAAGAACACTATGCAGGAAGCCAAAGAAGATTGATAAACCAACACAGAACTGGTGTCGTTAGCCGCTACACGCTGCGGGATTTGCTGAGGAGGGGATCCGAGCACTTATGGACTGAATGGTTCGATGTGCAATGAGGATAATCTGTCAACTAACTAACTAATTATAAGTACCTCAAAAGTCGGAGTGGGTTTGCCTGATGGCGAGGGACACTGTTAATAGGGAAAGCTAATCCATGCACAAAACTCAGTCCAGCACTACTAGAAGTAGTGTGAACGGACTATGCTGAGTTCAAAGCGAGCAAACAAATAAAACTATTGACAAGAAGATGCCATTAAGTAACAGGAATTTTACAAGTAACTTTTTTACTGTAGCGTGAACCATATATTGTGTATGTGCTATTTCTCAACATAGTCCCCCTGCCTGGCAACAAACTTGGTCCACCTGGCCACTAGCTTGGTCCACCTGGCCACTAGCTTGGTCCACCTGGCCACTAGCTTGGTGATGCCCTCTAGGAAACAATTTTTGGTAGTGGCCTTAAACCAATTTTGCACCACCTCCATGACCCCATTGTCATCTGCAAACCTCTGACCCTGCAAATGTTCTTTCAAAGGTCCAAAGAAGTGACAGTCTGATGGCGCCAAATCTATATGCTAGATGTTAAGCGACCTCAAATTTCAGAGCATGTAGTGTATCCACTGTATGTGCAGTCGTATGAAGGCAGGCAATGTCATGCAGCAACAATACTCCCTTTGAGTAAAATCGTAGACGTTTCAAACATATCATGGATTTCCATTTGTTCACTATCATGTCACTGGATCGAGTACTAATCAGTTTCACCCCTTTCCTGGAAATGCATCAATATATGGCCCTTGATATCCCAAAAGATGGTCATAATGACACTTACATGTCTCCCACTATGCAGTTCTTCAATGATGTTTTGTCTTCCATATTTAAATCTCCCCTGACTCAAATAACTCTCCATACTGAACCATCATTCTTCTGTAGATATCACAAGGTTTCACACCTTCGGATCACAAAAAACTAATAACATCTCGTTGTTCTTCCATGGTGCAAGTCGATAGTGGGGCAGCCATTTTGTAATCGCTACTGTACATGCACAAACTGCTCGAACCTCATGACTCCTGCATGGGGTATTGCTTAAAAGCCAGTTTGTGTCCTGAAACAATATTTTCCATTGCCCATATTCTTCCTTGCACTTTATGATAAAATTCCTGTTAATGACTCTCCCTCATAAATATATTTTAGCAATATTTTAATGTATTAATGAAGAAACTAAATATATCCTAGCAATACCTCACTGTATTAATGAAGGAACTAATTATATCCTAGCAATACCTCACTGTATTAATGAAGGAACTAATTATATCCTAGCAGATGGCGGGCTCTACAATGCTCAGAGATTGAAGGCCAAGACCAAAACTAGGAGAGTACTAACCAGAGAGTTCCTTTTTGCAGATGATGCTGCAGTTACGACCCACTCTGAGGAAGAATTATAATGTCTACTATCTGCATTCTCCAATGCTTGTTCTGAATTTGGTTTAACAATTAGCAAAAAGAAGACAGATTATGTCACAAGGTGCACATGGGGTACCATCAATCTTTATTTATGACGCCAAACTAGAGATGGTAGACCATTTTACATATCTATGATCAGTGGTAAATAACAAATTATCCCTAGATCAGGAAATCAACATCAAGATTGGTAAGGCAGCAACAACAATGAACAGGTTAGCAAAAAGAGTCTGGGAGAACAGGAAGCTTACTGCCAAAACAAAAGTCCTTGTCTATCGAGCCTGTGTCCTTATTACTCTTTTTTATGGCAGTGAAACCTGGACAACTTACTCACACCAAGAGAAACGTTTAAACAGCTTTCATATGCGGTGTCTGCGAAGAATTCTTCGTATTAAGTGGCAAGACAAAATCACAAATACTGAAGTATTGGAAAGATCAGGTTGTGTGACGGTGTATTCCATGCTCAGTCTTCGTAGACTTAGTTGGATAGGACACGTTAGGAGGATGGATGATGGTAGAATACCAAAGGACATCTTTTTTGGTGAATTACAGATGGGTAGGAGATCTCAGGGTCGGCCTCTACTACGATACAAAGATGTGTGTAAGCGGGACATGATTGATACAGGCTTTGATAATGCACAATGGGAGCAAGTCGCCGCTGAACGTGTTGCATGGAGGGCAAACATCAGAAATGGAATAAAGACAAAGGGAAAATTATTGCAGATAAGTCACACACCGAGCGTGTGAGACGTAAGATGGTGCATGATGGTGGAAATGACCACATGTTCACATGCAACCACTGTGGATGAACATTTACAGCGTGAATTGGCCTTATCAGTCACATTCGCTACCGCCTGGGTAATAGTTATTATGCCTTTTTGAAGCACAAACTATCGTCTGTCAAGACGGCAAGGTGCCAATGAATGAATTATATCCTAGCAATACCTCACTGTATTAAAGAAGGAACTAAACATATCCTAGTAATATCTCACTGTATTAATGAAGGAACTAACTATATCCTAGCAATATCTCACTGTTTTAATGGAAGAACCAAATATATCCTAGCAATATCTCACTGTATTAATTAACTATATATAGATCTTAGCACTATCTCATTGTGTTAGTTAAGAAACTAAATATATCCTAGCAATATCTCACTGTATTAATGAAAGAACTAAATATATCCTAGCAATATCTCACTGTATTAATGAAAGAACTAAATATATCCTAGCAATATCTCACTGTATTAATGAAGGATCCAAATATGAGTATCTCACTGTATTAATGGAGGAACTAAAATTGAGTATATCCTAGCAATATCTCACTGTATTAATTCATTCATTCAGTAGCATATCCTTTGCAGAACCTCGCTCCCATAACAACCATCTGGAAAACCTCTCAATCATAAGCAAGATGTCCTGCGTCCTATACACCCATCCGGAGATCATCTGCCATATCCTGCACCCATCTACTCTTTGGTCTTCCTCTCCCTCTCTTCCCAGGCATAAACCCCTCCATTATTGTTCTCTCCAAACTTTCATGACGTTTCAAGTGACCAAAATATTTCAATTTTCTTTGTTTTATCATCTTTAATAGCCAACCTTCTTCAATATTCAGCTCTTGAAGTATGGATGCATTTGTTCTTTTCTTTACCCAAGATATTCTTAGAACTCGTCTATAACATTTATATTCAAAGGCATTTATGCGCTGTTCAGCTTGTTTAGTAAGTGTCCAGGTCTCACAGGCGTGTGTTGCAATGAGAAAGATGCATGCTCTTACAAATCTAATTTTTGTAGTTCTGTCTGTCCCATTCCATAATTTATTCAGTTGTTTTAGTCTTTGAAGAGCAATTGATAGTCGTCATTTAATTTCTTTCAGTGTAGAAGGAACTAAATATACTCTAGCAATATCTCACTGTATTAATGAAGGAACTAAGTATGAGTATATCCTAGCAAATATCTCACTGTATTAATGAAGGAACTAAATATACCCTAGCAATATCTCACTGTATTAATATAGTAACTCTCTCTCTCTCTCTCTCTATACATATATATATATATATATATATATATATATATATATATATATATATATATATATATATATATATATATATATATATATATATATATATCCTAGCAATATCTCACTGTATTAATGAGGGTACTAAATATATTCCAGCAATACAGGAATAGAAGAAAGAAAGGAAAATAGGAGAGGATGCCCTAAAACCTTAGAGCTTTGTTTTATTTTCACTCCAACATTTGGATTTAAGTGTGATTTTGATACTTCTATTCCAGCAGACAATTCTTGCTTCTTTGTTCTGTGATAAAGACGTTGGTTCAAACGTGCACTTGTATCTTTGTGTGCCTGTTCCTTTTGTTGAGCTTTCCAGACATATTTTGTGTTCATTCAGTTTCTACTTGTTTCATTGTTATTTCCTTTGATGTTAGTGTACACTCTGGTTGTTTGTTTGTATATCTTGATTGTGACCATCATTTTTGTTTTAATCCCTCATTACCAAATAAACAATCAAAGATTACGTCACTAATAGATGACATATAATCACATAATTACCAAAAACCACTGTCAAATGGCAAGTTGGCACGTACATGAAAAAGCAAATGCAGCTAAAGTCTGGCAGACGAGGCTTGCTCGTTTCACTGACCCCAGCCTGAAGCGCTGTCCTCAAACTGGCGCAAGCAGATTAGGAAAACAAAATCTGGCATAAATAACGTGCTTACATGTGTGATTATATTTTTGCACTCGGCAATACAAGCAAAAAAATGTGAACAAGTGTAATCTAAAATAAAGCGGCCGCATGATATGTACCTATAAATGATACAAAATTATGATGAAATTTAACATGAAGTAAATGCATGCTCTAGAAAAGTGTTTCCCACAAAGTTTTATGAATTCACCCATTTTTATAATAAGCGAGTAGCCTGCGACTATGCACGTCTGCCAGCCTAGTGGTTATATTTTTTTTTTTATGTGCTTGCTCGCTTTGACCTCAAGCATAGTCCATGACACTACTACAAGTAGCACTGAAATGAACTTTGTGTGTGGATTAGCGTTCCCTATTACCAGTGTCCCTCACCATCAGGCAACACCACTCCAACTTCAGAGGTACTTGTAATTTACATCCCCAAGTCAAGGACGAGAAGACAATATTTTAGTCAAACTGTCGGGTGTAAGGGTTGAACGCCTTAACTTGGCACCAGCAGACAGGATGGTTCAGAAAGTGAGTTTTTATCCATTCAGCCATGCTGACCTTCTAGTGGTCATGTGATCGAATCCCCCATGGGGACAGATGTTTTGTAACAGACCTGGTCTCATAGGCTGACCCAGCCTAAAATGGGTAACATGACAAGAACAGGCAGTCTGTAGGCTACTTACCACATCATGCTTCCAGTGCCGATTAGTCTATACAAATATGAGATTAGCACCACATACCCAAAATGCCTGGTGTAAAGGCTGCGTAGGTGTGTAAAAGAGTCCTTTACTTTATTGGTGTGTGAAATCTATTTCTTGAATAACCTTATAACCTCACCCCATCAACCTCTCATGACATCAACCTCTCATCCCATTAACCTCCCATCACATTTACATCAAGAGACATCTAGCTAGAGTACAGATTAAATTTGCAAACTTCTATCACATTTACATTAAGAGACATCTAACTAGGGTGCGCCAGTCTCCCTGTTCGTAATCCTGTATACCCACATACAAAACACAGCTGCGCGAGATTTGGCAGTGGATTGCATCGCGCTGGTTTCTTTTGGAAAAGTATGTGACCCGGTCGTTCAGAAATAAATGGCAAACTACTGAACGTAAAACTTGTCAAGGCATTAACAGCAGCTGAAAAATGCTGGTGTTTACTGCAATGTCCTGTAAATAGGATATGCAAAAAAAAAACAAAAAAAACTAGGGTACAGATTAAATTTTTAATCTCCCATCACATTTAAGAGACATCTAACTAGGGTTAAAACGTTAGCTGCATATCCTTTACAGGACATCAGTCAACCCCAGCATTTTTTGGCTGTTTGTGGTTTCTTGGCAAGATTACGTCCAATAGTTCTCCATTGCTTTCAGAATGACTAGCACTCATACCACTGTACAAAAATCAGCGCAAGGCTGTCTGCTTCAAAATCGCCAGCAGCTGTGTTTCAAATGCGGAGTGTAGGATTGTGAGCTGCATTCGTTGAGCCTTCACCGCAGCACGAGATTAACTAGTGTACAGATTAATTTTTACATAGAAATTTGCATAACAGTGAATACGCTTTTCAGTTTCTCATTGCAACATCATTTTATTTTACTGACAATACTGCATTTGTATTTCTTGTAATTTTAGCTAGTGAATCAAGGGCTACAGCAGTGGAGGTTTGAAAAAACATGGTATTACGGTGTGCCATATCAAATACTGCGAATGTAGGTCAGCATGGCCGCATGGATAAGAGTGCATGTTCTTAAACATCAGGTGTGTTGATGAGGTAAGGGGTTCAACCCCTACACCAGACAGCTGGACTAAAAATGCTGACCTATCATCTTTGACTTGGGGACGTAAATTACAAGTACCTCTGAAATCGGAGTGGGTTCGCTTGATGGCTAGGGACACTGTTAATAGGGAAAGCTAATCCACATGCAAAATTCTGTCCAGCACTACTGGAAGTAGTGTGTATGGACTATGCTTGAGTTCAAAGCGAGCGAGCAAAAAAAAATAATATTATGAATGTTTAACATTGACATGGGCTGCCAAGTCGAGCCAGCCTAACATGGGCTACCAAGTCGAGCCAGCCTAACATGGCTGCCAAGTCGAGCCAGCCTAACATGGCTGCCAAGTCGAGCCAGCCTAACATGGCTGCCAAGTCGAGCCAGCCTAACATGGGCTGCCAAGTCGAGCCAGCCTAACATGGCTGCCAAGTCGAGCCAGCCTAACATGGCTGCCAAGTCGAGCCAGCCTAACATGGGCTGCCAAGTCGAGCCAGCCTAACATGGCTGCCAAGTCGAGCCAGCCTAACATGGGCTGCCAAGTCGAGCCAGCCTAACATGGCTGCCAAGTCGAGCCAGCCTAACATGGCTGCCAAGTCGAGCCAGCCTAACATGGCTGCCAAGTCGAGCCAGCCTAACATGGCTGCCAAGTCGAGCCAGCCTAACATGGCTGCCAGGAAATGTCTTGGGAAGTCAAACCTGGCCTGTACAGTACCGACCACATCACCCTAGGAGTGCCGATTGGTCAAAAACAATATGGATCGAGCACCATATGTTTAATGCTCTCCTTAAAACATGTAACATGATTTCTTTAAATTTACATATGCAAATATAAAGGGTCCTTTTTGTGCTGTAACCTTGGGCACAATATGCATGACAAACAAAGAAATCAATGAAGTATATGAATTTGGGTGAAGTGCAAAGCTAGCATTCAAAAGTGTTGCATAAAAGCTGGATGTGATACAAACAATAACAATAGAAATACGTGGTAAGCAAAAACAAGCTTGTATATTTTGCTTACATGGAGAAATATGTTGGTGTGAAGCAAGATATAGATCTCACATGTGCTAAATTATGACAAGAATACCATGAATTTCATCATTTAAAGTGGTAGCATTTAACAACAACTGACTCTGAAATCCCCCCCCCCCCCCTCCCCCCAAATCACATACTTACTCAGTGTTGTAAACAGATTAATTTTTTCTATCTCCAAATAATTGGAAACTGTATGTGTCAATTAAACACATTGGCTCAGCAAACAAAGTCATGACCACTACTTGAGTTTAAACTCAGGAGGAAGTAAAACATGAGAGACTCAAAATCTAACATGTCTTATATGAATTTTAGCAAGTCTATAGGAATAATTGCCTGTCTCCCTGGCCAAGGAGTTAACAACTTTCTCCGTAATCCTGTATATCTACATGGGAGAAAACAGCTGCGCGAGATTCAGTAGCGGATCGCGTCGCGTTGGTTACTCACGGGGGTATGTGAGCTGGTCGCTCAGAAAGCAATGGCAAACTACCGAGCGACATCTTGCCAAGACATCAACAACAGCAGTAAAATGCTGGTGTTGACAGCAATGTCCTGTAAATACGATATGCGAAAATAAAAAAAAGGGGGAAAAACTAACAAGTCTTTTAAGAAGATTAACAATTAACACATATTATAAAGAATATTAACAAATCTTACAAGAAACTCAGAAGAATCATACAACAAATAACATTTCAAATAAGATAACTAACAAATCTTATGAAACAATTCATAGGTCACATAAGACATTTGAAAAGTCACATAAGACAACTGATAAGTCTTAACAAATAACTTTTTAAAATAAGTTAACATTACAGACATACCAGGCACAATACTGACATGGTATTAAAACAAACATATAACAAAAATATAAGACATATATTTTCATTGTCTGAAAGAATTCTGGATCAATACTTTCAACATAATGATGAGGCAGTAACAAACTTCTGATCAACAGCATGAAACATTGTATCTGGTCGAGTATGTAAATATGTCCTACCATTTTTCTGTAAACAAAATATGAAGATTTCATTATTGAAGCCTCTGAGAGAAGTACTATTATTTTATTTCATTCACATTACTTTTATTTCATATTAGGCCTTAATGTAGTCACTGTAGTCTCATTTCTATTGTTTGGGTGCTGATGTGTTTTCTTGTTGGTTTTTGCTGATGAATGTTTGTTGTCTCAGTGTTCTGCTTTTCATAACTGTATTCTGTAAAGCTGCCCTATCCTTCATGTTTTCCAACTTTCATATTTTCAAAGCTTTACCACAGTTTAATCCATTTCATTTATAAATATGACCTACATTTCTGACCAACAACACAAACAATGTATTTGATTGGTGTTTACAGATAAGCCATATATTTCTGACCAATGAATATGAACATGAAAAGTAGAATAAACATCACCACACTCGGGGCATTCCCACACTCCCCTTCTATAGTAGCCAATGAAGAGTTCCTATGCTGATGGTACCAGAGGCAGCTTGTGTAAACGCCACCTGCATTCTGTTTGTTTTGCTGCACATTCCACTAGTTGCAAGAGAGCCTTCACCACATCAGTCAGTCAGGTGCCATCTCCACAGTGAAGGTTGGCTGCAATGGATCTCCAACATTGTCTTCTCTCACCCTGACTGTACATACTGTTAGATTTATGTTCATCCATCTCTTGATGTTATCTTCCCACTTGTATCATTGTCTACCTCTTGCTCGCTTGCTTTCAAACTTGCTCTCCAGTAAGGTTTTTATGAGCATGTTATGTCTTTTAACGTGGTTGAATATTTCACTTGCCTCTTTTTTATTTCTTTCATCAACTCTTTTCATTCCCAGTTTTTCTAGAACCTTTGTATTTGTTTTCATGAAATATGACATATTTTTCTGCTTTTCCACATCTCTAGAGCCTCTATTCCACTTTTGAATTGCTTGTTCAACTTCTCCAGATCAGTCTTGTCATAAAATAGCCCACCACTCCAAGGAGTTGAAACATCAAGTCTATCAGTAGATTCATTTCCTCGCCCACCCTTATGCCCTAGGCAGAAACTCCATGATATGCTGTTGGTTTAGTAGGAGGAGTTAAACATGGCAGCGGACAGAGAAGCTAATGTAGTTATATATTTATGACTTGCAATGCATTAGATTGGTATTTACAGATATGTCATACATCTGTGACCATCAACTTACAACAGTGTCTATGCTACACCTTACCTTTCCTGGACTGAAGTCAGCAAAATTTGCAAAAGCATCTGATGAACTATTTCCTGTATTGTTATTGGTTCCTGGGCTACTAAATGGGTCACTTGCTCCAAATGGATCAGCTTCAAATCCACTCAATGGTTTCACCTTCAGCTTTGGTGATACTGCAGTGGATCCAAATGGTAGGGGGCTTTTTGATTTGGGTGGAGCAGGACGAGGCGGCGGAGCTTTCTTGTGTTTTGCTGGAGCAGTGGACTTAGCTGCTGAGCTGAAGGGATCGATACCTGAACCGGACGGAGTCTGGAAATATATAACAACAATGAGTTCAATACATGTGATGTCATTCTTTCTTCTTCAAGTACCGTGCAAACTGGCATGGGCAATGTCTGAGAGAAATAAGGAAGAGAAAAAGGAGGAACAAGTAAAAGGAAGAAGTAACAAGAGAAGATTCTTCTTTCATTCATTTTAAATTTTCCTATATATGCATTGTTGCCTCTTGTATGAATTGAACTGTCTTTTCTATTTCACTCAGTGGTCAATAGAGTTTATCTTCCACTTTTGAAGGTTTGCCTAGATATGTCATATTTTAGGCTGTCTTGGAGTATGTGATCTGCTGTCCAAGGCGCCAATACACATGTGCACATGGCCCATGGATCGTGCCGATGTTATTAACGCCCTTAAAGATATGGCGAGAACAGAGGATTTTGACGCCAGTGATTCCACATCGCTTTCCAGGATGAAAGACCTGGGAGTAAGAATCGGCACAGCCAGACGCGAGAGGTACATCGGGAAAACAAAGCGCCTCGTCAACCAACACAGAACTGGCACTATTAGCCACCGGACGCTGATGCATATGCTGGGGGGAGGATCTGAGCACCTATGGACATGTCCGGAGTGCAACGAAGATACCCCAACTGATAACTAACTAACTAACTAACATGGCTGATTTGCCATTCTTGAATTTTTTATACATATGGTTGTGTAATTTATTGTGTCCTGTTCTGACGTGCAGAGTAATGATTTGTTCTGGTCTGTCCATAATGTGGTAGTCATCTTGAGCAGAATTTGGTGACTATCTAACCGATTTGATCATTCTTTTCTTGTGGTGGTATGTAACGGGTACATCAGGTTGTTCTTCTATTGCTCCTTCCTTCGCTAATTGATCAGCTCTCATTTCTGGGTATTCCACAATGAGATGGTATTCACTGTAAGGTGACCTTACACTGGCTGCCAAGTTCAGAAATTAGTGTCCTTTGTACTGGCAATTTCCCAGACAGGAGTATCTCAAGTACTGATTTTGCATGTCAATAGCACCACAGGTTGTGTGCTATGGCTGGTATTTAGTAATTTCTCTGTTGTTGTCTTGCTTGATTGGATTTCTGTGGCATAGTTATGGATGAACTTTCCTGTTGGTACTCTGGCCGTGTTCCTAGTATTATTTGGGTATTCTGTGTAAACTTCCGCTCATGCATTTCGAACAGCATTTTGTGCTGACCCATCTTTGTAGACTCTGAGGTCCTGTGGGTATTCTTCATCAAGGAAGCTGAGAGTGGCTGTTCTGCGCTGGACACTGTTCTGTTTTTTCTTGTTAAATTTTCTTTTCACTTTCATCTGGATTTGTAACGATAGTCTATGTTCCTCTTTCCATGGAGTTCATTCTGGAATATTTTTCAGGGGGATATCAACTGTGGGCAGATCGGTGGTTTCTCTGCAGTAATTTGGCCTGCTTCTTTTTAACTGCCCCATAGCTAGGTTTTCAAATATGTTCCTCATAGGGTGGCCTGCCATGCTGAGGAACTTTTCTGCTTGTATTAGCAATTTTCATATCTCAGCGCGCTCTCAGTAGTTGTGTCCTTCCCATCTTCACTATAGGGGATGATTTCATCTATTCCATGGTGACCCTTAAGTGCTTGATTTTGCACCTTGTCTAGCTCTTGTAGTGTAGTTTTTTTTAATGCTGAACACCATGCAGTTGACCCGTATCCCAGGTGTGGTCATATGCTCTGTTGATAAACTTTGCTAAGTATTTTCCCCACTGGTTTCCCATGTGGTTCCACTTAGTCTTCTCAGGATGGCTATTTTCCTTCTGGCTTTTGCTACTGCTTTGTTGATGTGCTTTCTCCATGTAACCCTGTCATCAAATGGGACTCCATGGTTCTTTATCTTCTCTTAGGGATATTCCATTTATCTGGATGGTGCACAAGAAGAGATTATTATAATATCACATACATCTAATTATTTATGAAAGGAGTTAATTAAAACTGTAATTCTTCTTCTTTCACCCAACATTTCTAAGTACTGGACTTGGTTAGATTGTTCCTGATGACAGTCCAGATGTGATATTTGCATCTTTTAGTCAACATATCTAACTTCATGGCATGTGTTGACCAGCTTAGCCTTCCCAGGTAAACTGTAATTCTTTTCCTTCCTTCTTCTTTGTCTTCATTACCATCGACCTCTTTCCTTCTCATTCTATCTCCATACTCAAGTCGTTATCTTTAAATGACAACATTAGCTCACTGAAGTGTAACTGTAGTAACTCAGTGAGTGCCAATTCCCTGTAAATGTATTCACCTGACAGCCCCACAGGTCCCTCAGCGTCCTTTACAGTGTTATGCTTGCACAGAAACAGGACACTAGGGCAGGCAACATGCACAGGAGAATTCTGATCTATTCACCTCAGCATCAGTACCCCGGGAGGTTAAGATATTGCGCTCTTATCCATTCAGCCATGCTGACCTCCAAGAATGCCCTTAAACCCAATGAACCAATTACAAATTTGAACAGAATGGAAACAGAACAACAATCCCACAGGTCAGAAACCTATCGACATTCATTAATTAGAAAATATTTCTCAAAGAATATCAAAGTCTCACATGACTAGACTTGTAAGCAGCACTGTTCGAATCCCAGCTCAACCCAAAGGCATCAAACCCACCACTAGGTTTCTCATTTGAAGTCTGCGGGTTGCCAATGAAGGGGTCATTTTTGAAGCTAAATGCCTCTTCATTCTGAAAGTAAAAGTGAAGTAAAAATAAATTAAATATGAGGTGAGTTGAGTTGAGTCAAGAACCAACATCACAGCACTTGGCACAATCTCCATATGTGATCCGTCCTCATCTTCAAAAGCTAGCAAAGAGTCCCAATAATAATGGTACCAGATACAGTTTGATTATGTCCAACTGGCCTTTCCCAGGAGTACTGATTGTCGGTCAGATCCCCTAGTCAATCACAGCCGCTCCATTCTCTCTAGGCTATGATAATTTATCTGTTCTTCCATGCTAGCACATTATCCCAAAAGACCCTAACCACATCTGCTATATCATGTACCAATAAACAACCCAATCATGCAGACCCAGCCAATCTATCTGCCTGCTTATTTCCCACCACACAAGCATGTCCTGGAGAAAAGATCCAACAGATTCTCCCATCTTTGATTTTTGAATTGAAGCCCGCCACTCTGAATTAAGCAAGCCTGTCTTCATCCTTCTCAGCATGTCCTTGAGTCTGTTACAACCATGACATGTGTGTGCTGTTTGTCCTCCAACCAGAGGAACACTATTGTGACTGCCTCTACTTCCATTCTCAGACTAGATGTTGTGGTATCATTTGCCAAGCTCTCCTGCACTAAATACCATCCTAACCTTTTGATATGAACATTAACCTCCCATCACATCGGACAGCGGTCGGTCGGACAGTTGTTTGGCTGGTTGGTTGGTTGTTTGGGCATGTGGGTCAGCGGTAGGTCGGTCATTTGGTTGGTGGGACAGGTGGGTCAGCAGTCGGTCAGTTGTTTGGGCAGGAGGTTCAGCGGATGCACGGTCATTTGGTTGGTTGTTTGGGCAGGCAGGTCAGTAGTCGGTCGGTCATTTGGTTGGTTGGTTGTTTAGGCAGGCGGGTCAGCAGTCGGTGGTTGGTTTGGTTGGTTGTTTGGGTGGGCGGGTCAGCAGTTGGTCGGTGGTTTGGTTGGTTGTTTGGGTGGGCGGGTCAGTAGTTGATTGGTGGTTTGGTTGGTTGTTTGGGTGGGTGGGTCAGTAGTTGGTCGGTGGTTTAGTTGGTTGTTTGAGTGGGCGGGTCAGCAGTCGGTGGTTGGTTGTTTGGGTGCGTGGGTCAGCAGTTGGTCGGTGGTTTGGTTGGTTGTTTGGGTGGGCGGGTCAGCAGTCGGTGGCTGGTTTGGTTAATTGTTTGGGTGGGCGGGTCAGCAGTTGGTCGGTGGTTTGGTTGGTTGTTTGGGTGGGCGGGTCAGTAGTTGGTTGGTGGTTTGGTTGGTTGTTTGGGTGGGTGGGTCAGTAGTTGGTCGGTGGTTTAGTTGGTTGTTTGAGTGGGCGGGTCAGCAGTCGGTGGTTGGTTGTTTGGGTGCGTGGGTCAGCAGTTGGTCGGTGGTTTGGTTAGTTGTTTGGGTGGGTGGGTCAATAGTTGGTCAGTGGTTTGGTTAGTTTGGGTGGGTGGGTCAGTAGTTGGTCGGTCATTTGGTTGATTGTATGCTTGGGTGGGCGGGTCAGCAGTCGGTCTGTCATTTGGTTGGTTGGTAGGGCAGGCAGGTCAGCAGTCAGTTGGTCATTTGGTTGGTTGTTTGTTTGGGTGAGCGGGTCAGCAGTCGATCGGTCATTTGGTTGGTTGGGCAGGCAGGCAGGTCAGTGGTCGGTTAGTCATTTAGTTGGTTCGTTGGTTGGTTGGGAGGACAGGTCAGCGGTTGGTGGGACAATCAGTCATTTGTTCGGTTGGTTGTGATCTCTGGAAGACGTGAGTTTTAACTCTAAACTCTAATAAACTGGCATGCAGGTCGTCTGATCCCTAAAAGGTGCCTGCATCTATCGGAATGAGATAATGTTCTCCTGGCCCATTACCAAAGTGCCATTTCACAGGGGAACTTTGTGCAGCGCTCTCCTTCCCCTCTCCAAGCTCAGAAATCAGTGGGGTAAGCAAGACTGGTACTGGAACTTCACATCTGCAGAAAGCTATATTAGGATGTGACCAGGTCATGATATGGCACAGCACAAAATGATTGGCTGGAATTTGACCTGGGCTAGTAATGTTACCTCCATGGGTTTTAGATATTTAAACACCAACAGACTCCAACTAACAGAAACCTTAAAGGGTCTCTGTACCAAAGTGGTTATACCACATGCCTGACACTCTTAAGATCACAGGTTCTTTTGCGGACTCCACCATGTGGTTAACTGGTGTAATTTTCTCCTGGGTACGGTTGCAGGATCTACAGAGTTCATGCTCTGTGGAACGCTTTCAGCAGGCCGTACTGCAGAAAGATACCAAGCTATATGAGATAGAACCTGGTGCAATGAAGTCAATCCTCTCGCCTTTAAATCTTTTAACCTTTCTATGAATCCAACCCAATGACCAGAAAATTATTTGGTTAAAGCTAAGCATACAAGCACCAACACACCTGATGGACATTTACCTTAACAGCTGCAGAACTACCACCAAAGGCATCTTTGAAAGGATCCTCTGAACCAAATGGATCAGCAGACGTGAAAGGATCGCCTGCGTATGCAAAACAAAAAAGAAAATCAATGAAGATGATGGGTAAATAAATTATGTATGTAAAGTAGTTTACAGTAAAGTTAATTAACTGCATTTGATGGGAAAGACAAGAGAATGACAAAATAATGTTTCATTACTATGGTAGTGAGATATATAATGAAAATAGCAGAGAGAGAGAGAGAGAGCGCGAGAGCGAGAGAGAGAGGGAGAGAGAGAGAGAGAGAGAGAGAGAGAGGGGGGGGGGGGGTAATAACAGGGGTGTGAGAAAGAGACTATGTATATGCAGGTTCTGTACAAACAAAAACTCTAGTGACTATAAATGAAGAAAAGAATACACCCCTACATCCCAGGCCAATCCATGCAACAAAGAAAGCTACTTACTGTCCCTAAATGGATCATCACTCTGAAATGGATCAGAATTAGAAGCTGGCACTGTGCCACTTCTGCTGAACGTGTCCCGGCCTTTAAATGGGTCTTCCACAAAGTCGGTCACTGTAGACACGGCGCTCATGCTACCCACAGTACTGGCTGGACTCTGAAACTAAAACCCAAAATCATAACCACAGGATGTTAATACCGCATTTCTCCAAAAAAAGACCGGATCTTATATTAATTTTAGCTTTAAAAGATGCACTAGGGCTTATTTTAAGGGATGTCTTATTTTTTTTTCCAGATACAAATTACTTTTATTCAAATACAATCATGTCATCTTCTTCTGAAACATTGTCATAACTCTCAAAATCTTGAATTCTGTCTGATCTATTGTTTTTAGCTTTAAAAAATGCACTAGGGCTTATTTTAGGGGATGTCTTATTTTTTTTTTTTTCATATACAAATATCTACTTTTATTCAAATACAATCATGTCATCTCCTTCTTAAACATTGTCATAACTCTCCAAATTCTGAATTCTGTCTGATCTATTGTTTGTTTGGGATCCTAGGTCCATAAAAACTGCAGTTCCATCCTTGGCAATCACGCTGGAGAGTTGGTAGTTAGAAAAATCAATGGCATCAACAAAGTACTTGAATGCAACTGCACGTTTAATAACTTCATTCTAGTTGATGATCTTAACTAGGGCTTATTTTAAGGGTAGGTCCTATATTAAAAGCATCCCGAAAACTTGTGCTAGGGTTTATTTTAGAGGTAGGTCTTAATTTCAGGGAAACACGGTAGAATCCTGACAGCTTTGAGCAACCATAGTGATGTCTGATGTTGATGGGATTCTACTCCCCCTCCATTAGCCCAACATTATTTTTTGTTATGGAGATCAGCATGGGCAAATGGATAAGAGCGCTCATTCTTAAACTTCCAGTGTGCTGATGCCGAGGTAGCGGGTTCTACCCCTACACTGGTCAGTTGGACTACAATTTTGACTTCAAGTCCTTGACTTGAGGGTGTAAATTACTAGTACCTCAGAAGTCAGAGTTGGTTCGCCCGATGGTGAGGGACACTGGTAATAGGGAAAGCTAATCCACACGCAAAAATCAGTCAAATGCTCTAGAATACATAGCACAGTGGTTCTCAACTGGTGGGGAATCCCCCCAAGGGGGGATTTATGGGGTTACCAGGGGGGAATGAAGATTATTTCAAGATCGCGTTAATACAAGAACCGATTACTTGATATTGTTTTTCCCTTCATACTTTATGGTTCTGTACGTATCACCCTTCTGAAATTCATTTTATAACGTAAGTAGATCCGCAAATCACGTTTTATGTAGATGTCTAGACTTGTTTTAGTATGTGCTATTAAATTTAGCTTCAATTATTACGTATACTGTGTAGCGTCAGGGGGGAATTTTTACGGAGGAAATACGAAAGGGGGGGGGGGGGAGAATGACGTTCTAAAAATATGGTGAGGGGGGGAATGACGTCCTAAAAATATGGTGAAGGGGGGCACGGGCCAAAAAAGGTTGAGAACCACTGACATAGCATGTGTATGAACTGAGCTTGAATTCAAAGCGAACGAACATTTTACCCCCAAAACAATTTATTTTAATGTTTCTTTATTTTGGACGACATTGTGACTGATTAAAGCAAAGCTGCAACATGTGTACCTTTGGACCACCACATCAAATTGGTTCAGTTGTGAACTTCTGCGCCGCCTTCATAGCAACAAAGGATGCGTAGCAACGGTTCATACCTAGACTTTTTCTGTTCGTGTTTGACTTTCATTAAATTTTCTAATTTCATGTTTTTCTTTAGATCTATTTATGTTGTTGCAGAGGAAGGA
The DNA here is from genome assembly GCA_963921405.1 of Cepaea hortensis. Classification (NCBI taxonomy): domain Eukaryota; kingdom Metazoa; phylum Mollusca; class Gastropoda; order Stylommatophora; family Helicidae; genus Cepaea; species Cepaea hortensis. Next base: position 25,236,648 of record OY992893.1, read on the forward strand.
ACATCTCTTTCATCCCTTTATGTTACCTTCATCCATTCTCACCTATTGTGAATCCTCCTCCTCCTCCTTCTCTCTCTCTCTCCCTCCCTCCCACCCACTCACAGAGAGAGAGAGAGAGAGAGAGAGAGAGAGAGAGAGAGAGAGAGAGAGAGAGAGAGAGAGAGAGAGAGAGAGAGAGAGAATATCATCATCATCATCAAGTGCTGTGCCGGCTGGCGTAGGCATTCATGGCTCGCCACAGATCTCGGTCTTTGGTGTTCTGGATCAACTCTGCTGATGATATTCCTCCATGCCACCGTCTCAATCCATGAAGCATCATTTCTCTTGGTCTGCCTCTGCCTCTCTTCCCCTTGATCTTTCCAGCTGTCACAATGTTTTCCAATGCCTCTCTTCTCATCACATTACCAAAGAAAGCTGTTTGTCTCTCTCTTATTGTTGTATAAAATGTTCTAGTTTCATTAGCCTCTTTCAGGCAATCGTCGTTAGTTACTCTGGCAGTCCATTCATCTCAGGAACCACATCTCTGTTTCTTCCAAGTTCTTCCTAATTTGTTCATTTACATTCCAAGATTCATTGCCATGCAACAAAACAGGTTCTTCTTCTTCCTCTTCTGCGTTCATCCGGAGTTTTTTTTCCGGACGTGGCTGCGTTGTGCCTGTTTACAGCAGAGTTGCGTTCTTGCGCCATTAGGCCAACACATCTGACTTCTGCAGGCATTTGTTGAACGGGTTACCTTCCCGGAAAACAGGTTCTAAATAGCCCTTCAGCACCCTCTCTCTCTCTCTCTTACATTCAACGATAGTGACTTATTGCATAGGATACTCTTCATTTTCTGAAATGCAGCTTTATATAAACAAAGAAGTATGTACACATAAAGAATAGGCAATCACACATGACATGTTGAATGGTACACATTCTAATGTATATTCTAATGTAATAATATTTCTAATGACAACTATGAGGGTAAGAAAGGAAGGAAATAACAAAAAGATATAAGACAGTTTAGAAATAATTGTTGGTAGTATAAAGGTGTCATTACATGGCATATCCATCTATTTTTATGTCTTTATGTGGCAGACAATAATTGGAGCATGTGCATCTCTCTCTCTCTCTCTCTCTCTCTCTCTCTCTCTCTCTCTCTCTCTCTCGCACATGTGTGTGTGAGGGTGCAACTGTGTTTAACTTACCGCAGCCTTAATGCTGACACTGTCCACATGAAGAGAGACATCCCCATTAACTCCTGACAGGCCTGTAAACCCAGGATCCAGGCTCTTGTACTGGTTGTGAAGCTGCTGAATATGTTTCCGTATCTGTGTGAAACAACAATCAACACAACATGGACATCAATCACCCATCAGTGGCTTCTTTCACATGTCGAACCACGAGCAACAAGTGAATTATACTGCATTGTTTTGTCAGGTCTGTGATCCAGTGCATTTAGATATCAGAAGACATGTCATTCAGGTTTGTCTTACTTAGACTTTGACTGTCCCCAGTTTAACTGCGTTGCAGTAAGTTTTTGTGTCTATCTTTGTCTAAACCCTACATATCTGTGTCTATCAGAGTCTAGTTTCTACCTGTATACATCTATCTCAGTCTAGTCTCTACCCATATGTGTCTGTCTTAGTCTAGTCTCTACCCATATGTGTCTGTCTTAGTCTAGTCTCTATCCATATGTGTCTGTCTTAGTCTAGTCTCTACCCATATGTGTCTATCTTAATCCAGTCTCTACCCATATGTGTCTGTCTTAATCTAGTCTCTACCCATAAGTGTCTGTCTTAGTCTATTCTCTACCCTTATGTCTTCTTACTCTAGTCTCTACCCATATGTGTCTGTCTTAGTCTATTCTCTACCCATATGTGTCAGTCTCCACCCATATGTGTCTGTCTTACTCAAGTCTCTACCCCTATGTGCCTATCTCTGCCCATCTATGTCTATCTCTGCCCCACTGCAACAAGTCAGCAGATCTCTTAACTTCAAGAGCACCAGCAGTTGAACACGATGGACCAGGAAGATATTCTGAAGTCTATCTATATAGTTAAGACACAAAAACCGATGAATCAGATTTCAGGATGCATGAGTGTGTTTCCAGCAAGGAAGGAGTTGTTGTGGCACCATGGCTAGCACACTTGCCTGCCAAGATCCTGGTTCAGTTCTTAGCAGTGGCCGGATTGTTTTTACCTACCAGTGCAGATCTGGGGGGGGGGGGGGGGGGGGGGGTCAAATTCAGCCTCATAACATGGGGCTATTTTCAGAATTTTCTAGGAACTGAAAGAGATGGAAATGTGATGAGGAAGGAAACTGGTCACTCTACCCCATATAATATGGCCTAGAATATGTGAAGGGCTAACATTTCACCCCCAACAGCGGAATCTGCCATGAGACTACCTTGTTTTCACAGTGAGGAGGGATCTATGAGGTGATAAACCAATGTGATTATAACCAGTATATAACTGGAACTTTCATTATCTACACCTTTTGACTTTTTTTTTTTCTTTTCACTGAAGGACTTTTCACTGAAGGAGTCGGAGCATCTATAGCTTGACCTGAAGTGCTGTGATATCAATCCTCCATTAATCATTACTTCCATTATTGGCGTCTCGCTTGAACATCATTGCAATGAAACTACATTGTCATCTGAGGGATAATTTCTTAATACTATTGTTACATGATCAAGCCATATCAGTATTTATTTTTGTAGGTAACACAGCTGTCCTCATCTGTCATCTTATTTCCGTCTTCCTCTTTCCTCTTGTGAGGAAAGTGTGTCACACAGAGTTATGCACTTCAGAGATTTGTGCAGACGACTTCGGTATGCATGTGTGTCAGGTTTACTTCATCTAGCCAAATCCATCCAAGATAACCTGGCTCTATCTTCCCATGGGTTGGTTTACTTTTCTTAACACTTTTGGCATTGAGGGGTGATTTGATGCGTGATAAGGCAGATGTGGTGAAGGCCCTCTGGAAGCAAGTGAATAATAATATGGACGTCAATATGGACATCCATATTGATGTGGATAGGCCTTAGGTTCATACCAGAATACGATCAGCGTTGCTAGTAGTGGGTTGTGCTCAATATTTAAATCTCAAATCCCGAAACAACCGAATAAATCAACTCTTAATATTCTTCTCAAATTCCTCATTTCTAAATTCTTTCTATTCTTGTCACTCTTAATATTCTTCTAAAATTCCTCATACCAAAATTATTTTTCTTCCTGTCACTCTTAATATTCTTCTAAAATTACTGTTCTAAATTCTTTCTCTTCTTGTCACTCTTAATATTCTTCTAAAATTCCTGGTTTCTAAATTCTTTTTCTTCCTGTCACTCTTAATCTGATCTCATCTCATGTCATCATGTTCCTCTTGTACCTTGCGGTGTCGAGGTGAGGTGAAGTATAAACTTTGTGAGAGTGCCCGATTATGGGCTTCATATATCGATATTCCCATGGACTCTGCTATTCCCTCCATTCAACGTTTACGTGGTCGGCCTCTTCCTCTGTTTCCATCTGGTATGTACATCATTGCTTGTTGTGGTATGCTGTTGACCGGTAACCTGTTTGCAATGGCCAAACCATTTGTCTTGCTGCTTGTCACTCTTAATATTTTTCTAAAATTTCTCAGTTCTACATTCTTTCTCTTCTTGTAACTCAATATTCTCCTGAAATTCCTCATTTTTAAATTCTATCTCTTCTTGTCACTCTTAATATTCTTCTAAAATTCATCATTTCTAAATTCTTTCTCTTCTTTTCCCTCTTAATATTCTTCTAAAATTTCTCATTTCTAAATTCTTTCTCTACTTGTCACTCTTAATAATCTTCTAAGATTCCTAATTTTAGGTGTTTCTTGTTTCATCTTTTCTTTCACTGTTAGAATCCATAACTAAAATTAATCATATAGAATGTGACGAAACGCGTTTATCTGTCTTGGGTCGTCAAGATCCCGCACTATTTTGGCGCGTCATCGGGGACTTTCCCAGCTAAAAATAGACTGAGGGAAGCCGATGGAGGACTTATTATCTAGAATCTTCTCGAAACACCGGAATTCGAGTAACCCGTGATGCTGGGTATCGCTCTAAATTCTCGTGCAGAGAGATCTAGAAACTCTAGGCGGGGAATGACGGTTTCCCGAGAAAGTATCTTTTCTCAAGAAGCACTCGCTTCTAGTGCGCATTGAGTTGGCACGAAGCGGGAAATTGGCTAAACCAGTCATTCACTTACTTTTGTTCGAAGAGAACAGACGCAGGCCTGATGTGAGCCATTTTTGTGTTGCGTCTCACCTCAACCATGATTCGGCTGACTGTTATGGAAAGGAAGCTGAGAAGCCCTTGAACAGTTCGGAAGCTGACTGGAAGCTGAGTTCTCACCATTCAGGTAGATATTTGGTTAAATCATTTAACTTTGTACGTGTGTTCCACACGCCATTGTTCTAACCTCATTACCTATGCGGATGCCCTTGCATACTAATTAGCAAACCGAGCGATAACGTAGTTGACGGTGAATCGTGGGTTTGTTTACCGTGTGCTCGCAAATCAGCTGTTAGGAACGCCGTAATGTGATGTGGGCGATTTGGGTTCCAAATATATGTACCATATATTGCCAAACGTTGCATATATTAGGTTGCTGTGTTAGAATAAAACATAGTTACTTGTGCCGGATGGAAACTTAGATTATGTCAGTCAGTTGCTGAAGCCAGAAGAACGGTTAGAAAACCAGGTAAGTTGGTAGGTGGAGATTCAGACAAAATTGTGCTTAGTTACAAAGTAAAGGAAGAACTTAGTTCTGTGCCACCAGGAATGATGTAACTATTGTGTAATAACCTAATAGGGAATTCATTGTGTGGAACAGTGGATTTCTGTGGAAAGGTAAGTGGCTTTGGTGCTATATCTATATATATATGATGTGACATTGTGTATATATATTAGGTCATGGCATGTGATACTTCCTGGGGTAATTCCGAACGCCGAATAGATCGACGCGAGATAACACTGCGTGCCGTCGCGATATAAATATGCGTTCTGAAATCTTGTCTGAAGCTATCCTGTTTCTTTCATACTGGCGCTAGTGCGAGTGAATGCTAAGGTGCTGGAAGTATGGAAGGATGCAAGGAGGCTGTATGAGACTGGGGAAATATAGGATATGGGGGATGTGAAAGCAAGTTATGAAAGTATATGTTGGTAGACCAAACCAACGATGAAGTTCAGTCCATGCCAAGGCTAAACCACTTGGGAGGACAGAACTGGAACAGTACCCTTGGAACATGTGGGGAACATGTATTCTCAAGAAGGCTTCTTGACTCTAAGGCAGAGTCTGATAAGAAGAGTTTGCTATAGCGTGGGCAGGTGGTCCCACCAGCAAACAGGCAGGTGTACATATTGGATGTGATCATGTACTATTCCTATATCCCGAGGGATGGTATATTGATCAAGATTATGTTTCTTAATGTACATTGAGGATGTTAGGAACGAGTCTAGGGACTCGTTACCTATTTGTTTAGTTTGATTAAATTAAAACAATAACAGCCTTGTATCACTACTGACGTTAGCGACGACTGGTAGATGATTAGGGATAGGTGAGACCTATGATCAGACTCGTCATTCTGATTTCTTGCTCTGTTTGACGGGCTGTTCTGTGAGGCCAGCTGACATTTGTGAACCCATGCTTTGCTACTCTCCATATAGAGATAATGCTTTGGTTATATGAATAACTAACTAGCATGACTGAGGGTTGAGTAGTTATTGGTAGGATGCATGTGGACTAATGTTTGGGCCAGTATACTCTCACCGGTCGCTCTTCCTTTTCAGGAGTTTGCCTGTTGAGGAACCAGTCAACTATAATTGTTGTTGGCAGGAAACCACTTCGTGTGACAGAGCGAAGGGTTCAGTTCTTTACTTATCACGCCAGACTCAACCACACCAGGTACCCAATGTGATTCACCATGCGTGAAGTTTGCTTCAAGACATACAACTGCCCTGAAGGTGCACGTGTGGGAAGTGATGGTTTGTGATCGTTTTCAAATAATAGAAGATACTCTGTTTTTGCCAGGAACATTTCAGCATTTTGAGTAATCATGCTCAACGAAAGGAAACACCGGTCCGTCTATTATGACGGGGGTTCTGCCTAAACGCAGAAGTAACTGATCTTCAGACACTTGAATGGTTCTTTGGACAGCTCTAGGGGCAGGTCTTGAGAAGAACTACACCAGTTATTAACTTGGGACAGGTGTAACCCGGTGGAAGGGACTATGGATTATAGTCCAACCTGAATTGTTTCCGTGAAATAGATGTCTGATTCTATTAAGGTACTGTCTCAGTATGAAGATAAAAACTGTGTTCGAGTAGGACTCAGTAACATTTTTCAGTAGCCATATCTGATTCTACAAACAGTGTGAGAGTAAGAGACCATTGAATTGGTCAGTGACATTTGTCCATCCATGTTCCTGTGATGTGATGAAGGGACCATTGAATTGGTCAGTGACATTTGTTCATCCATGTTCCTGTGATGTGATGATGGGACCATTGAATTGGTCAGTGACATTTGTTCATTCATGTTCCGGTGATGTGATGAAGGGACCATTGAATTGGTCAATGCCATATCGGTTCTGCAGTGGGACTGTGCTATGAGTGACAGACCATTCGATTGGTCAGTGACTATTTAGTTCATCGAAGTAACCAATACTTGGAGCCAAGTCCAGGAGGATTGTCTCCAACCCGGTAGTGTTCGAGAACTGTATTCACAGTGACTCCGTGGGAGTGATATAGATGCAGTTGGTCCAGTAAAGTGTAGTCCAGCAGTGACTCTATTGTTGTGGATCCACGTTCGGGAGACGGAGTGGTCTCCAAGGTTCTAGTCATCTCACTGGAAGGAAGCCGGGTGAGTGGCGGACCGACTGGACGGGACATCTGCATCCACTCTACTTCTCAACTCGATGAAGACACCTACATCTCTAATTCTGTCTCTACTCTATCTTCTATTTGTGTAAATAGATTCTTCTATCAGGATGTTCATTTCAGTTCTATATTCTCAAGGGTAGAATAAACTTTATGTAAGTTGACTTGCTCTTTGTATAATGATTGAGTGTGGTCTCGGACGATGCCTAAGTGTTCATTGTTCAACAGGTGTAGGTAGTTAGTGGGGGTCTAGAATCTGGAGGGGCGTGTAGACGTAACTAACTAATATGAGATCAACCACAGAGTAAAAATGTGTATCTGCTCGTCCAACCCCTGGGGCTAGAATACACGGGAGTGCCAGAGACACCTCGGGTGTGGTTCACTCTCACTACCCAAGGTGAACTCGATACACTCCGTTACATAGAACATGAATGCATTTTGTTTAGAACCCAATAATACACGTTTATTCCTTATGAAGAGATTAGAACAAGAATTGCCATGGCGAAAGTAGCCTTTAGCTAGATGAAAAACATTCTGACCAATAAAAAGATGTCAACTGAAAGGAGAAAAAGAGAGTTGAGGGGATACATAGAGCCTGTTCTTTTATATGGATATGAAACATGGACAATGGGCAGTCAAGCTGAAAAGCATCTGATGGCTGCAGAAATGTGGTTTCTGAGGAAAATGCAAAGAATACCATGGACAGATAGAAAAACCAATGACCAAGTACTACAGGAGACAAATGAAACTCGTAAATTGATCAAAGAAATTAGACGTAGACAGTCAAAATTTTTTGGACATGTTATGAGAAGAAATGGATTGGAGAACTTAGTGACAACTGGCAAGATCGAAGGGAACAGACCAAGAGGAAGACTGAGAAGAAAATACCTGGATGGCTTGGCCACATGGCATGGACGAGACAGGAACACTTAGCTGATCCACGACACTGGTGATCAAGTGAAATGGCGAGTCATGACCGCCCACGCTTTCTGGCATGGCACATGATTGATTGATTGATTCCTTATGATATGCAAAATCTGGCCGATCGCTCAATTTGGTAGTGGGGATGTGTTAGCGAAGTTGATAGCGAACTGCACTGATAATGTCACGGGCATGGTCAGACACGAGCTCGAAGCCTGGGCTTGTCATCTGAGACAGTGAAGGAAAGATTGGCCGCCTCTTCCTCCGTGCTCTAAGCCTACAAAATGTGATGGTGCTACCACATCACATTCCTATATGGCAGAAAACTGCTTGGGGACCCCACAAAACTAAACACTCGGTTGCCAAATAATAGAGTATAGGGAATACATAGACAAGAAACAGCAGGACAAATACTTGTATATAATCTTTTATTAATGCGCATCAATAAAATACTGCCAGATCTGTGGTGAAGGGGTTATGGACACAGTTCGTAATCCCACATACCACGTTCGAAACACAGCTGCATGAGATTTGGCAGCAGACTGTCTTGTGTTGGGTTTTTATGAAATTGTATGTGTGCAGGTTGTTCAGAAAGCAAATGGCAAACTACTGAAAGTAAAACTTTCCCAGGAATCATTAACAGCCATAAAATACTGGGGCTGGCTGCTGCATCCTGTAAAGGATATGCAATTAACTTTTTAACAATGAAAGATTATGAGGAAAAAAGCTTACCAATACAATTTCGTTGCTAATCTCTCCCTGTGACCTGGCCAGAATTTCTAACTGCTGTTTACTGGATTCTGCAGTTTGCTCCAATTTTGACTCCTCCTCTCTTAACCGTGTCAACTCGATTCTCAATTTGGCCAGGTCATTTTCCTGATCCTGTGTACAAAATATAATAGTTATTAAACTTGTTTTAGTTGGTATATAATTCTAAATCAGAAGAGCTTGCATGTTGGCAGTGCACACTTATGTGGCTGAATATGTGGCTGAATATGTGGCAGGAATTAGTTGCATAAACTCTTTATCAACTTCAAGTTCTATGCCAGAAACTTTGTATCAATTTCAAGTGCTATGCTAGAAACAACTTTATCAATTTCAAGTGCTATGCCAGAAACAACACTTCTTCAAGTTCCATTCTAGAAACTCATTATCAAATTCAAGCATCAAGTTCTATGCCAGAAACTCTTTATCAACTTCCAGTTCTATGTTTGTATGTCTTTACAATATTAGCATTTCTACTGAAACATAATTTGGTTGTGAAATGCTAAATGCACCGACTTACTAAAATAAGAAACAAATGCAGATATTCATAGAAACTGATAAAATAAAAAAAGTATTCGAACTTGCAGCCTCGAAATGACAGCGCCTTGCTGAAGGAATAAGTACACACTGAATCTTTTATGCTGGGATTCATATATTACCAAAAAAAACCTGGATCTGTTATTCTGGGATTCATATACATACTATAAATAAACACCCTGGCTCTATTACACAGGGATTCATATATTACAAATAAACACTCCAACCTGTTATGCTGGTCGTTACTGAATATATTACGAATCATCGACTGCTAGCTGAGATACAATAACGGACGAAACAACATATTAATGCTTTAATTTTGGTTTAAGTGTGGTTCATCAAGATGGGACATGTGAGAGGATGAAACCAACATGTTTAAATCCAGTATGTTAGTGGAACTATCAGCTTCTACACCTTACGACATTTGATATGGGAGACGGAGCTTCTCTGGGTTTGCTGGGATTGCTACAATGTTGATTCTTAGAGACCAAGAACAAGTGCCTGGCTGCTTTACACTATAGAATATGCTTTCTATTCTTCAGTAAAGCACATGGTTTATGTCTATCAGAAGTCAAATAAAAATCTTAGCGTGCACACAGCATCGCGACTGCTTGGACAAGCAAATGTATTTCTCAGGCCCAGAAAACCTTCCCTGCAGACAACAGCAATAATATCAATGCAGTAGTGATCATTGTTTTAAATATATTGATTTACAAGCCAACTGAAATACTTTGGTTATATTAAGTGTCTCAGGGGCTTGGCGAGAACAGTGAAGGAAGGTGTGGTTTCGGGAAGACGAGGCTGGGGTGGACCAGCATGAAGATGAGCCCAGGACACTGCAGACACCCTGGGTATGAGTGTATGAGGCGGGGATCAACCAGCATGAAGATGAGCCCAGGACACTGCAGACACCCTGGGTATGAGAGTGCATGAGACAGGGGTCAACCAGCATTAAGATGAGCACAGGACACTGCAGACAGCCTGGGTATGAGAGTGCATGAGACAGGGGTCAACCAGCATTAAGATTAGCACAGGACACTGCAGAAACCCTGGGTATGAGGGTGCATGAGGCTGGGGTCAACCAGCATGAAGATGAGCACAGGACACTGCAGACACCCTGATAATGAGGTTGTTTGAGGCCGGAAATCAAGAGACCTTCAGGTAGGCTGTGATGAGAGCGACGTTCTGTAAAGGAGCTGCTACATGAAAATGATGACGATGATAATGGTGGTGGTGGTAATAATGACGATGGTGGTGGTGGCGATGATGATAACGCTATTGGTCAATAGCAGCTGCCCAATGGGGAAATAACAACAACATCACAAGTGTTAAACTTTCACATGGACAAAGTATGCACACCTTGTAAAAATTAATATGTATGGTCAGACATCTTTAGCATGATCTGATCATATGTAAGAAGTAAAATCACATGTAAGAAGTAAAATCACATGTAAGAAGTACAATCACATATAACACATTGATTGTTACACATGAAGAATATAACCAATCACACATGACACATTGATTGTTACACATGAAGAACATAACCAATCACACATGACACATTGATTGTTACACATGAAGAATATAACCAATCACACATGACACATTGATTGTTACACATGAAGAATATAACCAATCACACATGAAACATTGATTGTTACACATGAAGAATATAACCAATCACACATGACACATTGATTGTTACACATGAAGAATATAACCAATCACACATGACACATGAAGAATATAACCAATCACACATGACACATTGATTGTTACACATGAAGAACATAACCAATTACACATGACACATTGATTGTTACACATGAAGAATATAACCAATCACACATGACACATTGATTGTTACACATGAAGAATATAACCAATCACACATTGATTGTTACACATGAAGAACATAACCAATCACACATGACACATTGATTGTTACACATGAAGAACATAACCAATCACACATGACACATTGATTATTACACATGGAGAACATAACCAATCACACATGACACATTGATTGTTACACATGAAGAATATAACCAATCACACATGACACATTGATTGTTACACATGAAGAACATAACCAGTCACACATGACACATTGATTGTTACACATGAAGAATATAACCAATCACACATGACACATTGATTGTTACACATGAAGAATATAACCAATCACACATGACACATTGATTGTTACACATGAAGAACATAACCAGTCACACATGACACATTGATTGTTACACATGAAGAATATAACCAATCACACATGACACATTGATTGTTATACATGAAGAATATAACCAATCACACATGACACATTGATTGTTACACATGAAGAATATAACCAATCACACATGACACATTGATTGTTACACATGAAGAATATAACCAATCACACATGACACATTGATTGTTACACATGAAGAATATAACCAATCACACATGACACATTGATTGTTATACATGAAGAATAAATAATTAATCCTAGTGTATTATTCTCCATAATTATCTATCCTAAACATATACTGCACTAGCCCAGATACTAAATCAACAGAACTCTTTGTTGTTCAGCTGTCTGTGTAGTTTGTTCACACGTACACACGGGTGACAGACCCGCTTTGAGTCTTCGTGAAAGACAGTCTACTCTGCTGTTTACCATTCAGAGACGGAACATGATTACCTGTTTTGCACTATGAAAATAGTTGTCAGTGTCTCTGTAGTGGGCTTTCTTCTTAACGACCAAGATGTTGGTCCTCTTTTCATTGAAGTTTATAGATTGATTCGTATGCACGTGTGTTGTCCCCTAATTTGACGTGTTTGCTCTCACGTTTCTTGTTATGCAACAATATGTGTTTCCACCGCAATATTACTCTTCTGTTGGTATTCAGTGCGTTTAGTGTGTGTGTGTGTGTGTGGGTGCGTGCGTGCGTGTGGTTTTTTTTTTTTTTTTTTTCTTGAAGGCTTGCGGAATTGACAATTCATCACTGTGGAATACAAACTGTTGCCATTGACATTATGCTGATGCTGTAATGTTTAGGGCCTGCAATTCGTCTGAATAGTTGGAGCAAAATATCCCAGTAAGTGTGTACGTAGACTAAGGTCTGCGATCTTCTCAGACCTTAATCTGTGTCGGACGAATGCAGTAGGTTGATGATTGCTCTAGGTTGCATAAAATTCAATCCATCCTTTCTCCAATAGTCCTCTTCCTCTTTCAACACATAGTCCTCACATTTTTTCCAGTAACTTTTATCAATATTTAATAGCGCGGACTGGGTAAGTATCTTGACGTCAGACAATTTGAATGTAGTATTGGCAGCTGCCACCTGTCCTTTAATTTTAGCCCACACAAGTTCTATAGGGTTTAAATGAGAATGATACGGCGGAAGTCTCAAGCACCTATGGCCATGCTCTTCTATCAACTTGTCGATTTGAAATTTCTTGCTTTTTGTGCGCCTGTTTTACAAGGGACAACAACTGTAGCTTGAAATATGTTTCTGGAAATGGTATATTTTCCCTTCGGAGCCATATCTTTATTGCTTCCTTTGTGCCCGATGCCGTAGATATTTTGTCTTCTTGGGCAACAACATTGTGATATGATGCATTGTCCATGATTAGACAAGACGGTCTATAAAGGGATGGAAGTACTGTATTCTCGAGCCAATCTCTAAATACATTACCATTGATGTCATTATGATAATCCCTATGGTCTGTATGCTTTGATACGAACACGAGCCCAGCATTCAATAGTAAGCCATTATGAGTACTACCAGCATAGGCTATGACCAAACGCTGTACTTTACTTCTGGGCACATAACGCTTTATCTTTCCATCCATTGATTGCCATTCCTTTTCACTTGTGTGGTGCTCATTGATCCACGTCTCATCCAAATACACTATGTCATAATTTTCTTTGCGCATTTCCCTTATTTCACGTAGGTATCTGCTTCTGAAGGCTCCTAAATGCGGTTGCTCGCAAAGAATATTTCTACCGCCCTTGTACTTTCAAAAAGTGAAGATAATGTCCTTATAATTTTCCACAAAGTTGTTTTGGATAGCTCTATGTTATTGTTCTTTCTCAACCAAACCCTAAGTTTTCTTACAGTCACTGTTTCTTTGGCATCCAGCATTTTTATAATGCTGGATAATCCTGGATATAAAATCCTAAATTTTTATAATTTTAGGAGTCTCCGTGGCGAAGTGGTCAAGCCTTTTGACTCGGGCTCCAAAGATCGTGGGTTCCATTCCGGGCCGCATCCTTCGGTTCACGAGTTAAATTTTTCGGAGACTTCTGTGGGTCGTCGCTAGAGCTGCAGAGTTTGTGCTTTGTGCGATGCTTTCCGCGCTGCGGAAAGAGACCGAGCCATATGGGATAGAACTTTTAAAAGCATTTTTATAATAGCTCGCCTTATGACATATTTGTCAAAGCTGTCTACAATAATCTTTCTACCTACCGTTTGGTTATTGCGTGGTGGTTTAATTCCAGATTCTTGCACCCTTTGACAAAATGCCCGTTTACTCAAACCCAGTGCATGCATTGTTCTTTTTTCGGAATTTGTAATAGTATAAAACAGTTTCCTGCGATCAGCTTCTTGACAAAAATATGTGTACAACTTCATAGCGATTCTTGAAGTGTACAATTTCGCATTAAATCCCATTGAAAATATTCACACATTTCAATGTTAGCGATAAGTGGTAAGATTAAAAAAAAAAAACATATTAATCAGGTTTCATGAAATAACCCACATTTTGAGACACCGCTGAACGTTGCCGCTGATTGTTACATTGAGGGACAGGATCAGGAATGGAATCAGACAAAGGATTAAATGATTGCAGATTGGTTAAACGCTGAGCTTGTGAGACGTCAGATGGTGTTTGATGGGGAAATGACCATGTGTTGACCTGCAACTACTGTGGACGAACATTTGCAGTGCGAGTTGGTCTGACCAGTCACATTCGCCACCATGAGTTGTAGTTAGTATGCCTTTTTTTGAAGCACAGTCTAACAAAGTATCCTCTGTTATGGCGTAAATTGTCAGCAGAACATATTTAGATAAATTATATAAATTGAACCACATATTTTCCAATTATTAGAAAATTGTTACATAAATTATATAAATAGAACCACATATTTTACAATGATTAGGTCATACATTGATTAAATGTATAAATGAAACGCACCGCACCATGAGAATGGCATTCGTACTATTTTCGGAGGTTTTTAGATAAAGGGTGAGAACTAAATGTCACGGCTGTAGGGCATTCGCTGGCCAGGTTGTTCGTCTATTTCGTAAACTGCGCAAAAGACCGTAAACAACGTTATGAAATAAATCAGAGCAGTCTAATTTGTTGTAAAGAAGACATATATCTGGCAAAAGATACGCGTCTTGTTATGTATTGTGGCAGTACAGTGTTAGACGCTGCAAGACGAGTTAGTGCAATTACATGTAGCACGCGGCACACCTGTATACAGGTGACAACAGGTATCAAGGTAAAGGCTATGGCTTGGCAGTTAATGTAGTGAAGTGATATTGTTTCCATAGATATGGTATGGGGATTAAGATATCGGATAATCAGTTGCTTTACTCTAAAGGAGCAACAGTGTTACTTATTTAAGTGTACTAGAAACTAGATGCTCATCACAGCAATAAGGACAAGGTAAATAGACATTAACAACTCTATTGCCACAACATTACATTAACACCTCTAATGTCACAACATTACATTAACAATTCTATTGTCACATTACAGAGCTTGCCCCCCTTCCCCCCTGTAATTCAACCTGTATTAGAAAACATTAACCAAAATCAATATCAAAGGACTTGCGGCTGGCTGTATGACACCATCTAGAGCAGGTAACCTTTAACCCTTGAACCATCCCAGGATAATCTTTTTTTTTTTGTAAAATTCGCATATCCTTTTACAGGACATCGCTGTCAACAGCAGCATTTTTCAGTTGTCTGTTGATTTCTTGGCAAGATTACGCTCAGTAGTTTGCCATTGCTTTCTGAGCGGCCGGCTCAGTTATCCCGCAAGTCACCAGCGGGGGACGAACCACTCCCATTTCTCGCCCGCTACGAGACTGCGTGATAAACGGGATTACGGAGAAAGTGGTGTGACCCCTCGACCAGAGAGACCGGCCAGTATACACCAACAACCGAAAATACAAGCTTGTAATTATTGCTTTGGAAATTAAACCAGGTCCGTGGCCTAATTAGCCTGCCCTTTAGGAGGTTCAACTGCCCACCAGGATGTTTGATGTGACTAACATGCACACGGAACCTCCTATTGTTTATCCTTGTCTGAACAGGCTAGGTATCCAATCCATAACCCATGACCTGATGCAACCTAATATCCTCACATTTCTTCTTCTTCTTCTTCTTCTTCTTCTTCTTTCGTTAGCTTGAAATATATCTATAACTGCAATGTTGTCTCTTGTATGAATTTCATGGTCTTGTGTTTTTTGTTTTTTTGGTGCACGCTCGCTTTCAACTCAAGTGTAGTCCATACACACTGTTTATAGTATTAATGGACTGAATTTTGCTTGTGGATGAGCTTTCCCTATTAACAGTGTCCCTCACCATCAGGCGAACCCACTCCAACTTCAGAGGTACTGTCCTGTTGGGTCCAAACAAGGGATGTCTAATTATGCTATCCTGAGGTTTTCTCTCTCAAATGTAAAGCAAGACGGACATATAATCAGATTGCAATGGATACTATTAGTATTGGAACTCTACGCTGGCTTCTGAGGATGGGGACGGAGCGCTTATGGGAATGCCCCAAATGCTGTGATGTCGGTTCCTAAATCAATCAATCAATCAATCAATCAATCAATCAATCAATCTTTTGATTCAATGGCACTTGTCCACTAACTACATTTAAAAAAATGAGAATGCACAGCCCTAGAACTGACACTAATACAACTAATCTACAAACAAACCAATTAATTAAAAAAAAACAATAACGCTGTCTTCCATTGTCAATTATGGGGCTATTAACCCTGCTGCCAATGGTCAGCAAAGACAAGATGCGAGTGTGTTTTTATGCCAAATAATCTAGGAAGTGAATCTCCTCATTAGCCTGAAGCTACACTCAGTAGTATTATAATGGTTAACTAAAAGCAGGCACATCCTTCACTGAGATAGCATCACGGAAAACATATCTAAACTATAAACAATGAAAATAAATAGTTGAAAACAACAACAACAACTTCATATCAGATAATTCAATATGGCCCAGCTGATCATGTGCCTGGAGTGGCAGTCATACTGAGCCAGCTGTATGGGTATCTCGCCAAAACATCCCCCACAGCTGGACCACTTCATGAAGTTTTCAGATCACATGTCCCTAGGCTCGTCAATGTAGGAAGTTATACAGTGTGAAACTCCGGGCTAGTTTCTCTGTTCTACATAGCTGTATGGAATGCTATTATGTTCTGTATGTATTATGTATATGTTCTCTGATATGTTCTATTATATTCTGTGAGTTCTATCTGTTTTGTTCTATTAATAGTCAGATGTGTTCTCTGTTATATTCTGTGTATGTTCTTCATTATGTTCTGTGTATATTCTGTTGTTTTATGTGTATTCTGTTTATATTCTGTAGTACTCTCTATATATTATGTGTATGTTATCTGCATTATTCTATTGTTTTGTGTATATTATATTATGTTCTGTGTATATTATGTGTATGTTCTCTGTTATGTTTTGTGTATGTGTGTTCTCTGTCATGTGTAACCTGTGCATATTATTTGTTATTTTCTATCTATTTTGTTCTATGTATGTTCTAGTATGTTCTGTGTATATGATGTTGTGATCTATTATACATTATGTATGTTCACTGTTGCTGGTCTCTGTATACCCGGGTTCGAAACACAGCGATGCTGTTTTTTTTTTCAAAAAAGGTATAGGAGCCGGTCATTCAGAAAGCAATGGCAAACTACTGAACGTAACATTTGCCCAGGAATCACGAACAGCGACAATGCTGGGGTTGACTGCTACGTCCTGTAAAGGACAAGAAACTTAATTAATTAAATGTTCACTGTTATGTTCCTTGTTTGTTCTGATATATTCTATGTGGGTTCTATGCACAATATACAAAACACTGATCAGACCAGTTGTGCTGTATGGATCTGAAACCTGGAGCACAACTAAAGGAGACAAAGTCTTGTTACAAACCTTTGAGAACAAAGTCTTAAGACGCATCTTTGGGCCCATTAGGGATACACAAAGTAGAGAGTGGAAAAGAAGAAGTAACACAGACATTTATGATCTGTTTAAGTCCCCGCTAATCACTGGTATCATGAAGGCTAATAGACTACAATGGCTGGGGCATATAGAAAGAATGGAAGATAATAGGGAAACAAAACTCGCTTACACTCAGGAAATAAATGACCATAGACCCCGAGGTAGACCAAGAAGGCGGTGGAGAGATAATATATATACAGACCTACAAGCACTTGGAATCAACGACTGGCAAGAGAAGGTCCACCAGAGAGACGAATGGAGACGGATTGTATTTGCAGCAAAGAACCTCAATGGCTCGGAACGCTGAAGAAGAAGAAGAAGATTCTATGCAATGCTCTATGTATTTCTGCTAGTATGTTCTGTGTTCACTGTTACATTTCCTGTATATATGGTGTTATGTTTTATGTCTGCTAGCTGCTTGTTCTGCTATTTTCTGTACAAACACTCTGCATTTGTGGTAGTATGTTCTATGTACGTCATATGTATTGTTCCATGTGTTGTAGTATGTTCTATGTACGTCACCTGTATTGTTCCATGTGTTATAGTATGTTCTATGTACTCTAAACCTAACCCTAACCCGAATGGGTACATGACATTACAGACAGAACTGACAACATTTGGAGAGTCATCACCAGACATCATCATCATTACAGAGAGCACGAGGACGGCGCGTATTGCCAGCATACATCTCTGGCAGGTCCGCGGGGAGAGTGACCTTCTGGACATCATGTCCTACTGGGACAGCTCTCTCCCAGGTCCGACCCATGACTTATAAGCCTGGTGGGTGTGACAGCGACTCGGGTCCCCGCCTTGACTGACACGTGACTTAGCTAGAAGGATCGCCTCCTTCATGAACCAGAGTCCGTTGTGCCAGCGACGACCCCTTGAGGTCAGTGCCACCGCCTGAACGGTTTTGAAGTGAGCCACGGGTGAGAAGCTCCGGCCACGGGTGCTACGGTATAGCTTTTTACCGCTCAAGTAGTGGACCGTGTCTTTTCTTGGGATCTGGATGGCTTTGGTTCGTGACTTCAGGGTTGGAGTCGTCCTAACCAGTACTCTGCCGCATGAACTGGGATCCAGTCTCTTTAAGCCCTTGTCGGTTAGGGTGGGTATACTATTGACCCACCTATCTATAGGATAGGCATCAGTTTAACAATCTTCCTGAATGCACCAGAGTTCGCTATCTGTCTTGTCTGCTTTGTGTCAGTGAGACTGAGCACTTGCGGGTTTGTCCGGTGGGCTACGGTTCTTAGAAACCCAGCGACTTATTTAAAACACAAAATTTCAAGGGGGTGACAATTAAAACATAAGAAGGCCTGCAGCACGTGGTGTTGTGGCGGCTTTCACAGGCAGACTGATTTTTTTTTGGTTTTTTTTTTGTCATTAAAAAAAGATTTTTAATCCCTGTTGTTAGTCAAATGGATAGCATGACGGCAGCATCAACAGAGTGTAGACACAAAACATTAATACATATAATGATATATATCTGTGCATATATGTCATCCTCATTCCTTATGTAACTAGCATCCGTCTATCCTGTTCCTGATTTTTCTAGAATATCCATATTCACATTATTCACCTCTGAAATTAGTCAAATGTCTCTGCTTCGTACATTTTAACATGTCATATGGCCATCTTTAGACAAATCTTCACTGTATTGTCAAAATGCACTCTTTCAAAAAACCAATATATACAAGCTTGCTGTACCAGAATAGAGCAATATCATAAGACTGGAAGAGATTACAAAATGTTCAAAGAAATTAAGTTACTGACAAGAAATGTTCAAACTCAATTAAATGTTATCTGTGACGTTGGGAAATATAGGGTGTGAGACTGAGCACCTGTAGATTTGTCGGTATCTTGACTTTGAAATTGGTGTCAGTAAATCTGCTTTAGAGATTGTCATATTTTCTTTCTCGCTTAAACTCTATAGCTTTTAAAGCTTAGCAATTCATTAGTTTTAAGAATAAGTTTGAAGAAACTGAAAGTTATTTACCATTGTTTGCTATTACCATTAAGAGTAAATTGAAAAGTAAACTGACATACACAATTATTTAACAAAATTGTCTTTTACAAAAGCAATAGCGACAGGTTTATTTTTTTAAAAATATTATGGTATAGTTATTTCCCTTATAACAAATGCCTTGTCGCAGTAATGTCCCCTTTATTAATATTTGCAAGTCCGCTTCGTCTTTATACAATCATTTGTCAAGATAACAAAGTTTGGTTTTTTTTCGGGTAATTTTTATTGCACATTGATATCTTAATAAATGATTCAGTCTCAACGAATAGATCACACAAGGAGTTCTTACGACAGTGCACAACTCAGTAGCATCTGCGAGGAACCACATGTCTTAAAAAGTCGCTTAAAAGTCGACAGGGTCAACTTCATTGCACCGGGTTTTATCCCATTTGGCTCGGCCTCTTTTGGCAGCGCGGAAAGCGTCGCACAAAGCACGAACTCCATAGCTTTTAGCGACGACCCACATGAGTCTCCGAAACATTTAACTCAAACCGAAGGACGCGGCCCGGAATCGAACCCACGACCTTCGGAGCACGAGTCAAACGGCTTGACCACTTGGCCATAGAGACTCCCAATGAGGAACCACATGTGTGTGTATGTAATAACGGACTCACACAAGCTCTATACTATACATACTTTTATACAAATGTCTGCCACACAATGTGAGTTAATCAACATTGTATCAAATCACCCCTTTGACACAGCTTCATCAACTGTTAACAGACATCAGTAATTCAAAAGATATCAAGCAATGACAACAAACAAGTATCACAATTTATGAAAGAGGGACAGCCAGTCAAAGGTACAATAAAGAAAAACATTGCTGCATGTTCATCAAATAGGAAAATACAAGGGATCAACCAAAGAATGAAATTTGGAGCAAGCAGAAATAGAGCAATGAGAAACAAATAAATCTATTATAACATGGATAATTTAGAGTACAAAGGATCATCTTACACTCTGCTCTGACTTTAAACTGTGATACTGTAATATATCACTAACTAAGGCACGAGTGGTATAGTGGATTGTGTGTTTGCTTATCAATATAGTGGTCTGGATTCAATCCCTAGTAACAGCAGGATTATATTTTTTTTTAATAGTACAGCTCAAGATTATCCACTAAGTCTAAAACATAATTGAGCATGGACTCAGTTTTAGAATTTTCTAGAAATTATTTGAAAAAGAAAGGAAATGAGGGAGGAATTTGTTACCCACCTCATTATGTCCAAACTAGTGTATATGAAGACCTATCACTTCACATTCCTATAAAAGTGTCCATCAGGAGATTAGAGACCTTTTCAAACACACAATAAATGTTTGTTGCCATCTTCTATTTCTTTGTTCCTATCTTGACGGAAGTGCATCATGCCTAGCTCTGCACTTCTCTGACAGGCATATGTTAGTGTGAACATACACAATGCATATTACGAGGGGAAGTCACTAAGTAAGGTACAAATGGCTGTAGAAAAATAACTAAATATGATAACAATTTGAAACCAGTTTATTTTTATACATACATTGTTCCTTTATTTCTCAACATAATTTCTTATGCACTTATCAAATCGTTTTATCAGTCCTCCCAATCTGGCTGCACAGATCTGCGTGCTCTGTTTTCTGAACAAAGTTTTCACTTCACATTCAACTTTGGTGTCATTCGCGAAATGTCTCTCACCAAGGTGGGAATTCCATCCATCCATCATGTGCCATGCCGGTAAGCGTGGGCGGTCATGTTCTGCCATCTCACTCAATCACCAGAGTCGTGGATCAGCTCCGTGTTTCTGTCTCGACCATGCCACAAGACCAAGCCATCCAGGTACTTGCTTCTAGGTCTTCCCCTTGGTCTGTTCCCCTCGATCTTACCAGTCGTCACCAAGTTCTCCAATCCATTTCTTCTCATAACATGCCCAAAAAATTTTGACTGTCTACGTCTAATTTCTCTAATCAATTTACGATCTTCATTTGTTTCTTGAAGAACTTGTTCATTGGTCTTTCTGGCTGTCTATGGTATTCTTTGCATTTTCCTCAGAAACCACATCTCTACAGCCATCAGATGTTTTTCAGCCTGACTGCTCATTGTCCACGCTTCACATCCATATAAAAGTACAGGTTCTATGTAGCATCTCAACACTCTTTTTCTCGTTTCAATTGACATCTTTTTATTGGTCAGTATGTTTTTCATCTTGCTAAAGGCTACTTTTGCGATGGCGATTCTTGTTCTAATCTCTTCAAGGCATCTTCCATCAGATGTTATTACTGTTCCGAGATAAATGTACCTATTCACTGGGAATTCAGTGGACCAAAAAGGTGGAAATCTCTAGGGGCTAAGTCGGGTCTGTAAGGCAGATGTTCCAGAACTTCCCACCTTGGTTAATTTTCTCCTGAGTTAATCGAGCCGTATGTGGTCTGGCATTGTCATGAAGAAGCAACGCTCCTCTAGTCAGCAGTCCTGGACGTTTTCTTTGAATTGCATCATGAAGCATCGACAGAACTTCACAGCAGGATTCAGAATTCACATTGTCACCTTTCTTCTTGAAATTGGTTAAAAGCACTCCTTCACAATCCCAGAACACTGTCAGTATAACATTCCCTGCTGATTGCGTAACCTTGAATTTTTGGACACAAGGCGAAGAAGGATGTTTCCATTGTATTGATGCACGCTTTGATTTGGGCTAGTAGTGATGCACCCATGATTCGTCCCCAGTAACAATCTTGTTCAGCATGTCTTCTCCTTCATCTTCGTATCGACAGAGATGATGCAAGGTCAGGGAAAAGCGGTTCATTCTGTGTTCCTCCTTCAATTGTCTGGGTACCCACCTTGAGCACACTTTCTTAAAGTTCAATTGATCATACAATATGCTGTATGCTGAACCATGTGAGCACCCTATTGCAGATGCTACAGAGTCTATCGTTACTTGCCTGTAACCTCTAACCATCTCCTCCACCCGCTGCACTGATGCTTCTGTTGCAATCTCAACAGGACGGCCAGATTGGATTTCATCAACAATTTTAGAGCGTCCTTGAGAAAATTTTTCTACCCAGCTATGCACCGCTTTACGGGACAAACATTTGTCAGCATAAACAGGAAGCATTTCCTTATGAATGTCCTTTGCAGGCAGTCCTTTTGCCCACACAAAAACGCACAACAGCATGTTGCTCTTTAGTTGTACACTCCGTAAGTACAGTCGCCACTTTATTTATGCGCTGCACATGCGCATGAGGCACCTAGTGCCACCTGACGAACGGGAATATCAAGTTTGATGTTGATGTCACTAATGACACCTGTAGAAAACACCAACTACATTTACCTGCCATCCCACAGAACTGTGTGACTTACTTATTGACTCACCCTCGTGCTTTGCAATGTCCAACTTTTCTGTTCACTTGCCTTGAACTCAAGCATACGCATACTACAACTTCTAGTGCACTGGATTGATTTTTGCATGTGGATTAGCTTTCCCTACTACCAGTGTTCCTTGCCATCAGGTGAACCCACTTCGACTTCTGAGGTACTTGTAATTTACATCCCCAAGTCAAGGACGAGACGTCACAAGTTTAGTCCACTGACTGATGTAGGGGTTGAACCCGCTACCTCGGCATCAGCACATGGAAAGTTTAAGAGCAAGTGCTCTTATCCATTGGGCCATAGTGTCTTCCACAATTTCCAACTACCTTGGAATCATTATCTGATTTCCCTAGAAAAAGATGGTTAGATATAAACCCTTATAAAAATGGTGCATATGTAAAACCTGAAATATAAGCTGTTAAACATACTAATAATTAGAAAACAGTACTTAACAAATAATTCCAATGTAGCCACTTTATGAAAATGCAAGTCATAGCAGCAAAATGAAACCCCGTTAAAATAAACACATGGGTCAGAATGCAGCAAAGTCTAGCACTACTTGCAAAGCATGCAAATACTAGGTGGTGTAAACCAACTGGAAATTAATGTCATACACATAAAGGTGTTATAATGAAATAATGTTAGCGGTTTACATTTGTTGGATTATACAAGGTGTTAAATGTGATTAGTAAGGATTTTACAGGGAAAAAAATATTAACGGCAAATAAAACAGATCATAGATAACATATTATTTATCATTCATCTATTGCTAATTATTATTCAGTATTATTCTGTGTGCACTGTGGCTTTGGGGCAGTAACACAATTCTCCACATACCGAGCCCAGGGTTCAAACTCAGCTGCGTATGATTTGGAAGGAAACCGCCTTGCGTTGATTTCCATGGTACGAGACGTTGGCCCTTCAGAAAGCAATGGAAAACTACAGAAAGTAAACACTAGTAACTCACAAAGAGGCAAAGAAGGCTGGGATTGATTGTGACGACCTGTCAAGTACATGCAACTAACTTCCTGTACACTATTTACTTGAAGAAAATAGAGTCACGAACCCTTGTACCTGCCTGGAGACATACTGGGTAATTGGTGCTGGCCCCATGTTGGTACAGACCATACAGCACTCGAGGT
Organism: Cepaea hortensis; assembly: GCA_963921405.1. Taxonomy (NCBI): domain Eukaryota; kingdom Metazoa; phylum Mollusca; class Gastropoda; order Stylommatophora; family Helicidae; genus Cepaea; species Cepaea hortensis. The sequence continues at coordinate 25,260,526 of OY992893.1, forward strand.
GATCAATATCACGCTGCCTGCCACTACTTCCCAGGGTATTTCCTTCTACCTATTTCTAGGTGGTAGATTACCTATGGACAAGGGGGAGGTGGTCGGGCGCTTGTGGGATCAGGTGGAGACTGCGGTGGAACAGACTGAGCAACCAACCGTATGTGAGAGAATGATATGGCGGGGGGAATCGGCAGGGGCTGTGGATGAATCTCACAACTGACAGAGAAGACCAGGAGAACTTTCAATCAGATGGCAGTTGGAACGATTAGCAGTATGACTCTTCGCTGGCTGTTGAACAAAGAGACGGAGCACTGTGGGAATGATGTGGTTTCTTAGCTCAACTCCCTTCTACAAATTTTAGGCTGGGTCAACATGAAAGCCCAGGCCAATGAACACTCACTAAGAGTACAAAGAGTATATAATAAAAGGATTTCTCTCTTCTTCCTCCTATGCCTCTCATCTCCCAATGGAGCACAGCCCCACCACCTGCCCATTTCAAGCTCCTTGTAAACTCGTTCACGATTGGTTGAATTTTGCAGCTAAACTTGTCTGTGGCATGGCATGATGTAGCATCCCTCCTTAGTTGTCTCTTATGGCATGCATGGTAGGTTACAGTGTTATGTAACACGTAACACGTGGGCATAAGGGGATTTGAAGCATTTGAAAGATTAACGTGCTGTATTGTCAAAAAATGTACCATTATACCATCTCATTACTGTCAATCAATCGTCTTTTATTTGTACAACTTATTGAATGCATATTTACCTTGGAAAATACTTTCCTCTAATCAGATGTAAATGTGTGTTTTAGGTTGAGAAATAATAAACATTACAGGTGTTAATTAATTACAATTAAAGAAAGATATGACTAACAGTATAATTCACAATTCTATACCGTTGACACAGAATACTGCTTTTTTTATTTACTAAACACTGCCCAATAACTTACAGCAATAAATCTGCTATTTCAAAATACATTTTAGCTTCTCAACTACAAATAGAGAAGGAAGCTATATTTGCTTTCAGTGCAATAATATCCAAAGAACAACAGCAATTGATTTGTTTAAGATATAAAATGATTACATCAAAGGGATAAATATCATGAGTTCAAAATATTAAAGTCAGGTAAAAAGTTGTTAAAATGCAAAATCAATGCTGCCTGCAGAAATTAGAATAAAGAAGTCATGCAGAGAGCAGTTTATAAACTCCAAGACACAAGAGGCATCAGCTTTTTTCGTTTTCCATATATTTACACGTCAATTTATCATACATTTCATTGACAAATAAATCATATCTTTTCTGGCAATATAAATTCAAAATGGATGTTGCTGCTAAATAGTCTTCATCACCAAAACAAAACCTGACGGGCAGATATGTTATGCTTTTGTGTGTCAAAGTGATAAAAAAAAAGTAGTAAAGGACTTTTAACATTCCTTGAGGTGTACTGGGCATTAGGTGTTGCCCCATATTTGTTATAGATAATTGGCACTCAATAGATGGTGGGTTCAATATCTAATTGGTTGCCTTTACTTCCCATTGCATTTCCGGGTCCCCATTTTAAGCTGGGCTGACCTGGGAGCTCAAGTTAATTTTATAGAATCTGTTTTAGTGGGGATTCAAACCATGACCACTGGGCCGACAGAAGAGCATACTAGCCATTGTACAAAATTATGCTATAGTCAAATTTCAATCAATCACCCAGATCACACAGCCACCAAACTCCAACGCTCAAGTTGTTTATTTATAATTTGTGACGCTGAACTGAAGTCAGTGAACTTGACACAAGCCCACAAGTGCTCAGTCTCTGTCAGTGGAAAGGTGCAGGGGTTGACTGTCCCTCCTGCGTGCTGGTTAGCTATAGGTCTGACATGCCCTCACTTGCGGTCATTGTGACTGGTTAAATACTTGATTCCCCATTCTATTAGCCGTAATTGAACAGATTCATCTAGAATTGTGTCATCATGTACTAAGTGGTCATTTATTCTCTTCTTCTTCTTCAGCGTTCCGAACCATTGAGGTTCTTTGCCGCAGATACAATCCATCTGCATTCGTCTCTCAGGTTGACCTTCTCTTGCCAGTCGTTGAAATACCTGGGTACAATCTTTAACTGCTCCAACATCATAAGGGTCATTTATTGCCTGTAATATATCCCTTCTGTGCTACTTAGAACTTATACTGTTGTAGGCATGTGAAACATGGACAATAAACAGAGAAGCGGAGAAACATCTAATGGCAGTGGATATGTGGTTTCTGGGGAATTAATTCAGTACATCATGGATGGACAGAACAACAAATGACACAATCCTTCAGGAAACAAATTAAAACCTGACAACTGATTAGAGAAATCAGATGTTGGCAGAAAACATTTTTGAACATGTTATGAGGAAAAATAACCTATAAAATTTAGTGACAACTGGTCAAACTGATGGGATAAGAGCACAGGGGCGTGATAAATACCCAAATGGCCTGGTCACATGACATCATTGGGAAAGAACACAGACCTGATTCACAATTGATCCATACCCTATTAGCATGGCCCAAGAAGATGATGATGATACATGCATCCCTAATGACTGGCTTTCATTTTCTCCATCATTACTCTCTAGGTTCTTATGGGTCTTCTCACCCCTTTCTTCTACTGTTAGTTCTAATTCTCTTTGGTAGGTCTATTTTTTTCTATACAAATGAAGTGATTATAGATGTGAAAGTGCAATAAATTAGAAAAAAAAAAACCAGAAAGTATAGGAACTTAGCAACAATAGAGCACATTCACAAAGGACAGAATGGCCATGACAGCTACAAAATACTTATCAGTAAACAAAACAAAAAAACACAAACAAAACTAGACAAAGACAAATGAATACACTCACATCTGAATATACTGTTGTGTAAATGAACATTTAGAATGCAAATGACAATATAAAAAAATTTAAAACATAACTATGAGGTGATACAAATAAATCACCTGGCTTAAACAGTCTAATTTGGACATTAATATCCATTTGCTCTTTCTTAACTCAAAATGGCTAATACACTTCATGAAACTTGGTTCAATTCCCCCTCTGTTGGGAGAGAGGAATTGGGGGAAATCTCTTGACAATGAGAACTTCTTAATCATTTTGCCACCCTTGCAGAATATTTTTTTAAATTAGAACAGTTACCCACAATAAAATACAGCATGCAAAATTTCTTATACGGGTATGGACTACAAGGGGAAACCATCACATTAATTTCCTAGAACAAAGCTAGATACCTGATGACATGGCATATTCAAAGAACTTCACATCAGTTTTCAAACTGAATAGCTTGACATGATCATGCTATTTCCTAATCTTCAATAATTTTTCACAGGTATTTTCAACTGACTTGAATGCCATAGGAAATCATGATTCTCAACATCTTGCGATCTCCAACAGTTTGTGTCAATTTGTGTGCTGACTCCCCTCAGTGCCACGACACAAGCCTCAAGAATGTTCTGTCTTTGTCTTCCTCTATCTCCCTCTCCACAAATCTTTCCAATTGTCACAATGTGTTCTAGTTTTTGTTTTCTCATAATGCGCCTAGAAATAATGATTGTGATAAGTTGACCTTGTGTCTTAGTCTCTTAAAAATGTTTATATTACTCATTTTAGCATTCTTAAATGGTTTTTTGTTTTAAATTGCATTTCCTTTGCAGGACATCGCAAGCAACTCCGACCCCAGGTTGTTTGTTTTTTTTTTGCGCTCGCTCGCTCGCTTTGAACTCAATCGTAGTCCATACAAACTAATTATAGTAGTGATGGACTGAATTTTGTGTGCGGATTAGCTTTCCCTATTAACAGTGTCCCTCATCATCAGGCGAACCCACTCTGACTTCAGAGGTACTTGTAATTTACATCCCCAAGTCAAGGACAACAGGTCACCGGCATAGGGGTTGAACCCCTTACCTTGGCATCAGCACACTGGATGTTTAAGAACATGCGTTCTTATCCATTCGGCCATGAGGACCTGCCGGCCCCTGGTTGATTTTCTAAACAAATTTTACATTCAATGTTTGCCATGGCTTTCGGAAAGAGAAAACACTGAAGCCCAAACTGAAGTGTGTAGGAAACAATCTTGTTACCTCGTCATCAACGTAACGGAAGTTTAAGAGCCACAGCACGCTTAGCCCGCCGGCCATGTCAAAGTCCATTAAATGGATATATAGTCAATATAATTCACATGCTATTACTATAGCTTAAGATTTCCTTTTTCTATTATAATGACTGCAACAAAACTAACACAAATCTAAGTAACATTATCAGAAAAATGTCAACACACAGCCTCATTTGTAGTCTTGGAGTCTTATTCAAAGCATTAAACAGGCCAAGAAAAAAAGAGCAATTGCAAAAATGCCATAACCAGAACTGGAATAGTTGAAACAGCTCATGATGCACAATTTACCTTTATCAACTGCTCTCTATTACTCAGCAAAGATTTCATTTTGTTTACCTGAAAGTGTGATCATGACTTCATCAAGGCAATCAATCAGTGTGCAGCAAAGAGTGAAATCAAGTTTCAAGAACATTACGGAGTGCAAACAGATTGCACAATTTATTGTCTGGTATATTTTGCTGCACCTTGTATGATGCATACTACAGGATTAACTATGATATGAAGCGAAATGAGGAATCATTTTCTTTGTATTTCAGGGAAAGACGAATTCATCGATTTACTTCATATCATTATCTCTGTTGTATGCAAGGGATGAAACAGAGTTAGTTATGCCAGGCAATATATTAAGTAATCTGTTTGTTGTCTCTTCTTTGTTCAACTTTGTTGTAACGTACGTTGACTTTTCATTATTTTGCTGTGACTGAAAAGGGTAGAATTTCTTATACAAGTATAAAAATCATTCATATTTATCAAAAGGCAAAACAAACACTACGATGATCTGCTTCTTGCAGGCAAATATAAGATTTCAACATAGCATCTTACTCATGCCTAATTATGATAACTCCAAAATAATGTCACAACACATAAATCGACATATCAAATATCAGTGGCATTCATATTTATCCCTAATTAGGACATGAAACAGTGATGGAAGGCATGGTGCCTGGAAGGAGAGGCAGCGGCCGACCAGTATGAAGATGGACAAGGGACCTTACAGACACCTAGGGCATGAGGGTGCATAAGGCAGGGGGAAGGGAGTCTCCGTGGTGAAGTGGACTAGCCGTCTGACTCAGGCTCTGAAGGTTGTGGGTTCAATTCCGGGCCACGTCCTTCGGTTCATGATTGCATTTTTTCGGAAGACTCCTGGAGGTCGTTGCTGGAGCTACGGAGTTCATGCTTTGTGCGATGCTTTTGGCAGTTCGCTGCTGACAGAGACTGAGCCATACAGGATAAAAACCCAGTGCAATGAAATCGACCCTGTCGACTTTTAAGCGACTTGTTTTTTAAGGCAGGGAAAATGGCCAGGGAACGAAAAACCTTTTGGCGGGCTGTGATGAGAATGACGTCTGCAAAGGATCTACTACAAGATGATGATAAGGACATGGAACTGTGTTGGTGTAGTCCTTACTGCACTAGTCTGCCAGCAAGTGGTCCTGGGTTAGAACCCACGTAGTAACTGCCTTATAAAATGGGTCTCCTTATTCTCCATCTATGTTCTGCCTTTTAGCATTAAGAAGAGACATATAAGAAAAGCATCTAGTGAGAATTTTGGCGTGTGCTTCAATTCAGGGTGGTATTTGTAATCTCAGATGTTCCATCAGTTCACTGACTGCTCCATTCCCAATCATGTCTAAGTGCTAACACTCTTTGTAGGCTGCTATCATATGAGATCCTGTGACATAACCAACCCTTCACCAGTACCCATTGTATAACTAATAAAGTTATAACATGGGTGACATGGATTTTTCTGGGAGAATATTGGCGGCCAGTGTCATACTGTCCACAATCCCTTGTGTCTCCATCATCATCATCAGCATGTGCCTTGCCAAATAACATAGGTACTTATGTCTCTCAACAGATCTCAGTTCCTAGTGTTCTGGAACAATTCTACTGATGATCTTCCTCCATGCCACTGTCTTAAGCCTTCCAGCATTTTTCTTGGTCTGTCACTTCTACTGCTGATCTTTCCAGTCATCACGATGTCCTCCTAAAATATGAACCTAACGTCAGTTCCCCAATATGCCTGAATGGCTTACTTTACTGTAATTTACCATATGGGTAATCAGGAAAATTTATTGAATTTTATAAGTGTACGAAGGACAAGAGTCAACACAATTCTTAACATTAAACGATAAAAGATTCATCTCAATTGCAACCCAAATGAGTTGAACATGAAATAATATATCTGTCTGAGAAGAACAACATTAATATTGTCATATATACTATGAACATCACACTAGCTAGGAATGCACTTATTTTCAATGACAACTGTGAGGGTAAGTCAATAAGGAAGTCACTCAATTATATAAGACAACTTAGAAATGGTTGTTGGTAGTATATAGGTGTCATAATGTAGCATATTGATCTAGCTTTATGTCTATGTGTGAGACAATAATCGGCACATGCATATGCACATGCCCACACAAAGTTTCACATACACATAAAGCTGAAAATTTTGACTATATTTGAATATTGCACCACCAGAGAACAGCATGATGTTGTGAGTTTTTTTGCTTTGGAGGCTAGAGAACTTACTACCAAGAATAATCATAAGGAAATGTTGCCTGTGTATGACAAGAAGTGTCTATCATGAAAAGCAGTAAAAAATGTCCATGTATATTAAAGGGCAAATGCAATGATGGGATAAATGCAATGTTTGTGCAGATTATGTTTAGACATGAGAGGTGTTAATGTAAAAATTAATGGCTTTCAGGTTCTCATCTCATAGTATTTTTGTACACTACCGTGTGACTTACTGACTGACTTACCCTCATACATACAACATATATACACCCACTGAAACAAAGTGTACCACCAATAACACAAATGTATACTGTAAAATGCTTAACAAACAAATATCAAAGAAGTTTAGTGGCTAGCATTTCAGAAGAAAACTAAACTATTACTCTCTCTAGACACATTTTCTGGTCACATGATCAGACCATCTACCAGATACCAGGAAACTTACAACAGATGCAGTTTCCTCAACACTCTCTGATGCTGCCGTTTCTGCACCTTCTGATGCTGCTCCACTTTCTACAGATGCAGCTGGATCCTCTTCTAGCGACTGGTTTAAACAAACCAGTATGCAAGAAACAATATTGATCAGCAGTTCTTGCAACAACAAGCTTCAACACTGTGCAACTTTGTAAGGCATTAGGAGGTCAGGAGCAAGAGGAGCAAGGAGAGGTGTACAGTGACAATGAGCTGTCAAAAATAAATACTGTAGCAGTGATTGAGGAAAATACAGTGGCAAAATGATTGCGTTGAAGTGCAGTGGTTGGGGGACAATTCAGGTGCACTGGTTAGGGAAAATCTAGTGGCAATGATTGGAGAAAATGTAGACCTAACCCTGAAAGTTTCATGTAACTGATTACTCAGTTAACAGTACCATTCATATACATTAGGACAGTGGTTCTCAGCCTTTTTTGGCCCGTGCCCCCCTTCACCATATTTTCAGAACGTCATTCCCCTCCTTCGTATCAAAAATTTGGTCCGTGCCCCCCTTCACCATATTTTCAGAACGTCATTCCCCCCCTTTCATATTTCCTATCTAAAAATCCCCCCACCCCTCACAGTATACATAAAAATGGAAGGTAGATTTAATAGCATATACTAAAACAAGTCTAGACATCCACATAAAACATGATTTGTGGGTCTACTTACTTTATAAAATGGATTTTAGAAGGATGAGACGTACATAACTGTAAAGTATGAAGGGAAAAACAATATCAAGTAATCGGTTCTTGTATTAACGCGATCTTGAAAAGGTCTTCATTCCCCCCCCCCCCCCTGGAAACCCTAAAATTCCCCCTTGGGGGGGGGGGGGAGAGAATTCCCCACCGGTTGAGAACCACTGCATTAGGAAATCTGGCCTATTCATTCACAATAAAAGTGACAGATGTACTTTCGTTTCCATGAATTATCTATTCTATTCTTCAGTAGTTTTGTTTCTATGAATTATCTTCTCTCTTCTTCAGATAATCACATTTCGTGTCTTCCCTACACCTGGAGGCACCATGTTACTTTTTACTGCGCCAGATTTCCAATTACATATGAGGTTTCCTGTAAACAGTTTCTGCAGCAATTCCCCTTAAGAAGTGTATATATATATATAATTTACTGTTCATTTACTTACCTACCTACCTTCTTTCCCTCTTTTTCTCCTTCTTTCCTTCCTCCCTTTCTTTCTTCCTTCCTTCCTTGCTACCTTCCATCTATAAATCCATTAGTCTGACTCTTCTTTTTGTCTGTCTTTCTTTCCTTTCATCATATATTATTCTCTTGGCCTCCCTACCCACTCCTCTAGTTTATAGTGTCCCACCTCCCTCAAACCTCTTCTAACAATCATTCACTTGAATGGAGACTATGGCAAAGACAAAAGTAAACTAAACCTTATAACTGATATCTTTATGTCATATTGCTAGTCTGCTGTCTTTGTTTGCTGATGAAGGCTTTTTGTCTCAACATCCTCCACATTTATAGTCATTTATTTGTAAAATATATTCTTGCCATTTATTTTTTTCTCACACGCATCAGCAAGAACAATAAGACGAAGAATCATCTTGTGCTAAAAGTGTTCTCAACGAGTGTGTTGCCAACTGCGTTATAAATATCTGTTATGTTCATAACTGCTCTTTCATCCCAATGAATATTTCAAATAATTCCTCTGTCTGTTTCTAAATAGCATCTGAGAAACTTTGCTTCCCAATGCAAAACAATATTTCAATTTAATCTGTAAACTTGTTAATTCAACCATATAACTAATCTGTTACATTTATTGTAGATAAAATCCTTTTATATGCATCCTGATCGTTTTAAAATCAAGAACTCTAGAACCAGATCAAATATTTATTACTTTATCTCACAGTTTGATTAATAGCTGTCTGTTTTACACTAAATAAGCAACAGCATGAGAGTGCAGTCGTCACAAAGCAAGGTGAAGGACAAGCACAATTCTACACAGACTTACTTCCAGTTGTTCTCTATCTGCTTTTTCCCTGAGGTCCTGAACATTTCTCTCCAAGTTTGAGCGCTGCATGGAGGATTAATTTACAACATTTAGTAACTATATAATGTGAAGCAACACTAACACAATCACAACTTTATGAGAAACTACATTAATATAAATCACAACTTTATAATGAGAAACAACATTAATTCACATCTGACCTATATCAAAACAATTCATAACTACATAATAAGAATCTACATTAATACAAATCTGATATATGATATATTAATTTACAGCAAATCACAACTTATAATGAGCTATACATTAATACGAATCATAATTATATAATGAAAAACAACATTAACATATATCACAACTATATATTATTTTAAAACAAACCAATATACAATAAGAAACTATATTAACACAAATCACAGAAATTTGATGAAATGTTAATTTACAAGAAATTACAACTATATTATGAGAAACTGTGCCGTAAGTTGGGCGGTTATCACCAAACCTGACACCCCACAATTGTTTTGGGCAGAGTAGCGTAATTAGGAGGGTATAAGCCTTATCCTGGTGCAAAGAAATGCATATCTAATGACTAAATGTCATAGCAGGGCAGACCAGGCTCTAAGCCTTCGTCAGCAACTGATCTAGGATTGAAGCTCCAACAAGTGGACAGTTAGATCATTGCTTGGCTTATCTGGCAGCTTCTTCTGCTGGTCTTGTTCCAGATGTGTTGGTGCTACCTCTCCTCTGGAGTAAACTAGGTAGGCAGAGAGAAGGATCATGCTGCATGGGCAACATATGGTCTCTACAATTCAGCCCAAAATTTGTGGGGAAGGGGTTAAGGACGCAGTTTGTAATCCCACATACCACGTTCGAAACACAGCTGTGGGTGATTTGGCAACAGACAGCCTTGCGTTGGTTGTTTATGAAATGGTATGGGTGCCGGTCATTCAGAAAGCACTGGCAAACTTACTAGAACAAGTAACAAGTTTCTCCTGTCTTGGACATGCAATAACAGATGATGGCAGAAGTGAAATAGAAATCAAAAAGAGAATAGGAATGGCCAAATATGCTTTCAGCAGGATGAAACCAGTATGAACATCTAGAGAGATTAACAACGCATTAAAAATGAGAACTGTTAAGTGTTACGTATATTCAACACTACAATATGGCGCGGAAGCCTGGACACTGAACAAGCAACTAGAAAGTTGAACCGAGGCCCTGAAGACGTGGATATACAGAAGAATAGTTCGTATTTCATGGAAACAAAAACAATCAAATACAGAGGTTCTAGAAAAACTGGGAATGAAAAGAGAGTTTATGAACGAAATAAAAAAGAGACAAGTGAAATATTTCGGCCACATTAAAAGACATAACACTCTTATAAAAACTATACTGGGTGGCAAGATGAGGGCAAGCAAGCAAGAGGTAGACAACGATACAATTGGGAAGAATAATTGACTGATGAACGAACAGCAATCTGACAGAATGTACAGTCAAAGCAGAGTTAGACAGTGTTGGAAATCCACTGCAGCCAACCTTCATTGTGGAGACGGCACCTGACTGATTGATTGATGAATGAAAGACTACATTAAAACAATAACAACATAACAGAAACTCCAATTACATGATGATCACAAGTGTTGCTTTTGTGCTGCACACATTACATTTGTAAATATGTTCCAGTTACTAATATTAACTGATAAAGTGCCATGGGATGATTAATTGGCTTAAGTGACTTCCCATATCTGCCAGAGGCTTATATAAAGTAGCTTTCCCTAAGCAACCCTCTTTAATTTGATATATAATACAACATGTCTGCTACCATTTTAACAACTTTTAAGTCCTAACTGTGACACACCCTACTTCCCATTTTCCGCCATCCAATTTTATTTGGTCGAAACCTATTTTTTGTTTGGCACTGAATCTGTGAATCTCATTTTAATCACTGAGTTTTCCATTCTGCCTTTCACTGACACATTGCTGCATTTATTTTAACAGTACATTTATTTTAACAGTATGTCACCGCCTCACTTAGTAAGGGGCTGCAATTCCAGCCCAAGGGAAACCATTGAGTCGAGCAGGACCCAAATAATCTAGAACCTTCTAGATAGAGATGGTCACCAAGTCCATGATTCCGTGGACACTGATGTGGCCCGCCTAATGCGGGGTCCACGAGGAACTCGGACAGAGTTACCGCCCGTGTCGAGTTAGGACACGCGAAGACCGGCAGAGGACGGATGGACTTGAGAGAGGCAACAGGGCCTGCCTTTGAGGGACTCTATAGATATCAATAGATATATAGACATAGGCTAGATAGTTTGCTAGACTGTTAAATGATACTTATGTGTGTGATGTTTACTATTTGACAGATGTAATATAGCGCGGGTCTGTTTACCCACTGCGCCAACGCATACTGTATATGTAAATACAATAAATATTCGATCTCATAACGAACAGATTTATTGTTGCCTGTATGAACCCAAGTTTAGTTATCTAGATACGAGCAAGACTATGACAGGCTTTTTGGGGGCCCGTCCGGGATCCCCACAACCAAACCAAACCTTCATAGATTATGTCAGTACAGTCCAAGACATATGCACAAAATGGATTAACTCGGCTAAAACCAACAATAGCCATGATAAACTTAAGGAACTAATTATAATAGATAAAATAGTTAGCACCATCCCCACACCTTTTGCCAAGTTCTTAAAACAAATGGATTGTAAGAGCATTCAGGAAATCGAGGCGAAAGGAAATGCATTTTTTACAGCAAACAGGGATATTTTTCAACATAATATAAGTCACAATGATACAGCAGCTGCAGTAGTGAACACCAAATACTCCAAACAATCACAGAGCAGATTTAAACCACGATCCAATGTCGGTAAAGTAGTAAGGTGCCAATATTGCAATGCTCATCACGACAGTTACGGTATGTGTGATAAATCACCCGCCTACCCTGAACACCTCAAAAAGATGGTAGAGAAGCAAACAGCTAAACGCATGGCTTACCACAGAGCAATTAAATGTTATTTCTGCAATAGCTGGGGTCACTATAATAAATATTGTCAAGGCCGAAAGTTATTGAAACAGGCCAATGCGGCATTAGTAGAAACGTCGACTGACGAAGAGCTTGAGTCACTAAATGAATGTGAAAATCAACACGACAATGAAAGCGAGCTTGGGAATGCTGTACACGTCATCAACACCATAACAGACAGTAAGTGCAACACCTGTACAAAGTTCCAACTGGACACAACACTACATTGTGATCACATTATCCCAATTGCAAATGAAATAGCTAACGCTGCCTTATCATCTACAGGCAAGCTAGTTTTTTATACAGGGTTTGTTAACAACAAAAAGGGCATGTTAATTCGTGATTCCGGCGCAACTCTCTGTGGGGTGAGGAGAACATTAATAGACGCTAAAGACTACACAGACAAACATGTGACGTGTCGCACATTTTCAGGTACAACAGAGAAATATCCCCTTGCTTTGGTCGAAATTCAAACACCATTCATATCGGGGCAAGTATTGTGTGCTATCCTTGAAAATCCCGTCGCGGATATTATACTTGGTAATTTACCCAACATACATCCTTGCTCTAAAAGAGAAATAAAAAGGTGGGAGCAAAAACACGGTATCCACCACAGAAATAGCGACACAAAAGAGAAACACCATTCTTGCTTGTCTCAATCTGCCAAAAGACCAAGGGAGACAACCACTGAGGTAATTCAGGAAGAATTTACCGAGGTGTACAATGCAGGGGCGGTCGAATCAAGAAACGATACGACCGAATTAAAACCTCGAATTGAGGATGCGACCAAACGACCAAATACCGAACCTGTAAATGTGCAACAAGACACACAACACACAAACGCAATAACACGACAGACAACCCACAAAACCAACACCGACCAACTACAGGAATCATTAGAAATAGTAGCGCCAAACTCAACTAACATCAATTTTGGAAATGAACAGAAAAATGACCCTACACTAGCACCATACTTTAAGTTAGTAGGCCTTAAGCCAAAATTAACAAAGAACGCATCGTGGACATTTAGGCTACAGAACAACATCTTAACTAGATTTTACACAACAAACCAGACCACGACACAGCAAATAGTGTTACCACAAGCACACCGAGACAAAGTGCTAAAATTAGCCCATGACTCCCCTTTTGGAGGTCACATGGAGTATGAAATGACCAAGGCTATTATCTTGACCCAGTTTTATTGGCCAAAGTTTGACCAGGATATTAAAACCTTTTGTACAACTTGTGTTATATGTCAGAAACTGGTCAACAAGGGGAATAACCCTACTGTATTCTCTTTAAATAGAAACTTGCAATTATCTCATGGAAATATGTTGAAACCATATTATGTTAGACAGGACAATGAGACAAATGAACTGACTCAACGAACTAGTGACGGAGACGAAACGACAATTTCTCAACGAAATGACACCTCGACAAACGAAGCATCGTTAACGACACACTCTTACGACGACAAAAACGACGAAGACATATGGACATTACCGACAATCTGTGATATCGACATCAACGACAAATTTGACGACATATTGACAACGATTGATCTCAACGACGACGACAATGACATTGAAGACAATGTACAAACAGTGGCATCTGTGATAAATCAGACAGACGTGGACAACATGGAAATCCCTGTACCAATCATGACTGACGACGGAATTAATGACGTAGTTGCTTATATTGATGATATATGCATCCATTCTTCTGATATGACTTCTCACTTACTCACCCTTAAACAAGTCTTCCACCAAATCTCTCTTTTTGGACTTACTATCAAACCTTCCAAGGTTGAAATAGGCTATACGCAAATAGACTTCCTTGGACATAGAATTTCTGAAGGAAAATTGTTGACTGATGATAAAATTGTTTCCAAGATCCTTAAGCTAGAAGTACCTACCACAAAGAAGCAAGTTAGAAATTTACTAGGTCTGATTAACTATTATTCGAAATTTATTCCACATTGGGCAGAATTAACCTCAATCTTTTCTGATATGTTAACTAAAAATCATCCATTAAAAATTTGTAAAAGTACCAGCTTAGATGATGCAATGTGTAAATTGAAACATATTTTTGCTAATCCACCAGTCTTACGATTACCCAACATAAATTTACCCTTTATTTTGACCACAGATGCGAGCGCTATCGCAATAGGAGGATGCTTGATGCAGGAAATGGATGGCATAAAACACCCAATTCTCTATGTAAGCCGCAAACTAAAGAAGGCTGAGACTCGGTATGCCACAGTTGAATTGGAGTGTCTAAGCCTAGTGTTTTGTATATTGAGATTATCGAAGTTCCTCTTAGGGAGTCACTTTGTGGTCCTCACTGACAGTTCGCCATTATTAGTCCTTAACCAGGGGTCGCCTAAAAACCATCGGCTACAAAGATGGTGTCTTCTACTTCAAGATTTCGACTTCGAAATCCGCCACATCCGAGGCACCGACAACATTGTGGCTGACCTTTTGTCACGGCAGGTGAATGCGCCAGTAGAATGACTCTGATCACATCGACCATTAGCCATACTATAAACTGTGATACTTTTAGTCGGTTGCATATTACAGTGGAACTCTACACCTGCTAGAGTACTCTTAGTGATTAGTTGAATTACGACACCCAAGAACATGATACGTTACTTTGAGAACTATACCATCAAGTGCCTAAGCGCTAGAACACTTCCAGCAAGAAACAGTAACTGTGTTTGTGTCAACCAATAAGATCAACCAACGAACTAACTCCGAATTCTGGAAGAACTCGTTATATAGGACATTAAGAACATGCCATACTTGCTGTTACTACGTAACTTTACAAACAACCGAAACAGAACCCCATCGACTACGACACTCAAGAGACAGCCATATTAGCTTTACCATTCATGGCATAACACGCTAGCGACAGGAGAACGACGCGCACATCATCTTGGAATTTAATTAATTAATTAGTTTAAGATTAAATATGTATTATATTTCCATTATTGTTGTATATAAATTGTATTCACCTGTAATTTGTACATATTCGACGACAATATTACAGGCGGTACCATTCCTAAGCTAAAGAACCGTCCTATACAATTGTCTCTATTTAAATTATAACCCATTTGTGAGTCATCGTACAAGAAGTACTTATTTTCTTAAAGGGCAAATATCGCCTAGCCCATTTTTTCTAAGGGCAATAACACTTACCTCAACTTTAATTATATATTTTAACCAAATACTATTTTTAATGAAAAGTGAGTAAATGACTGTGTGAATGGATTAAATGAGAGAACGATACACTTAGCGGACAAATTGTACGCAAACCGTATTTATTTTAATTTGTCTGCGTCTTTCATGTAAACTGTATGACTTGTCTAATTTGTGAATACATGTGTAGTACTTAGGTTAATAGTGAGTTAATATACTTAGCTTAGCAGTTAGGATACATCTAAGCACCACTACTTGGAATACCTGTTCATGTATTGCACACAGTGCAGTATTTCATGATTGAGGTTATCCCAACTCGTGACGCTTGAAAATACGCCACACATTCAGCACACACAGTACACAAACCTTAAAACTCAACACTATCAAGTTAAAATACAGTCACTTTATTATAAACATCAACTTATTAGTCAAAGCACACTAACAAGCCAACAGGGACACTTGTAGTATGAGGGGGATAAAAATGACAAGGTAACTACATATTTAGCATTATATAACATACGGGAGTAAAAGTGTATAGAAATACACACACAGATCAAGATTTGAAGGTGTACTTATTTAGCCAAGACTTCGGTCTTGTTAACCCTCTATTATATAGGGGTTATTTGTCTGGGTACCATTTTGGGTACTATGAGAAGGGCAAGTTGTAAATACAACTACTAAAATGCCACGTAACTTCGGTCTGATAAGCATATTTAAGCACACGAGAGACAGGGATCTCTGCACCAAATCAGACAAGTGTTGTATGGTAGAATACATGAGTTCTTAGTGCTAATAGGTAGGTTGCCAGGTTACTATCCACCAAACTACAACACCAACTGTAGGTGAGTCGGTGACAGAATTAGAACGGATCTAATTCCCAACAACAAATCATGTCACGGGGGAGGGGGGAATCCTGTCACCGCCTCACTTAGTAAGGGGCTGCAATTCCAGCCCAAGGGAAACCATTGAGTCGAGCAGGACCCAAATAATCTAGAACCTTCTAGATAGAGATGGTCACCAAGTCCATGATTCCGTGGACACTGATGTGGCCCGCCTAATGCGGGGTCCACGAGGAACTCGGACAGAGTTACCGCCCGTGTCGAGTTAGGACACGCGAAGACCGGCAGAGGACGGATGGACTTGAGAGAGGCAACAGGGCCTGCCTTTGAGGGACTCTATAGATATCAATAGATATATAGACATAGGCTAGATAGTTTGCTAGACTGTTAAATGATACTTATGTGTGTGATGTTTACTATTTGACAGATGTAATATAGCGCGGGTCTGTTTACCCACTGCGCCAACGCATACTGTATATGTAAATACAATAAATATTCGATCTCATAACGAACAGATTTATTGTTGCCTGTATGAACCCAAGTTTAGTTATCTAGATACGAGCAAGACTATGACACAGTACATTTATTTTAACAGTAATTTTACATGTACTTGACTAATTAAATAGTGAAGAAACTGAAAAAGACTAACACATAATTTAAAAATATCACAAACCCTGTCATCCAGTTCATCCAGTCGCTTCTGAGCCTCCTTCTTCTGTGAGTCTAGCTGAGCCAAAGTTCCAGTGAGAGAGTCCAGCTCTTTCTGTAGGACCAAAACCTCGCTCTGCCGTATCTTGATGTCCGCCTCATGCTGAGCCTTATCTCTCTCAAGAAGTAACTTTTCCCTGAAATGTCCAAGTATGTGTAACTATAACAGGATGAAGATCAAACCAAATTGTCTGTGTGTTTAGTTATTGGCTTCAGGCTAAAAAATGATAAACCTCTCCACAGTAAGTCAGTAGCATGCCTAGCTACAGCTGTGTGAGGACAGAGTTCAGTTCTGAGCCTAGAGATCTTCAGGACCGTGCAGATTTAAAGAACTGTTTATTTCTCTCTTCCCTTGCTCTATGTCCCTCTCACACAAGTCTACCCTGTAGAGATTAACCTTCACCCACCCCTATTTCCCCTTGACCAATTATGTCACTTCCTGTCAGCTGATCTACAGAGCTCAAGGCTCTCTGTTTAGATATCATGCCTGAGGTAACATTACTGTAATTCTCATATCCCGTATCCCTTAAGTTCACTGTATCAGTCAGGAAAAACCTGTCTTGCAAATTACATGCCATCAGCTTGTGTAAGTGATCTTTAAACTTTTACAGAACGGGAGGTTAATACTTAATACTTGGTTAATACATGATTACAGAATCAACATCACTGCATTTAGGACATTCCCAAGAGTGCTCTCTCTCTCTCTCTCTCTCTCTCTCTCTCTCTCTCTCTCTCTCTCTCTCTCTCTCTCTCTCTCTCTCTCTCTCTCTCCATTTCCATTTAATGTTAAAGCTAATGGTTCAGTCACTCTCATGTGTTTTCATAACTAACAAAAAGTTAAACATGATTATAAAATGAATATATGAAAAATTATAACCACTAACAAACATGAAACAAAAAGTTTGGTAAAAGTTAATGAACATGAAAACCAGCTTCCCGCCACAAATGCTTGGAAATATTATCCTCAAATTTTGGCCTCATAACCTTTAAGAATTAACACATCCCAAATATAAATCCTCTGGACTGGCGCCATCAATAGCAAATAAACCAACGAAAATAAAAATCAATGCTTTTGCTGCAATTTGACAAGTACTACACATTCGCCTACATTTATGAAGTATTCTTTTCTCTATTTTCCTGCACTTACGAAATAGTCTCTCTTCTCTATTTGCCTACATTTAAGAAATAACCTCTCTTCTCTATTTGCCTACACTTATCAAACAGTTTATTTTGTATTTGCCTGCACTTATAAAATAGTCTCTCTTCTGTTCTGCTTATTTTGATATATGAAATTGATTAATGTTACTGTTATTTACTTATTATTCAATCATCAAAATCACCAATGTCAGTCAATCTGCCACAGAATTAAATATGTAAAAATGTGACTTCCTTTATACTTAGTTGTAACTTGCTACCCCATATCACATTGGCAACATACTGAAGTTGATAATTGAAGCTGATAAAGAGTTTCTGGCATAGAACTTGAAATTGATAAAGTGTTGTTTCTGGCTTTCAATTTCACAAAATAAACTATATTAAAAAAAAAACCACAATCCAACAATCACACATCTGAGCAAGGTATAATCAAACAGATAAAGCGAACTGTCTACATATCTATGCTTGGCTATGTTTGAAAAAAGTTAATCGGTACAACTATCTCGGAAAAGTCATAACATCTGATGAGAGGTGCCTTGAAGCAATTAGAACAAGAATCGTTGTGGCAAAGGTTGCCTTTTGCAAGATGGAAAATATACTGACCAATAATAAGATGTTAATTCCAACGAGAAAAAGAATGTTGAATTGCTACATAGAACCTGTACTTCTGTATGGATGTGAAGCATTGACAATCAGCAAACAAGATGAAAATCCTATAATGGCAGTGGTTTCTGAGAAAAATGCAAAGAAAACCATGGACAGACAGAAAAACCAATGAGCAAGTCCTTCAAGAAGCAAATGAAAGCAGTAAACTAATAAGAGAAATTAGACACAGATTTTGTTTGGGCATGTTATGAGAATAAATAAACCACAGTACTTGGTGACAACTAGCAAGACTGAGGGACAAGGGACAAGGAACAAAGAGAAGACAAAGAAGTAAATATCTGGATGACTTGGCCATGTGGCATCGTTGAGACAAGAACACAGAGGTGATCCAGGATCCACAACTCTGGTGAACATGTGAGATAGCGAAACATGAACGCCCACACTTACCAGCATGACACATGAAGATTGATAATGATGATGATGATGTATTGATGTATAAAATAAAACAGTAACAGAAACCATGAACAAAGGAAACAATGAAATGTTACAAACTTTACAATAAAATGTGCAACTAATAAACATAATATAGAGAACAGTTTTTCTTCTTACCTGGCCATAAAAGACAGAAATGAACTAAAATTGAGAAATTGAATAAGAAGAAAAACAAAGAAAAGAAGAAGCAGCGAACAAATTTTGACATCACAAGCAAGAAAAATAAAATAAAGATCAGAAAAGTCATAAAGAAAGGATCAAACAAAAGAAAGGTAAAAACAAATGCATGATGTGACAAATAAGTATAATTGTGTGGGCATTCATGAGTATGGTCAGCATAGCCATATGAGTAAGAGCACTTGCTATTAAACTTCCGAGGTGCTAATGGCAAGGTAGTGGGACCAACCACTACATCGGACAGTTGGACTAAAATGTTTACTTCTCACCCTTGACTTGGGAACGTAAATTACAAGTACCTGTGAAGTCGGAGTGGTTTGCCTGATAAAGAGGGACCCTGGTAATAGGGAAAGCTAATCCACACACAAAAATCAGTCCAGTGCACTAGAAGTAGTAGTACATGTATGGACTATGCTTTAAAGCATGTGAGCGCACAATTAAAGATACATTCTTCCAACAAGGGATTTTGTTTTGAGTAAAAATGATAATGTCAAATGTGAACTAGGCTGGGTCAACCAGGGAGCCCAGGTCACTTTAAAAAATCTGCCTCAATTTGGATTCAAATCCATGACCACTACGCACCTAGCCACTACACTAGCATGGCTCTCCAACTCCATAAGACAAGAATAAAGTTAGCTGCATATCCATTACAGGATGTCGCAGTCAACCACATAATTTTGTTTAGCCGTTTGTGATTTCTAGGAAAGATTACGTTCAGAAGTTTCACCATAGCTTTCTGAGCGACCAGCACTTATACCATTGCATGAAGACCAGCGCTAGGTTGTCCGCTTCCAAATCGCCTGCAGCTGTGTTTTGAACGTGATATGCAGGAATGCAAATTGTGTCTTCTTCGCCACAGCACTGGCCCCACTCCATAGTAAAGTAAATAAAACCAACCGTCCCTTTCTCAAACCCATGGCATATGGAGCTAGACACACACTGGTACAGACCATACGGCACTCGGTGGATGATTCCCACTCCATAGTGGCTTACCAAACAACTACCTGACCCTTCATTCCAAGGGAGATATGTCGCCTTTCTTGTGTAATATGTATGTTTAGTGCACTCATGAGGTTTTTCTTCATGGTTTTCCTCTTGCTGTATATCCACGTATATTTTGGCTGTATGCTGTTTCAGTTAGTTGATCTGGTTTTATTCTTCTAAGATGTCCAAACCACTTTATTTGTTGGTCTCGGTAAAGTTAATGCTATGCATGATGTTAGCCTGTAAGTTTCCTGATGCTGTTTCCCATCCTGTCTCTTTTGGAGACCACAGCTAGACCCATACTTGTAGACAAAACAGCACTCAGTGGGTAATTCCCCCTCCATTGTGGATTACCACACAACCAACGTACCCTGACAGGTGCACTCAGTGGGTGATTCCCCCTCCATTGTGGATTACCACACAAATAACTTACCTGACAGGTGCACTCAGTGAGTGATTCCACCTCCATTGTGGATTACCACACAACAACCTTACTATGACAGGTGCACTCAGTGGGTGATTCCCCCTCCATTGTGGATTACCACACAACTAACCCTGACAGGTGCACTCAGTGGGTGATTCTCCCTCCATTGTGGATTACCACACAACTAACCCTGACAGGTGCACTCAGTGGGTGATTCTCCCTCCATTGTGGATTACCACACAACTAATTACCCTGACAGATGCACTCAGTGGCTGATTCCCCCTCCATTGTGGATTACCACACAAATAACTTACCCTGACAGGTGCACTCAGTGGGTGATTCCCCCTACATTGTGGATTACCACACAAATAACTTACCCTGACAGGTGCACTCAAACCAAAAACTCACTCAAAGACAACAACTACTAGACTGCCACTCACTTTTTGATATCTTCAATCTCTTTGCTAATCTGGTCTAACTCTCTGATTGCTGAGAAATCTGCTACATGACTGTAGGGACCTGCATTGGTGCCATCCTATAATATAAATTCATTTTTAATAATATTAAACAACATCAATTGCTGTGTCACTGAATAGATAATGTAATACAGAAGATGTATTAATAATGTAAACACAGAAGAGAGATATTATTTCATAAGTATAGGCAAATACAGAACAGTCTATTTCATAAGTGTAGGCACACACAGAACAGTCTATTTCATTATTAAAAATAATAGGTGAACACATTAAAGACAAACAACTAAAACTAGGTATATCGACATCTATTCTGGAGAGGCTATTATTACTATGTACCACCAACATAAAATTCAATTTTCTAAACAAGTCATTACACCAAATCGACGGAGTGGCCATGGGAAGTCCTCTTAGTCCTATTCTAGCAGACATCTTCATGGCACATTTAGAAGAAATGAGGACCTCAGACATTAAAAACTTGCTCTTCTACCGTCGTTACGTGGACGATATAATAATGATCACCACAGACGAGCTAAAAGCAACATCGTTCCAGGCCATAATGCACCAGACGCACAAGAAAATCTCTCTATCTATGGAACATGAACACAACAAAGCGTCGCCATTCCTAGATATTCTAATGAGACGTAGAGCAGATGGCACAATTCAAAGATCGGTGTACTGCAAAGAATCATGGATGGGTCAGTACTTAAATTTTCAGCGCTTTGCACCCGTCCAGTACAAACCCTAAGTACAGGCCATGTTTGATCGCACCAGGAAGATATGCACCCAGGACACGCTGACATAGGAATGTGAAACTCTGAAGAATGTCTTACACCTAGCTGGATATATCAATTACTTTACCTGATGAGATGCAGCAAACTATGCCAGGCAATCAATCGTGCAATCTATTGTTTGTGTCTTCGTTATTCAAATTCACTATGGGAAAACAATGTTTTGGTATTTCATAAATGTACGCATATAAAGAACAGCCTATTTGATAAGTGTAGGCAAATAAAGAAGAATGACTATTTCGTAAATGTAGCTAAAATCAAAAGACAGATTGTGTCATAAGTGTTGGTAAATAACAGACAATTTCATATGTAGGCACATACAGGCCGGTCTCCGTGGCGAAGGGCTTATGGGCGCGATTTGTAATCCTGTATACTCGTGTTTGAAACACAGCTGCGTGCGATTTGGCAGCAGACCACGTTGCGTTGGTTTTGCGTTGGTATTGGTGCCACTCATTCAGAAAGCAATGGCAAACTACTGAACGTAAACTTGCCAAGAGATCACAGCAGCAGAAATGCTGGTGTTGACTACAATGTCCTGTAAAAAAAGGATATGCAAAAAAAAAAAAAAGGCACATACAGAACAATTTATTTCATAAGTGTTGTCATATACAGAAGAGAGACTTTTAAAAATGTAGGCAAATATTGAAGACAATTTCATAAGCGTAGCCAAATTCAGAACAGACTGTTTGATAAGTAGGCAAATATACAAAAGTCTATTTCGTAAGTGTTAAGGAAATATACAAAGTCTCTTTCGTAAGTAAATACAGAACAGACTATTTCATAAGTGCAGTTTACAGGGTGGTTTCACACAACATGAAAGCTGAGGGGGGGGGGGGGGGGGGGGCTGAGTGGTCTCGAGGTATGGTGTCCGCCTCGAGTGCTGGAGGTCCCAGGTTCAGGCCCCGGTGTGGACTGGGATTTATTTAAAAAATCCACGTGGACTTCCAGTAATAAAATTTCCCCTGGTCTCTGGGTAGTGAGATCGGACGCCCGTGTGCATTGTTCCGTAAAAAATCCCTTGGCAGATGGAAATCGAAAAAGAGTAGCCTAACGGCGCTGCCCAGGCAAAATTTTGAGTTAAAAATCTACCCAAAGTATTTCAGGATCCTCGCCGATGCTACGGAGTTCGTGCATTGAGCTGAGTTTCTCCAGACTCAGGTTTGAGTTAGGAGGAAAACGGAGCACTTATGGGTTAAACCGTATGCCGTGATGTTGATCCAATGACTAAAATTAAAACTAAACATGAAAGCTTTCTAGTCTTTAACCTACACATTATTTTTTTTCTTCCAATAATTATATTAATATATTTTCAGCACAGTGGCTTAAAAGCAGTGAGTGAGCACGTTTCACAACTCCCTGACAGACCAAGTTGAGGGTTCAAAATCAGCTGCAGGCAATTTGGAAGCAGACATTTTTGTGTTGATTTTGACGGTATGAGGTGTAAATCATTCTGAAAGCTACGGCAAACTATTGAACATAAAAACTGCCAAGTAAATCACAAGCAGCTAAAAAATACTGAGACTGATTGTGACGTCCTGTAAAGAACATAATATTAATATATTACGTGTTTTACAGGGATATAGCCGGCTCCGTGGCTAAAGGCTTGCGAATGTGGTGCAGCAGACCGTGTCACGTTGTGTTATAACGTGCTGGTATGGGGGGGGCCGGTCGTTCAGAAAGCAATGGCAAACTACTGAACGTAACACTTGCCTAGTACATCAACAGCAGCTGAAAAATGCTGGTGTTGACTGCAACGTCCCTAAGGGATACACAACAAATTGTCTGTTTTTTTGTTTTTTTTTACAGGGATAGCTTAACAAATTTATAACCAGGAGAAACAATTTGGTAAAAGTTATTGGCCACAAACAATGGCCTCTTTTTATAAACGCTTCTAACTATGGATTACGTAATACTTGCCTTACATTCTTTATGACAAGAGTTTATTTACAATGACACCATAATGTGAAATATACTGCACTATTTTATCACACCCACGGGATAAGAGTCATTAGACGTAGACAGTCACAATTTTTGGGCATGTTATGAGAAGAAATGACTTGGAGAACTTGGTGACAACTGGCTAGATCGAAGGGAAGAGACCAAGGGGGAGACCGAGAAATAAATACCTGGATGGCTTGGCTACGTAGCATGGTCGAGACAGGAACACGGAGCTGATCCACGACTGTGGTGATCGAGTGAGATGGCAGAACATGACTGCCCACGTGCCCACGCTTATCGGCATGGCACATGATGGATGGATGGATGGGTCAGTGCATGTCAAGCCTTTCTATTGGGTCAGCCTCCTTTAATCTGCAGGTTTGCATATATTTTAGTCAAGTCCCACCTCTTGACCTATCTCACAGGGTGACCCTTTCACTTCCCTACCTTTTGACATGTCTGAAAGAATGATTTTCCCTATCCTTTGACCTGTCTAACAGTGTAATCTTAATCTTTGACCTGTCTGACAGGGTGACATTCCCAACTCTGTAATCTGACTGGGAATGACCCTCCCTACCCTTTGACCTCACTAAATATAACATGACCTTCCATACCCTTTGACATGACTTATAGAAGGGTCAATCCCCCAGTTGGACCTGTGTAATGTGGCCTTTTGTATCCTATGACAGGCTGATCCTCAGTACAGAGTGAAGCTTGGATGACTGTGTTGATGGAAACCATGTGATTACCACAAACATACAGCAGGTCAGTGTGGCTGAGAGGTTTGACCCACTTAAACTTTCTCTTCTGTCCGCAGCGCAGTTGGTTCGTTCACATGCAGGTCAGTTGGATTTAAATGATTTCTCATCCTAGACATGGGAATGTAAATTACAAGTCCTCAAAAGTTGGGTACAGGAGGTCAACTAAGTTTATTATGTTTGGTTGGTTGATAGAAATAAAGAAATTTGCATGGAAAGTACAGCGGAAAATGAGTCTCAAACATTTTCCTGTCAATCTTGTCACAATAATTACAGTTCCATAAGCGCATTTCCCAGTGCTGATTGTTATAGTGACCACAGACTACTTACAGGAAAACTGAGGATAAAGTTGAAGAAAGTCAAGTATATAACAGGAAACACTAAATATGATTTGTGTACATTGAGTAATGACAAGGAAATACAAAACAAATTCAACATAGAAGTACAGAACAGATGTGATATATTATCTGATCTAGAGGTATTATTCCAGGATGTGATGATCAATGGGAAATGTTGAAGAATTCAATCAGTTTGGCTGCAGAAACAACTATTCCAAAATTAAAGAAGGTGGGTCGTAAGAAATGGATGACAGAAGAAATTTTACACCTCATGGAATCAAGAAGACTCAACAAAATTAATCCTGCCAAATATGAAGAAATTCACAGACAAGTCAGAATATTATGTAAGGAGGCAAAAGAAGCATGGTTTGAGGAAAAGTGCTTAGACATTGAAAAACAACACAACAGTCAAAATACCAAATTAGTGCACAAAAGAATTCAGAAACTTACTAATAAAAGAACACGTACATCAACAGGCTATCTAAAAACTAAAGATGGCAAAATCATAATAGAAAAAGATCAGATTCTACATGTATGGACAGATTCTGTGAAAAACCTTTATAATGATAACAGAGAGGAACAGTATGATATTAGATTTAATAATGAAGGGCCGCCAATTTTGAAGATGGAGGTTCGAAATTTTCTTAAGCATATGAAAGCTGGCAAGGCCCCCGGTGCAGATAACATCACAACAGAAATGATTAAAGCTTTAGAAGAATTTGGACTAGAGCAAGTCACCAGACTGCTGAACACATTATATGATACTGGATATATACCTTCTGAATTATGTAACTCTGTATTTATTGCAATCCCAAAGAAATCAGGAACCTTGGAGTGTGATCAACATAGAACAATTAGTATAATGAGCCACAACACAAAGATTTTGCTACGAATTATCATGCAAAGGGTGAAGAAGAAAATACAACCTGAAATAGGGGAAGAACAATGTGGGTTTGTAGAAGGAAAGGGTACAGTAAATGCTGTGTATATGCTGCGAACAGTTATTGAACGTGCTATAGAAGTAAACAAGGATACACATCTTTGCTTTATTGACTATACAAAGGCTTTTGATAGAGTTAGACATGTCAACATGGTAGATATGCTTGCAGATCTACAAATTGATGGGAACGACATTAGATTTATGAAAAACATATATTGGAAACAACAAGCTGCCATAAGGATTGATAATGAAGTGGGACAATATCAACCTATTAAGAGAGGTGTTAGGCAGGGATGTGTAATGTCTCCAGATCTTTTTTCCCTATACAGTGAAAATATTTTCAGGAATGTACAAGATATAAATGGAATCATCATTGGAGGACGAAACATCAATAACATTAGATATGCAGATGATACAGTATTGATTGCAGACAATGCACAAGATCTACAACAATCAGTAGACGCAGTTGTTGTATACAGTGAGCAGCTGGGGTTGGAATTAAATTGTAAGAAGACACAGGTTATGGTCGTCACTAGGAAGAACGATGTATCACAAGTAAATGGGAATATTCTTCAACAAGTGAATCGGCACAATTATCTCGGTACAGTCATAGGAGATGTCTTGAAGAGATTAGAATAAGAATCGCCATGGCGAAAGTAGCGTTTAGCAAGATGAAAAACATTCCGACCAATAAAAAGATGTCAACTGAAACGAGAAAAAGAGTGTTGAGGGGATACATAGAGCCTGTTCTTTTGTATGGATGTGAAACTTGGACAATGTGCAAGTCAAGTTGAAAAACATCTGATGGCTGCAGAAATGTGGTTTCTGAGGAAAATGCAAAGAATACCATGGACAGACAGAAAAACCAATGACCAAGTACTACAGGAGACAAATGAAAATCGTAAATTGATTAGAGAAATTAGACGTAGACAGTCAAAACATTTTGGACATGTTATGAGAAGAAATGGATTGGAGAACTTAGTGACAACTGGCAAGATCGAAGGGAACAGACCAAGAGGAAGACCGAGAGGAAAATACCTGGATGGCTTGGCCAAATGGCATGGATGAGACAGGAACACTGAGCTGATCCACGATGCTGGTGATCGAGTGAAATAGCGAGTCATGACCGCCCACGCTTTCTGGCATGGCACATGATTGATTGATTGAAGCGCATTTTGAAGCTGGAACATTCTACCAGCCTCATTCTATCATAAGGGTATTTAAGACATGAGGGGAGGGTGGCACGGGAGAGTTGTTTTGGGTTGAACTGGGCTGTTTTTGTTGACCAGAGAAGAATACGGAATGTAGATAAAAGAGAGTCTTGTTTGTCTGGAACTCTAATGGCAAGGATAGGCGCCAAAATCAGATGTAGAACGTACTCAATTATTAGTCACTATAAGATCACAGAACTGACCCTCATATTTCAATATCTCACAGATGTCATTATGGCAGCAATTATTGTTTGATCAATAGAGTACTACCGTATTTACTATCACGTTAATAAAAACTGAAACAACAGAACTTGTGGTGTGCACTTTTTGGTTCAACATGGCCAACCACGGGTTATTCACAGAGGTTGATATTACTTACATCCTCACATTGTGGTTGTCCCATATGTAATTGTGCATGAACAGTATTACCCCATAAACTGTGCAACATCATCAACAATGAACAACAAAACAATAAAGCTACAGTCAATCAACAACATACCTGAACACCGAATGCCCCAGGATCTGCTATAGATCTTAAAGATGGAGGTATCATATCTGGAGTAAGCTGCAAAGGAGGGTCTATACCTTTCAACTTCTGCTGAATGAGGTACATGGCTAGAGCAAACTGCTCTGCTGTGAGTTTTCCTAGTGACTGACTGTCACACAGCCCCCTGAATGAGGATATCAATATATTAGTATCTTGGCCAATGGCTAATCATATTGTCCAAATAATGGTTAACTTAATCTTACAGTCCAGCTAATGGGCAAAACAATCATACAGTACAGCTAATGGTTAAGATAAAGATATAATCTAGCTAATGGGTTAAGCTAATTATCAATCAATCATGTGCCATGCCGGAAAGCGTGGGCGGTCATGACTCGCCATTTCACTCAATCACCAGCGTCGTGGATCAGCTCAGTGTTCCTGTCTCATCCATGCCATGTGGCCAAGCCATCCAGGTATTTTCCTCTCGGCCTTCCTCTTGGTCTGTTCCCTTCAATCTTGCCAGTTGTCACTAAGTTCTCCAATCCATTTCTTCTCATAACATGTCCAAAAAATTTTGACTGTCTACGTCTAATTTCTCTAATCAATTTACGATTTTGTCTCCTGTAGTACTTGGTCATTGGTTTTTCTGTCTGTCCATGGTATTCTTTGCATTTTCCTCAGAAACCACATTTCTGAAGCCATCAGATGTTTTTCAGCTTGACTGCACATTGTCCAAGTTTCACATCCATACAAAAGAACAGGCTCTATGTATCCCCTCAACACTCTTTTTCTCGTTTCAACTGACATCTTTTTATTTGTCAGAATGTTTCTCATCTTGCTAAAGGCTACTTTCGCCATGGCGATTCTTGTTCTAATCTCTTCAAGGCATCTCCCATCAGATGTTATGACTGTTTCGAGATAATTGTACCGATTCACTTGTTGAAGAATATTCCCATTTACTTGTATATTACATTGTGGTACTTCATTCTTCCTAGTGACGACCATAATCTGTGTCTTCTTACAATTTAATTTCAACCCCAGCTGCTCACTGTGTACAACAACTGCGTCTACTAATTGTTGTAGATCTTGTGCATTGTCTGAAATCATCTGCATATCTAATGTTATTGATGTTTCGTCCTCCAATGCTGATTCCATTTATATCTTCTACATTCCTGAAAACATTTTCACTGTATAGGGAAAAAAGATCTGGAGACATTACACATCCCAGCCTAACACCTCTCTTTATAGGTTGATATTGTCCCACTTCATTATCAATCCTTATGGCAGCTTGTTGTTTCCAATATATGTTTTTTATAAGTCTAATGTCTTTCCTATCAATTTGTAGATCTGCAAGCATATCTACCATGTTGACATGTCTAACTCTATCAAAAGCCTTTGTATAGTCAATAAAGCAAAGATGTATATCCTTGTTTACTTCTATAGCACGTTCAATAACTGTTCGCAGCATACACACAGTATCCCCTTTCCTTCTACAAACCCACATTGTTCTTCCCCTATTTCAGGTTGTATTTTCTTCCTCACTCTTTGCATTATAGTTCGTAGCAAAATCTTTGTGATGTGGCTCATTATACTAATTGTTCTATGTTGATCACATTCCAAGGTTCCTGATTATACTGTACAGATAATGGCCAAGTTAATCATACAATCTACCTAATGGCTAAGCTAATCATAGTCCAGCTAATTACTATGGTAATCATACAGTCCAGCTAATGGCTACAGCAATCATGCAATCCAGCTAATAGCTATAGTAATCATACAGTCCAGCTATTACTGGCACCTTTCCATCTTGACAGACGATAGTTTGGTACATTGTGCTTCAAAAAGGCTTAATAACTACGACCCATGGCGGAGTGTGGCTGATAAGGCCAATTCGTGCTGTAAATGTTTGTCTACAGTGGATGCATGTGAAAACAACAGTCCAGCTAATGGCTACAGTAATCATACAGTCCAGCCGATGGCTACAGTAATCATACAGTCCAGCCAAAGGCTACAGTAATCATACAGTCCAGTTGATGGCTACAGTAATTATACAGTCCAGCCAATGGCTATGTTAATCATACATTCCAGCTAATGGCTATGGTAATCATACATTCCAGCTAATGGCTACAGTAATCATACATTCCATTCAATGGCTACAGTAATCATACAATCCAGCTAATGGCTACAGTAATCATACAATCCAGCTAATGGCTACAGTAATCATACAATCCAGCTAATGGCTACAGTAATCATACAATCCAGCTAATGGCTACAGTAATCATACAATCCAGCTAATGGATACAGTAATCATACAGTCCAGCCAATGGCTACAGTAATCATACAATCCAGCTAATGGCTACAGTAATCATACAATCCAGCTAATGGCTACAGTAATCATACAATCCAGCTAATGGCTACAGTAATCATACAGTCCAGCCAATGGCTACAGTAATCATACAATCCAGCTAATGGCTACAGTAATCATACAATCCAGCTAATGGCTACAGTAATCAAACAATCCAGCTAATGGCTACAGTAATCATACAATCCAGCTAATGGCTACAGTAATCATACAGGCCTAGCCAATGGCTACAGTAACCATACATTCCAGCTAATGGCTATGGTAATCATACATTCCAGCTAATGGCTACAGTAATCATACATTCCATTCAATGACTACAGTAATCATACAATCCAGCTAATGGCTACAGTAATCATACAATCCAGCTAATGGCTACAGTAATCATACAATCCAGCTAATGGCTACAGTAATCATACAATCCAGCTAATGGCTACAGTAATCATACAATCCAGCTAATGGATACAGTAATCATACAGTCCAGCCAATGGCTACAGTAATCATACAATCCAGCTAATGGCTACAGTAATCATACAATCCAGCTAATGGCTACAGTAATCATACAATCCAGCTAATGGCTACAGTAATCATACAGTCCAGCCAATGGCTACAGTAATCATACAATCCAGCTAATGGCTACAGTAATCATACAATCCAGCTAATGGCTACAGTAATCATACAATCCAGCTAATGGCTACACTAATCATACAATCCAGCTAATGGCTACACTAATCATACAATCCAGCTAATGGCTAAGATATGCAGCCCTACTTATGGTAGGATCATGTTCTACTAATAGGCGTATCCAATGGATGGTGGATGGTGGAGTGTCCTCTAAATATAGAAGTTCTTTTTCTTCTTCTTTTGTCATACTGCTTTTGCCATGATGCGCCAGTGACAAAGAAGGTAGCTGTGTATATATATTGAATAACGACCACAGACTAACACAGACAGTAGTAACAGACAGCGGGCAAATTAGTTGGTGCTATCTGTTGCTATCTCTATAAGATACCTCAAACTACGTGACATGGTCGCCAGTGGTGTCAGAGGCACCATACATACCCCGGAGCTGGATAACAAAAACATCTCACCTCCATTGGAAGTTGAATCCAATAATACCAGCCCAACAGGCATGTGCGCTAGAAACCACAGTACTATGATTACTATGTCAAACTATATCTGGCACCTGGCCGTCTTGATAGACGATAGTTTGTAAAATGGAGTTATAACTCTCCTTAGCACAGTCTGGGCAGAATATAAGACCATGTGTTGCCCATGCAGCACGATGCCCCTCTCTGCCTGCCTAGTTTATTCCAGACAGCAGAAGCTGTTGGACCAGCAAAGGAATGCTCTAACTGCCTGCCTGTCGGAGCTTCAATCCTAGACCAGTTACCAGCCAAGGCATAGGGCCTGGTCTGCTGTGTCATGACATTTAGTCTTTAGGCTGCATTTTCTCTCACTAGGGTAAGGCTTGTACCCTTATGTCAAACTACTGGCTAAGATAATCACTTGGTCAAGCAACAGTGAAAAATATAATTCGTAAAGAGCCTCACCAAATGTGAGCTAGAACTGTGGTTGGTAATGCGCTCTGGGCCATAACATCTCTGATTTCCACACCACTGACCAATCCATCATGGTCTGTGTCCAGCCTGTTGAAGATCATGTCCGAATTGGCTTTATCTGCTGCACTGACTACCCATGGCAAATGAGGCTTTCAGAAAAATTAAAACACAGATGAGTGGGTGGAAGCTCACATGGGTGGAATGATGGAAGGATGGGTGAAATGATGGAAGGATGGGTGGAATGATGGAAGGATGGGTGGAATGATGGATGAATGGATGGATGAATGAAAAGATGGACGAATAAATGGATGAATGTTGAAGTTGAGGATGGAGCACAATGGTAATGTCCTGAGTGATGTCGTGTCTGTTCTTAACTCAACTTAACTACAGCAATAGTTATTTTCAAATCTGTTCTAAGATGTCATTGATTTATTCCAACCTCCCAGGCTTTTGTTTTCATGGATCCTAGCTATTTTTACTTTCTTCCCTTGTGGTCTTCAGCAAGATATGTCCTGAATATTACTGGGTGAATATTTTCTGTATTTCTTGTTGCCTGTTTTCTTCCTAAGTAAGTAAAGACAACTTATACTGTGCAGACTTGTAGACTTGGCATACACACTGCTTTCAAACTGGATCCCTGTGCCAAAGTGATTACGCCATCTGCTTTGTGCTCATGTTGTTTTACAGACTGTCATTTGACTCGCAAAAGCAATTTTTTCAGAGAAACCTGTGGGTGGTTGCTGAAGCTGGGGAGTGCCATGACCTTGTGACATCATGGCATAGTCAAGTCATAACCCAGGTTAGAAGTTAGAGGTTATGACAGTGTTCAGTATTGATTGACTGATTTATTGATTTAAGAACCGACATCACACCATTCGGGGCATTCCCATAAGCGCTCCGTCCCTATCCCCAGCAGCCAGTGAAGAGTTCCAACACCGATAGTACCTGTAGCAATCTGATTATATGTCCGTCTCGCCTTTCCTCTGAGCGTTGAGCGTCGGCCAGATCCCCCCGTCACTCCTCGCTGTCTCATTCTTGCCAGACCATGGTGATCCATTTGTTCCACCGAGGTGTACGCGTGCTCCCACAAGGCCGCAACCACGTATGCCTTGTCATGCATCAATACTCCACCAAGTTTTGCAGAGCCAGTCAATCTGTCCACCTATTCATTCCCCAGCACACCGGCATGCCCCGGAGAAAAGATTCAGCGATGCTTGCCACCTGTGACCTCCGAAGCAAAGCAAGCCACTCTGCCCGAAGCTTGCCTGTCCTCACCTTCCTCAGCATGCTTTCTGAGTCTGTTACAATCACGACGTGTGTGTGTATCGTATTCTCCATCCAGCGGAAAGCTGCAGTGACCACCTCCACCTCCATTCTTAAGCTAGTTGTTGTAGTATCATATGCCAGGCTCTCCTGCACCAAACATCGACCAATAGCTTTTGCTAAGAACCCCCAGGCACTTCTCTACCTCTCAACACCGACCCATCTGTGTAGATAATCACATCACCCGTGCGAGCATTCTCCTGAATTAGTTGCTTAATTTCCACTTCCGTGGCCCCTGCTGGCCATCTCCCTGCACTCCCGGCTCAATGTGATTATAACTCTGCACAAGTCTGACTGCTCAGCTGGCACTCTGACCCACTCCTCTCCTCGCCTGTTCTCCAAGGGGCACACCTGTCTGATCATATCCTCCGCCTGAGCCATCCATGATTTCCCTCTTATCAGTCGCTGACCCTTAACGCCGTCCAGCGCCTCATGCAATGGGTGATCTGTGTCAGCAGCTACTCTGAGGTATGCCTTCACCTGCATCATCTTGAGCCTACAAGCAACAGTCAGCAGACCAAGGATGTAACGCATACACACTATTGGGGTGTCTCTGGTGCATCCTAGAATGACCCGCATAGCTTCGTTCTGTATGCGCTCTAATTTCACCAGCTGACTTTTTGAGACAGTGAGCAGTCCTAGTCCATAATCAATCACTGAGAGGATCAAGTGCTGGTATAGTGTGAAAAGCATTCTCTGCTCTGTGTCCATTGCAGCCATAGTTTTAAGTGCATTGAGTCCCTTTTGAGACCTTGTCACAACCGTCTCCACATGGTCCTTGAAGGATAGGCTCCTGTCAAATGTGATTCCCAGATACTTCAGTTTGTTCTCTCTGTTGACGTTTCTACCATCTATCGTGAGGCTTGGGACATCAGCTCTCACAATCCTGTTGTCCAGAGAGCACCAAAAAACAGCCGCCTTTTCTGGGTGGATGACAGCACTCATTTCAGTGCACCAGTCAATCACTTTGTCTACTGTCGCCTGTAGCTCCTGAGCTGTTTGCTCCCTATCTCTCCCCTGCCCATATACAAGAATATCATCTGCAAATGTTAGTATTCTTCCAACCCCTGGTGCTTCTAGGTTTGCAATCTTGCTCGTATACATGTTAAAGAGCACGGGTGAGATTGCAGATCCCTGTGGCAGTCCCAGGGTTAAAATATGTAGCTCTGAGGTCCATGCACCCAGACGGAGAACAACCCGACGAGAATGCAGGATGGCTGCTATCCAGTTCATCAACCAGGGAGTGACCCCCTTCTCCATCAGTGCGGTCATCAAAATATCATAGCGAACTCTGTTGTATGCATCCTCAAGATCCAGCGCTGCCACCATCGTTTCCTGTCTGCTCTGAAACCCCTCATAAACATCAAAGGCAAAAGTGGCTGCATTTGAGCAGGAATCTTTTCCTGGCCTGTAGCTCCCCAGGCCTCTTGGAAGAAGCTTCCCCCTTTCCAAAAACTCTTGTTCAGTAAGTGGACACCGGGATCATGAAAAGTGGGTACTTTTCACACAACATGAAAACGTTGGGACTCACTTCCCAAGTCAACAGGAAGTGGGGTCCGAACAAAGAGAAGTTTAAGATGTGACTTCGTTGAGTGCGGGATGTCAAGTTCTAGAGTTGCGGCCAAAATTGTGCCACTCTTTTACTATGTGCAAGTCATTGCAGCGTTGATGCAACTGTTGAACAATTGAAATGTATCGTGTTGAATATATTGGAGAAAACGCTGCCGGAGTCTTGTTGTTCTATAGTTGCGTTCAACCCGTTATAGAATGTGTGTAGTATAGAAATCAGAATTAACCAGTTTCAGGGAGCCATAGTATGCGGCTCGTAAATACCATGTTTAAGAACTGCAAACGAGTCATAACTACGAACTCTCAAATGCCATTATGGCCGGTAATTCATAAGAGCGACAGAGTAGCTCTCCAGCGCATTATGAGGCATATTTGCTCTATGGCTTCAGTGCTATAAAATCTAGATATGCTACCTCCCATGACCCGTCTCGCTCCCTGGCACATAGGGGCTCATCCGGGATGACGGATGAACAGAGTTTCTGTTCTGTGCGCTTCAGCAGGCGGCTAGTTGCTCTACAGAGAGAGAATGAGCTGTAAGGGATAAAACCCAGTGCAATAAAGTTAATCCAAGAGCCTTTTTGTCTTTTTAACTGCTTTCAATTGATGGCACATAGCCTGTGCCTATCTTCATGAATGTTCTGAACATCCAAAGCAATTGGCAGGCATTCTAGGCTATTAATTAATTAGTTACTTATTCTTTACAGGACATTGCAGTATACCTCAGCATTTTTTGGCTGTTCGTGATTTCTTTGCAAATTTATGTTCAGTAGTTTGCCATTGCTTTCTTAATTACTGGCACTCATACCTTTGTATGGGAAACCAGCGCAACACAATCTGCTTCTAAATCACAAGCAGCTGTGTTTAGAACGTGGCATGCGGTACCCCCTTCGCCACACAGCCGGCTATGTACTAATTAGATAAATGAATAAATAACAAATAACTTCTTCCACCCTTTTCTTCCAGTGTCTAGTCTGGAATAGACAATGGTGATAGATAGTGATCACGAGTCTGCCTTGCTCTCTGTCCGTGGATACTTTAATGAAGTTAGTGCTGCTTATATCATTTGTTACCCAGATCAAACAACAAAAGAAGACAGTATTCAAAGATGAGATATCATACTAAACACTCCATATGCAGTTGAAAATTGTGGAGTTGGCCTTACATCAGCTGTCCTGGCAATTTTATTTTTATATTCAAAACTTCCTTCCTACTTCTTCTCGTGTTTTTCGTTTACCTAAAGATCACAGACCCTCAACCAACTCTTGTCAAGCTGTTTGTAGACTTGCTCATGACTGGTTGGATTTTGCAGCTAGTTTTCTGTGGGATGAGGTGGGCAATGTAATGCCAATCCTCCTTAGTCATCTGTTACAACATATGTAGTTGGTTAAATTGTCACTATTTTTTCTTTGATTAAAACCATAAATTGATTAGAGAAATTAGGCGTTGATGGTCATAATTTTTTGGACATGTTATGAAAAGAAATAAATTAGAGAACTTGGTGATAACTGGCAAGATTATGAGGATAAGAACAAAGGGAAGGCAGAGAAGTAAATATCTGGATGGCTTGGCCACGTGGTATGGTCGAGACAAGAACACGGAGCTGATCCACAACTCTGGTGATCGTATGAGATGGCGTAACATGACTGACCACACTTCTCAGCAAGGTACATGTGATGACGATGATTTTCTGCTTCCATGTTGGGCCCAGGTAACTCGTGAGTAAATTAGAAACCTAAGCACTATCAGAGGTATTTACAGAATGTGGGCTTCTTGTGTCCAACAATAGAATCGTGAGTTAATTAGAAGCCTAAGCACTATCAGAAATATTCACAGAATGTGGGCTTCTTGTATCCAACAATGGGATATGATCTAAGTGAAGATATTTGAACACTAATGGATTCATACATGTGCAATGAAAATAGTAGTTGAAAAAACAACCACATTTAAAGAAATCAACAAGACATCTCTTGGGAAAGGATGGAACCAACCAAAGAATAGTAGCATCTATATGCTAACAGGGCACGTCAGGGAAGCAAGGAATAGTAGCACTCTAACCTACCATGCATGTTGTAAGAGGTGATTAAGGAGGATTGGTATAAGACTGGCTACTCTCCCCATAGAAAACATCAGCTGCAAAATCTAACCAATCAGGAACAAGTCTACAAAGCTTGGTGTGAGTTGGTTGGGCCATTGCTTCACTGGGAGATGAAAGGCAGACGAGCCAATCTAAGCTAAACATTAAATTAAATACTCATTATATACTTGATCCGTGTGTTTGTGTATGTGTCACTTTACTTATTCTTGGTTAATAGAAATATCTAGACGTTCAGCACTTTTTAAATGGCTGAGGCTGTATTATGTCCATATTTTACAGTTGTGAATGATCGACCTGACAAGTTACAACACTTGTTTTAATGCGAATAGCTGCTTATGCATCAAAGTATAGTTTTTCCTTTGGCAAGATGATGCTATCATTTGGAGACAGGATGCTCAAGTCCTGCTGCACTACAGCTTTACATTTTGTCTAATGTCCATTGTCCTCTCTGGCCCGTTTGTTACTGAGGCCCATAAGAGAAGCACAGAATGTAACACTGTAACCTACCATACATGTCATAAGAGGTGATTAAGGAGGATTGGTATTAAACTGGCTACCTCATCTTTTTAAAACTTTAGCTGATAAATTCAACCAATCATGAACACATCTACAAAGGACTTAAGGTTGAGTTGAGTCAAGAAACGACATCACTGTACCCAGACATTCTCACATGTGTTCTGTCCTTATCTACAACAGCCAGCAAAGAGTCCCTATACTAATGGTACCAGTAGCAGTCTGATTATGTGTCCGTCTGGTATTTCCTCAGTCTTGAGTAGGACTTCAGTATTTGAAGGTGAGCTGATGGAAGGTCTAGGTTAAGACCAGGAGGAGGAAGAGGAAAAGAAAAGGAAGAGTGACCTCTCTGAAATCCACACGTTTCCTTTGTCTTTTATGATTGCCAATAAAGACCTGTGAAGTGACTCCCCTGTGTCCTCTGTTGGAAAAGTTACATAAATCTGCTCAACGGGTTCCCCAATTGATTTTCTCTGTTGGAAAAGCAGCAGTAAACATAAACCACTATATACACCACATGGTATCCTTCATTCAACAGGAAGAAATAAAAACATACCACTGTGAATCCTGCAGTGGGCGTGGACCTGCCTAGAATAGCTATACTGGGCAGGGCAGTAGGGACTATCATAGGCAAGACAGGGACAGCTCCTGGCATTGGAGGCAAGACAGGGACAGCTCCTGGCAATGGAGGAGCCACACCTCCAAGACCGGCTCCTTTCCTTTTAGATGGAGGCACCAAGCCAGGCCGGAGGATGAATGGGATCTCCTGACCTTCCCGAGCCTGGTAGACCAAGTGCATAGCCTAGGAAAAACAACATGAAGTTTAATATGAATATGAAATCAAGAATGAGTGGGATCTCTTGACCTTCCTGAGCCTGGTAGACTAAGAGCATAGCCTAGGAAAAACAAGCTAAGCATACTTTAATGTAGTGTTTTTCATTTAGTTGTATTGGTGTTTTTTGTGTGCTGATAAAGGCTTTGGCCGCAACCTCCATTTTGTTACTCGTGATCATATTCTAGTGAAGCATATTATCAACTTTTTCACCTTTTAGTGCATATGCATATCTGCACAGGTATTCAGACATATGAAACCACAAACACCACTGACCCACAACACACACATATATAAGAGTACAAACACCTGAAAGGACATATGTATGTATCAACATGTATACATAGGCGTGCAAGTGTTTGTGCATGCACGAGCGAGCTCACATATAAGTGTGTAAGTGTGTGCACATGTTTTTGTGGGTACATTTCTACAGATGTAAACAAAAAGGTATTCCCATGGCAACTACTGCTAGTATGTTGTGCAGTTATTGTGCTATGAAGTATTTGTGTATTTATACATGGATGTGCTAGTGCATATGTGTGCATAAGCTAGTGCACATATGAATGTGTAAGCGTGTACGTGTCTCTTTGTTTAAAACATTTCTACACATGTAAACAAAAAGGTATTTCCATGGCACTACTACCAGTAGGTTGTGCAGTCATTGGGTTATGCAGTAATAACCCTTCTTGTATCCTAAGCACAGCATCATGAATTAAAGTAGCCAGGAGTCATTCCCAGACAATTCACAGAATATACTGGAAATTGTCTGGTCCCAAATTTATGAGGCTATGTCAAGCCCAAAGATTGATTTATTTGGTTGTTTCGGGATTTGAGATTTAAATATTGAGCACAACCCACTACTGGCAACGCTGATCGTATTCTGGTATGAACTTAAGGCCTATCCACGTCAATGTGAAAGCACTAGACTCGAGTTTCGCTCTTCAGTAGTGCATATCCCTGACCGGATCCGGAAACAAGCCCCGAATCACTGGCGTGTGAAGCGGGTGTGTAACCACGCGGCACACGCTAGACACGGGCAAATTATCATAACAGAAAATTACGTCACCCATAGTAGGCCGTAGCTCAAGATTTGCCCGATCACCAGTGAGAAGACCTGATCGTTCGGGTCCACATCGATTGACGCACGTCAGTCGCGGCAATCGGGCAAATCTTGAGCTACAGCCTACGATGGGTGACATTGTAATTTTCTGTTATGATAATTTGGCCATGTCCAGCGTGTGCCGCGTGGTTACACACCCGCTTCACACGCCAGTGATCCGGGATTTGTTTCCGGATCCGGTTAAGGATATGCACTACCGACGAGCTCAAATGAGAGTGAAACTCGAGTCTAGTGCTTCCACATTGACGTGGATAGGCCTTAGGTTCATACCAGAATACGCTCAGCATTGCCAGTAGTGGGTTGTGCTCAATATTTAAAGCCCAAAGATGTATAGTTCGGAAAACATAATCTTGCCACTGTTGGAGATTAAACCCAGACCACTGTATTAGTAGGCCAGTATACTAACCACTATGTCATCATGGCTCCCACAAATGGATATTTACTATGCATGTGCATGTGTGTGTGTGTGTGTATACATAAAGTGCTCTTGCTTAAACTGCCTGTGCACTAACAGCAGGGCGGTGGGTTTATTTCACACACCAATCAGTTGGACTTAAATGCTGACTTCTCATTCAGTAAGCAATGGCAAACTACTGAACGTAAAATTGCCTAAAATAAATCATAACCCCCGCAAAGGACTTGCAAAAATAAATACAAACAAAAAACCACCGACACACACCCCCACACCCAACCACCCCCACACACACAGAGAGAGAGAGAGAGAGAGAGAGAGAGAGAGAGAGAGAGAGAGAGAGAGAGAGAGAGAGAGAGAGAGAGAGAGAGAGAGAGAGAGAGAG
Organism: Cepaea hortensis; assembly: GCA_963921405.1. NCBI lineage: Eukaryota > Metazoa > Mollusca > Gastropoda > Stylommatophora > Helicidae > Cepaea > Cepaea hortensis. Next base: position 25,300,350 of record OY992893.1, read on the forward strand.
AGAGAGAGAGAGAGAGAGAGATACATAAATACATGTACACTAAACATATATTGTTAAATGAATAAATGATAGAAAGAATGACAGAAAGAAAAGGAAAGGAACCTACCACAGCAAACTCATCCCGGTCTAGATAGCCATCCTTGTCTATATCACTCATGTCCCAGATTCGACCTAGAACATCCACGGGCAACTTGGAGTTCATTAGGACCTGGATTCATGAACCACATGACAAGATTATCATTTCTACCAAACCAGCTTCCCTACCACCACACACACACACACACATGAAAATATAGTTATTGATTGAACTGTGTTGATCGGTCTGTTTCTCGGTTGTCCAGACAAGTGTCTTTTTGCTTTATCTGTTTTTTTATTCTGTCATATTTCTTGTCTGTTGACAAAGACTTCAGTCAAAATATTCGCCTGTCTCTGTGTGTGTATTTCCATTTGTTGAGGTTCCCGCAAATATTTTGTGTTAATATTTTTACTCCAGTATCAGCTCGACAGCAGCCAGCCCCTTTCAATACCATTTTGGGAACACTGAAAGACAGAAGACAGATGGTTTGGCCACTTAACAAAGAGCTCCAGGACTTAAAAATACATTGGAATGCCCTCAGGAGAGATCTAGAACTTCAACACATTGGAATGCCCCCCAGAGAGGTCTAAGACTACAAAGCAATGTAATTCCCCCCCCCCCTCCCCCAAAAGAGGTCTAGGACTTCAACACACTGGAATGTGTAAAACACATTGGAATGTGCCACAAAGAGGTCTAGTACTTCAACACATTGGGAATGCCCCCCCCCCCCAAGAGATCTAGGACTTCAACACAATGAAATGCCCCACAAAGAGGTCTAGGACTTCAACACATTGGAATGCCCCCCCCCCCCAGAGATCTAGGACTTCAACACAATGAAATGCCCCACAAAGAGATCTAGGACTTCAACACAATGAAATGCCCCACAAAGAGGTCTAGGACTTCAACACATTGGAATGCCCCACAAAGAGGTCTAGGACTTCAACACAATGAAATGCCCCACAAAGAGGTCTAGGACTTCAACACATTGGAATGCCCCACAAAGAGGTCTAGGACTTCAACACAATGAAATGCCCCACAAAGAGGTCTAGGACTTCAACACATTGGAATGCCCCACAAAGAGGTCTAGGACTTCAACACATTGGAATGCCCCCCCCCCCCCAAGAGATCTAGGACTTCAACACATTGGAATGCCCCACAAAGAGGTCTAGGACTTCAACACATTGGAATGCCCCCCCCCCCCCCAGAGATCTAGGACTTCAACACAATGAAATGCCCCACAAAGAGATCTAGGACTTCAACACAATGAAATGCCCCACAAAGAGGTCTAGGACTTCAACACATTGGAATGCCCCACAAAGAGGTCTAGGACTTCAACACAATGAAATGCCCCACAAAGAGGTCTAGGACTTCAACACATTGGAATGCCCCACAAAGAGGTCTAGGACTTCAACACATTGGAATGCCCCCCCCCCCAAGAGATCTAGGACTTCAACACATTGGAATGCCCCCCCCCCAAGAGATCTAGGACTTCAACACATTGGAATGCCCCCCCCCCCCCAAGAGATCTAGGACTTCAACACAATGAAATGCCCCACAAAGAGGTCTAGGACTTCAATACATTGGAATTACCCACAAAGAGGTCTAGGACTTCAACACATTGGAATGCCCCACAAACAGTGCTAGGACTGCAGCACATTGGAATGCCCCACAAACAGCTCTAGGACTTCAGCCCATTGGAATGCCCCCCCCCCCAGAGAGGTCTAGGACTTAACATACTGGAATGTGCCACAAAGAGGTCTAGGACTTCAACACACTGGAATGATCCATAAAGAGGCCTAGGACTTCAGCACATTAGAATGCCCCACAAACAGCTCTAGGACTTTAACACTTTGAAATGTCCTATGAACAGCTCTAGGACTTCAGCACATTGGAATGCCCCCCAGAGAGGTCTAGGACTTAACATACTGGAATGCCCCACAAACAGCTCTAGGATTGCAGCACATTGGAATGCCCCCCAGAGAGGTCTAGGACTTCAGCACATTGGAATGCCCCACAAAGAGATCTAGGACCTCAACACAATAGAAACAAAGCAAGAGGTCTTCCCCACAAACAACAGATTGATGAAATATAACCTGAAGCTGTGAATACCACCAAATTTGAAGCACATAGCAGAGCTTTCTCCTAATGTCTCCTATTAATCTGATGCTGAATGACACAATACAGATAAAGAACAAGGAGAACATTCTAAAGAGCCACCCATTCATGTATTTGATTTTGTCCCTCTTTTTTATTGGGTTACTTTCATCTTTATTTTCTTCAAAATGACAAGAGTCTGTGACTGCTAAATAAGATGGGCGAGGCTCAAAGACTGAATGGAGCCACCAAGGAGGTCAAGGCTGACACACACACACACACAATTTTGTGCCAGGCCACGCTGGTGTAAAGGGATATTTACAAGCTGACAAGCTTGCTGGCCAGGCTATTGTAGGTAGCAGAGGAGCAATGGACAGGGATGATATACTGAATGCCCTCAGAGAGACGGGGGGGGGGGGGGGGGGGGATTAAACAAATCAAGTGATGACTGAATCTGCAACCCGGACCAGACTGCAGGAACATCAAGGAGGCAGGAGGCCAGAGAAGAATAGTCAACTAATGCATAACTAGTGTTATCAGCAGCTACACAATGAGGGAGATACTGAGATCTGAGAGCACTTATGGACTGAATGGTTTGATATCCATCCATCCATCCATCATGTGCCATGCCGATAAGCATGGGAGGTCATGTTTTGCCATCTCACTCGATCACCAGAGTCTGGATCAGCTCCTTGGTTCTGTCTCAACCATGCCATGTGGCCAAGCCATCCAGGTATTTACTTCTCTGTCTTCCCCTTGGTCTCTTCCCTTCGATCTTGCCAGTTGTCACCAAGTTCTCCAAGTCATTTCTTCACATAATATGCCCAAAAAATTTTGACTGTCTATGTCCAATGACTCTAATCAGTTGATATGCAGTAAGGATAATATGACTACATAACATAATATGGCATGGAGGCTTCACTGCTTCCTTATTCAGTTATTAGAAATAAGAATAAATCAGAATCAAATCAAGTGTTGGAACTATAGACTTAACTACACAAAGCAAACAGAATGTCTATCACATGTAATGGACAATTGATGCTTACAGGTTTCACTTTATCTCCAGCGAGCATATTGTTCACAGGCTGTAGGTTGTCAAACACTTTGTCATATTTTGATTTCTCAGACAGCTGCAAAAACAATGAATAAATAAACATTTCGATAAATAAACATATCAATAAATAAACATATCAATAAATAAACATATCAATACAAATTATGTCTTGCAGTTTCATTATCTGATTGGAGGTCAGCATGGCAGAATGGATAAGAGCACTCATTCTTAAACTTCTGGTGTGCTGATGCTGAGGTCACAGATTCCACCCCTACAGCGGTCAGTTGGACTAAAATGTTGACTTCTCATTCTTGATGTAAATTACAAGTATCTTAGAAGTTGGAGTTGATTCGCCAGATAGCAAGGGACACTGATAATCGGGAAACATACACATACATGCCAGAATATCAGCCCAGTGCACTAAATATTCCAAAATTAAAGAAAGTGGGTCGTAAGACATGGATGACTGAAAATTTTTTACAACCAATGGAAACAAGAAGACAGAACAAAAATAAACCTGCCAAATATGAAGAAATTCACATAAAAGTCAGAACATTATGTAAGGAGGCAAAAGAAGCATGGCTAGAGAAAAATTGCATGGAAATTGAAAAACAACACCACAATAACATTACCAAACTAATACACAAAAGAATTAAGGAGTACTAATCAAAGAACACATACATCAGCAGGCTGCCTAAAGACAAAAGATAGAAAAATCATAATAGAAAAAGATCCGATTTTACATGTATGGTCAGATTATGTGAAAAACTTATGATGATAACAGAGAAGAACAGTATATTCAAAATAATAATGAAGGACCATCAATCTTGAAGATGGAGGTTCAGAATGCTCTTAACCATATGAAAACTGGCAAGACCCCCGGTTCAGACAGCATCACAACAGAAATGATTAATGCTTTAGAAGAATGTGAAATCGATAGTTACCAGACTGCTGAATACAATATATGATACTGGAGATATACCTCATGAATTATGTAATTCTATATTTATTGCAATCCCAAAGAAATCAGGAACCTTGGAATGTGATCAACATCAAACAATTAGTATAATGAGTCACATCACGAAGATTTTGCTACGAATTATCATGCAAAGAGTGAGGAAGAAAATACAACCTGAAATAGGAGAAGAACAATGTGGGTTTGTAGAAGGTAAGGGTACAGTAAATGCTGCATATATACTGAGAACAGTAATTGAACGTTCTATAGAAGTAAACAAAGATCTACACCTTTGCTTTATTGACTACACAAAGGGTTTCGATAAAGTGAGACATGTCGACATGATATGGATGCTCGAAGATCTACAAATTGATAGAAAAGACCTTAGACTTGTAAAAAAAAAAGATATATTGGAAACAAGCAGCTGCCATCAGAATTGATAACGATGTAGGTCAATATCAGCCTATTAAAAGAGGTGTGAGACAGGGATGTGTAATGTCTTCAGATCTTTTCTCCCTGTAAAGTGAAAATATTTTCAGAAATATAGAAGATATGGAAGGAATCAACATTGGGGGACGATGCATCAATAACATTATATATGCAGATGATACAGTCTTGATTGCAGACAATGAACAGGATCTGCAACATTTAGTAGATGCGGTTCTTGCACACAGTGAACAACTAAGGTTAGAATTGAATTGTAAGAAGACACAGATTATGGTCGTTACTGGGAAAAAGAAAATACTACAATGTAATATACAAGTAAATGGGCATATTCTTAAACAAGTGAATCCGTACGGTTATCTCGGAACAGTCATTACATCTGATGGGAGATGCCTTGAAGAGATTAGAACAAGAATTGTCATTGCGAAGGTAGCCTTTTGCAAGATGAAAAACATACTGACCAATAAAAAGATATCAATTGAAATGAGAAAAAGAGTGTTGAAGTGCTTCATAGAACCTGTACTTTTGTATGGATGTGAAGCATGGACAACGAGCAGACAAGCTGAAAAACATCTGATGGCTGTGGAAATGTTGTTTCTGAAGAAAATGCAAAGAATACCATGGACAGACAGAAAAACCAATGAACAAGTCCTTCAAGAAACAAATGAAGATCGTAAACTGATTAGAGACATTAGGCGTAGACAGTCAAAATTTTTTGGGCATGTTATAACAAGAAATTAATTGGAAAACTTGGTGAACTGGCAAGATTGAAGGGAAGAGACCAAGGGGAAGACCAAGAAGTAAATACCTGGATGGCTTGGCCACATGGCATGGTCGAGACAGAAACACGGAGCTGATCCATGACTCTGGTGATCAAGTGAGATGGCAAAACATGACCGCCCACGCTTATTGACATGGCACATGATGGATGGATGGAGTGCACTAAAATTATGGACTACGCTTAAGTCGGTCTCTGTGGCTGAAGGGCTTGCGAACGCGGTTTGTGAGCCCGTATACCTGGGTTCGAAACACGGCGGTGCTGGTTTTTTCGAAAAAGGTATAGAGGCCGGTCGTTCAGAAAGCAATGGCAAACTACTGAACGTAACACTTGCCTAGTACATCAACAGCAGCTGAAAATGCTGGTGTTGACTGCAACGTCCCGTAAGGGATACGCAACATTTTTTTTTAAAGTTCAAAGCATGCCAAGGATCCTCGCCGGTGCTACAGAGTTCGTGCACTGAGCTGAGTTTCTCCAGACTCAGGTTTGAGTTAGGAGAAGAACGGAGCACTTATGGGTTGCACCCGTGTGCCGTGATGTTGATCTGTCGACTAAACTAAACTAAACTAAACACATAAAATTATCTGACTCACATCATCACAAGGATAACGCTTCCCTTTGCCTCCACCTGTATTCTGATTGTTCTACTGAAGCTGAATATTTAGGCAGTTTTCTAGATTGGTACTCCATATTTGATGGCCTAACGGTTCCTATGTAGGAATTCTTTGCATTTGACTGCAGTAGTCCAAGAAATATCTCCCATTCAGTTTTCTACTTTAGCAGTGTGTTGGTGTTAACAATTTGGACATTACGCTGACAATCACATCAGCAAGGTAGGACAAGGGTTTGATACCAACTCTCATCACTCCCTACGTGAGGGGAAGACCGAGCACTTACTCCTCTGTGTACTCAAGCCTACAAAATGAGATGGTCTTGACACTTCACATACCCACAGCTTCTTCCAGGTTTGGGACTTTTGTTTGCTTTTTTTTTTTTTTTTGCTTTTTTTTCTGCTTTACCTTTTTGGTGACACTTCAGTTATGTCCTTTTTCCCCAACTTGGTAACTTTCCATTTTAATACCTAGATATGCAGAGCTCAATTCTTGTGATCATTCGTGTCCATGTGAATGTTGTTTTTTACTCAAATTACAAGCCATGTGTCTAGCTCTCTGGTTGTGTACATCTTACTGTGCCCTGTTGTTTACCATTTTGACCATTTTTTAGGCACCCATAATATGTCTTCAGCACATAGCTAACTATAACTGCGGTTAATCAAAGCGAGAGGTATAAGTTACGTGTCATAAGTCCTTGTCTGTGTGATTGTGGAAATGACCATGTGTTCACGTGTATCCATTTGTGATGAAATTTTACAGTGTACATTGGTCTGATCAGTCACATTCGCTACTGCCATAGGTTATAGTTATTCTGCCTTTTTTTAAGCACAACACAACAAACTATCGTTTTGTCAAGATGGCAAAGTGCCAATAAGTGATTACTGATGTAAATAAAGAACAGTACAGGAGATAGAACAAGGCCTTAAGGTGTCCATTGGTCCATTTTCAATCTCTTATTCAAGTGTCCTTGTATTTTCACTCTGACATGCTTATTTTCATTGAAATTGTATATTCACTCACGCACTGCACATGAGACTGTAAAAGTACTAGCAGTAGTATATATATATCTTATGAAGATCATAGAAATTTAACCAGAACTATTAAGTTTTCATTTCATAGTGAGACTGCAGCCTGCCTCTCTCTCTCTCTCTCTCTCTCTCTCTCTCTCTCTCTCTCTCTCTCTCTCTCTCTCTCTCTCTCTCTCTCACATACACACACACACATACAAACACATACTTACACAGCGATATGCTCACACACACAGGTGGATGGATGAATGGTGGATGGAAGGGTGGGTGGATGGAAGGATGGATGGAAGGATGGAAGGATGGATGGATGGATGGATGGATATAAAACAGCAACAACCCTGATATGATCAACTAAACGTACATATTCATTCATTCAGTAGCATGTCCTTTGCAGAATTTCGCTCCCATAACAACCTTCCGGAAAACTTCTTGGTCATAAGCAAGATGTCCCTCATCCGGTACACCCATCTGGATATCATCTGATACATCCTGCACCCATTTTCTCTTAGGCCTTCCTCTTCCTCTCTTCCCAGGCATATACCCTCCATTATTGTTCTCTCCAAACTTTCATGATGTTTCAAGTGACCAAAATATTTCAATTTTCTTTGCTTTATCATCTTTAGTAGCCAACCTTCTTCAATATTCCATATAACAGGCAAATAATTGATTAAGACAAACAAAATTAACAAAAGGAACTCACAGAGATATCCCATGGCAAGTATGCCGCATGAACACTAGGAACTGTTGGCTCAACTGCTTCAACTGGACCCTGCAATGTTTGTAAAACCTCACTAAACTATGTTTACAACTGACTTCAACAAGTGTTAAATCTTCTTCTTCTATCTGTCTGTCATCTCCCTGGAGCATGCTCAGAAGGCTGTGGGTTTTGATTCCGGCCTACATTGTTCAATTCACAAGTGCAATTTTCTCTGAGACTCCTGAGGGTCGTTGTGGGACCTACAGAGTTTGTGCTTTATGCAACGTTTTCGGCAGGCCATCCTGCGGAAAGAGACTGAATCATATGGGATAAAACCCGGTGCAAATGAAATCGATGCTCCTGCCTTGTAACATCCCTGGAGCGTAGGCCCTCAACTAACTCAAGCCAAGCCCTGTACAGTCTTGTCATGATTGGTTGCATTTGGCAACTAAAGTTTTCTATCGCCAATCTCATGGCAACCCACATTAGTGGCCTCTTGGGACACACATGGTGGATTACCGTGTTACTATGCTCTGCTTTCCTTATGGGCCCAGGTAACACATGGCTGAGTATACAAACTAACTTATCTATTTAATACAAACATGTTCACAATTAACTTAGCGATGTTTATATTTCACCTCGACACCGCAAGGTACAAGAGGAACAAGATGAGATGAGACTTAGCAATACATTTAGTGGAGTCATGGTGGCTTAATGGTTAACACACTTGCCTGCCACGACAGTGGTCTCAGTTCAATCCCCAGCAGAGGCAGATATTGTTTGTTTCGACCAGTGCGTCTCTAGGGTCAGCCAAGCCTCATAAAATTTAATACCAGACAATTTTCGAAAAGGTAGGGGAAGGAAAGATGAGTTGAGTTGAGTCAAGAACCAACATCACAACCTTCAGGACATTCCCATATGTGTTCTGTCCTCATCTGCAACAGGCAGCGAAGAGTCCCAATACTAATGATACCAGTAGCAGTCTGATTATGTTTCTGTCTTGCCTGTCCTCAGTCTTGAGTGTCAGCCAGATCCTCCACCGCAGCACCATTCTTTCCAAGCCGTAATAATCTATCTGTTCTTCTGCACTATAAACACAAATCCAAATGGCCCATATGCTTCGTCCTGTGTGTGTCTAATGTGTGACCTATCTCAAAGCTACCCCATGCCTGAAATAGATAATAACGTTAACTTCGATCGTGAGTTTCCTCATGGCCAACTCGGGGTCGGCCGATTGGTTAGTTTAGTTAGTTAGTTCATTTCATTGACCTTCGTCATTATAACCTTAAGCAGAATCTCTCAAGAGCACCTGAAGCCTTCTGAGGAAAACATTTCTGAAGCTCTATCAGTTCGGAGGCCGTCTACCAGTTTGATTCAGGTTCCATAAGAGACTATATATTGATGCTGCATGATGTGATTGTACAGTAAAGTTGACATAATAATTTCCACAGTAACATTTCCTTATAGAATTTGTCTTTAAAATATTTGAAAACTTAGCAATTTGTTCATCCAATTGCTCTGTTCTTACTTTTTATTTGTTTATTAATGGATTAATAAAAAAAAAAATATAGCCATAAAACTACACTGCAGTAAAAAATATTTCAAAGGTGTTTCATTAGTGAGAAATTTCTTTATAGATTATTTGTTATTATGTGTATATTTCTGAAAGAAATACCAAAATGCAAGATCTTTTCAGGGCCTAGATTACCTGAATACCAACGATCAGACTTAAGAGTTAAAACTCTTCCATAGGATTCACAAACACCCAGCCATGCTTACTTTCCACTCACCAAATCTGGAGGAGGGGTTTCCACAATCAGTTTGGCTACACTCATTTCCTGCTTGCTCTGAGCTAAGGCAATCAACTTAAGGGCCACAAAGAATCCAGCTTTTTCCAGATACCCTTTTCCCATTGGGTCTGACATATCCCAAACCTGAATACAAATAATGTACATGAAGTTACTGTAATTCTGTATTTAAATATTTAAACTGTATACATAAACATAGAAAACTGAACATTTGCTTAATCAATTAACTTAATGATTACATTCTCTCTTTGGTTTTGATTGTTGGAACTTTTCGCTGGCTTCTGAGGATGGGGACGGAGCGCTTATGGGAATGCCCCGAATGCTGTGATGTTGGTTCCTAAATCAATCAATCAATCAATTTTCTTTTGATTTTGATCCCCCATGGTAGCACAAGCCTTCAACCAAGCCATGCCAAACCATTCTAACCTCCGATATCACCTACAGCTCACTTTATATCCTCCCCATATGGCTGACCTCTGTCTTTAATTCTCTTCTCTATGCGTATTCAGGTCTCTCACTATTTCATTCACTTTGTGGGTGACAATGGAATTTTTTTTTTGCATGCTCACTAACTCTGAACTCAAGCACAGTCCATACATGTGCTATTACTTCTAGTGAATTGGACTGATTTTTGTGTGTGGATTATTTTTCCCTATTACCAGTGTCCAGTTATACTATCCTCAGTAGTGATTACATTACTAGAAGTATGCTAGAAGAAAATAATATAATGTGATAACATATACAAAATCAATTGTAACTTTACAACACAGCAAATCCTTTCTTCACCTGAATGTTACTCTGGCCCACAAGGGAAGCAAAGAGTTGCCCACAAGGGTTTCAGAGAATTGTAACACTGTAACCCACCATGTGTTTGTAAGAGGTAACTAAGCAGGGTTAAAGTGAGACTGACTGTCCCATCCATAGAAAACTTTAGCTGCAGAATCTGACAAATTATGAACAAGTCTATATAAATTGGTTAGCATGAATTGATTGAGGGTCTTTGCTGCACTGGGAGAAGAAAAACAGAAGAAGCAGCAGGAGGAGACGGAAGAAAATGAAGAAGAGGAAGAAGAAAAAGAACAAGAGGAGAGGGGGGAGGAGGAGGAGGAGGAGGAGGAGGAGGAGGAGGAGGAGGAGGAGGAGGAGGAGGAGGAGGAAGAGGAGGAGGAGGAGGAGGAGGAGGAGGAGGAGGAGGAGGAGGAGGAGGAGGAGGAGGAGGAGGAGGAGGAGGAGGAGGAGGAGTAAGTAGAAGAAGGAGAAGATGAAGATGACAAATAATGAGGAGGAGAAGTGCTGGTGTTTCCTGGCAACTAAAATATTAAATACTTGAGAAACCAGAAATTAATCCTGAGCCTCATGGTGCCAGGTCCACAAAGCAAACAATGTTTCAGTACACACCTGAGACAGAATGGTGTCACTAAGTTTGGATCTCTTCAGGAAATTAGCTGCATCTAGGGCCCCAATGCTACCTGTGCCTAAGGGATCAGCCTGGAACAAAACACAGAGAGCAGATTTCATCATTGTTGATTTCTAAGTTATGTAATGTCAAGGGAGTCATATTAGTATAGTAACCTGCATAACACACAATCACCACTAACACAAGCAAAACATTTTGAATTAAATTCACAGCTCACATTGTCGCTCTAAGCACTCAACTCAGTAGCTAGGTGACAAAACTGGGTCCTCAAAGTCAAAACATGGGGACAATACACTAGTAAACCGTGCCAGGAGATAATCCATTTTCCAAGGTCTTACTGGCCAGCCTGCTTATCCGCCATATTGGCCAGGCATCTCTTGTGCGAGTTGTGATAGCACGGTGACTAGCACACATGTTTGGTGGTCCGGCGTGTTTGGATGCCCATTGAGGCCAGGATTTTTTTTTATCCAGGTCAACCCAACGCTACATCCATCCATCCATCATGTGTCATGCCGATAAGCGTTGGCGGTCATGTTTTGCCATCTCATACGTTCACCAGAGTCGTGGATCAGCTCCATGTTCCTGTCTCGCCATGCCATGTGGCCAAGCCATCCAGGTATTTACTTCTCGGTCTTCCCCTTGGTCTCCTCCCTTCGATCTTGCCAGTCGTCACCAAGTTCTCTAAGTCATTTCTTCTCATAACATGCCCAAAAAATGTTGACTGTCTACGTCTAATTTGGACAGAAGGATAATATAACTATATATAGGGTCATTGTGTTATTTGTTTTGTTTTGTGGTATCTTCTGCAATTTTAATGCTCAGTAAAGGAAATTTACATGATAATACTTGTTCACTTGATTATGTACCATGTGTGGTCCAAAACTACGTTTTGTTTGGCACTGAATCAGTTAAGAAACATGCAATAATCAGTCAATGGCGCTCTGTTGATAGAAAAAGAAAATTAGTTACAAGTCCTTTACAGGATGTTGCAATCAACCCCAGCATCTATTAACTGTTTGTGATTTACTTTACTAGGCAATTTTACATTGAGTAATTTGCCAAGTCTTACAAGAAACAAATGAAAATCGTAAATTGATCAGAGAAATTAGACAAAGACAGTCAACATTTTTTGGACATGTTATGAGAAGAAATAAATTGAAGAACTTGGTGAACAAAAAGAGAACAAGGGACAGACAGAGAAGTAAATACCCGGAAGGTGTGACCACGTGGCATGGTCAAGACAAGAACATGGAGCTGATCCACAACTCTGGTGATCAAGTGAAATGGCGAATCATGACTGCCCACGCTTACCGGCATGGCACATGATGGGTGGATGGAGTCTGGCATTGCTTTTTCAATGGGTGATGTCTCTTACCATCAAAGTCAATACAAAGTGACCTCTTCCAAATCGTCTGTGACTAATTTCAAACCTTTGACGTGGTATGTCAGGGAATTGTGACACTGCATGTTACTAAGCCTTAAGCCACAAACGGCAGCAACAACCGAAGGAAGTGACTACAAACACTGCAATACCATCAGTATCATCAACAACAACATTATCATCAAAACCAACAACATCAAACAACAATAAAATGACACCAATAAAATCAACAACAACAACAAAATCAACAACAACAACAAATGTGTTATTTTCTGACCTGCAAATAGTAGGCCTCAAATATTCCCCCATGTTTGCCAACAATCTGAAATAAAGACAACATTGTTGCATTTCCACTCGAGAGTTCAGTAGCATAGTAACACTTTGATTAACCGGACCAGGGTTGTGACGGATAACCGAATAGACTTGCTTGCTTGCTTGCTTGTGTTCATTGGCTTGAGCTCCAACGCAAAGTCCTGTATGTCGGATGAAGGCATCCTGTTGTCCAACATCAGTGTGATGTCATACAGGACCTGAGGTTTGCGTGAGTATCCGTTGTCCCATGTCTGGCTTATTGGTGTGCAGACTGGTGGTTCCTCGCCATACAGGCAGACACTCTCCGACTTCGGAGGAATCGGCGATCCTATTGACTTCAGCCAGGACCCCGAAGGGACCTGTTGCCCAGGACGCTCGGCGAGGACGCGTCAATAGGTCTTGGCCAGTATATAACCCGGCCCTGGTGCCTTGGAAACACCTCTGCGTCCCACCGAATAGACTGATAACAGAAATCTCTTAATACATATGTACAGTAATGTGATTTCACTGCAGACTTGGGACTAAATGAAAATATAATCCTTTAAAAGTGAATAGTACATTCCTATTGTATTTAATTTTACAAAATGATCAATATAAACTTCAATATAAGAGTAGCAATGTACAGAAATATGTTGTAATACTATAAACCTACGTTACTTTAATATAATCTGTCATCTCCTTCTATGTCTTTGAGGCTTGAGCTTTCTGCGCAGCGATGCTCTGTATCTTACGCAGAAGAAGCATCTGTGTTGCATTTTCCTCCTCTTGCATTTCGAACCAGTCGATGCACTTTAATAACATTGTTTCTACTTCTAAGTGGCTAATTGTAGATTTTTGGATAAGAACTGATCCTTCATCGTCATCAAATTCTTCTTCTTCAATGGTAGTCACACTAGAAACAACGTCACCATCATTTAAAATGTCCTCCATCCTTTTTGTCATATTCCAACCAATCTGCTACTTCTTCTTGCCTCATGTTTTAACCCTTTACAGGGCAGGCGCTTGTCCATTTTGTAGCCCTGAACGGGCAAGATATTTTCAGGTTCTGTAAAATTTTGTGTCGCATTAGTAAAAACATCACAAATAAGGTGTTAGTCAACCGATTTTAGTTAAATAAACAACACAATGAAGGGAAAAGCATGCAGAATATGTTACTCATGTGATTGTTGCCGGTAATCCATATATGAACACAAATATTTACGAAATACGGCATGTTGTTTGTGATTTTCCGTCACTTATACGGCAATTTACAAACACATTTTCAGAATCATAATCACTTTCTTTAAAGTCCGACTCACGACTGCTAATGCAAAGTAACGCTTTGCACTGATATCTAGCTCCGATTAATAATCAACTTCGTGCCCTTTAATGTCATTTAAATTGAACAGAGTGAAATCTCGGCTATCACTTGAAGAATCGTCGAAATCCATTTTGAAAAACAGCGTAAAAATCCCGAAAACTATCAAAAAAAGTCCGTTCAAATTCATTGTAGCGGGTTTACAAATGGCGGCCACGTTGTCAAGCTATCGGCGAAAGTGAAAGTAGCCGTAGGAAGTGTCGGAAAGCAGAGAGATCGCGTTTTTACAATGCATAATAGTATCGGGCGCAATCGGCCGCTACGCTCGTTTTAAGCGATCGGCCGGTAATGGCCGCTATGTCCTGTAAAGGGTTAACTGTTTAGTCCTACATTGTTGCACAGTTGCACAATTTTGTCAACACTAACAGTCTCAGTTCTTTCAGTTTCATCAATAGGTTCAGGCAAGAGTTTATTCCATCCATTTTTAGGTTAGACACTATAAGGTCAGCCCAGGCAGTGGGGACATTGAAAATACCGTCCTTTATGTTGTAATGTATCTCTTCCAAAATTCTTTGACAGTCATGGCATCAATGGATATAATGAAGCCTTCAATAACAGCTTGTATGTAATGTTACTTCATATTTTCAATTATGCCCTGGTCCATAGGCTGGATAAGTGACGTTGTAACTTGTATTCACTGGGAGAAAGAGGCATGGTAATTGTTAGTTTGCCACCATCACCTTTGAGTTCACAAGAAGGGGTGTGTCGGGGCATTGTCAATTAACAGCAATTTTTTAAAGATGACGGCGGATAACAGAAACTGACAGTTAAACGTGTGACAGTTAATACTCAATATGAAAATCATGACTAGAATACCAATAATATGTATGTATAATAATTAACCCTTTTGGGCCAGCTGGGCCGATTTTTAGGCCATGACGTCATATCACGTCACTAGCAAAGAAGACAATCGGCCGATTTGATCGGCTGCGTTATAAGAACTGCTTTGATTGGTTTGCTTTTAATAGTACAGGCCAATCAAATGCTGCCTTGTAACCCCTGACCATTCTTGTTTGCAAATGGCGGCTTACAGAACGCATTTCTAACAAACGGATATAATTTTGTGAGTTTTTTTAACGCAGAAATTCAGTTTTTTGTTAATTTTGGATGTTTAATAATGGCCAGCTTTGAACCCGAAGATGTGCTAGCATTGACTAGCTATAATAGTAGCGATTTTTGACAGTTCAGGACTGTAGTGATACAGAAAGTGCCCATGAAGTTTTCGACCTCGTGTCCCCGTGGTTTTAAGTGTATTGGGAATTAGAGGATCGTGTTAATCTATATCCATTCATGGAGATGTCCGGACCAAAACACATGTCACCAGATGATAGCCCACCTATTACAAATGTCAAAAGGGACTTTATGGTGGTTGTTTTTTTAACCATAAGTGTTTAAAATTATTCTAAAGTGGTGTCGGAATTCAATGAGGAAATATTAGGTGAGTACCATTTTTAAAAAAAATATTTAGTACTAATTCATACATAGTGGTATGAAATTTTCACAAAATGCAAATGAGGTCACCAAATTTAACATGAACAAAACAACTTCAATCATACACAGAAATAAACTTTACTATATCCTCAAGAGAAGGTCAACCAGAGAGACGAATGGAGACGGATTGTATCTGCAGCAAAGAACCTCAATGGCTCGGAATACTGAAGAAGAAGAAGAAGATATCCTCTTTAAGAATATATCTACTTTTATATTCATATATAGGGTTCTAGTTTTTTTTTTTGAATTTTCAAAATTGTTACTTCAGTCAATTCTGTACTCCAAAAAAATGACTTCTTCTTCTTCAGAGGGAAAGCTAAATTTGGCCCAATGTTGTTCCGTCCTAAAAGGGTTAAAAAATATAAAAATATAAATAAAATAAAATAAAATAACTATAACTAGCAATTTCAGAGTTATCGAACTTTGCCCTCGGGGTGGGGAAACTCGATCTTGATTTTGCGTGCTTTTCCCTGCGACCACCGATTCACTTCTGGTTGTTACCATGTCCTGCTAGATGTGAATTATTCGAAACTAGCATGGTACGACGAAAGAGGAAACTACTCTGATATTTGCAGTATTGGTCCTTCTACTAACTGCCAAAAGTTTGAGACAGAGAAACTGTTTTTTCTTGAATTTTTTGGAGTCTATTCACGAATAGTAAGCTAATGTGTCTTATAACTCCTGTAAGCTTAAAGAAGTGTTAACTTTTTGTTGCATTTTTTAATCCCCCGTTCAGTTTTACATAAATGTGAAGAGTTTCAACATTGCTGGTGTTTGCTGGCGTTCAGGAAAAAATATTTAGTGACATGGCTGTCATAACACAAAATTCAAGATTGCAGCGCCCATACAATAAACTATAGCGGACCTGTATTTATTTATAATTAGAACTGGTAATTTAACTACTAAAATTAAATGGAATACAAGTGTCATTTGTAGCAGTAATGTATCTGTGTACTTGTATAATATTTCAGCATTTGACATGACTGAAAATAATTTTGAAAGCCAGTTTTCAGACCTGTATGTAAACCTGTCAGTAGTGTAAGTAAGGAGTACTGTTTTTCTAAGCAGCGCAGCAGTACGTAATTATTTAAATTTAAATACAGTACTGTAAAATAAGTTCTATGTTTTAAATAAGTTAGTATTTAATTATTGATTGCTCACTATTATTAGATACAGAACAGTGTAATAATTATAGAGCAGAAGTAGAAATAAATTTTAGTGAATATTTAATTATTTAATATTTGTATTTTTTATTATTTAATATCTTAATAATTAATAAACTGCTGCTTAATTTATGCAGCAGTTACAAACTTACTTACTTACATTAATGCATGATATTTAACTCTTTCACTACCAAACAAAAACTGGGCTGTGACCAAACAGAAATTTATGGCAGAAAATTGGAACTAGGGGTGTGTTACAATAATGCTTTTAAAATGGTTAAGATGGTAGAAGATCTATTGTATTACATATCAAATTAAAGAGGATTGCACAAGGAACATGACAGTGTTAATAATTAATTGATAGGTTACAAATATTATGACAATAATGAGAGGTTTAATAATAACAACTGAAATTAAAGAGGTAAAAATTATTTAAAAAACTGCACTTATAAGGTGTTTCCTACACTCCTATACTGCTAATCATGTTTAATTTACTGAATAATCAAACAAACACCACTTGTCTTCAAGAATATAAACAGTATTGTTCATTTAAATCATCCAAAAGGAAGTTTTGGTGCATATTCTGAACCATGTATTTTTCACAAATAATGACAAGAAATAATGGCTGAAATCTTGAAGGTGGGGTCTGTCACAGTAAAGTTATGAAAATGGTTACAATTGTAGCAGAAATGTTGTATTATATATCAAAATAAAGGGGATTGCACAAGGAATATGTTGGTAGGAGAATGTTTGCTTTAGGTTGTAAATAAAATAAAAATAATAATATAATTTGTAAAATAATTGGACAAAAGTAGGTAAAAATAATGTAAACATTGCACTTAGAATGTGTTTTCTACACTCCTATACTGCTAATCATGTTTAATTTACTGAATAATCAAACAAACACCACTTGTCTTCAAGAATATAAACAGTATTGCTCATTTAAATCACCCAAAAGGAAGTTTTGGTGCATATTCTGAACCATGTCTTTTTCACAAAAATGAAAAAAACTAATGGCCGAAATCTGGAAATTGGTGTATGTCGCAATAATGTTATGAAAATGGTTAAAATTTTAGCAGAAATGTTGTATTATATATCAAAATAAAGGGGATTGCACAAGGAATATGTTGGTAGGAGAATTTTTGCTTTAGGTTGTAAATAAAATAAAAATAATAATATAATTTGTAAAATAATTGGACAAAAGTAGGTAAAAATAATGTAAACATTGCACTTAGAATGTGTTTTCTACACTCCTATACTGCTAATCATGTTTAATTTACTGAATAATCAAACAAACACCACTTGTCTTCAAGAATATAAATAGTATTGCTCATATAAATCACCCAAAAGGAAGTTTTGGTGCATATTCTGAACCATGTCTTTTTCACAAAAATGAAAAAAACTAATGGCCGAAATCTGGAAATTGGTGTATGTCGCAATAATGTTATGAAAATGGTTAAAATTTTAGCAGAAATGTTGTATTATATATCAAAATAAAGGGGATTGCACAAGGAATATGTTGGTAGGAGAATTTTTGCTGTATGTTGTAAATAAAATAAAAATAATAATATAACTTCTAACATAATTTGTTAAAAAGAGGTAAAAAATAATGTAAACATTGTACTTACCGAGGGGGCGTTGTTATCCAATATCCTGATCACTGCTAATCCAATTGAATTTACTGAACAAACAACACTATTCTAAACTATAAACACCATTGCTTCCAATCAACCATCCGAAAAGAAGTTTTGCCGCAGATTCTGAATCATGTATTTTTTTTTTCAGACAAAAATTAGGAAAACACTTGGCAGATTTACATTTAATTACAATGAATATTTACAAATGTCTGTTTGTTTTTATTTACTATATGTGGCAGTCTATTTGTGATAGGCTGCAAAGCAAACTTTGGCGCACAAGTGTGGTCTATTAGTGCAGCCGGAGCAAACAAAAGAAGATCTGTGTCGTTTAGTTCGAGTGCTGCAAAAAACACATTCTCTATTGACACCGACAAATTCTATTAAATGCTTGGCTCCTGTGACTCTTTCGACATAATTTCCTGCAACTGACTTTTTGAAATTCTTCGGCAGGCAGAGTGTCAAACTTTCAGGAATACTCTGAGCTGCTTCGCAATGAGCACTTTCCAGTAAACTTTTCTTGAAATCCTTCAATGACAGTTTTTTTCCTCCTTTCTCTGTTTGGCATATAGAATGTAGGATGTGAGCATTGATCTGTGCAATTTCAAAGATCCAGTAGTAGATTTTCTTCCACCACTTAATGGTTTTCCTATCATGGATATTATAATATCCAACCATTTGGTCCATTCTGTCGCAGCCATTCATCGCCATGTTATATTCATGGATCATCTTCGGCTTGCTTTGGGGTTTTCGCAATCCGCTCTCAACAGTTCCAACTACGGACTTGGTAGAGACAACAATGCATGGTTTTTTAGCTTTTTTATCTCTCCATGCCACACACAATATTCTTTCTCCTTCAAGAAACCACTTCATCTCTTGATGCTGAAGTCGCAAATGCTTCAACTCAGGAGGGAAGCCTACTCGGTTGACATTCAGTGTCCCTGTATAATTGAAATTGTTGGAATGCAGATAATCAATCAGAGCTTTCGAAGTGTAGAATCTGTCAGCAAAGATGTGATGGCCAGCTCCGAGAACATTCAGTAGTGTGGCAAACACTTTCACTGCATGAGCAGTTGTGAGATCTAAATCTGGACTGTATTCGGTGTTTCGTCCATAGTAAATTTTTAAATTCACCACATAGCCAGTCGCAGAATCACAAAGGCCAAATGTTTTGATGTGGTACTTGTGAGGTTTTGTTGCATTGTATTGTCTGTGCTGAAATCTGCCCTTCCATCCAATAATCATTTCATCAATGGACACATTTTCAAATGGGTAAAATGCTTCCTGGAATTTCTTCAGGATCATGTCAACAAGAGGATCAATTTTTTTTTCACCTGATACTTCTGGTTCACATACGTGAAACATGGTGTGAAAAATAGATTCAAATCTGTTCCTGGGAAACATAGTGGCATACCAAGGAGTATATAAATGTGCACTTGTACACCAATAGTCTTTGATAGATGGTCTTGGATCAAGTCCCATAGCAATAATGACAGACGTAAACTTCAGGTATTCATGCTTCGTGAGTGGGGTCCAGGATAACAGACCAGAATGTTTTCTTTTAGGAGTGTTCTGCATCAAGATCTTTTCTGCATATTTGTTTACATTTTTAATTAAACAATCCACTATGTCATCATCAAAAAAAACTTTGAGAAAATCCATAGGTGTTTGCAGATGATAAAGTTTAGAGTTGACGTGAGATCTTCGAGGACGAAACTCAAACTTAGGTTTTGTTTCTCCTTTTGACACATCTTGCCATGTCGATGGTGATGGGATAGGTGCATCACGCTGTACAGAAGCTTGTAGATTCAAGTTTTTTCCTCCAGTTTTATTCTTATTTTGTACTGTTTGCTTTCCTTTCCGCTGAGAAGTGATTGTGACATCCTGACATTCATTGTCAGACGGAAATTCATCAGACACCTCAGCTGAAGACGACGTTCCACTAGTAATATCTTTATCACCACGTGCTAAAATGTTAGATTCACAGATATAACTGCTGTCTGAATCACTATTATCGGAATCACTATTGTTTAAAACAGTTTCGAATAATAATCTAGCTTGATCTGAAGTCATTCTACGTGGACGCATACTGGTGGGCGTTTCCATTGTGAAAAACCAAAACAAACAAATTAACACTACCTTAAAACTGAAAATTCACAAGAATCCAATATTAGAAAACGATTGACCGCACCAAGATGGCGTAGAGATCTTTCGGCTGTACGACTTTTTAGTTTACTGTAACTTAAAATTCCGAAACGGAGCAGAAATATGTGAAATAAACCACTGATCATTTTGTGGCACTAAAAGGGCAGACTGCCATCTCAGGAAATACATCGTGCCCACAGATGGGATCACGGTAGCGAAAGAGTTAATCAACAAAAGAAAGCTGTCACAATGCTGTTAGTACATTAAGACAATATGATAAATTTTCATGAATTGTTCTTTCACTAACGACGAACATTTCACATGACATTTAATTAATATAAATGGGCAGCTATTTTTAACTATTAATTAGGTCACAGCACATCCTATCGAAAAGTCTTAAAAGTCGAGTACATTTTTGTCAGAGACTCTGAGACTCGCGTGCTTTGTATGATGCTTTCGGCAGGCTGCCGTGCGGAAAGAGACCGAGCCATGTGGGGTAAAACCTGGTGCAATGAAGTTGATCCTCTCGACATTCTATCAAAAGAGGAATGTGACCTTTACTTTCCTGTTACCAAAACGCACAATAAAATATACATCTTACCAGGATTGTTAGCAATGTGACAGAATTTTAATGAATAATAAACAATTGGCGGCCATTTTAAATGTTAATTAGGTCACGGCATATCCTATTCAAAAATAAATATTATGTCAACTTAGGCCTCGCCACCCCGGACGCAATGATATATAGCACTACGTTGTCCGTTTAAAAATAAACAAGCCAAAGTAATAGAAGGCAAATAATACACAATTGGCGGTCATTTTAAATTGTTAATTAGGTCACGACACATCCTATTGAAAAAAAAATATTATGTCAAGTTAGGCCTCGCCACCCCGGACGCAATGATATATGGCACTACGTTGTCCATTTAAAATTAAACAAGCCACAGTAATACAAGGCAGCATTTCTCAGCTTCCAATTTAATGAGCCGCAATAAAATCTCCCCTATCTCTTAGGGCAATGAAGATCGTAAACTGATTAGAGACATTAGACGTAGACAGTCACAATTTTTTGGGCATGTTATGAGAAGAAATGATTTGGAGAACTTGGTGACAACTGGTAAGATCGAGGGGAACAGACCAAGGGGGAAGACGTAGAGGCAAGTACCTGGATGGCTTGGCCTTGTGGCATGGTCGAGACAGAAACACGGAGCTGATCCACGACTCTGGTGATCGAGTGAGATGGCAGAACATGACCGCCCACGCTTACCGGCATGGCACATGATGATGGATGGATCTCTTAGGGCATCATTACACTTACAATTCCTGATTATATTACGTCACCAAAAAATTCTTAACTCCGCTTAGATTTAACATATACCCTTCGTTGAGATACCGTTGGATTCATCTTGTCAAGCTGTATCCAACTGTTATAATTTCATAAGTAAAACTCTACTTTTTAAAATATTGACCAGAATTGCTACTACAAACTACAACACTCAAAATCAAAATGAAATGGGAAGCAGAATCAGAATGAATGTCAACAAATAATCATTCATCATTCATAGCTACTTCATAATTACAGCTGCAGGCTGGAAATTTTTAAAAAAAATAAAATATTTATAATATACAATAACATGATGTGCTGCATAACGTATGAATATTCTCTCGCCTGTGAACATGTCGTAACACTTCAAATACAAACCGTATTCAACATAACAACTATACCTGTGCCAAAGGTGGAAACGCCGCCATTTTCTGTATGCTAATAGAACAGCAAATTCATAATACATTTTCATTGGGCAATACTGCAATACTATTGCCAATAGTGTTTACATTTTTTTCAATTAACATTTTTTCAATTCTCATTTTCTCTTCATTGCCTTCATTTTGTCATGATTTTGCTCTTCTAGTCCTGTCGTCACCTTCTGATGTAGTCACAGGAGATTTCCTTGACTGATTGTATTTGTATGTTGTGTTTGTGAATGTACTATTTGTTTGCTGATGAAGGCTATTCGCCGCAACGTCCTGTATGTGTCTAATTCTGTTATGTAAAGCTGCACTACTTTGTGTCATTTTATATTGTTTACACTCTCACAGCTTTACCGCAGTTCCACCTAATTAAATTTTATTCATATTTTTCTATGTATGAGTTAAGACGTCATAGCGATCGAGATATTCCCATACGTGATCCGTCCTGAACTTCAACGGCCCGAGAAGAGTCCCAAAACTAATGGTGCCAGTAGCCGGTTTATTGTATGTCCGTCTGACTTTTAATAGGCTAAGTGAGCAGGACAACACCTGGTCTGGTACAGTCAAGGTCTGCATGCACATTTTTTTTTTCGCCCTAGCGAAAGGCCGTACAAGTTTATGGGGTTTATGTAGAAAAATATTAGAGGAAATGTCATGTATATTGTTTGTAAAGTGCAATCATTTAGAACAAACAGTTCTCTCTCTCTCTCTCTCTCTCTCTCTCTCTCTCTCTCTCTCTCTCTCTCTCTCTCTCTCTCTCTCTCTCTCTAAATGGTGCATTATTTTCTGACAGTCCCTTCTATTTTTTTATTTTTTTTTTTTTTTTGCTTTTTGTTTGTTTTGTTAATTTTTTTTCTTTTGCGTGTTAACATAGTCGAGATTTCGTTTTACAAGTTTTTGTCAGTAACATAGTAATGCAAAATGTAACAGAATATGTTTTTTGGATGGTACGGTTGTTAGAACATTTCAACCAACTATTTTCACAAAATGGTCTCAGCACATCTGTTCGATGTGAATAAAGCAACATTTGCATTTAACTTCGCAATCGGTTATCAACCTTGCATTTTCTTTGTTATTATGTATGTTTGTTGGGTTTTGTGTTTGTTTCTCTTATTTTCTTGGGGCATCATTATTCGCTGTCCTGAAATATTCAACTTCAAACTACTGCTCAGTTGTGCATGTCCCTTTTTATCTTATTCTGTTAACAAAGTAAAAATGATGGTTAACATGCTGTTTTAAAACAAAACCTGTTAAAACTTCAATGAACTAAATGTAAAATAAAGAAACAACTTTTAAAAAAAAACAACAACAACAACACTTTTGAGCTTACTGTTTTGTAATTTGTAACGAAATATATACTCAGTGATATTTATACAATTCATCACAATCTTTGTGTATACTTTTCCTGCGCTTATTGGTATCCATACTGCTAGTTTGATTACGTGGTGGTGTACTAGACACAAAAGTGTGAAATATTCAAAGTCACACTGACGATCTGTTTATTTTGGTACAAGAATTATGAACATCCACTCCCAGGTTGGACTTGTGGAATCTGTGGGTGGCTTCAGCGCCGTCATTAGATGCTTGTTCCTCTTGTGAACATCGGCATTTGCTGCATCATAGATATAACTTCTTTTTTTGTTGTTGACTGGTAGTCAAACAGCAGTTAAGACAAGGCGCAGTGTCGGTGCCATTTTGATCATGGGGTTATGGCTTCTGATACATGTTATATTAACTGGCACGCGGTAGATTATGTCAGGGTGTAGAGAGATTTGTCTGCTTTATGCTGCAATATAACCACTTTCAGATCTCAGCATATGGTTGGAGAATTTGTACACGAACCACCGGTTTCAAATATCACGTCTCCCTGATCCCTTAGATGGTGAGAACTGATACTTCAGATAAGAGCCAACAACAGGGGGTCTAGTGTGCTTCCACCCGATCGTCCCGGGACAACTTGAAGACAGCGAGACAAGCCCCGGGCGTGTGGAATACCCATATGGATAAGTAGACCAAAGATGCACCGGACACCTACGTTCGAATCCCAGTGTGTGTGGGTGTCTGTGTACAAAGTAGGCCGATGTCAGGGGCGCGAGGAAATTGGCCCCTAGCCTAGATATTAACCTTTGCCCCAGAGGAGGGCCACCAAAATTCACACCGAAATGGGAATAATGGTCTTCAGTGCAGCCAGACCAAAGGCAGTCTTTGGCAATACTAGACTCTGATCTTAGCCAAAAGACCCAAAAGATTTGAGTCAAAAGGGATGTTCGCACATATTCAGCTTTAGGAAAAATACTGAAGCCAGATTACGGCTATTAATTCTATATATGGGTAGACTGCCACAATTAAAAAACATCTAATAACAGATAGACAGTAATTAGTTCTAGAGAATATAACATTAAAGAATTATACATTCAATGTAAATAACAAACCTAGTAAATTGTGCATAATAATCATAGAAATACCTTAAAAAATAATAACGCCAGTTATTTCCCTTTGCATATGTTGGAAATAATTGTGTCACTTGATACCAGCAAGCCTGGGGCTGGCCTTCTGCTCTTGGTGTAATATCACAGTGACTGATTAACGCGTGATAGTGAAATTTTGAATATAGCGGTTATAAAGGACGATGAATCGCGTGAGCACATCGCCGAAGCTGTAGATAATTATTCTAAGGCACTTTTGCTTCGGTGCCAATGAAGTAAACAAGGGGAAAAGTTGGGTCAATGTTAACAAATAATCATAATTTATGTCAGAAATTAAAAAAATTTTTTTTTTGCATATCCTTTACAGGACATCGCTGTCAACACCAGCATCTTTCAGCTGTATGTTGATTTCTTGGCAAGATTACGCTCAGTAGTTTGCCATTGCTTTCTGAGCGGCCGGCTCACATACCCCGTAAGTTACAGATATGATTCGAACCACTGCTGATTCTCACCGTCATCACGTTACCTACTAGAGTATACGAGATTACGGAGAAAAGTCATAAACTCTAAGCCACGAAGCCGGCATGTCAGAAATTGTACATCTCTAAAGGCGAAAACCCGTGTGTATGCGTAGATGTTGACAAATCTGCTTTAGGTAGCGATAATCTGACAAAAGCGTTAACAAAATTGCATCAGAGAGGCAAACCCCAGGCATGTCATGCGAGGCAAGTCCCGGGCATGTCTTTAGCTCTAAAGATTAACGTACTATCACAGAATACCACTCATACATTAGCAAGGTATTTTAGGTCAATCCCAGAAGCACAACAAAACTATGACAATAAAACTAATCGTTTCCACAATCCGACACTAATTTTAGAACCATTTACCACCACAACATCTCTGACCTGAACTCTCATTTGACTCATCACGGGGCTATGTCAGCGGGGGTGAACTTACGTGAACGTGTTCAGACATGTCTTCGAGGAAAACCGGAGGATGACTCAGAGCGTACTGACCGCGGTAAACCTGCTTAAACATGTTTAGATATGTTTTCTCTGTTGCATCAGCCGCACAGTCTGTATAACAAGGAATACAAATGTTAGCTAAAGACACTATGTTTGCAACAAGAGCTATCAAAAATACCTCACCGAAGAAATTGCTGTGGTAAGTAGCACTGTGTGCATGCTATATTGTCTTGTTACGCGCCGTCGAGTCGGTATAGTGCTGTCACTAGTGTATATCTCAGAAGCTACACGAGGCAACTGACAAGAATACACCACGAGGTATAGCCATTCGGTATAGGAATACTAATACAGATACTAATGACAGCCGTATATAAAAAAAAAAATTATCTTAAATCATCAATTTCAGCTTCCACTTTTGCTGTCAAGGGACGTAGGGAGAAATGGTGCTCCGCCGCTCGATGGGTGGCATTGAAAAGTGTCATGCCGGGTGATTGTCTATATTCTCAGGCGTCCTCTGCTGTAATCCGTTAGGGAAGTTGATGTCTTAGTCAGTAGTCTGTCTTAGTCAGATATGACTGATCTACCGTATAACAGTAAACGGTACTACCTGCTTTCTGTTAGCGCCGAACGTTGGGCGGCGCTTACCAAACCTGACACCCCACATTGTGCCAACGGCTTGAGCGGAAGAGCGCAATTGGGAGGGTACAAGCCTTACCCTGGTGAGAGGAAATACAAGCTAAAGACAAAATGTCATGACAGGGCAGACCAGGCCCTAAGCCTTGGTTGGCGGCTGGTCTAGGATCGAAGCTCCGACAGGCGGACAGTTAGAGCATTGCTTTGCTGATCCGGCAGCTTCTGCAGCTTGTCTTGTTCCAGATGTAGCGGTGTTACCTTTCCTCTGGAGTGAACTAGGCAGGCCGAGAGAGGGATCATGCTGCATGGGCAACACATGATCTCTATATTTTAGCCCAGGCTTTGTGCTATGGAGAGGCAATAACTCCATCCATGGTCTTAACTGGTCTCGGAATCAAAGCGAGAGGCAACTGTTACGGGCTATAAGTCCTTGTTATCCGCCACAGCCTGCCTGCTTCAATGGGTGCTTGGGGCTAGGACAAAATCTGAATCGCAGGCTGTAAAACCAATGCACCAGGTACAGACAAAAATAAAAATAGAAACCTCAAGCTACGGCTTGCAACCTGGAACGTGAGAACCATGTGTCCAGGATTTTCCACTGATTTCAAAGATTCAAGCATCATAACACTGTAAAAGAACAAGGGCGATCGGAGCGACTGCAACAACTATAGGGGTATCTCACTTCTGTGTATTGTTGGAAAAGTATTTGCCAGAATTGTTCTGCGCAGACTTCAAGTCCTAGGAGATCAAGTCTACCCCGAGTCAAAATGTGGCTTTCAACAGAACCGGACTACCACTGATATGATATTCTCATTGCGACAAATGCAAGAAAAATGCCGCGAACAGAATCAATCACTGTTTATTGCCTTCATCGACCTCACAAAGGCATTTGATTTGGTCAGTCGTGAGGGTCTGTTCAAGGCACTAAAGAAAATTGGCTGCCCACCAACTCTTCTGTCCATTGTGGAATCGTTCCACACAGGCATGAAGGGTATAATCAAGTTTGATGGTGCAACTTCTGAAGAATTTGAAATCAAGAGTGGAGTTAAGCAAGGTTGTGTACTAGCTCCCACCCTCTTTGGAATATACTTTTCACTTCTACTGAAATATGCCTTTCGTGATCAGGATGGTGGTATATACATTCACTCACGCTCAGATGGCGGCCTTTACAATGCTCAGAGATTGAAGGCTAAGACCAAAATTAGGAGGGTACTGATCAGAGAGTTGCTTTTTGCAGATGATGCTGCAGTTACGACCCACTCTGAGGAAGAATTGCAATGTCTACTATCTGCATTCTCCAATGCTTGTTCTGAATTTGGTTTAACAATTAGCAAAAAGAAGACACAGATTATGTCACAAGGTGCACATGGGGTACCATCAATCTTTATTGACGACGCCGAACTAGAGATGGTAGACCATTTTACATATCTAGGATCAGTGGTAAATAGCAAATTATGCCTAGATCAGGAAATCAACATCCGAATTGGTAAGGCAGCAACAACAATGAACAGGTTAAGAAAAAGAGTCTGGGAGAACAGGAAGCTTACTGCTAAAACAAAAGTCCTTGTCTATCAAGCCTGTGTCCTTAGTACTCTTCTCTATGGCAGTGAAACCTGGACAACTTACTCACACCAAGAGAAAAATTTAAACAGCTTTCATATGCGGTGTCTGCGAAGAATTCTTGGTATTAAGTGGCAAGACAAAATCACAAATACTGAAGTATTGAAAAGATCAGGATGTGTAACAATTTATTCCATGCTCAGTCTTCGTAGACTTAGATGGATAGGACATCTTAGGAGGATGGATGATGGTAGAATACCAAAGGATATCTTTTTTGGTGAATTACAGATGGGTAAGAGATCTCAGGGTCGGCCTCTACTACGATACAAAGATGTGTGTAAGCGGGACATGATTGATACAGGCATTGATAATGCACATTGGGAGCAAATCGCCGCTGAACGTGTTGCATGGAGGGCAAACATCAGAAATGGAATAAAGACAAAGGAGAAAATTATTGCAGATAAGTCACACACCGAGCGTTTCAGACGTAAGATGGTGCATGATGGTGGAAATGACCAAGTGTTCACATGCACCCACTGTGAACGGACATTCACAGCGCAAATTGGCCTTATCAGTCACACTCGCTACCGCCATAGGTAAAAGTTATTATGCCTTTTTAAAGCAGAAACTATCGTCTGTCAAGACGGCAATGTGCCAATGTATGTAGTTGTTGTGGTGCATTCCAATTGTGTACATATGAAACACGATTTTATTTTTGTTTACTAAAGCATTTTTTCTCTGTTCATTAAAAAATAATATGCTTCTATGCATCTACAGATTCAAACCAAGACGACAAACTCCTCATTGAAAAGGATTTAAGGACGGGATGAGAGTAAGGGAGAGAAAATGAAATATTTTACTATGTGTGACATCATAAACCTCAAATCCTTTTCCTTCTGAAATTCTTAACAAGTTATTTTATTTGGGGGAAAAAAAACTGGTTATTTTCTGTAGATGATATGCTATCGTCATGATTGTAACATGTGTGTGAAAAATGTAAAATATCTATAATGATTTTTGTCATTCATCACAGCTGTTCGGTGTCCAGTACTTACAATGACTTGTCAAAGTTTGGAACTTCTTCTTCTTTCGTTCGCTTGAAATATGTCTATATCTGCAATAATGTCTCTTGTATGAATTTAACTATCTTTTTCAGTTCACACAGTGGTCCATAGAGTTTATCTTCCACTGTCGTCTCTCTAGGCCAGAAGGTTTGCCTAGATATGTTATATGTTGGGCAATCTTGGAGTATGTGCTCTGCTGTCTGCGAGGCCAATCCAAATGTGCACATGGCTGTTTCACCAATCTTGAAT
Organism: Cepaea hortensis; assembly: GCA_963921405.1. Lineage (NCBI taxonomy): Eukaryota > Metazoa > Mollusca > Gastropoda > Stylommatophora > Helicidae > Cepaea > Cepaea hortensis. The sequence goes on from OY992893.1 coordinate 25,329,444, forward strand.
TTTGTATACATGTGGTTACGTAATCTATTGTGTCCTGTTCTGAGGTGCAGAATAATGACTTGTTCTGGTCTGTCCATAACGTGGTAGTCATCTTGAGCAGGTTTTTGTGGCTTTCTGACTGATTTGATCATTCTTTTCTTTTGGTGGTATGTAACGGGCACATGGCTAAGGGCTTGCGAACGCGGTTTGTGAGCCCGTATACCCGGGTTCGAAAAACGGTGGTGCTGGTTTTTTCGAAAAAGGTATAGGGGCCGGTCGTTCAGAAAGCAATGGCAAGCTACTGAACGTAACACTTGCCTAGTACATCAACAGCAGCTGAAAATGCTGGTGTTGACTGCAACGTCCCGTAAGGGATACGCAAAGATTAAATTAACGGGCACATCAGATTGTTCTTCTTTGGCTCCTTCCTTAGCCAATTGATCAGCTCTGTCGTTTCCGGGTACTCCACAGTGGGATGGTATCCACTGTATGGTGACCTTATGCTGACTGCTAAGTTTAGAAAGTAGTGTCCTTAGTACTGGCAATTTCCCAGACAGGAGCACCTCGAGTACTGATTTTGCATCTGTCAGTAGCACCACAGGTTGTGTACCATTGCTGGTATTTATGAATTTCTCTGTTGCTATCTTGATTGCCTCAATTTCAGCATCATAGTTATGGCAGCACTTTCCTGTCGGTACTCTGGCTGTGTCCCTAGTATTATTTGGGTATTCTATGTACACTCCCGCTCCTTCATTTCGAACAGCATTTTGTGCCGACCATCTGTGTAGGCTCGGATCCAAAGGTCCTGTGGGTATTCTTCATCAAGGAAGCTGAGAGTTCCTGTTCTGCGTTGCACACTGTTCTGTTCTTCCTTGCCAAATATACCTCTCACTTTTGTCTGGATTTGTAATGATAGTCTATGCTCATCTTGCCATGGAGTTCGCTCTGGAATAGTTGGTAGGGGGATACCAATTGTGGGCAGATCGGTGGTTTCTCTGCAGAATCGTTTGGTCTGGTAGATAAAACTACTTCTTTTTAACCGCCTCATAGCTAGGTTTTCAAATCTGTTCTTCATAGGATGGCCTGGCAAGACAAGGAATTTTTCTGCTTGTATTAGCGTTTTCGTATCTCTGCGTTCACACAGTGCTTGTGTCCTCCCCGTCTTCTCCATTTCCACTATAAGGGTTGTTTTGACACATATTCCAGGTGTGGTCGTATGCTCTGTTGGTAAACTTTGCTAAGGATTTTCCCACTGACTCCCCATGTGGTTCCACTTAGCTTTCTCAGGATGGTTATTTCCTTCTGGCTTTTGCTACTGCTTTGTTGATGTGCTTTTTCCATGTCAGCCTGCCATCAAATGTTACTCTAAGATATGTTGGTTCTTTATCTTCTCTTAGGGGTGTTCAATTTATCTGGATGATCCCTGCCTTTTGTTTTGAAGAGAGGGTAAATAGAGTGGTGCTGCACTTGTCAGTGTTTATGCTGACACACCATCTATTTGCCCATGCAGCAAATGTATCTACAGCTCTTTGTAGCAATTTGGTGGCCACTGATGCATGTTCATTTGTGCTCCATAAAACCAAGTCATCTGCGTACATTGCCGCTTTAATTCCATGCGGTAGATTAGCAACAAGATCATTGATGAAGATTAGAAAAAGTGTGTGGGACAAGACACCGCCCTGGGGAACACCGTGACGCAGTAGTACTTTCTTGCTCTTGAGTCCGTCTATCTGTACTCGAGCTCTTCTGTTGTGCAAGTATGCTTTCGCCCATTTGTACATTCTTCCATTGACTTTGCAGTTTCTCAGTTTCTTCATCAGACCTTGTTTCCAGACTTTGTCAAAGGCTTTCTTCAGATCTATCCATGCCGCAAGCACCAGCTTCTTCTCTTGGAATGCATCCTCAATTTCTTAAGAGAGGTAGGTTGTCTGATCTTCCGTAGAGTAGCACTGCCTAAAGCCAGCCTGCTGTGGCACAAGGATGTTTTTACTTTCAATGTAGTCTGTGATTGATGATGCGCTCCATTGTTTTGCAGAGACAGCTGGTGAGGCTAAATGGTCTGTAGTTAGAGGCAATGGAACTACCTTACCCTGATTTTAAGAGGGGTATCGTGATTGCTTTTCTCCAGGCTTATGGAACACTGCCTAAGGTCCAGCTGTTATTGAAGATCTGCAACAGCTTTGCTTTGGCCTCTGTTCCAAGGTTCCTGATCATTTCATTGGAGAAACCATCAGCTCCTGGTGACTTTCTTAATTTCAGTTTTGATATGGCTAGCTCCAGTTCGCTGATTGTGATGGGTGCCTCCAGAACCTTATGTACTATTTCCTTCTGTTCTGTATGTTGTCGTTTCTCTCGAATCTCTTGTTGTTTCTCTGGACTAATTTTGATATTGTTATCTTGTGCAAATGAGTCCGCAAAATGGTCAGCTGCTTGCTTTCTTGTTAAGATGTTTCCATCTTTATGTAGTGCAATTTTTGAGTTTCTCCCTGTGCCCTCGTCATTAAGCTGTTTTATTAGCTTCCACAATTTCCTTGTGTCTCCTTCAAAGTTCAGAGACTCCGTTTTCTCCTGCCAGCGTTTCCGTCTAGCCTGCAGCTTGGCCCTTTGAAATTTGGCTTTTGCATGCTGGAATTTATTGTGGTGCTCTTGGCTGGGTGTGGCCTCTGCTTGCTTTCTACACACCTCCACATCGTTATGCAACTGTTCCAGTTAACTACTCCAGTAGGGTTTATATTGTTTACGGGCTCCTCTTGGTACTGTTTCTCGCGCTGCCTGTAGCATGCATTTCCCAAACTATTCAACTACTTTATTTATGTCTTTCTCGGTGTTCAGGTTTCTAACCAGTATGCTGGTGCGATGCTTGTACATTGCCCAGTCTGCTTTCTTGTAGTTCCACCTCGAGAGGGTGCTGCTTTCACTTACAAGCTCATTTTCTACGGTTAGAAAGACTGACCGATGGTCACTGCCACCAAGTTGTGTCCCAACAATTCGTGTAATGTTCCACTCCAGGTCTGGTGAATGAAAAGCCAGGTCAGGTGTAGTTGTAGTGTGCCATGATCTCGAGTAGAAAGTATGTGGGTCGGACGGCTTGTTAATCAAGATGAATCTATTCTCATCCTGCCAGTCTTCCAGTCTCTCTCCTCTCTGGTCCATGTGATCATAGCCCCAGCTCTGCGAGTGGCTGTTGAAATCGCCACACACAATCATTTTTTTTCTTTTAATGGTAGTGTGTCCAGTGATTGTGGGCGGTCACCTGGACAGTAGTAATTGATCAGATGTAGGTCTGTATTACCTGTCTTCAGTTTAAGTGTCTGATACTCAGCCCCTTCCATGTAGACTTCGATTTGGGAAGCAATGATGTTATTTTTTTTTACAAGGGTCATTATCCCACCTTTTCGCCTGTCCTTTCGGTCAGATCAATAACACTGGTAGTCTCTGATTTTGAAGGCTATATTTTCGTTGAGGTGAGTTTCTTAGAAGCAACATATGCTTACTTTTGCTTGGTCCAAAATGTTTTCTAATTCTATTTTTTTGTTGCTGACTCCTTCCGCATTCCAGTGCATTATTTTAAGTCTTCGTTAAGTATGGCCAGCCGTCCTATTCTCATGTCCCCTGGCTCCACAGGACATCTGAGAAGGACCTCCAGTTGATGTGGTTGGACCCTTTCGAGACATAGGGCCCGGCATTGCACCTGTCTTGGGGTCCAAAGCAGGGCGAGCACCATAACATTTAGCAGTAGTCGACATATTCCATTTTGCGTGATTGCGTGGCATCCTGATTTCTGTGGTGCACCTCTTGGCTGGTTGCTTCCGTCTTCAACACCTTTCTATGCTAGAGCAGACTGTAGTCTCACTCGAGTGTAGATGTGTACGCGGGCACACACGTGTCTGCGCATGCATGTACGTGCATACACATCTGGAGCATACTGGTTATTTTCCGGCGCCAGAAACTCGTCGTCGCCCCTTCTCCTGTTAGTTTAAACAGTTCCGCCACGTGAAGGCCAGGAGATGGACTTTTGATGCATAGGTTATTATTTACGAGCCATTGGGGTATTTAAGCAATGTTGGGCGCTCACCCCAACACTGCGCCTCGGCTACATACAGCAACATTTGGAACCCCTGTTTGGAACTAATGGAACCTACACAAAAGCGTATTTTGTTGGATCACTATACCTTATACATTGGAGCTACACACGAGCTTAATTTGTTGATTATCAAGCCATTATCTATCTGTTGGAATCTACAAATAGTGGAAAGCGTGGAACGACTACACAATAATTTATTGTGCTGACTAGCAACAAATTATCAACGGCCTGAAATGATCTATTGCCTTATCACCACTACTTTTTTCCCTATCAATATGGCCACTAATCAGAAAAAATACCTATCTCTGTCCTACATATGGTAAAGTCTTTACTGAACATCGCAAGCTTACCTGGCACATTAATACAGTACTCAACACCGAAACTGACACATGTCACCTCTGTGGTAATCTATACAACAGAAAAGACACGTTAAAACGACACATAAACACTGATCACCAGACACCCACTTCATCAACACCTACACCTGTGACCACTACGCCCCAAAAAACACCATGCAAAAGGAAAGCACCAGCAGACACACAAGCAGCTAAAAATAGAAACTTGACGAAGTGGTAGCAGAGGAAGCCAATGCAGAGATAGATGAGGAAGTAGAGATAGACGAGAAACTAAAGACCGTAGACGTCCTCCCTGACGCCGAAATCCAAGAGAAATTAACAATTAAATTTCTCTTTATGTTTCTAAGTTGAATGTTTCATGTAGAAATTTAATTGTTAATTTTTGTACAATTTTATTAATGAAATTTTCTTTTTTCCTTCAATCATAGTGACTTATTACATGAGATACATTTAATTTTCTGAAATACAGCTGTTGTTTGCATATAGGACAGACGAATATCTCTAGTAGGTTGGGGATGTAAAATGACAACGTGAGATATTTTTCCCCTTTGGTTAAGGAATTTTCCTACTTTTAAAAAGTGTGGGTGAAGTTTGGCTAAACTTTTTCATATTTTGTTAACAAAATTTCATACTTTTTATAAGTTTTGGATGAAATATTTCTTCACTTGTCAAAAAATTTTCACATTTGGTAAACAAAGTTTCCTACTTTTTATAAGTGTCGATGAACTTTAGCCAAACTTTTCACCTTTGGTTAACACAGTTTCCTATGTTTTATGAGTTTGTTTGAAATGTGGTCAAACTTTTCACATCTGGACAACAAAATTTCCTACTTTTCACAAGTTTGGGTGAGATATTTATAAGTTTGGTTGAACTTTGGCCACAATTTTTCACATTTGGTCAACAAAATTTCCTACTTTTTATGGATTTGGTTAAAAATTTGGCCAAACTTTTCACATTTGGTTAACAAAGTTTCCTACTTTTTTTTATAAGTTTGGTTGAAATGTTTCGCATTTGGTTAACAAAATTTCTTACGTTTTATAAGTTTGGTTGACATTTTGTGCATTTGGTTAACACAGTTTCCTACTTTTTATAAGTTTGTTTGGAAATTGACAAAATTTTTCCCATTTGGTTAACAAAGTTTCCTACTATTTATGAGTTTGAACGCTGTATTTCGTTACCTGGTCAATATTTTTCCTCTTTGACTAGCACATTTTCCTACTTGACCAATATCTTTCCCATTTGGTTAACAATTTTCCCACTTTTTATAAGTTTGGCTGACAATTTTCCCCTTTGGTTGACAAAATATTCCTACTTTTTATAAGTCTGGCCGAGATATTTCTCTCTTTGGCTAACGAATTTTCCTATTTGGCCAATATTTTTTCCTATTTGGCTAACAAATTTTCCTAGTTTTCATAAGTGTGGACGAGATGTTTCTGTATCTGGTGACATTTTTTTCACTTTTGGGTAGCAGCTTTTCCTACTTTACCTAGGTTTTCCCCTTTAGGCTAATAAAGTTTCCTACTTTTCATTAGTTTGGCTGAGATATGTCTATTTTTTGCCTAACATTTTCCCATTTGCCCGACAATTTTCCTTCTTTTCATAAGTTAGGTTGATCTATTAATAAGTTTAGTTGAAATATTTCTCTCTTTGGGTGATATTTTGTCACATTTGGGTAACAAATTGTCCTACTTTTCATAAGTTTGGTTGAAATTTGGCCAAATTTTGTCACATTTGATTAACAAATTTTCCTACTGTTCATAAGTTTGGTTGAGATATTTGTAAGTGTGGTTGTAATTTGGTTAAGATTTTTCACTTTTAACAAAGTGTCCTAATTTTTATAAGTTTCGTTGAGATAATTATAAGTTTGGATGAACATTTTTGTTTGATATTGTACGTATCTCTCTGTTCCAATGCGTCTTTGTTCTTGTGTGACTTTGGCCTTGTCTCATTGTTCCATATTGTGTGTGTGTGTGTGTGTGTGTGTGTGTGTGTGTGTGTGTGTGTGTGTGTGTGTGTGTGAATTGTTCAACAGCTTTGCACTACATTCAACATAAAAAACAAACTCGCGTAGCCGTCAACATGAAAACAATGAAAAACCAGAAAGACGAAAACAAGCCAAGCATACCACTGGGGAAAATAACAACAACCAACAAACAAGAAGTTTTCATTTTCATAACTTTTATTTTTTCCCATCAAACGTAGTATTTTCATGTGTACAACATTCAATATATTTTTTTTTAATTTTCAGTACAAATAGCATTTTAATGATCGGTAAAAATGTGACAGACAGTGACACACAACATTGAGTCTTTTATTTTCGATGATACGAACAATTCACTGTACCACAAATGCAAGGATATCACACATATGACCACTTTAATTTTTAATAGACCATATTATAGCCAGAAATCAACCTAGCGTGTGTTCAGTGATGTGGTACATATAGAAACTAGTCGCAGGAATTGTCTCTACCAGGTACATAGTGTCAGGTCTGTTGTGTAGGGCGTAATTAAATATGTCACTGTCCTGAACTATTTCTAGAAAATCATTAAAGTCTTGTTCGTTTGTAACTAGGTGAGGGTATTCAAGCTGGCATGCATTATTTGAGGATGAATGGAAAAACCTAAGTTCTCTTGTCTCCTTATGTCCTAAAATCATGTGATGAGAATAATTTACCTTAAACCTACATGTCTGACTAACAAATATTGGTTTTAATGTCTCGGTCCAGTCAATTGGTTGTGTTGAGTCTGGTCCATGAGAAACATTGTATGTCAATACATGTTTGTGGATGTTCTGATGTGTCCTAAGGTAGGGCCAGATGTCTCTATATATCTGCTGGACTTCAATGTCGCGGATGGTGTCTACAGTCGCTAGTTCTTCATCTATCTCTACTTCTTTATCTATTTCTACTATATCGATTTTCTCTGCTTCCACTTGGTCAAGTTTCTGTTTTTCAGATTATGTGTGTCTGCTGGTGTTGTCCTTTTACGCGCTGTAGTGTCTGCTGCTGTAGTGTCCATGTTTGAGTGTGTAGTGGTCACAGGTGTTGTTGTAGTTGATGTCTGGTGATCAGTTTTTATGTGTCGTTGTAGGATGTTTTTCCTTTAGTATAGATTGCCACAAATGTGGCATGCGTGAGCTGTGGCTTTGTGTACGGTGTTAATATGTCGTGTAAGATTACGGTTTTTAGTAAAGACTTTACCACAGATATAGCAGAAATAAATATTTTTCTGAATAGTGGCCATAATGATAGAAAAAAATGTAGTGGTGAAAAGCCAATAAGTAGCTGCTGGTGTTAGATAATGAGTTGATATTAGCTCAGTAATATTGTCCACCCCGGTTTTCGCTTCGGGTGATGGGCTGATAGCTTAATAGGTTCTTATGTAGTATTTACACCACTGTTTGTAACTTCCGGTATTAAATAATGGGTTGATATTCAACGAAATAAGCTCGTGTGTAGCTCCAACGGATAAGGTATAGTGACACTATAAAAGTGTGTAATCTTCCACGCTTCTTTTACAATTGTTGTAAGTACTGGTCGTCAAACAGCTGTGGAAAAAAGACACCATTATAGATATTTTACAAACATTTACCTGTCATGATGATAGCATATCTACAGAAAATATTTCATAATACATAAATTGTTAGGAAATATTAAAAGGGGAAAAAAGGATTTGAGGCTTATGATATCGCACATAATAAATTATTTCATTTTCTGATTATCCTTACAGAGGGTCTTCTCCGTGACAATATTTTTGTGGTGATGATTCGTAATTCTGTTCTAAGTGCTATTTTATATTGTATGACACAGAGTTGTGTTATATTAGTGAGAAATGCTGAATGCATTTAGTTATGCCCACCCCTTAGGGGTGACAATATTTAGTGATGACCACCCGTTAGTGAGAAATGATGAAAGCATACATACCACTATTTTATGGTAGACCGTTCGTTGCCTTCCTTTCTTATACACAGCTCAATGACTTCGAGCTTTCACTCCATGTAAGCTATAGCCTCGAGATTTCACTTCTTGTAAGCCACTCAATAGTCTCGAGATTTTTCTGTGTCTGCAAATTTTCAGTCTGGAGAAAGGATAAAGATGATATAACAAGGGTCAGTAACAATCGCATATACTGAGTTTGACAACCCATAATTGACTTTTGTTTAACTTTGACACATTTTGAAGAGACGGAGTATTTTGAGATCGTGTACATTAGTGATATATATTCATTTAATGCATTAGTTACCACAGAGCATGACTCTAGATTCTCCTATGTCAGCATATTTTTTTTTCACTCTGGAGAGTGAGTGGGATAATGATCAATACTGAATGGTTGAATAAGCATGTTTCCACACACTGCACAGAAATAGAACATAGTAATAGATGCATATATGTTACACTTCACTTAATGGTGACCTGATATATACACATACCTTTGTACGTTCCAGAATCGATGTGGTCCACGTGTCAATGAGGGACTGGTCGTCTTGGTTTGAATCTGTAGCTGGACAAAAGCATAATACTTTTTAGTGAAAAGAAAAAGCATGTTTGAGTGGCAAATGAGTTTCATATGTATGCAATTGGAATGCACCACAGCAGCTACCCTAACGGATTACAGCAGAGAACGCCTGAGAATACAGACAATCACCTGGCATGACACTATTCACTGCCACCCATCAAGCGGTGGAGCGCAATTTCTCCCCCACGTCACTTGACGGTAAAAGTGAAGGTGATGATGGTATTTTATGGTGACTGTTTTTTTTTTATATACGGCCGTCAATAGTATCTGTATTAGTATTCCTATACCGGGCGGCTATGCCTAGTGGTGTATTCTTGTTAGTTGCCTCATGTAGCTTCTGAGATATACACTAGTGACAGCACTATACCGACTTGACGACATGAAACAAGATAATATAGCATATACATAGTAGTACTTACCCCTGTGGTCTATTCCGTGAGGTGTTTTCGATAGGTCTTGTCGCAAACGTAGTGTCTTTAGCCCACCGTTGCCTTACATTTTATACAGACTGTGCGGCTGATGCAACATAGAAAACATGTCTAAACATGTTCAAGCAGGTTTATCACGGTCAGTTCGCTCTGAGTCATCCTCCGGTTTTCCCCCAAAGACATGTCTGAACATGTTCACGCACGTTCATTAATGGTATCGTCACGTGTTGGGTCACCCAGGCGGTCACCATCAGACCAGCCATCTACGAGTTCAGTCTTTAGACTTAATATGAGACTTAACATCTGGCTATTATCAAGGACCGGACGTATTTATCTAGCCACCCTGCCTCTCGACCACCCATTAACAATGATCAGAAGCACCTATCTAGCCTTTCCTCCACTCACAAACCCCTTACCAATGAATTTCACTAAGCCTTACTCGCTACATCCGATAATACCGGCCATCTTTACCTTTTTAATGTTTTCATTTGAAGCCTGTGTGATGATAATGTATAGGCCACTACGACACTCTACATACCACTAATAGCCGCTATCCACCCCGTACCAATGAATCTCACTAAGCTATACCTGCTAACATCAATATTATCAGTCATTTTTACTTTTCAAGGTTTTCAGTTGTAACCTTGTGATGATAGTGTTTACACCACTATGACACTCCACGGACCATTAATATCCGCTACCCACCCCTTACCAACGAATTTCACTAAGCCATACTCGGTACAGTAGATAATGCCGGCCATCTTAATCGTTTCAAGGTTTTCATTTAAAATATGTGTGGTGCTAGTGTATAGGCCACTACGACACTCTACAGAGCACTAATAACTGCTACCCACCCTTTACCAACGACTTTCACTACATTATACAATAATATCGGCCATTTTTACTTTTTTAAGGTTTTCACTTGTACCATGTATGATGATGGTGAATAAGCAACTTCGACACTCTACAGATCACTAATTCCCGCTACCCACCCCCACCAAGGAATTTTACTAAGCTATACCCGCTAAAATCAATAATATCGGCCATTTTTACTTTTTAAGGTTTTCATTTGTAACCTACGTGATGATGGTGAATAAGCACCTACGACAGGCTACGGATCACTAATACCCGCTACCCACCCCTTACCATTGAATTTCACTATGCTATACCCGAGACAATATCATCGGGCATCTTTACTTTTTAAGGTTTTCATTTGTAACCTGCGTGATGGTAGTGTTTACACCTCTACGACAATCTACAGATCACTAATAACCGCTACCCACCCCTTACCATCGAATTTCACTAAGCTATACCCGCTAAATTATTAATATCGGTCATCTTTACCTTTTTAAGGTTTTCATTTGTAGCCTTATGATGATAGTGTTTACACCACTACGACCCACTACAGAGCACTAATACCCGCTACCCACCCCTTACCAACGAATTTTACTAAGTTATACCAGCTAAAATCAATACCACCGATCGTTGTCATTTTTTAAGGTTTTCATTTGTAACCCATATGATGATAGTGTTTACACCACTACGACCCTCTAAAGATCTCTAATAACCTCTACCCACCCCTAACCAACGAATTTCACTAAGATATCCCCACTAAAATCAATAATGTCGCCCATTTGTACTTTTTAAGGTTTTCATTTGTAACACGTATGATGATGATCTATGGGTCACTACGATACTCTATAAATCATATAGCTGCCATATATACATGTTTATCTATTACGATTTTCAAATGACATCTGTCCCGACCCGAGGTTCGAACCAACTAGCCCTACTCCACACGCCGACACCCGCGCCCCACCCTTGCTCCCCCACCCCCACGCCCGCTCATCCCCTAGACCACCAGGAGGAAATGCACTGTAACCATAAGCCTTTCACAGCACCAATGGAATGATGATAGTGCTTATGCCCAATAAGATAAAGAAAGAAGACAGAAAAAAACCGAGGAGGAAGAGTATTGTACCTTAACAGCATCACTAGTATGATGATAGTTTTTAAGCCCCACCCCGCTACAATCAATGATACCAGCAAATATAAAATTTTTACACACAAAAAGGGAAGTAACAGTGCAAAAATATGTTCGATTATTTATTCATGGGTTGCATCCCTTGACAGGTCAAAGGTCACTTGCAGTCCGCTTTGGCTCCGCTTTCTATGCGGAGCTATACCCTTCATATAGTAAAATATTATGGAGCAATGACGTTTTGCTCCATAAATAATAAGTAGTTTGCGTGTCTCCTACTACTATCCTGGTTGGTGGACAAAACATAAATAGCTTAGATTATGCTGATGACAAGGTCTTGATAGCAGCAAGTCAGAAGGATCTACAGGAAATGATAGATACAGTGGTTGCGGAAAAAAGGAGCCTTAGTGTAAATAAGTTAATGACAGATGTCATGGTGATATCAAAGAAACAGATTGTGTCTAAATGTGCATTTAAAGTACATGCCATTATTTCTAAACGCATGGATAACATCAGATGGAAAATGCATCACTGGGGTAAATAGCAGAATAGGACAAGCAAAAACTGTATTGTATCAAATGAAGAAAGCTTTGTGCAATAAGTCACTGTCCTTGAAGCTCAGAAAAAGAGTTCTTGCATGTTACATAGAACCAGTTTTAACATACAGCTGCGAATCATGGGCAATTAATAAACAAGCGAAAAAATCACTGGAAGCCTTGGAGATGTGGTTTTTATAGAAGAATGCTGAAAATTAATTGGACAGCCAAAATGAGCAATCGATGACGTTTTAACAACAACAACAACAACAAAACTTTATTTTGAAAGGGTTAAGAACTGGGCACGCAGGCCCGTCTAACATTCTGCCCTTTTATCACTCTCTTTCATACATTATACCATTCACACATCATTCAAGGCTAACTGAAAACAGCAACAATATAAAAGATATGTATTATAAAGGCATGTGGAAAAATTAAAAATCAATACTACACGACTCAGTAATAGTAATAACTGGTGTGGCACTTGTTATTAGCTATGTGGAATATACTGGCCTACCAAAAGGGGACTGGCTGTTATACTAGGGTTTTATTATTATTATTACTTCTATTATTAAGGGGGATGGTAATCCGTACTGAGATAGTGTTCAAATAATTTGCGATTATATGTATAGGGATTGGTGATGTCTTTTATTTCATGTGGAAGATTGTTCCACAGCTGAGCTGCAGAGTACGTTAAGCTTGTTTTGTATAAGTCTATCCTAGGCTTCGGAATGTGTAATATATTTAATCGTTTACTGTGTCTAGCATTATATTCAAATAATGGCCAAAGGTAAGGGTAAGGGAAGCTGAGTCGTAAAGACAACTTATCAGAAAGAGGCAGTCCTCGTTTTTTCTTTATGTTATGAGAAGACAAAACCTGGAACATGTTGTGACAACCGGAACTATTTGCGGAAAGAGAGATAGAGAAAGACAGTGGGAGAAGATTCTCGACAGTCTTGTGTCATTGCACGGAAGGAAGTCAACACACGAAATGATCCAAGACGTCGGAGATTGTAATTTGTGGAGAGGCATGATCGCCCACGCAAGCCGGCAAGGCACTAGATGATGATGAATAACATGACGGTAATGCGTTGATTGATCACTACACTTATTAATAATTCTGTTTAATCATTCTGGGGAATTACCAGATATTTTTTTTTCATATGCTATTTACAGGAAATTGCAGTCAACACCAGCATTTTCAGCTGCTGTTGAAGATATGAAGAATTCCACAGACAAGTCAGAATATTATGTAAGGAGGCAAAAGAAGCATGGCTTGGGGAAAAGTGCTTAGAAATTGACAACCAACACAACAGTCAAAATACCAAATTAGTGCGCAAAAGAATTCAGGAACTTAGTAATAAAAGAACAAGTACATCAACAGGGTGTCTAAAAACTAAAGATGGCAAAATCATACTAGAAAAATTTCAGATTCTACATGTGCGGAAAGATTATGTGAAACACCTTTATGATGATAACAGAGAGGAACAGTATGATATTAGATTTAATAATGAAGGACAGCCAATTTTGGAGATGGAGGTTCGAAATGTTCTTAAGCATTTGAAAGCTGGCAAGGCCCCTGGTGCAGATAACATCACAACAGAAATGATTAAAGCTTTAGAAGAATTTGGACTAGAGCAAGTCACTAGGCTGCTGAACACATTATATGATACTGGAGATATACCTTCTGAATTATGTAACTCTGTATTTATTGCAATCCTAAGGAAATCAGGAGCCTTGGAATGTGATCAACATAGAACAATTAGTATAATGAGTCACATCACAAAGATTTTGCTACGAATTATCATGCAAAGAGTGGGGAAGAAAATACAACCTGAAATAGGGGAAGAACAATGTGTGTTTGTAGATGGAAAGGGTACAGTAAATGCTGTGTATATGCTGCGAACAGTTATTGAACGTGCTATAGAAGTAAACAAGGATATACATCTTTGTTTTATTGACTACACAAAGGCTTTTGATAGAGTTAGACATGTCAACATGGTGGAAATGCTTGAAAATCTACAAATTGATGGGAAAGACATTAGACTTATAGAAAACATATATTGGAAACAACAAGATGCAATAAGGATTGATAATAAAGTGGAAGATGATGATGATGATGATGATGATGATGATGATGATGATGATGATGATGATGATGATGATGATGATGATGATGATGATGGTGATGATGATGATGATGATGATGATGAATGAAGTGGAACAATATCAGCCTATTAAGAGAGGTGTTAGGCAGGGATGTGTAATGTCTCCAGATCTTTTTTTTCCCTATACAGTGACAATATTTTCAGAAATATAGAGGATGTAAATGGAATCAGCATTGGAGGACGAAACATCAATAACATTAGGTATGCAGATGATACAGTATTGATTGCAGACAATGCGCAGGATCTGCAACAACTAGTGGATGCGGTTGTTGTACACAGTGAGCAACTGGGGTTAGAATTAAATTGTAAAAAGACACAGGTTATGGTCGTCACTAGGAAGAACGAAGTACCACAATGTAATTATACAACTAAATGGAAATATTCTTCAACAAGTGAATCGGTACAATTATCTCGGAACAGTCATAACATCTGATGGGAGATGCCTTGAAGAGATTAGAAAAAGAATCGCCTTGGCGAAAGTAGCCTTTAGCAAGATGAAAAACATTTTGACCAATAAAAAGATGTCAATTGAAACGAGAAAAAGAGTGTTAAGGGGATACATAGAGCCTGTTCCTGTTCTTTTGTATGGATGTGAAACTTGGACAATGAGCAGTCAAGCTGAAAAACATCTGATGGCTGCAGAAATGTGGTTTCTGAGAAAACTGCAAAGAATACCATGGACAGACAGAAAAACCAATGACCAAGTACTACAGGAAACAAATGAAAATCGTAAATTGATTAGAGAAATTAGACGTAGACAGTCAAAATTGTTTGGACATGTTATGAGAAGAAACGGATTGGAGAACTTGGTGACAACTAGCAAGATCGAAGGGAACAGACCAAGAGGAAAACGGAGAGGAAAATACCTGGATGGCTTGGCCACATGGAATGGACGAGGCAGGAACACTGAGCTGATCCACGACTCTGGTGATCGAGTGAAATGGCGAGTCATTGCCGCCCACGCTTTCCGGCATGGCACATGATTGATTTATTGATTGTTGATGTTTTACACTCAGTAGTTTGCCATTGCTTTCTGAACGACCGGCTCACATACTTTTCCATAAGAAACCAACGCTATGTGATCCGCTGCCGAATCTTGAGCAAGATTTGTTTAGTACGTGGGTATCCTTTTGCCAGGGAGACGGCAATTACCAGATAGCAAAAGGAACACTACTTAGCAATAAGTAGGGGACACAAACGTCAAAGATTGTTGCAAGGAATATAACTAAAAGAAAATGCAACATAAATTATATTCTAGCTACAACATTATTACTTAATTTACAAATCTTTGTCCTATTAATTTACAACTGGAACAATGATAGAAAGTTTAGATATTGTATTCTTAAGAATAAAAATTTCAAATTCCTTAAATACAATTTTATACAACATTGTATTCAGAATTTTGTAATGCACTTTTCCGATCTACATTAACATTTAAATTATAATTGTATTTAAAAGGTGAAATATAGGTTATCAGTTATTTTTCAGTTTATGTCAGGCTTTATAAAAGGCCAAAAGTCAGAACGTATCACTAGCACAATGTTTTGTTGTGTGCGCATCATTCGCAACTGCGAGCGCTATCATTACTATCAATATCAATAACATCTCCACTTCTTCTTCTTCTTTCGTTCGCCTGAAATATGCTTATAACTGCAATGTTGTCTCTTGTATGAATCTAACAGTCTTTTTAGTTCATTCAGCGGTCCATAGAGTTTATCTTCCACTGTTGTCTCTCTAGGCCAGAAGGTTCGCCTGGATATGTTGTAGTTTGGGCAATCCTGGAGTATGTGATCTGCTGTCTGCGACGCCAAACCACATGTGCACATGGCTGAGTCACCAATCTTGAATTTTGTATACATGTGGTTGCATCTCCACTTAAATCCAACATTCCCTCCCCCACCCCCTCCCCCTGTGGGAAAAGCAGCGAAACGACATTCAATTCGTCAACAGTTTTACCATTTGTGTTACTTTCATTTACATCGGATTTTGTGGTGATATTCTTTAAATTTGATATTCTGGGTATTTCTCTGGGATTATTACCGGAAACGCCAATTTCAAGATGTATTCAAATATCACTAAATTCGCGGTCCCAAGAAACAACTCTAATTTTCAGCAACTTCATCAGCCGGGAACGATAGTGTGTTCCATCATTGGTCCAAGGGCCGCTGCTAAAGCAACACCTGCACTAATCTTTTGGGGGAATCGTCGACCTGCATAGGTTCGAGGTTCCCACTAGGTGCTTCTTTCACCTGCCAGCAGAAGCTCAGAAAGCCGTGTATGAAAAATTACACGGCAAAAAGTTTTCTCTACTAATCCTAGGAATAGACATATCACTAGAGCACCTAGAGAAAGAAAGAGACAGGCTGACCATCCACTGACTACCTGTCACGATTGCTCCTCAAGGAGTTAAATAACTGGTGCACAGTATTACAGGAGACGACAAGGCTGAGGTTTTTATGATAAAAAATACTGTTGCCTTTATTCACCCAAACAAACGGAATCCCAGGGTATGACGTCACATCCGGGGGTTCCCTGTGTTGCGCCGTAGCTCGGTGCGCAATTTTATCGGTGTGCAACAGTTGCTCTCGGCGACATCCCCCGCCGCCCCAACTGTAACTGGCCAAATGAAATGCTTGTCAACTCTTGAGACCAGCAGTATACGAAAAGAGTGATGATGATCTGTCTGTACAGGAGACGCGAGGGCCTTGCAGCCATGTGCGCCTTGTCTCAGCGGGAGGATGTCCTGCCGACATACATGGTGAATGTTGTCGTCGTCGTCGGCATCTCCCATCTGTCCTGACGCTCAGTCAGCGATAGCACCATTATGACATGATTATGAGAACAGTGTCTAGCAGAATGTCAGATGCCATGATGCTGCTTCAGAAAAGGCAACGCTACTCTGGCTTGTCGTGGACAGCTACTGCTGTTGCCAGTTCCAGAAAACTCATGATGAAACAGACAGACACACACACAAACTCACACAGAAACGATTGCCAAAGCCCAAATAAACACTGTGGGAGAAATTGAAACGCACTGGCATGAACTGTACCCGAACGCAGAGGAGATCACCGTCAGTGCTAAATATAGCTGGTGACCCTAAATATAGCTGGTGACGTTTGTTTGGGGTGAATTAAGGCAATAGTTCCAAGAATTGGGCTGGCAAGTTGGGAGCGATCTAAAAAAGGAAGTCCCCCATTACATGCGGATCTGCACTCCTGATATTACGAATGATAATCACAGAATGGTGATCACGATGCCGGGAAGAAAGACCAATTGTCAGGCGTGTGGCCAAGATAACCATTGAGAAAATAAATGCCCTAGTCGACGACCATCGATGACACCAACAGCAAAAGCAGTCAGTGTACAAAGCCAAGAAGATTTCCCACCACTCGAAAGAGAAACTCCTCCACAGCGAGATTGAACTGACACAAACTTTCAATGGTCAAATCAACACACAAGAAGACAGGAACACACAAGAAAATAACACACAAGAAAACAATCCAAAGAATGAAGACTCTGACGGTTTTCAAATCATCAGCAAACCAATGAAGAGACAATGGGCTAACAGAAGACTTCTGCAGTCAAAACACAGCGACGACACAGAAACAGATGACTCATCACTGCCAAAGAAAGAAAAGTCAAAGCCACTATAGGCAAGACAAAGGAAACTGAACAAGACCAACAAGAGAAGACACAAGTATATACATACAGCATACCAGACACTCTCTTTGTAGACACAGACACAAGTGATAAGAACGAGGATCAAGATGATCCTCTCACGCAAACTTTTGCTACTAAAGACTTGCTCGCCTAGATGTACCCATCATGGATAACAACTTTGCGTGTGAATCGATATAGTTATTATATCTCATTTAACTGTTTTTACTTAAATTACAATGACTAATGATTTGATTATTATTACATTAAACATTTGTGGTATACGTACAAAATTACAACACATTATCACACTAATAAACAAACACAAACCAGACCTTATACTACTACAAGAAACAAATATATGTTCAAAAACATTCGTACAACATATCACCACACAGCTAGGTCTCAAACATTTATGCTTTAGTTTATGCATACACAAAATTTGGCCAGGAATAGCTATTCTGCAGACATCAGACAGGTGGGGTATAATTAGAACACACACGGTTAACCAAGGACGAATCTCCATAATACAGGTAGAAAACACTATACATGCATACACCATAGTGAACATACATGCACAACAAAATTACAATCATCAACCAAATTGTTACCAAGAATTAGACACCCTACTTATACAAACATACATGGGGCAAAATGTTATCCTTGCAGGGGATGTCAATTTTGTACTCTCAGATTTGGATATCGTAGGGTGAGGCAAAGCAGGAATCAAGACACAATTAAGAAGAAGTGACAGGAATGGAATACATCAACTGGATATACTACAGAATACCTTAGACACACACAATTTAGCAGACGCTTTCAGCTACTAAGCAATAAGTAGGGGACATAAACGTCAAAGATTGTTGCAAGGAATATAACTAAAAGAAAATGCAACATAAATTATATTCTAGCTATAACATTATTACTTAATTTACAAATCTTTGTCCTTTTATTTTCCAGCTGGAGCAATGGTACAAATGTTAGATGTATTCATAAGAATAAAAATTTCAAATTCCTTAAATACAATTTTATACAACATTGTATACAGAATTTTGTAATGCACTTTTCCGATCTACATTAACATTTTAATAATAATTGTATTTATAAAAGCCGAAATATACGTAAACAGTTTTGTTTCAATTTTTGTCAGGCCTTGTAAAAGGCCAAAAGTCCCAACGTATCACTAACACAATGTTTTGTTGCGTGCGCATCATTCGCAACTGCGAGCGCTATCATTACTATCAATATCAATAACATCCCCACTTAAATCCAACATTCCCCCCTGTGGGAAAAACAGTGAAACGACATTCAATTCGTCAACAGTTTTACCATTTGTGTTACTTTCATTTACATCGGATTTTGTGGTGATATTCTTTAAATTTGATATTATGGGTTTTCTCTGGGATTATTACTGGAAACACCAATTTCAAGATGTATTCAAATATCACTGAATTCGCGGTCCCGAGAAACAACTATAATTTTCAGCAACTTCATCAGCCGGGAACGATAGTGTGTTCCATCTTTGGTCCAAGGGCCGCTGCTAAAGCAACACCTGCACTAATCTTTTGGGGGAATCGTCGACCTGCATAGGTTCGAGGTTCTCACTAGGTCAGTGTTTCCCAACGTGGGGCCCACGCCCCACAGGGGGGCAATTTGACTGTTAAGGGGGGCAATTCGAAAATGGAAGAAATCGGCTGAATATAACAAAACGGGGAGACTTGAGACTGAAGTTAACTAAATTGGAACCTGACATAAGATCTCTTTGCAGCAAGCATCAAGCGCAAGGATCTCACTAAATGTAAATAATAAATAATTACTAATAATTAAAACAATATAGAAAAATCTTTCATTAAAATTATTTTGTACTTGAATTTCAGTTCTCCATTATATGTTTTGAAAATTTAATTACTGTGTTTGCTCAATAATTACCTAGTGATTTCTTCCTAAAACCTATCATTCAAGTTTCTTTAGTGAACATTTCAATTTTTGAATATTAAAAATAATGTATATGTTGAGGGGGGGGGGCATGGGGCGGGGGAGGGGGGCAATATGAATTTTAGAAAGGCTTAAGTGGGGCATGGTACAAAAAAGGTTGGGAAACACTGCACTAGGTGTTTCTTTTACCTGTCAAAAGGCTCAGAAAGCCGTGTATGAAAAATTACACGGCAAAAAGTTTTCTCTACCAAACCTAAGAATAGACATATCACTAGAGCACCCAGAGAATGAAAGAGACAGGCTGACCATCCACTGGCTACATGTCATGATTGCTCCCCAAGGAGTTGGTGCACAGTATTACAGGAGACGACAAGGCTGAGGTTTTTATGATAAAGAATTGGGCTGGCAAGTGAGGAGCGATCCAAAAAAGGAAGTTCCCCCATTACAAACGGATCTACACTCCTGGTATTACGAATGATAATCACAGAGTGGTGATCACGATGCCGGGGAGAAAGACCAATTGTCCGGCGTGTGGCCAAGACAACCACTGAGCAAATAAATGTCCTAGTCGACGACCATCGATGACACCAACAGCAGCAGCAGTCAGTGTACAAAGCCAAGAAGATTTCCCACCACTCGAAAGAGAAACTCCTCCACAGCGAGATTGAACTGACACAAACTTTCAATGGTCAAATCAACACACAAGAAGACAGGAACACACAAGAAAATAACACACAAGAAAACAATCCAAAGAATGAAGACTCTGACGGTTTTCAAATCATCAGCAAACCAATGAAGAGACAATGGGCTAACAGAAGACTTCTGCAGTCAAAACACAGCGACGACACAGAAACAGACGACTCATCACTGACAAAGAAAGAAAAGTCAAAGCCACTATAGGCAAGACAAAGGAAACTGAACAAGACCAACAAGAGAAGACACAAGTATATACATACAGCATACCAGACACTCTCTTTGTAGACACAGACACAAGTGATAAGAACGAGGATCAAGATGATCCTCTCACGCAAACTTTTGCTACTAAAGACTTGCTCGCCTAGATGTACCCATCATGGATAACAACTTTGCGTGTGAATCGATATAGTTATTATATCTCATTTAACTGTTTTTACTTAAATTACAATGACTAATGATTTAATTATTATTACATTAAACATTTGTGGTATACGTACAAAATTACAACACATTATCACACTAATAAACAAACACAAACCAGACCTTATACTACTACAAGAAACAAATATATGTTCAAAAACATTCGTACAACATATCACCACACAGCTAGGTCTCAAACATTTATGCTTTAGTTTATGCATACACAAAATTGGGCCAGGAATAGCTATTCTGCAGACATCAGACAGGTGGGGTATAATTAGAACACACACGGTTAACCAAGGGCGAATCTCCATAATACAGGTAGAAAACACTATACATGCATACACCATAGTGAACATACATGTACAACAAAATTACAATCATCAACCAAATTGTTACCAAGAATTAGACACCCTACTTATACAAACATACATGGGGCAAAATGTTATCCTTGCAGGGGATGTCAATTTTGTACTCTCAGATTTGGATATCGTAGGGTGAGGCAAAGCAGGAATCAAGACACAATTAAGAAGAAGTGACAGGAATGGAATACATCAACTGGATATACTACAGAATACCTTAGACACACACAATTTAGCAGACGCTTTCAGCTACTAAGCAATAAGTAGGGGACATAAACGTCAAAGATTGTTGCAAGGAATATAACTAAAAGAAAATGCAACATAAATTATATTCTAGCTACAACATTATTACTTAATTTACAAATCTTTGTCCTTTTATTTTCCAGCTGGAGCAATGGTACAAATGTTAGATGTATTCATAAGAATAAAAATTTCAAATTCCTTAAATACAATTTTATACAACATTGTATACAGAATTTTGTAATGCACTTTTTCGATCTAAATTAACATTTCAATAATAATTGTATTTAAAAGCCGAAATATATGTTGTCAGTTTTGTTTCAATTTTTGTCTGGTTTCTCTTCACAACGTAGGAATCTTTCGCCCATTTATTTATAACAACACATTCTTTCACTTTCGCGGTTGTCACGTTTCTTTCAACAACACGTGTGTTATACAAATGGAACGATCATTTTCATAATAAACATTGTGGTTTTCTTTGTGCCGAAAACATATACTGTGTGAAATTCATTATATACGGATTTTACGTATTGAAAAGAAAGTTTGTTATTCAAGTGTGTTATTCTAAAGCAGTGGTTCTCAACCTT
Source organism: Cepaea hortensis (assembly GCA_963921405.1). Taxonomy (NCBI): domain Eukaryota; kingdom Metazoa; phylum Mollusca; class Gastropoda; order Stylommatophora; family Helicidae; genus Cepaea; species Cepaea hortensis. Next base: position 25,351,390 of record OY992893.1, read on the forward strand.
TTTTGACCCATGCCCCCCTTCACCATATTTTCAGGACGTCATTCCCCCCTTCCCCCCCCCCTTTCGTATTTCCTACCTAAAAATTTGGCCCGTGCCTCCCCTTCACCATATTTTCAGAACGTCATTCCCCCCTTTTGTATTTCCTACCTAAAGAATGCCCCCCCCCCCCTTTTACACAGTATTCGTAGTAATGGAAGCTAAATTAAATAGCGCATACTAAAACAAGTCTAGACGTCAACATAAAACGTAATTTGTGGGGCTACTTACTTTATAAAATGAATTTTAGAAGGGTGAGACGTACAGAACCGTAAAGTATGAAGGGAAAAACAATGTCAAGTAATCAGTTCTTGTGTTAACGCGATCTTAAAATAATCTTAATTCCCCCCCCCCCTGGAAACCCTAAAATTCCCCCCTGGGGGGGGGGGGAAATTCCCCACCGGTTGAGAACCACTGTTCTAAAGGATACTAATACAAAATGACAAGTTCATCTCTAACACTGGCGTCAGATGTGCTCAACGGAAACCTGTTCCACCGCACAGGTACAATTGTTGTTTCACTGTCCGGCCCTGGAGCCGCAGCCAAGTCGACGCCAGCGTTCATAGCGAGCGAACTCGCTGGACTGGGTGGCGTGCCGCTAGGCACAATAGCCAGTCTACACAGGTATGAGTCACCGACACAGTGGTTCGTGACTTTAACAGAAGATGTGCATGTCAAACTGTACGATAAGCTACATCGGGTACAATTACAAGTACCGAATTCCGACATCAATATTTTTCTGGAGCATGTAGACAAAGAAAGGCAAAAACTTACTTTGCATTGGATCCCAGCGGCAATGAAGATAGAGGGTGTGAAGGCAATCGCCGTACATGCCACTGTGGACCCGACTGTGGAGGTATTTCCACTAAAAAACTCTTGAGGTAAATGGGGATCCTTATGTAACCCCGTCCAGGACATCCCCCATTACATAAATCTAAACATAACAGGGGTTACCAAAAACACTCACAAAATTCTGATAACATTGCCCAGCAGGAGAACTGCTTGTCATGTTTGTGGTATGGACGACCACTGGTCCAACAAATGTCCAGCCAAACATACAAACAAGCCTGTTGTGGCACAAGAAGATGTAATAAATTTTCCACCTCTGAGAAGGCAAGGACCAGAACAACATCAACAAAACGAACAACGCGGAAAACAATTTGAACAACAGCCCACACAACAAGAACATCAACAAACGGATACGCCAACAGACACTCAAGAAAACTATATTCTGGAAACGTAAACAGAAGAACCCTTTACAACTGTTTACCACTCCAAAACCAGAAAAAGACAACTACGAGGTTTAAGTCCAAACTCAACAAGCAGTACTAAGGAAGAAGAAGAAGAAAACTCACCAACCAAATCAACGCCAAAAAAGAAGGAAAGACAAACCGAAAATCCTGACGAAACCATCAGCAACGACACCTTTGATGATATAACTAAATCAGAATTGACATCTAAGAACACTACTGACACTGACACTGACACTGAAACCGAAGAAGGTGGCCTACTGTTTCAACATCTACAATCAGATCACGTCTGCACCAAGACAACAAGAAAAAATAACTATCTCAACTAGAAAACCTCGTTCGTATCTGATTTCTTATTACTGTTAGTCAACAATATAATTTGCTTGTTTTGATTAATTTATTATGACTAATGATATTGTTATTATTAGTCTGAACATTTCAGGTTTACGCACAAAACAAAAACACATCGTCACACTCATACACAAATACAAACCCGATTTCATTCTCCTACAAGAAACAAACATATGCGAATACACACACGCAAAGCAAATCACTACACAATTAGGGCTCAGACACTCATGCTTCAGTCTGTCGACACATCGTACGGGTTCTGGAACCGCTATACTGCAGACTTCAGATAAATGGGAAATTACTGGCACACACAAGGACGACCAAAGAGACATTACCATCATACACGTTAGAAACAACACACACACATACGCTTTAGTCAACATACATGCCCCAGCAAATTACAGCTACCAACCACAATTCTTTGAACACTTAGAAAACCTATTAGCACAGACATTCAGAGGGAGGCATGTTGTTTTAGCAGGTGATTTTAATTGTTGTTTAGTTTCGGCTGACATAATAGGCCTGGAAGTGAAAACACAGTTAAGAAGAGCAGGCCAAGACGACATGAATCAACTTGATACATTGCAATACATAATTGACACACATAACCTAGTAGACGCATTCAGGCACAAACACCCCATCAGTCACGATAAAACGCACAGAAACCATGCACATAACAGATCATCAAGGTTAGATAGGAATATATGTACCATCAACACACCACATAAAACAAACTAAACACCTACAAGAAACTCTCCAGTATACAGACCACAAAGCAATATTAGCACACATCACTATAAATAACACACCCACACAGCCTTTCAAACGATCACCACACTGGAAATTTAACAACACATTACTCCAAAATGCAGAATATATACAATATATGACAGACCTGATACATACATACACTGATAGTATACAAATTGACAACATTAGACAATACTGGGACTTGCTAAAAAAAAAAAACAATACGGAGCAGGACACAACAACTAGCATCCGTCATACACAAGCGTAGACTACAACAAGAACAGATAATACAAACAGCAATACATTTAACAAAGCAAACCGACAGAAACTCACCATACTTGCATGCATTAGAAACGCAGCTTGAACAACACCAACAGCACAGATACTTGGGTGCACTAATTAGAACAAAACTCAACACCATTACACAAGAGACACCCAGCAAACAATACATGACAATAGAACAAAACATTCAGCGTAGCAAACAGATAAACACAATAATAGGCATGCAAGGAATCACACAAACAGAAACCACATGTATAACAGAAGCATTCCAGCAATACTATACACACTTATTTACAGCAGAGACAGTAAACACACAAATATAAGATAGCTTCTTACAATATACAAAAAAGATATCAGACACAGACAAAGAGATATTGGACACACAATTGACATTAGAAAACATAACACATGCACTTAGTAAAATGAACAAAGACAAGACACCAGGACCAGACGGATTAACAGTAGAATTCTATCAACAATTCTTTCCTATCATAGGTAACCTTCTTCTAAAAGTCTATCAAGAAGCCTTTGACAAACAAGAACTCCCTGATAGTTGCAACATATCTTATATAACACTTATACACAAAGCAAAGACAGACAAGACACAACTGAAAAATTACAGACCAATTTCACTTAACACAGATTACAAAATTCTGGCCAAATCACTAGCACACAAAATCACACAATTTCTACCAAAACTAGTACACCCAAACCAGCAATCTAGTGTACAGCACAGGAATATACTAAACCACACACACCTCATTAGACACATTATAACGTACACACACCAGAAAGACTGTCAATCCTCCCTCTTATCTTTGGACCAAGAGAAGGCCTTTGACAGAATCGCACACTCCTATTTGCACAAAACCCTAGAACACTGCAATATAGGACAGTAATACAGAAAGTGGATACAGATTTTGTATAACAACCCTGAAAGCAAAGTCTTAGTGAACCATTCACTCACTGCTAGCTTCAGGCTGACAAGATCTGTAAGACAAGGGTGCCCACTATTACCACTTCTGTATATACTGACACTAGAGCCATTATTAGAACAGATCAGACAAGATACCAGCATTAAAGGCACTTTCATACAGGGAATAGGAGAGCAAAAGGTCATTGCTTATGCAGACGATACTGCATTCTTCCCTACAAGCAATACATCCATCAGAAACATACTGCACACCTTCTCCTACTTCGGGAAAGGCAGTGGAGCCAAAATTAATATATAAAAATCACAAATTATGGGCCTGGGAAGGTGGAAACAAAAGTCTGATTTCCCTCCAGACCTAACGCATACACACAATATGAAACTGTATGGGATCACATTTCCATGTGACCCCAGAACAACACACAGAGAAACATGGCTACAACTAACACACCAAATCACAGACATGCTACATAGGTATAAATACAAAACATCAACAATATTTGGTAGAAGCATAATAGTTAACACATACATCATACCAAAAATAATATACTTAGTGACAGTGTTAAACCCTCCAAAACAGACAATCACAGATATAAATAAACAGATAAGACATTTCATATTTAGTAAGACAATACACAGCATACAGCATAAAACTCTCATTCAGGATAAGAAACAAGGAGGAATAGCACTTCATGACATACAAACAAAAATACAAGCACTTAGAATCAGCCACATAGGTAATATTATCAGACAACCAGAACAACATAGATTAGCATTATATTATATAGCACACAAAATAAAACATCTCACAAAACTAAACAATGCAGCAGCACATTATCAGGGCATACTACCATCCTTCTATCACACATGTATACAGGCAATACAAGGACATGAACATTTAATAAATGAAACAACACGAGAAATATACAAACAATTAGTTAGTAAACAAGCACCATCGCTTAAGCTGAGAATCAAAAGAGGACGAAAATAATTCATGTCAGACTACACATCCACCTTTTCCAACATACACAACAAACACATCACATCTAAGGCGAAAGAAGTAACTTACAGACTGATTTTTAATATAACTCCCATAATACCCAAATTAGTATTCAGATCCAGGCAAATAGGAAAATGCCAATTATGCAGGACCAACACAAAAGAGACAGAAGAACACATATTTTTCACATGTCAAGCAGTCACAGATGCAGTGGAAACTCTACAACAAATAATACAAACACACACAGGCAAACAAACAGACATTTACAAGGCAATCTTTCTTAACACTCTTCCTAAAACATCCGAAGACACACACACAAAACTACTTCAAACACTAGTGGAATACAGAAAATTAGTTTGGACTTGCAGAATCAAGGCAAGGTTCAACTCCCTTACATACAACAGAAACTTATTTTTACTAATGTTCAAATACAAACTAGCTACTATTTTTCCTCACTGAAATGTGTAAATTTCCTTAATTTCATTTACTCTTGCAATTAAAAAAAAATGTCATTATTGTTAATTTAAAAAAAAAAAATAATAATATCAAAAACACATAATATGTTTTACACACGATCGTCTTGACAGACGATAGTTGGTTTCTGCTGCAGAGCACAAAATCTACAGCCCTTGCTGTGGATAATTGTTAGAACGTTTGTGCGTCTCGCGAGCCCTGTGTGTGGCTTATTTTGTTAATACTTGGGAGCACTTCTCACTAGGTGGTAGCAAGCATTGTAGAGGACAGATAGTACACGCCGCAATTCTTCCCCAGCGTGCTTTGAATCACAAATCCACCCCTCTCCCCCCAAACAACTTTAAAGAGAGATATATAGCTCCTCTGGCCTAGGCACACACAGGCTGTGTGAAAACTGGCTGCGTGTCCGCTGTAAGACCGTTTTGTGGCTGGTGGTCTCTAGGCATTTTCTGCGTTCAGCGGTTTGCTCTTTGCCTAAATTCAACACGATTCCCCAGTACGAATATAAACATTGTTGTAGAATACAAAAGGCTAACATGTATGGTATTTATATATGGGTATGGGTGAATTCGTGTAGGTATTTATGTAAATATAATTATGGCTTTGTGTTGATATACAGGTATTTATATTAATATATGCATATGGAAATCCCCCCACCCGGCACACACACACACACACATACATACATACACACACACACACACACACAAATAAATAAATTGGGAAGCCACAATTTAAATATAATGAAAATGTAAAGATCACGGAAATACATGTACTATTATCTACAGAAAGCTAGAGATAAATCAAGACTGAATGTGTGTGTGTGTGTGTGTGTGTGTGAGAGAGAGAGAGAGAGAGAGAGAGAGAGAGAGAGAGAGAGAGAGAGAGAGAGAGAGAGAGAGAGAGAGAGAGAGAGAGAGAGATGGACAGGTGTAACATGCATTCCACTTGTGGAGATGGAAATGAAACGAGGAATGTGTGTTTACATGCACTATGCCATAAATGTTATATTATCATAACTGTATATATGCATGTATGTGTTTTATTAACGCATGTGACACATAACACTAACAAACGGCAACGCTCTGTAATATACACAAACAAAGAAACACACCTTGCAAATATACATTGCTTTGTATGAAATACACATTGGAAAAAAAAGTATAAAAATTTTTTTTTTAAATCCGTTATTGTCACCTGCTTAGCAGCTGAAATATACTGATGTTGACAGCGATGTTCTGTATAGGATAAGGGAAAAAAATAAATTATTTTTATCATTAAAAAAAAAAAAATAAAATAAAAAAAAAAAACATTAAAAAAAACAAAAATGTAAAAGGCCAAAAGTCCGAACGTATCACTAGCACAATGTTTTGTTGCGTTCGCATCATTCGCAACTGCGAGCGCTATCATTACTATCAATATCAATAACATCCCCACTTAAATCCAACATCCCCCCCCCCCCCCGCTGTGTGAAAAACAGTGAAACGACATTCAATTCGTCAACAGTTTTACCATTTGTGTTACTTTCATTTACATCGGATTTTGTGGTGATATTCTTTAGATTTTATATTCTGGGTTTTCTCTGGGATTATTACCGGAAACACCAATTTCAAGATGTATTCAAATATCACTAAATTCGCGGTCCCAAGAAACAACTATAATTTTCAGCAACTTCATCAGCCGGGAACGATAGTGTGTTCCATCATTGGTCCAGGGGCCGCTGCTAAAGCAACACCTGCACTAATCATGAGTGCCCTAACTGGTCCAGGAGGTGTACCTTTTGGGGGAATCGTCGACCTGCATATGTTCGAGGTTCTCACTAGGTGTTTCTTTCACCTGTCAGCAGAGGCTCAGAAAGCCGTGTATGAAAAATTACACGGCAAAATGTTTTCTCTACCAAACCTAAGAATAGACATATCACTAGAGCACCTAGAGAATGAAAGAGACAGGCTGACCATCCACTGGCTACATGTCATGATTGCTCCCCAAGGAGTTGGTGCACAGTATTACAGGAGACGACAAGGCTGAGGTTTTTATGATAAAGAATTGGGCTGGCAAGTGGGGAGCGATCCAAAAAAGGAAGTCCCCCATTACAAACGGATCTACACTCCTGGTATTACGAATGATAATCACAGAGTGGTGATCACGATGCCGGGGAGAAAGACCAATTGTCCGGCGTGTGGCCAAGACAACCACTGAGAAAATAAATGTCCTAGTCGACGACCATCGATGACACCAACAGCAGCAGCAGTCAGTGTACAAAGCCAAGAAGATTTCCCACCACTCGAAAGAGAAACTCCTCCACAGGGAGAGATTGAACTGACACAAACTTTTAATAGTCAAATCAACACACAATAAGACAGGAACACACAAGAAAATAACAAACATGAAAACAATCCAAAGAATGAAGACTCTGACGGTTTTAAAATCGTCAGCAAACCAATGAAGAGAAAATGGGTTAACAGAAGACTACTGCAGTCAAAACATAGCGATGACACAGAAACAGAAGGCGTATCACTGCCAAAGTCAGAAAAAGGCCAAGCCACTATAAACAAGACAAAAGAAACTGAACAAGAACAACAAGAGAAGACACAAGTATATACATACAGCATACCAGACACTCTCTTTGTAGACACCGACACAAGTGATAAGAACTAGGATCAAGATGATTCTCTCACACAAACTTTTGCTACCAAAGACGTGCTCGCCTAGATGTAGGCCTACCCATCATGGATAACAACTTTGCGTTAACTAACTAACTAACTAACTAACTAACTTTGCGTGTGAATCGATATAGTTATTATATCTCATTTAATTGTTTTTACTTAAATTACAATGACTAATGATTTAATTATTATTACATTAAATATTTGTGGTATACGTACAAAATTACAACACATTATCACACTAATAAACAAACACAAACCAGACTTTATACTACTACAAGAAACAAATATATGTTCAAAAACATTCGCACAACATATCACCACACAGCTAGGTCTCAAACATTTATGCTTTAGTTTAGGCATACACAAAATTGGGCCAGGCACAGCTATTCTGCAGACATCAGACAGGTGGGGTATAATTAGAACACACACGGTTAACCAAGGACGAATCTCCATAATACAGGTAGAAAACACTATACATGCATACACCATAGTGAACATACATGCACCACAAAATTACAATCATCAACCAAATTGTTACCAAGAATTAGACACCCTACTTATACAAACATACCTGGGGCAAAATGTTATCCTTGCAGGGGATTTCAATTTTGTACTCTCAGATTTGGATATCGTAGGGGGAGGCAAAGCAGGAATCAAGGCACAATTAAGAAGAAGTGTCAGGAATGGAATACATCAACTGGATATACTACAGAATACCTTAGACACACACGATTTAGCAGACGCTTTCAGATACAGACACCCTAATAACATTGCAACAACACACAAAATAGGGATTACAATAGATCAGCCAGACTAGACAGAATATACACTCCTTCAACACACCACATAATACACACAAAACACCTACAAGAAACATTACAATACACAGATCACAAAGCATTACTAGCACATATCACTACAGACACTTCAAATGCAAGGCCATCAAAACGATCAGCACATTGGAAATTCAACAACACACTATTCCAAAACACAGGTTATGTACAACACATGACACATCTTATTCTAGCATGCACTGACAGTGCACCAACCGACAACATAACGCAAATTTGGGATCTAGTAAAGAATAAAATACGATATAGAACACAACAATTAGCATCCATCATACACAAAGACAGACTACAACAAGAACATATGATACTTCTTCTTCTTTTCGTTCATCCGGAGTGTTTTTTTTTTCAGATGTGATTGCGGTGTGTCTGTTATGCGCCCTTGGGCCGAAACCCGTAGGCCAACACATCCGACGATAGCGTGCTTTTTTTTGACCAGGTAGCATTCCTGGGAAACTCTCACTTTTGTGGTGCCATCTACAACCCAGCTGGCCAAGTTAGAACGGTCGAAGACAACGGTCATCCCTCAAAGAAAGGCAGGGACAGTCCATAGCATTTTCCGCCATCCAAGGTTGTTTCCATATTTGTAGGGCCGACGCATAGCGCCCTGGTCCTGCGCTTACCGAGGGAATCGTCACGTCCTGCTCATGGATGCTTTAAATCCTCACTTCAGTATATTGGCCGTTCCTTCACCACAGGCCGCTCCCGTACAAACCAGGCCAGTCTGCAGACGGTATCCACTCAGCGAGTTTTCGGTTCGGACATGTGCTTGTCTCTGTGCCCTTCAGAGCTGTTCCAGGCACGAAGGACATTAGGAGAACTACCTAGTCATGAGAGAGCGAGATACAGCACACAAAAATAAAGACTTCATCAATTACCGCAGACTAAGGAATAAAGTTAAATATGAAATTCGTAGGATAAAAAAAGATCATTTTAAAAATTTGATTGTAGATAATTCAAACAGTACAAATATATGGAAGGCTATTAATTTGCTAACCAATAAGAAACGTCCTACAGAATCAGCAATACCAAATTCTATAACATGCGATGAATTCAGTTGTTTCTTTCAATCGGAAATAGAGAATCTAAAGTCTTCAATACCAGACTCATCGTGTAATTTAAGTTCACTGACATCATTCTGTGAGGAGAAGTGCAAAAGAAATATTCCCGCTGAGATTCCTTTAATGTCTGTTGCAGACGTTTATAAATATCTCTTGAACCTCAAATCAACAAACTCACACGGCCTAGATGGTATCAGTAATAGAATTCTTCGTTGTGCTGCACCAGTCATTAGCGAGTCCTTAACGTTCATATATAACCAGTGCCTGGCCAAAAACTACTTTCCATCTGCATTTAAAATTGCTAAAGTGTTTCCGCTAATTAAAAATGGCTCAATCGATAATAGCGTTTTGGGTAATTATAGACCTATTTCCTTACTATCGTCGCTATCAAAACCACTAGAAAAACACATTCATAAAATAACGTTACACCATTTAATTAACAATGATCTAATAATTAACAGTCAATCTGGGTTTCGACCTAAATATTCTTGCCATAGTGCTCTAACAAAAATGACCGATAACTGGCACTTAAACATCAACAACGGTAGAATTTGTGGAGCGGTGTTTGTTGACTTTAAAAAAGCTTTTGATATGGTAGATCACGATATTTTAATTAGAAAACTAAAGCAAATGAAGACAAGCACCAACATGGTGAACATAATTACGTCATTTCTATCCGACAGGCAACAAGTCGTGTCCTTCAACAACTGTCTATCAAGACCCACACAGCTTAATATTGGTGTGCCTCAGGGCTCAATACTAGGTCCGCTGCTTTTTGCAGTTTATATTAATTATCTTCCTTTATATATCAATACAACTTGTGATCTATTTGCAGACGACTGTACTATATATACTAGTCAAGAAAACCGTAGTGAATTAGAGAATTCTTTACAAAAGGAACTTGATAATCTTACTAGATGGAGCAATGAAAACCGCATGCAAATTAACATCGACAAAACCAAATCCATGCTAATAACGACCAGACAAAAACTACAGACACTAGCCATAACTGGATCACTGCTCGAACTCCGCATGGGCATGTTACCTATAGTTAATGTGACTGAACATAAAACACTAGGGCTTTTAATAGACAGCCATTTGAACTGGAGCTCTCATGTTCACGCTCTTACCAAGAAAATAGCACAAAAAGTTTACCAACTTGCTAAAATTCAGCACTTCCTGGACGAAAGTACACGAAAAATATTCTATACATGCTATATCCAATCACATCTCGATTACTGTTCCACAGTTTGGGATGGTTGCCCTAAATCTAATTTAAAACGACTATGTTCTCTACAAAACCGAGCTATTCGTCTGGTTTCTGGCATAAAGCACGTTGAAAGTAGTAATTTGTACAATCATCTAAGACTTCCACCACTACAAAAGCGCTTCCTTTTCAACAAAGCCAAATTAGTGAATAAAATTATATCTCAAAATACCCCAGAGTATCTTCTGCCGCTGATTCAATCTAATGCAATGAACAGCAAGCGCCTAAATTTGTTACATGTCTCAAAGCCTAGATTGGACCTATACAAAACATGTTTCGCCTATTCTGGTGCTCACTTATGGAATGATCTGCCTCCAGATCTGAAAACTCCAATGAGTCCCTACACATTTAACCGAAAACTCTTTCAATACTTAATCCATACCGACTATATGCCACCATAATTCATTTACTGGTATAATTGTTCAGTATAATTGTTCATTATAATTGTTTAACTATAATTGTTCACTATATATGTGTGTGCGTGTGGGAGCGAGAGAGAGAGAGAGAGAGAGAGAGAGAGAGAGAGAGAGAGAGAGAAGTGGGTGTTAGAGAGAGGGTGAGAGTGAATGCGTGTGTGCGCATGTGCATGCGTGTGTGTGGAGAGAGTGATTGAGCGAGAAATGGTGGGGGAATGTGTCAGTGCATGCATTCGTACGTGTATGTGTGAGAGTGAGTGAGGGAATGTAGGCGTGCGTGCGTTCATGTGCATGCGTTCATGTGTATGTGTATGTGTGAGAGAGTGTGATTGAGAGAGTGAGTGTGTGTGTGTGTGAAGGATTGTGTGTTAGAGAGTTAGACAGTGGGAGAGTTGATGTGTTAGTGTATGTGTGTGAGCGCGTGCATGCGTGTGAGTGTGTGTATATGAAAGAATACAGAGAGAGAGAGAGAGAGAGAGAGAGAGAGAGAGAGAGAGAGAGAGAGAGAGAGCTGAGCAGATGCATGTCATGTAACACGCATGTTATGTAACACGCGAATCCATATGTTTGTGCATTCTCATCTGTCATATTATCAGTTAAATACCATTTGATTTTATCATGCATAATATAAACTAATGTTCATAACTGTAGTTTGAGTGAGAGAGTCAGTGAGTGTGAATGAGAGACAGAACGAGTGAGCGTGAGAGTGAATGAGTGAGCGGGAGAGTGAATGAGTGAGCGGGAGAGTGAATGAGTGAACGGGAAAGTGAATGAGTGAGCGGGAAAGTGAATGAGTGAGCGGGAGAGTGAATGAGCGGGAGAGTGAATGAATGAGCGGAAGAGTGAATGTGTGAGCGTGAGAGTGAGTGAATGTGTGTGTGAGAGAGAGAGAGAGAGAGAGAGAGAGAGAGAGAGAGAGAGAGAGAGAGAGAGAGAGAGAGAGAGAGAGAGCATCACTATTTTTACGTCACATACATTTTATGTACACATTTTTCTCCATGTTTAACATTTTTATGAGACTGCTCATGACAAGTGTCAGTGTATATGTGTGAGTAAAGTGTGGGAGTTTCTTCATACTAGTTTCAATACTAACGTGAGACATTTTGTATGTGTCTAGATGTGAGGAAGTGTGAGTGTATGTGGAGGATGTGTGTGAGTGTGGGGATATGTGTGGGTAGTGGGTGTGTGGGTGGGGGGTGTGTGGGTGGGGGTATGCGTTTGGATGGGTTAGGGTGTGTGGGTTTTGGTGGGTAGTGGTATTTGTGGGTGTTGGTGGGATGTGTGGATGGATGTGTGGGGGTGAAAGTAGGGGTGTTGGAATGGGTGTGGGGGATGTGTGTATGGGTGGAGGATATGTGTATGGGACGGATGCAGGGGATGTGTGTTTATGTGGGTGGAGATGTGTGGACGGTTTGAGGAAGTATGTGTAGGAGGCGGGGTTGTGTGGGTAGGGGATTGTGTTGGGTGGATTGGGGATGCAAGGGCGGGTGGGGAGAAGTGTATGGTGTGTGGGTTTGAGATATGTGTGCGGTGTGTTGGTGGGGGATGTGTGAATGATGTGTGGGTGGAGGGTATGTTTGCGGTGGTATGGGTGGAGGATAGTGTGTGGTGTGGGGGATGCGTGTGATGGGTGCGGGGAATGTGCGTATGGGTGGGGTATATGTATGGGTGAGTAGGGGATTGTGGTGGTTGGGGGAAGTATGTGGGGGAGTGTTGGTGGGAGATGTGTGTGTTGGATGGGGAATGTGTGGGTGGGGGTGTGTGAGTGGCTTAGGGATGTGTAAGTGGGTGAAGGAGTTGTATGTGTCGGGGTGGGATGTGTGAGTGGGTGGAGGAGGTGTGTGGGGTAGGGGTATTGTGATCGAGAGATGTTTGGTTGGGGGGGGGGGTGTGGGTGCGTAGTGGAGGATGTATTCGTGAGTGAGTGTGTGTTGGTGGACGGGTAGGGAATGCGTGTGTGGGTGGGGAGAGGTGTGTGGTGTGTTGGTTGGGGATATTGTGTGGGTGAGGTATGTGTGTGTGGGTGGGGGATTTTTTGTGGTGTGTGAGTGGGGGTATGTGGGGTGGATGGGTAAGGGTATCTGTGTGGGTCTGGGTGTGGGTGGGAATATTGTGTGGTATCTGGGTGGGGGATATGTGTGTGGTGTGTAAGTGGGGATGTGTTGGTGAGGGATATGTGTGTGTGTGGTGCGTGGGTTGGGAATAGTGCATGGTAGGAGGTGTATGTGATGTGCGGGTGGGGGATTGTGTGGTGGGGGATTAGGTTAAGGCATGTGTGGGTGGGTGGAAGTTGTATGTGTGGGTGGTGGGGTGTGTGTTAGTGGATTGGGGATGTATGGGTGGTTAGAGAGATGTGTGTGTGTGTGTGTGTGTGGGGTGGGGGTAGGGACATGTCAGTTGGTGGGGATGTGTGTGTATGGTTTGGGAATGTGTGAGTGGATGTGCGATGTGTGGGTTGGTGGGGGATTGTGTGCATGGGTGGGGAATATGTTGTCGATGGAGATGTGGCTGGGGGATGGGTGGTTTGAGGTGTGGGTGGGGAGAGGATGTGTGGGGTAGTATGTGTATGTGGTTGGGCGTGGGATGTGTGGGTTGGTGGGGGAATGTTTGTGGGTGGCGAGTGTGTTTTGGTTGGGGGATCAGGTGAGGGCAGTGTGTGTGGGTGGGGGATGTGCGGGAGGGGGATGGATCGGTTGGTGGGGTATGTATGTGTCCCTTAGTGTGCGTGTGTGTCGGTAGGTGGGGGTGTGTATGTGTCCCTTGGTGCGCGTGTGTGTGGGTAGGTGGGGGTGTTGTGTGGGTGGGGTGATGTATGGATAGGCGGGAGATGGGCTTCATAACATGGTAACTAGCCTTGTTTATGTTTACAACATTAATTTCACAATGTTTATTTTATCTTCCTATGTAAATGTATAATGCTCTTGATAAACGAAAGACGAGTGATTGGAAGGGCCGAATGTAAGACGGGCCTGCGCGCCCAATTTGTGACCCTAATAAAGTTGATTTGATTTGATTTGATTTGTTCCGAGCAAGAGCGGCATTCGGAAACAAGGTAGATTTTCCTAGCACGAGGGAAGACTAGTTAGAGCTTTTCCGGTCACGAAAGACATTTCACTCGGACGTAGTTGCGTAGTGCCATTTTTATTTTGCCGCCCGTAGGCTGACACTTCCGGCTTCAGCGGGCATTTTTAATGAGGTCAGCCTTCCTCAGGTTCGAGACAAGTTAGACTCTTATTTCTACTTCCACACAGCAAGCTTTTCCTTTGGTCTGCCACTTAATGGATTCGCACGCCAGGCGTTCCATTTCGTGTCATCGAGACAATTTTCCACTTTTGACTACACTCACTCCATGAGTACGGTTAAAGACTTTCATCGGAACGTGCGACTGAGGTGTTTTTCCACCTTTTAGTACTCGCTCACGAGGTAGGCTACATGTGCTGCCGGCTCAGCACCTTAACTCCGTACAGCAGTGAGCGAGAAACGGCCAGGCCCTCTCATCCGGGGATCCCTCATATCCCCCAGCTGAGAGCCTTTGGACAAGTATCTGAGCTGGGCATGTAGCGTGCCCAGTATCTCACCTCCATTTATCGGTGGAGGCGTTTGTGTAAGTATCTGGACCAAGATTGTGGCTTCGTGCGCCGGAGCTTAAATTTTGACTGTTATCCTCAGTCTACCTGCAGAGCAGCAGGCTGTGTCTCTCTTAGTCTGGTCCCTATCCCATATGCTGTCCGATATGTAGTTTTTCATCCATTTTTAAAGCACATGGGGTCGATGGGACACGCAAGCTCCCCCACCACGGC
This sequence comes from Cepaea hortensis, assembly GCA_963921405.1. Classification (NCBI taxonomy): domain Eukaryota; kingdom Metazoa; phylum Mollusca; class Gastropoda; order Stylommatophora; family Helicidae; genus Cepaea; species Cepaea hortensis. Next base: position 25,366,525 of record OY992893.1, read on the forward strand.
AAGGTGGAGACACATCGGGTGAGGAACTTATGATACAAACAGCAATACAACTCACAAAACAGACTGACATGAACGCATTACACCTACACACTCGAGAATCATAATTAAAACAACACCAGCCACACAAATTCCGTGGTGCACTCCTTCGGATTAAACTTACTACCATATCAGAAGAAAAAGTCCCAGCAAACAACACCTTGCAATAGAACAAAACATTCAACGTAACATACAAATAGGAGCAATAATAGACATGCAAGGGAAAACACAAACAGAGGCAACGCATATACTAGAAACATTTCAACAGTACTACAGTGACCTATATACAGCAGAACCAGCCAACAAACAAACACAAAATAGGTTTTTACAATACACAAAGAAACTATCGGACACAGATAGGGACACAATAGACACAGAGCTTACATTAGCAGACATAACACATGCACTCAGTCAAATGCAAAAAGACAAAACACCAGGACCATATGGACTCACTGTAGAATTCTACCAATACTTCTTTCCTATTGTAACAGAGCACCATCTCTGTTGGGGATTTAGTTTAGGTATCTAGGGTTGCTCACGCGTTGACGTAAACAGTCTTCCATATTAGCCGTCTATAATAACAAGACGTATGATTTTTATATGGACGGTATTTTTATAAACTGATGTCAAATAAACTTCAATACATCGTCAAGTTGGACTTTGTTATATATCGACACGTGCCATCAATTGTATACAGCGGCCTTGTTCTTCAATAACACTGTTAAAGAGTCTATTTTGTTGCCGTAGACCCCAGGATTTCCAACATATGGGTCGCTGAGGGAATCATCTTGGCACAAGCGAAGACTTCTATTGACCGCGTCTGGAAAATGGATGCATACTATTTTTGTTGATTATATTTGAGAGACGCAGCAACTGAAAGCCCGCCCAGGGGTAGTTGTTGTGATTTCTCGGGCTACTGAATTATCGAAATATAGTCCTCTGTGAAGGTCAAGAAGCTGCTCAGTATTGCGGATGTTCTGTGGCCATGCCTGAGTAATTGTTACACAGTGGCCTGATACTTGACGTGCAGTGATTTTTGCTGAACTCGAAGCCAATTGGAGCCGCTTACTGCTGCTTCATGTCGTCACTCTTGGATGATGCCGCTGGTGAATACCTCATCCACCTTATAAACCTGGGGCGTTACTGTAAGAATTGTCTACCTGCAGCCGGATAATCAGGGCTAATCGGACAGCAAAGCCACAATAACGCTGAACCCTACTCAAGTTCAAACGTTGCCTCAGCCCAGTTAAATTTTTGAGGTCACTCAAGTACAAACGTTGCCTCAGCCCAGTGAATTTTTTGAGGTCACTCAAGGTCGGCTGTTACCCCAGGTCAGTAAAATTTTTGAGACCGCTCAAGTTATTTCAAGTCAGTAAAATTTTCCAGAATGGCGATTAATTTGAACTGGCCGTTTTGTCGAGTCTCACCCAAAGTCGAAGGAACTTGCAATTAAATGATGTTCAGCAATTTTTGAAGCCACTGCAACTAAATCGTTTTAGTGAAGAGAGTTTCCATCGAAGACAATTCAAGGCGGCAGTCAAGAACCCGACCAAGAATTGTCAGTGAAGAAAAGTTTTCCAGCGAAGATCCACCGAGAACCGGCAGTCAAATAGTTCATTACTCCGTCGATTGGGCCATATCTCTTGGACGCTGTACTATACTTCGTGAGCCTTAACGTCATTTTCACCCAAGAACGTAGGACAGGCACCTGATCAGTTTGTTCAGCTGGGAAGTGCTCGACCAGGCAACATTACTAACTAAAGATTATAAATCGATCAACTCCGCCGAGCTCTGTCGTATGCGAGAGCCGCTGTCAAGTCTCCGCCGGGCTCTGTCGTATGTGAGAGCCGCTATCAGATCATCTCCGGGCTCTGTTGTATATGAGAGCCGCTATCAGATCATCTCCGGGCTCTGTTGTATATGAGAGCCGGTGTCGAATCATCTCCGGGCTCTGTTGTTCACGAGAGCCGCTTTGTCAAGTCAGTAAGCCGACACCTGTATTATCGTTTGTCGTCTCAACGCCTGCCTGCACTGTGATCGCTCTCGTGCAGTACTGATCCTTGAGAGACCTGACGTCGAAGAAGTGACGCACTCTGATCCGTGGGAGACCTGCTGTCAAGACACCTACGATCAAGACTCAACGGGCTACCGAAAGCCGCTGCATTACATCGCTGTTTCGCTCTGGTTACTGTATGATCTTTTTTTTTAAACCTGGGGATCTGATCGTTGCTGTCGGGACTACTAACTTTTCGAGCCCCTGATTTGCTGACCAGAGGACAGAACTTGTATACGCTGGTGAAGTACTTATATGTAGATTTAATTAGATTAGTTAGATTAGATAGTGTTAATTTTGGATTATATTAGTTATATTAATTATTATTTCATTGAGACACATAGCAAAGAACATGAAAGATTTGAGCCAAGAATTGAAAAGGGTGTCCATATGGCTAGAAGAATTGAAGGTAGCGGTCGGTGAGGTTGAACATTTTGTAGAAGGGTTAAGGAGAAGAACGATTGGGCAAGAGACTTATAATTTTAAGGTGGAGTGCAATAGGGTAGGAACGAATAACAGAAGACAGTCACTGTTTAATAAAAACAGAAGACAACATAACGTTATATATAGACACAGTTACGTTGAGCCAGATGTGACTAAGGTCAGAAGTGGTTATAATAGACGAAGATATAGAGATGGGCCTGAGAGAAACCTTTCCAGGAAACAATGGAATTGGCCTTCCTATAGTGAGATTGCTAGAAAAAGACGGGACGACTGGTTTGAGCAAAGACGGAGATAGTATCTGAAGTCAGGGTCGAAGGACAGGGTAGAACACATAAAAAGAAATTCAACTACTCCTAAGGTGGTTGCGAATCTGACTGTTAAACAGGAAAAGAAGACGACGGTATTAGTAAAGAAAATAGACCAAGAAACTCTGACGCAGGTGATTGAAGTGGTAGAACGGAACACACAGACACAAGTTGATACAGTAGAAAAGAAAGTCCAGTGGTGGGTTCTTCAGAGAGAGACATTGAATCTATTCCTAACCGGAGCATGAAAGATGGAGGTATAAATAAGAAGAAAGGCAGACGTTCTAGTGCCGACCATAGGGATATTATTGCCATGTCTGCAGTCAACTATAATATGCCTGATGAGGGAACTATCATCAGTGAGTCTTCTGAAGACTAGATGGGGAAATATAAGCGCTATGTGACTTATACAGAAAACAGTGAGCAGACAGACGCAGTAACGACACGAACAACAAATAGGAATAAACGAAGGAAAGCATTTAAACCGACCTATACAGAAGACGACGAGAGAAAGCTTATGGACTATATGAGGTTAAGACCTCAATACTTTACAAATATCGAAGACGAGTTCGATTGCTACTTCTCATGGCGATAGACACTAATTATCCAGAAGACGACGAATTAGGTAGGTACAAACAGTTTGGTACAATGACGGATACGAAATATTATGATGTTGGTGGGTTGGTATAGCCCAATATGGTTATTTGGTGCGGTGAAAAGAGGTGGAGAATCACTGCAACTGATGTGTGATGCTGAGAACTGATTTAGTGTTGTCTTGTGTTGTATATTTGTTTTGGGGTAGAAAAGACCGAGCATAAAGTTACATGGAGCGGTCATAGAATAGTAACTGATTGAGTGGCGCGGCTGTTATAGCCTGAGAATAGCGCAAAGAAATAGATCCTTGTTATAGGAGATTGATGAGTGAGTAGTTGAGTGTCGGAGTGAATTGTTTACTTATACGTTGTCCTTGCGTGCGTAGGCGTGTGGACAGACATGTATTCGTCGCGCTGATTAGAGAATGAAGAGGTCTGGTTAGAAATGTATGGATGTCAAGTTTTCAGCGAGATATACTTCATAAAAGTGTGAATTGAGAAATTATATAAGAGGCATCTAGACGATGTACTGTCTAAGCGAGCATTGTATGCGCGTGTTGAAGGCAGAGGTTGACGGTGTGTCGCGTCGAGTGTGTCTGACTGTGTTTTTAGAGGTGGTGAGATGTTGAGTGAGGTGTGCTGGAACGGTTGACATAACGTAAAACTGACATGGAGAGATATAGGCTGGTTAGAAATGTTGGTTGTTAGAGCTAAAGTGTTGTTTGAACAGAATAGGTTCTAAGTTGTTGAAAAGGAGTGAATGAGTGAGAAAAGTTGAAATGAGGAAGTAGTTAGATTGTGAAAGTCTTGTGGCAGATATTGAATGAAAGTTCCGTTTGTCGTTTTAGGAATCAGATCTAGTGTCGGTTGGAAGAATTAAGTTGGAATGAGATTGCATGATGCAGAGAAATGAGAGAATATAGCGAAGATGTGATCAGTATGTCTCGTCGGAGTGAGAGTTGTTGAGAAGAGCTGTGTATTTGTAAAGGAGATAGACAATACGGTGTTAGATTGTCTAGGTAGAGATCGACGTTAGCTATACGCGCTTGCTGTTTCTGACAGAGTCCCAATAAATGTGAGTGGCGTGACTACCGTCGCAGTGTGTGTGAGTTAGAAGAGAGTTGAGTGTAACCCTGGCTTGTTGTGATGAGATGATGGAGAGTAGTGATCCTAATAATAATATGCTAATAATGCTGATAATGTTAGTTGCGTCGTGTGGACTAGTGAATTTGTTCTTGGTACAAATCAAATTCAAGGGAAACAATTAGATTAGGAAATGGCTGTGCTGAGTTGCAGTTTCCCTTACTGAGTAGATGAATTATGGTGTGCTGAAATAGCCACACTACTTGGGAAATGGAGCAATTTGTACTGTAGTTTACAGTAGTTGTTTGCTTAGTATTTCAAGTGCAGTGGTGTCGCTGTGGGCTAGTTTCGTGAGAGATGGAATGTTGTGAAGGGAGAGAATCAATGGTTGACTTCTAGAAAAAAAAAGTATGTTGAGGGAACATATATTGTTCTGCGTTATGATGAGAATATAGTCTGTAGGTAACAGATATATATATATATATTTTTGGGATTAATGTAGGTTAATAATTGGCCTAGCATTGAGTTGTTTTTTTTTTTACTGTTGTAAGAGTAGCGGAATAGGCATGACTTGTGTTCATTGTAGTGAATAGATATGTATTACATTGGTCCGTACAAGAGACCAATGTTGTTTAGTTATAATAACTTAATTTGTATTTGAATTAATATTACACTATATATATTTATTTTGAAAAATGATGGGGATAAACGTTTGAAAACCAGGGAGGGGTGATATTGTTCTATTTTGATTTGTCTTGACTCCAGTTATTCATGAATTGTGGGTTTATTTAGCTTACTTTGGTTAAATATTAGCATATTACTTTGTTTATTAATTTTCATTTGCAAAAGTTATAATGATGTTACTTGTTGAGTTGCCCTGACTATATTTAAATTAGTTTTCGCTTGACGTTCGGTTGTGGGGAGTTAGAAAATTAAACAGGTCCATATTAAAGAGAGAGATTTATTAATGGGTCCTTAGGAGTCCTGGATACATAATTACGTTCAGAAAATATGGTAAGGAGAAAAACATGTATTGAATGCCATGTTTTAGACCGAAGAGTAATTATATACTATGGATATTAGTACAATAGTTGGGGATTAGATGATGAATAGTGAATTACAAAGGGATATAGTTGACATGGAAATGGCTGCGGGTGTCAGCAACGATTGGAATAAACATGGACTGAGAGCCATGGGGGTGGATTAATAATATATGAATTACGAGTGTTATTTTTCATGCTGTGATTGCAGCATGGGACGAGATGAATATAATTTGAATGACAAAGAATAGAAGTTAAGTTCACAGTAAGTGAACAACGTAATAATGGAATGTCTATAATAGATAGACAGAGATAAGATAGGTCACAGACATGAGTTCAGTGGCGGTATTTTGGTTGCTGTTGATACGGCATGAAGTGACAAGTGGATGTTTTAGGAAGTATTGCCCATAACAAATGGACATTATTAGTAGTAGTGAGTTGCTGAGGCTTACAGCGAGATTAATAGGGAACCTGATACGAAGTATCCCTGAAGTATGTAAGGGTAAGAGATTTAGTAATGTAGGTGATGTTTATAAAGTTGGAGGAGGTTTTGAGTAGTGGGACCCATGGTGGACCTTTTGATGTGGGCCCTCGAGATGTGTTTTGCGGTAACGTTGAGAGCCATAGTATCAGTATTGTCTAGGGGTGAATAATATTTTTGGTGTTGGAGAGATATGTAATTTTTTTAGACTTTACTGCATAAAATCTCAGGGTGGCTGCTGAGCCAGTCAGCGTTAATATTTGGAATAGGGGAGGTTAATTACATGGTAGCTATGTAGTTTAGAAACACATGCCATGTTTGGATGACGGGGTTTTATAATGGATCCTACACAAATAAAAGTGATAGAAATATATGATTCTGAGGGGGTTGAAATAGGAGCTGCATTAAGTCAGCATTAATTGAAAATAGATGGATTAGATGCCATGTTATATTAAGGAAGAAGAAGTTAACGTGACTAACGTCTATAGGTGGTATAAAAAGAGGCTGCGTTAGTCAGCATCAATGGGAATATAAGGAGCTAGTTAATTGAGAGTGGATATTAATGGGGCTGTAGATAGCAGCACATATGGTTTAGTACAAAGTTAGATACGCCGATGAACAAGGATGGTTATAATGGGATGTGAGGGGGTTAATATAGGAGCTGTGATAAGCAGCGTTAATTGGTTTAAAGTATGTTCATAAGAAATGAACATTGTCAATATTATTTTTATGGCTTAATCATGATTGAACATGAGCCATGGGAAATATAGTCATTAATGGTTGTGGTGGCAGCACAAATATTAATATTGAGTATATAAGGAAGAAATTTTGGATCGACTTAATTTATAACAAACAGAAGTATATATTCATGGATTATAAGATGCGTTTTTAAAACTGTATTTATAAAGTTTTTGTGATTGCAAGGGAGGTAAATGTGATTGCTTTCTGACTACTTCTTTATATCTTTATATCTGGGTGCGCACCCCATCTTTTCTATCTATCCTGTGTTGTTTTGTTGATGTTGAGAGGATATGAGAGGCTGCATAACGCACGACAAATTTCCAATTGTGTTTATATACCAACGGTTTTGATGAACATATGTATATATGAAATGAAATATCTGGATAGATTCCTTATAAATTGTTTTAGAAAAATGAAATTTTGTATACATAAACGAAGAAGAAGTATGACTTCACAAAGGTCTGTGAAGAAACATAGCGGTTTGCTACAAGATATAAGTAGACAAGTAGACTCTTAGGAATAGAAAGAGTAATAACTAAAGCTCACTGGGTAAGAAAGGGTTAGTTTAGGATGAGTAAGCGGGTTGAGAGAAATACATTAGGTGAGTAGGTTAGGGATTAAGACTTATTAAAGAAAAAGTCTTGTTGAGGATAGGGAGGAATGTAACAGAGCACCATCTCTGTTGGGGATTTAGTGAGTTAATGGATGCTGTGCAAAATGGGGAAATAGGTATATGAACGCGTGAGCACCATTAGTTTAGGTATCTAGGGTGGCTCACGCGTCGACGTAAACAGTCTTCCATATTAGCCGTCTATAATAACAAGACGTATGATTTTCATCTGGACGGTATTTTTATAAACTGATGTCAAATAAACTTCAATACATCGTCAAGTTGGACTTTGTTATATATCGACACGTGCCATCAATTGTATACAGTGGCCTTGTTCTTCAATAACACTGTTAAACTATCCTAGACAATTTCCTTCTAAAAGTCTACCAAGAAGCTTTTAACAAACAAGAACTCCCAAACACTTGCAACATGTCATATATAACACTTATACCTAAAGACAACACAGACAAAACACAGCTGAAAAACTATAGACCCATCTCATTATTAAACGTAGACTACAAAATTCTAGCAAAATCACTTGCAAACAAAATAAAAAATTTCATGCCATCACTCATACACCCAAACCAACCGTGCAGTATTCAACACAGAAACATACACAAACATACACACATCATTAGATACTTCATTGCATACACTTACCAGAAAGACTGTCACTCCTCCCTTTTATCCTTAGATCAGGAGAAGGCCTTTGACAGAATTGATAATGTCTTCGTCTGGGCGCTGTCATGTGACCTCATTAACTCCGCCCACTCGTGCTACCGGTGTTAACTTGATTTTCATTCCTGTGTCTTAGTGACATCTGTTTAGTTTCTATGTTTGCTCTATTTCTCGTATCCATCTCATGGCACATGTGTCCAGGATTTTTCACTGACTTGGCCAATATTGACGATGTGAGAAAAAGGGCTATGATTGATGCCGAACTCAATCGTCTTAACATCGATATTGCTTGCTTGCAGGAGACTCGCCTCGCTGAGGAAGGGTCACTCAGGGAAAACAATTACACCTGTTTTGGAAGGGTAGAGGGCAGGCGGAAAAAAGGCAACACGGTGTGGGCTTTGCAGTGAAGAATTCGCTACTGGGAATGATTGAAATTCCAGCAGGAGGAAATGAAAGACTATTATCCCTGCGCTTGGCAACCTCTTGTGGTTTTGCCACCATTATTACTGCATATGCACCGACACTCGATAACTCTGATGATGTGAAGGATTCTTCTATGAGGAGTTAGACTCCGTGATCAAGGCAGTTTCAAATTCTGACTACATTTATATGCTCGGTGATTTCAATGCTCGTGTGGGCAAGGACTCGAGTTCATGGCCAGTGTGCCTTGGAAGATACAACATCGGTTGCATGAATGAAAATGGGCAAAGGCTGCTGGAGCTTTGCACCAGAAATGACCTATGTATTACAAGCTCCTTTTTTAAAACAAAAGAGATGCATAAGGTCACATGGAAACATCCAAGATCCGGCCATTGGCACCAGCTGGACTTCATCATCACACGGAGACAACATCTGAACCATATATCATTGACTCGAAGTTACCACAGTGCTGACTGTGATACGGATCATTCTTTGGTTGTTGCTAGGGTTAGACTGAGACCAAAGAGAATCTACACAGCTAAACACAAATCTAGCCCCAGGATTAATATTATTAACACTCAGGATCATGAAAAGTGCTTTCAGTTTCAACAGCAACTTGAAGACGTTTTCACTGATACACCAGAAAATTGTACAGTAAATGAAAAGTGGGGTCAACTTAAGGAAACTCTTTATAAAACTGCCGTAGGGGTTTACGGAACTGTGGATCATCAGAGGCAGGACTGGTTTGTGGCAAACAGTCAGACTCTGCAGCCCTTGATTGATAAGAAGAAGATAGCTCTCTTGCGAAACAAGGAAAGACCAACGCGTAACACTCTGAGTGAGCTAAGGCAAGCTAGGAAGGATGTGCAACTGGCTACCAGGCAGTGTGCAAATGATTATTGGATCAAGTTATGTGAGTCCATTTAAAGCGCAAGTGAAAAGGGAAACATCAGAATCGTGTATGAAGGAATAAAGAAAGCCTGTGGTCCAATGATCAAAAGAAGTGCACCATTGAAAACCTTGATTGGAGAAATCATAACTGATAAGAAACAGTAGATGGACAGATGGGTAGAGCACTATTTAGAGCTTTACTCAAGTGAAACCAAACTAGCGGATGATGCCCTCAACGCGATAGAGGCTCTACCAATTCTTGACCACCTGAATACACTTCCCACCATAACAGAATTTAAGTGTGCTGTAAATGAACTTGCATCTGGCAAGGCTCCAGGTAAGGATGGGATTCCAATAGAGGTTATCAGGAGTAGGCAAGACACACTCACTCTACAGATCCACCAGCTAATAGTTCTATGCTGGCGAGAAGGACAAGTCCCACAGGATTTAAAAGACCCAAGCATCATAACATTGTACAAGAACAAGGGCGATCGGAGCGACTGCAACAACTATAGGGGTATCTCACTTCTGTGTATTGTTGGAAAGGTATTTGCCAGAATTGTTCTGCGTAGACTTCAAGTCCTAGGAGATCAAGTCTACCCCTAATCACAGTGTGGCTTTCGACAGAACCGGTCTACCATTGATATGATATTCTCATTGCGCCAAATGCAATAAAAATGCCGTGAACAAAATCAACCACTGTTTATTGTCTTCATCGACCTCACAAAGGCAGCATTTGATTTGGTCAGTCGTGAGGGTCTGTTCAAGGCACTAGAGAAGATTGGCTGCCCACAAACTCTTCTGTCCATTGTGGAATCGTTCCACACAGGCATGAAGGGTATAATCAGGTTTGATGGTGCAACTTCTGAAGAGTTTTAAATCAAGAGTGGAGTTAAGCAAGGTTGTGTACTAGCTCCCACCCTCCTTGGGAATATACTTTTCACTTCTTCTGAAATATGCGTTTCGTGATCAGGATGGTGGTATATACATTCACTCACGCTCAGATGGCGGCCTCTACAATGCTCAGAGGTTGAAGGCCAAGACCAAAATTAGGAGGGAACTGATCAGAGAGTTGCTTTTTATAGATGATGCTGGAGTTACGACCCACTCTGAGGAAGAATTGCAATGTCTACTGTCTGCATTCTCCAATGTTTGTTCTGAATTTGGTTTAACAATTAGCAAAAAGAAGACACAGATTATGTCACAAGGTGTACATGGGGTACCATCAATCTTTATTGACCATTTTACATATCTAGGATCAGTGGTAAATAGCAAATTATCCCTAGTTCAGGAAATCAACATCCGGATTGGTAAGGCAGCGAAGAGTTCGAGAAACACGAACGTCTAAAAGCTGAGAAGGAAAGGAAGAAAAAGCGTCTACAAGCTGAGAAGGAAAAGCATGAAAGACGGCTACAAGCTGAGAAGGAAACGGAAGAAAGAAGACAACAACATTAACTTTGAAATGAGGAGGCTGGACAATGAAACAGAGTTACTACGACTGGAAATCATGAACCAACATAACTCTTCAACAGATCAGATTAGATCTCCAGCTGAACCACAGAGTGAAGCAGCTTCAGGTCACGTCAACGCCATGTCTTTTCCGCTGGATCCCTTCAACAAACAAGCAGACAAAATTGAGAATTACATATCAGGATTCGAGAAGATGTGTGTGATCTTCGTATTGGAGGAGACCACATGGGCAGTTAAATTGTCACAATGTCATTGCAGAATAGCTTACGAAGTACTTTCTATGATACTACCGGAGGAGTTGGGCAATTATGACATCCCGAAACAAGCCTTATTAGCCAGATTTGAAATAGATGGAGAGAACTATAAGAAACAGTGCAGGACTACTCGGAAAGAAGACGGAGAGAACTTTTCTCAATATGTAGAACGATTGAAATCCTACCTAAACAAATAGCGTACTATGTCTAGATTTGAAGAAACGTACCAAGATCTACAAGAAATGTTTCTAATAGATCAACTTAAAGAGAAAATATCTCAGGGCATGAGAGCATTTCTAACACAAAATGGAGCTGAGAGATTGGAGACTATCATTACTTTGGCAGGGCGATATTAAAAGTCGCAAAAAGAAGCGCGATGTAATCAACGAACTACCAATAATCTTCCTTGGGAGTTCCCGCAGAAGACCAAAGATAAGGGAGGACTGAAATCCAACAAACCAAATGAATCTAATAAATCAAATAAGAGCACTACAACACAGAACCAGTAGGTAAAGTAGGAGAAGAAGACCTACTGCAGCCCTTGTAAAACTCATACTCACTGCACAAAGGATTGCAGAAAGAAACCTTAACCTCTTACCACAGCCTGTGTGGTAAAACCGAAAGCAGCGAGAGAGAACCGGAAAGCTAGTTCCAATAAGGACACGCAACGAAACACCAACATAAAACTGCCAGTTATAAAATCTGTCAACCTGAATGGATAGACAGTGCAATGCCTCTATGATACAGGTTTATTTTTTTGACGCAATTGTACAAGCCTCACTGGTAAAACCAGAGCAAGTTACAAATGAAACCGTCAAAATACAGGGATTTCTGAAAAGTTCCGTGCATATGACACTACTTGTTCCCAAGGTCAGCATAACTTCACGCAATGTTACGGGAGAAATCAGAGCAGCGGTCATGGAAGACCCAATCTATCCTGTTAAGCTAGGATGTCGCTACGTCTTCTTAGGAGAACCAGTAGACAAGCAAAGGAAACTCCAATGACAACAACGACACCAGCCAATCTTCAACCATAGGATTTAAAACAAGCCCAAGCAACAGATAGTTCACTTGGGACTTGCTTTCGTAAGCTGCCAAAATCACATACACTTCCTAGAAAAGGTGATGTCTACATGAATAACGGAATTCTTCACCGGAAGGCAGGAAAGTTAGGACAAGAGTATTCACAACTTGTTGTACCAACTACTTACAGAACGCAAATACTGGAGATGGGACACAGTATGCCGTTCAGCGGACATATGGGAATCAACGCAACAACGCAATGAATCTCAACCCACTACCATTGGACGGGAATGAATACGGACATTCAGCGATATGTCAAATTATGCCCAGAATGTCAGAGAGTAGCCCCAAAGCACTGGACACCACCAGCGACAATAGGGGATATGCCCATCACTGACACACCATTCGAGAAAGTGGCTGTGGACATAATCGGACCTCTCATCCTGACAAAGAGAAGGAATAGATTGATACTGACACTCGTGGTCACATTCTCGATGTGGGCGGAAGCTGTGCCGATACCATCGAGTGATTCCAAGCATGTAGCAGAAGCTCTACTTGATATTTTTACCACATTAGGATTTCCAATCAGGATCCTGACTGACAACGGATCACATTTCAAAGGAAAGTTAATGGATGAAGTTTTCAGACTGTTCCTGTCTAGGCAGATAATTACTTCTCCATATCACCCTGCTTCAAACGCAGCTGTGGAAATATTTAATGGGACCCTAGTAACGATATTGAAGATACTAGCTCAAGAAAAACCAGAGGCATGGGATACATACATTCCGGCAGCACTTTTTGCGTACCAAGGAGTACCACACAACGCTACAGGAATGCACCAGCAACATTGTTGTTCGGTCGTCCAATCAAGGCACCATTGGAAGCTTTACTGCGTACATGGACTGATGATTCAGTTGATGAGACTGTTCTGACTGTATCCGTATATGTGCAAGAGTTAAAACGACTTCAACTTGGCTGGAAATTAGTCGCAACAAATCTACGACAAGTACGGCGTAGAATGGCCAAAAATTTCAACAAGAAAGCAAAGGGTAGAGAGTTAGAGATGGGAGAAAAAGTGTTATTACTTCTTCCCACGAGTCAAAACAAGTTGCAGGTCGGTTGGAAAGGACCTTATGTGGTACAAGAGAAAATTTCCAGAACAAACTACAAGATCTCTATAAAGGGGAAAGATAACATCTTTCATCTCAACCTGTTACGAAAGTACAACGAGCGTCCCGCCTCCAAGACAACACATTTGATAGCAATGTTCGTAGCAAAAGAAGTTGAACATGGAAGCTCAATGGGAGTGGAGTATCCTCTGCAGTTCAAAGAGACTTATCGAGATGTGGACATTAGTTCAACATTAACGACCGATCAGCAGCAGCAGATTCTAGAGGGCTTAGAGAATTATGCAGAGATACTAACAGACAAGCCAGGACTAACAGATCTTGAAGAATTCGACATGAAGTTGAAGGAACCAACACCTGTGCGAGTCAAAACCTACCCTGTTCTATATGCCAAAGCATAACCTCTCAAAGATGAAATTCAACAGTTGCTTTCATCTGGGATAATATCACCTTCTGAATCTCCTTATAATGCAAGTGTAGTTCTATTGAGGAAACCCAGTGGTGAACATAGATTATGCATTGATTATAGGTAGCTGAACGCTGTATCAGAGTTTCAACCGGAGCCACTGCCAGATCAGAATCAACTTTTTACCAGCCTCAACAGATCAAAATACTTCACAAAGATAGATCTCAGCAAAGGAAATTATCAAATCCCAGTGAAAAAGGAAGTAAGACCGTGGTTAGCCTTCAGCACTCCTGATGGACACTACGAATTAAACGTTCTTCCTTTCGGATTAAGCAATGTGCCTAGTGTCTTCACTCGGATGATGAGGAAACCTTTAGGACCATTGGAAAATCCACATATTAGCAACTTCATGGATGACATCCTGATTGCTACAGAAATATTCGAGGAACATCTTGAGACATTGAAGATACTATTCAACCACCTGAAGGAAGTGGGGTTGACAGCAAGACCAAAGAAGTGCCAGATTGGATTCCGGCAATTGTATTTTTTGGACCACACATTATCTCAAGGCAAAATGCAACATCATGATGTTAATGTAGAGAAACTAAGGAATGCACAGCGACCCAGAACCAACAAGGATGTTCGATTTTTTGTATCCCTCTGCGGATTTTATCAAAGATACATCCCAAACTTCAATTCCCTCGCATCTCCGTTGACAAATCTCAATCGGAAAGGGGAACCAGGGATTGTCGTTTGGTCTGCTGACTGTGAGAAAGCATACGCGGAGTTAAAGAACGCTTTAACAGCTAAACCAATTCTTCATCTGCCAGATCTAACACTTCCATGGTTACTCAGGACGGACTCAAGCAACGTAGGAATTGGTGCCACCTTATTACAAGAAATGGATGAGGATCAGAGGAGAGAGCTGGGAAGAGCAATATGTCCTTGTGTTCGAACCATTGCTTATGCTGGATGCATATCTATCTAAAGGCTTTCGCATTATTTCATGAAATGATTTATATGTTTTCATTGTGAGTGTTTCATAGTTAATATTGGTTCAAGAATATTACTTTCACTAATGGAGGAGAGGTACGAATACCCCCTCCCTCCCCCCCCCCCCCCAGTATGAAAAGGCAAATAAACTAATAATAATGATGGAGCATGAGAATGGCACATGAGAACCGAGTCTAGCCCAAGAGGAATGAAGACCGGTCTTGCATGAATGATGGGATGTTATAATGATGGTTTGAAGACCCTGTTGAGCTTGACTCTAGTCCGACTTTGTGAAGACACATGAAGTATGTAGCATAGGTTGGAGCGCAAGCGCAATTGAAATACAACTACTTTTATCTTTTCTTTAGGTTTCAAATGTTGCTTTATGTAGCCGGGGCGCAGTGTTGGGGTGAGCACCCAACATTGCTTAAATACCCCAATGGCTCGTGAATACATAACCTCTACAGCAAAAGTCCAACTCCTGGCCTTCACGTGGCGGAACTGTTTTAACTAACAGGAGAAGGGGCGACGACGAGTTTCTGACTCCGAAAAATAACCAGTATGCTCTAGATGTGTATGCACGTACATGCATGCGCAGACACGTGTGTGCGTGCGTACACATCTAAACTCGAGTGAGACCACAGTCTGCCCTACCAAAGGAAAGGTGCTGAAGACGGAGGCAACCAGACAGGAGGCGCACCTCAGAAATCAGGATGCCACGCAATTACGCAAAATCAAATATGTCGACTACTGCTAAATGTTATGGTGCTCGCCCTGCTTTGGACCCCCAGGCAGGTGCAGTTCCGGGCCCTATGTCTTGAAATGGTCCAACTCCAACTACTGGAGGTCCTTCTCATATGTCCTGTGGAGCCATGGGACATGAGAATAGGACGGTTGGCCATACTAACAAGAGACAACATTGCAGTTATAGACAGATTTCAAGCGAACGAAAGAAGAAGAATCGTTTCTTTACTTATTCAGTCGTGGTGGAGATTTGTCCGCAACAGACGAGCAATATCTCCGGCGGGCCTATTCTCGCTGGTCGCGAGATCCGCACAGTGGAAGGATGGGAGATTTGCTCGCAACAGACAAGCTATATCTCCGGCGCTATCTCCGGCGGGCCTACTCCTGGTGGTCGCGGGATCCGCACAAGTCAGGCGGGGAGTCTGTGGGTAGTTCACGCTTTACACAGGTCTGGACACTTGTGATTGACAGACGTACGCATTCTATGGTCCAGGCGCGTACGAGGCCCTCACCTGTGGGACTTGGCTGAACGCCTCTAAGTCAGGTCCCTTGGGTGCCAGGGTCTGGCCACCACTCGCCACCTGCTCGTGGAGGCGAGGTCTCGGAGGTTTGACGTTGAGCCGCCAGCGTCTGCAGCTTACCTTGTTCCAGACGTATTGGTTATCCATTCCTCTGGATCAAACAAGGCAAGGCCGAGAGAGGGAACATGTCGTTTGGGCACCACATGTTTCACTGAAGCTCTGCCCAGGCATTGTGATGGAATTTTGGCCACATTCCAACTCACATACTTTGGTCTGTCAAGCCTGCAAGGTGCCACTCACTCACCTTGTCTTAATATGCCCCCGCCTCAACATGCCTTGCCTTAACATGCATGTGTCACAACATGCATCTGTTTTAACATGCATCTGTTACAACATGCATCTGGCACAACAGGCATCTGTCTCAACATGCATCTGTCTCAACAGGAATGTCTCACCATGCCTTTGTCTCAACATCTTCTCATGATGTGAGAAAAACGGCTGTAATTGATGCCGAACTCAATCGACTTAATATTGATATTGCTGACCTGCAGGAGACCGCCCTCACTGAGGAAGGATCATTCAGGGAAAACTATTACACCTTTTTTTTGTGTGGAAAGGCAGAGGGCAGAAAGAAAACAGACAACATGAAGTGGGCTTTGCAGTGAATAATTCACTACTGGGAATGATTGAAATTCCAGCTGCTAACATCACTGCATACGCCCAGACACCCACTTCCTCTGATGTGAAGGCTTCATTCTATGAGGAGTTAGACACTGTGATCAAGGCAGTATCAACATCTGACTGCATGTATATGCTCGGTGATTTTAATACTCGTGTG
This sequence comes from Cepaea hortensis, assembly GCA_963921405.1. Classification (NCBI taxonomy): domain Eukaryota; kingdom Metazoa; phylum Mollusca; class Gastropoda; order Stylommatophora; family Helicidae; genus Cepaea; species Cepaea hortensis. Next base: position 25,383,276 of record OY992893.1, read on the forward strand.
GGCAAGGACTCGTGTTCATGGCCAGTGTGCCTTGAAAAATACATCGGTCACATGAATGACAATGGGCAAAGGCTGCTGGAGGATTGCACCAGACACGACCTATGTATTACAAACTCTTTTATTTTTTTAACAAAAAGAGTGGCCTAAGGTCACATCGAAACACCCAAGATCCGGCTATTGGCATCAGATAGACTTCATCATCACCACACGAAGCCCTTGATTGATAAAAAGAAGGTTGCTCTCTTAAGAAACAAGGAAAGAACAACGCGAAACACTCTCAGTGAGCTGAAGCAAGCCAGGAAGGATGTGCAAAAAGCTGCCAAGCGATTTGTAACGACTATTGGATCAAGTTATGCAAGTACATTCAAAATGCAAGTAATAAGAGATATATCAGAAGCATGTATGAAGGGACAAAGAAGGCCTGTGGTTCAATAATCAAAAGAAGTGCACCACTGAAAACCTTAACTAAAGAAATCATCACTGAAAAGAAACATTAGATAGATACAAAGGTAGAGCACTATTTGGAGCTTAACTCAAGCGAGACCAAACTAGTGGATGGCGCCATAGAGGCCCTGCCTACTCTTGACCACCTGGACACACTTCCCACCATAACAGAAGTTCAGTGTGCTATCAATGAACTTGCATCTGGCAAGTCTCCAGGTAAGGATGGGATTCCATTAGAGGTTATCGGGAGTGGGCAAGTCACACTCATTCTACAGATCCACCAGCTAACGGAGCTATGCTGGCGAGAAGGACAAGTTCCACAGAATGTCAAGGATTCAAGTATCATAACAGAGTACAAGAAAAGAGTGACTAACAACTATAGGGGTGTCAGAATCTCCCCACCAGATCTGCCGTGTCTTCATCATCGACGCCTGGCAATTACGGCCAGGTACGCCTGTGAGCGGCATTAACTACGCAGTGACGAGAATGGTCAGTTGTGGCACGCGTGGCGCATGGAGTCCACGCATTAAGGAAACACGACCAACGAGGACTCACTGCAGTTAGACGGCAGACGGCCTCGGACTGTGGTAGAGGACAGACATGGGAGATGTGTGCTCGTATTGCTTGTGTGAGTGGACGCTATTAGAGAGAACGCCTGTTTGAGTATAGAAGCCTGTGCGACTGGGACGTAGTGTTGTAAGTTATGAACTGATGCATTGAATGTATATATTTATTGTGTAATGGCATCGCCGTTATGGTTAAGCGATGCCTGTAATGTTTGCGGCGAGTGAGAAGTGCGAATAAAGTGGTTATAATTGTATTCGCCGTTTGTCACGTACAGTCATTCTGTGACAGTGTTTGTTATCACATCTTTTGGTTACCACGAGCCTGTGTGATTGTGAATTAAGACGCTGACAGGTGTGAATGTGGGGGGCTCGTCCGTCTTTGAACGATTTAGAAAAAAAGGTGTGAACGTGAGTGCATCATCCATTTTTGTGAACCAGTTGTAAAATAAATGTGAACGTGGGTGTATCGTCAGATTGTTGAACAAAAGTTAAGATAGAGAGAGTGTAAACGGAAAGATCGTGTCAGTGTGATAACCAATAATATGTTAAAGATGAATAAATAGCGTGAAAAGTTCTGGAAACAAGAAAGTATTGGTAGAGAAAGTAAGAGTTGAACGGGCGACATAACGACTAACAAATATACTCGACAGCACACAACCATTGATCTATGCAGTAGATGGCCTGACGTAATTCCACTCAAAAATATAACGTCTAAAGATATAATGGAAGTTTTCTTCCACATTTTTTCAAGAATAGGGTTTCCTGATACCATTCTGTCAGATCGAGGAAGTCAGTTTATTGCGGCAGCCACTCAAGCCTTTAATAGAATGTTAGGTGTAAAGCAGTGCTTTAATAGCCCATAACACCCTCATTCAACTGGTATTGTAGAGAAAATGAACGGAGACCTCAAACATATGTTGGCTAAAGTTACCCAGGAACACCCAGAGGACTGGGACACTTATCTACCTGCCATACTTTTCGCGTATCGCGAAGTACCTCATTCCAGTACAGGGTTTTCACCATTTGAACTAGTTTATGGAGCCAAACCACGCGGTCCATTAGCTATTTATAACACTATGTTAACTAAAACTGTAAATGAACATAAACCATTGTCATCATATGAACATGTAACATCATCGCGAGATAGAATTATGAACTCTTGTATATTAGCGAAAGAATTGTTGAAACAATTGAGTGCTATTTACAGACAATATGCAAATAGAGGAATTAGGACAATAACATTGACACCTGGACAAGACGTACTACTACTGTTGCCAAGTGACAGACACTTACTGACGGACTCATGTCAAGGACCATTTAAAGTACTGAGACAAATCTCGACAGTAGACTACGAAATCGCAATAAACAACAAACACAAGATATTCCACATTAACATGTTAAAACCGTACTACAACAGAGACGAAGACCAAGACGAGATTGCAGCAAGCACAACAATAGTGGACCACACAGACGCTGACGATACAGCAAAATATCGGCCCCATCACTTGATACTACAGACACTCTACAAGACATCAAAGTAAATCCTAATCTTTCCCAGACAGAGACCGACAGTTGCAGACGACTGTTACAAGACTACAGTACTATCTTCTCAACCATCCAGGACAGACAGACTTAGTACAGCATCACATCATTCTAACATCCAACACACCAATAAAGTGCAGACCATACTCCATACCCATACACTACAAAGACAAGTTACATCAAGAAATTCTAGAACTGGAGAAAAATCACATCATCAGAAGATCACAGTCACATTTTTGTTCACCGATTGTGTTGGTCAAAAAGAAAAGAGGGATCGGAGTGACTAATGCCACATAACGGAACATGCGCCACCAAGTATAAAGAAGAGACCTTACTGGATTTTCCCAGACAGTCACAAAACTGGACGACAAATATGAGAAACCAAGGAAAGGAAAACAACGTCATTGGACGGCAACGGGGGACGCTGTGAATTCGTGGATTCAAAAGGATGTGTTTATAAAAGGCTCCGTGTGAAGGTGACACCTGGAGGCGGTAATTTCGTGATGAAGCAGCTGGGAGTCCGGAGAGGAATATATTAAAGACAAGACAACAGTAGAAAGACCGGGTGCGGATACCTAGACTTTTATTTAATCAGTTGAACTGAGGATTTGGATAATTAAGCCTCAAGGGCAGCGAGCTGGACTCGGAGCTCGTAAGTAGATGTTATTTAAGTGAGCGCCGATCCTGCGTATAGGGATCAGCTCACGTTTCTACAAGAGTTATATCTTTTGTCCTGCGGCGGAATAAAAGTACGTCTTTCGCTTGCTCGATTTGAGTCTGCCATATGTTCATGATCCTGTTGGTAAGATAGAACATGTTTTGTTGTTCTGATCTGTTCTTGACGAGTTCAATTTGAGTTGCTTTTAGTGTACGGTCCCGTGGGATTTAGAGGACAGGCACTTTAAGACACATGGGGGTCGTCTCTGGACTGTTTGTTTGTCAACACAGATTCCCCGCCAGTTTCCATAGCTGAACATAAAAGAAATTACGCGCCAGCGGCACATTCCACACCGTGCTACACAGAAAGAAAGAAGGAGCACATGAAAACCCGCGTCACCAAAATGCCGGAAGATCACCCAGAATAAATGAAGTGAAAATCATTTTGTGATAAAGTAATAACAGGTGAAATTAAAACATCATAAAAACTGTAAGTACGAAAAAAATTAATACGTAATAACTCAATCATGTTCAAGAAGTGCGATCTATTAATCATATCAAGTTTGCACCAGATGCGCAAAAACATTCCACCTTATTGAACACACCACAGCGCTATGAAATATTAGAAACAACGAACATTTAGTAATAGTGTAACTTATTTAAGAACAGTATTTATTTAAAGAATATACAGTTACAACTATAAGTCTACGTGAGAAAAGAAGATGGTGGTTACATAAGAGATATACGAAACAATGGACACCATGGTCGACATTGAAAAGAATTATGTCGATGTGAGTAGGCAGTGAGATCTGAAGAAACACTGCGCTGCCACAATTCTACACCACAGTAACCTATTATACTATAGCACAACGATTGACAATTTGTATTCAAGAATCTGTGATCGATTGGAACTGCTCGAAAGTGTTGCATTATGTTGAGCAATTTGCTGAATCTATGAAGTTCATTACAGACTCAGACATTTGTCACAATTTTATCAGATTTATCGGTGGACTGATATACACATGATGGGGTGTACTGCCGACGCACAGTTATAGTTACGTGGTTGGAAACACATTCCCTAATTCTGTGTTGGTTCAGAACGCCAAAGCATTTAAACTACCTACATTTGTGGGACATGTACATCATACGTTCATTATATCTTCTGCCGACACTACTTTATGTCTGAATTATCGGCGCATAAGTGAGTTAGTACATATTACGACATTTTATATGCACACTTCGTCATGTGTCAAGATGGATAGCACGTACACCACGGACACTCATCTCCACCATAATTAACAAGGAAGATGTTGCGTTATTTGGACGTTGCACATATATGAACATATTTACAACTGGACGTTACATACATCAACGCATAATGACAACCAGGTCAGTGTACACATATTTATTACGTCATTGAGGACATTACATTAGTCACATACCGGACACTTCATCACACGTTAGGACGACACGCACACGTACACTATGACATATTATTGTTGAAATTTTCGAGGATTTCTCTACCATCGAGCAAGTCAACGCGGTCAATCGGGACCGAACACGAACTCCTCACGTCGACATTTATGAACTGAATTTACGAACGTACTCTAATACGCTGACGCCAGGACATACGAACACTGTCACACGGATCGATAACAAGACTACACTATCGTTTATCATCGTGATAACGGGCGCACAGCCTGTTCACTCATTGGACCTTACTTACCAGAAGTCGAATCACGTCTTTCAACTGTACTTACTTCACTGTGGACATCATTCACTCAAATACCTACAGCGCACATTCAGCCTAAAGTATAAATACTAAGGCTGAAATAAACTCAAGTTTCGTCGATATACCACAGCCGACTACGTGTTCTTATGAGTCGGTGACGGACCACGTCCAGGGTACCGGTACAAGTTAATTGTACTATCATCTCAAGGCAGGAGCAACAATCGTTACACAACTCCTCACATATTTTCATGCAGCCAGGATACCACTAATCGATTGCCAATTACGGATCAGTATAGTTTGGAACTTATCAACACGTAATTGAGAGTCTCAAATTATATCAATTCTCGAGCGATTCAAATATTACTCTACGTTCGGGAGATGCACTAAAGGCCAGTAGCAATTGTATTGTTGATGTATTATAGCATTGATCCTAGTAATAAGGCGCTATTTATCAATTTTTTTTTGTTCTGATCTTGCTGGCGTCACCACAATACTATTGTCTTGTCATAACTGTAGTAGTATAGTATGTGCGTTATCCGATAACATGTGGATACAAAAATTTGTTATTGTTTGTAAACAATAATATGTATTCGCGTCACTCGTCATTCATCTTTGATGATTGTTAATTGTCTTGCGTTACATATATATTGTATATTCAATATATTTCTTCATATTTATTTCTCTAGTATATTTATTTAGTTTATTATAGAGATATTTGATTGATTTTTTTTTTGTGGTGTTCGAGTTGACACTACACATTTATTTGAGTTGTATTTGCTCAATTGTGATACAACATTTACTGTACTATCCGAGTGATAGTGATCTGAGACAATATTACAATTTTGTCGATTCTTTTCTTCTCTTGCCTACGACCATATTTATTTCACCCAGATAGCTCATTTTACAGGTAGGACATTAAGAGAAGATGTCTACGCTGCAATATATTTTTGAAATGGGTGAGAAGTCTGGTATAACTGGTGCTGAGCTTCGAAATTGGGCAAAGCTTGAGTTCAGTGAACAACAGAAACGTGACAAGGAGGAAAGACAACTTCAAGCCACACGTGAGAAGGAGGAAAGACAGGAAAGATTGGCATCGGAAAAGGAAACCAAACAACTTCAGATGGCTCTTGAGAGAGAACTGAAAGAAAAAGAGATGGCTATCAGACAAAATGAGATAGTTTTGGATCGCGAAAAAATTGCAGCAGAAAAAGAGAAGTTAATTATGGAAATGCAATTGAAAGAAAAACAATTGGCGTTTGATAAAGAGCGACTTGCTACAGAAACACTCTGGAAGGACAAGGAGGTTGAAGGTAACATAAAGGTCAAGACGCTTGAGATGGAACGTAGAGCTGAAATCGAACGAGAGAAAATGCTAGCTAAACAGAACGATCCTGTGAAAAAGTACCAAGGTTTATTCAGGAATTTTCAACAAGGTGATTCAGTTAGTTCATGGTTAACCAACTTTGAAGTGCTCGTAAAGTATTACAAGGTACCGGAGAAGGACGTACCGATTTTGTTTCATCGTCACCTCGCGTTAGAGCCGTTGAAAGTGATAGAGTTAATTCCTGAGGATTTACGTACGAACTACAAATATATGCGCGATCGTGTGCTATCACATTTTTCTTTGGATGAATCTGGTTTACGGACTAAGTTTAAAACACTTACACCGAAATCGAATCAAACATTCCTGGATTTCGCTTCGGAAATGTCTTCTAGTTTTGATAAGTGGTGTAAGGCTGCGGATATTAATGATAGTTATGAGAAAGTGAGAGACTTAATTATCAGAGATAGAATGTTGTCTGCAATACCAGAACCTATGTCAGTATTTCTTATGGAAAACAAATGTAAAAGTTTAAGTGAAATGGAGAATAAGGGTGAATCATATTTCAATGCACATAGGGATATTTTTGCTAACTGTACACAACCTGAATTAGTGATAGGAGCAAGTGCAAAATTTCAAAGAGGAAACAGTAAGTTTAGAAAGTTTGGTAGTAGTACTAATAGAAATAGTCCGTACAATAGAGAAGGTCCATGGCCGAGGGGTTAGCAGCTTTCTCCGCTAACCCCGAATACTCTCGTCACGTGACGCGACGAGAATTAGAAGTGGTTCGAATCGCAAAAGTGACTTATGAGAGTATGGAGCCGGTCGCTCAGAAAGTCGTGGCGTGCTGATGAGCGTAATCTAGCCTAGGAATCAACATACAGCTGAAAGATGCTGGTGTTGACCGCAATATCCTGAAACAGGATGGAAACGCGGAAAAAAAAAAATAGAGAAGGTGAAAGACCAAGAAAAGGCCAATTCACCAAATGCCAATATTGTAGATTATCGCATGGAAATTTAGAGATGTGTGATAATCATCCAGGTTATTCCGCATATCTAAAAGATATTACGGCAAAGAAGAGAAATAAGTATGACTCTTTTAAAAGAAGTATAAAATGTTTCTCATGTAGGGCGTACGGACACACTAGTAGGTCTTGTCCGATGAGAAATTCCTGGAAGGAAGCTAGTACAGCATACATATACTCCAGTAGTGACTCAGACGATTTAGAAGAGACACACGCAGCTATCATACAACAGTATGATGATCAGACTGACAAGTTAAATAAAGGTATAACTGACAATATTAGTAATGAAGGTATAGAAACAATTCATGAAGCTAATGCCGTTAGCATACAAAATGGCAAACTAAAAATCCATCATGCATGGGTAAATGGTGAACCCACTACTTGCATTCGTGATTCAGGAGCTTCGATTGTCGGAGTAGATCGAAAGCTGATAAAAGAAGAAGATTATACAGGCGAAACTGTAGAGTGCAGAACATTCGGTGGCACAATAGAAAGATATAAGATTGCCACGATTACAATTATGTCACCATATTACGAAGGCACAATAAATGCAGCTGTATTACCAAATCCATGTGCCGGATTACTGATTGGTAACATACCAGATGCGAAACAATTAATGCATGATGAAGCAAAGCAATGGGAAATTGATCATGCAAGAGCTAATGCAATTACAAGAGCTCAAGACAAAAGGGATAAAGACAGTGACAAATTAGAAAATAATATCAGACTAGTGACTGATTTACCAGAAGATCAAAAACAAGACCCAACTCTAAAATCTTGTTTTAAGAAACTGACTGAACCAATAAAACAAGGTAAAAGAGGTAATTGGAGATTTTTCCTAGACAATAATATTTTATCAAGACGATATGATAGAGGTACATCACGTTATTTTCAGACAGTACTTCCATCGAAATATCGTACTGAGGCATTAAAATTAGCACATGATTCTCCATTCGCTGGTCATATGGGGATTGCTAAAACCACTAATAGATTGCTAACGCAATTCTATTGGCCTGGATATAACAAAGACATTACCACACATGTACGTTCATGTACATTATGTCAGATAACCACGCAAAAAGGCAAACATCCCAAAGCACATGTTCAGAAAACTGATTTGGCATCACGACCATTTCAGAAAATAGCTATAGATATTGTGGGTCCGTTAAATACAACTACTGATCGAGGCAATAGATTCATATTAACTATGATTGATCTTTGTACTCGTTGGCCAGAGGCTATTCCCTTAAAATGTATCACGAGTAGATCCATTCTAGATTCATTGTTGATAATTTTTAGCAGAATAGGATTCCCTAGCTGCATATTATCAGATAGAGGTAGTCAGTTTATATCAACGGCTACTCAAGAGGCAATGAAGATACTTGGGATTCCACAGGTGTTTAGTTCACCTTGGCACCCAATGACAAATGGGGTGAATGAGAACTACAACGGAGTTCTTAAACGAACTCTGGCGAAAGTTGCTGCGGAAAGGCCCAAAGATTGGGATATTTTATTACCAGCCGTACTATTTGCATACCGAGAGGTACCACAATTTAGTACAGGGTTTTCTCCATTCGAGTTGGTATATGGAGCAAATCCACGAGGTCCATTATTAATATATAATGACCTACTCACAAATAAAACATATGATCATCCGAAAAGAGATGCATATGAAATAGTAACACAGTTAAGAGATAAAATTATTACAGCTTGTCAGATTGCAAAATCTGCACTGGATAAAGCTGGAGAAAGATACAGACAGTATGGTAATAGGAACGCCAAGACAATAGTCTTGAAAGAAGAAGAAGAGGTTTGGTTATTATTACCTGATCCTCGAGATTGTCTGGTTACTTCATGGCAAGGTCCATTTAAAGTAATTAAGAAAATTAGCGATGTTGATTATCGTATTGATGTGGATGGCAAACATAAGATTTTTCATATTAATATGTTGAAGCCATATATTCCACGTGAGGATAACTCAGGTCAAGTGACACAACAAATTCCTCATAGAATAGCAACAGCTTGTTGGGTAATTAATGAACAACAAGAAGATGCTATAGAACAACAGATTCCAACACCCATAGTTAATAGCGACAGTAATTGGCAAGCGATTCAGATAAGTAAAGATTTATCAGTACAAGATAGAGAAAAGCTTATTACTGCAATAAAGGAATATAGTTCAATTTTTTCAGATAAACCGGGGCAGACATCACTGATTAAACATAAAATAACTTTATTATCAAATGTCCCAGTTAAAGTGAAACCATATCCTATTCCAATACATTATTTGGAAAAAGTTACTGCAGAAATTTCAGATCTAGATAAGACTGGAATTATAAAAAAATCAATTTCAAATTACTGTTCACCAGTTGTAATTGTTAAGAAAAAAGATGGGTCATTACGTTTATGCGTTGACTATAGGAAAGTTAATGAATTAACGTTACTAGATGCAGAACCTATGCCAAATATTGATGAATTAATTGAAACCATGGCAAACTCGAAAATATTTTCGAAAATTGACCTTACAAAAGGATATTGGCAAATTCCGATGGAAGAAGATTCAAAGCATATTACAGCTTTTAGCACGCCGTTAGGTTTATATGAATGGGAATATCTTCCATTTGGTTTACAAAATGCACCAAGTACATTCATGAGAATGATGAGAAGATTACTTCATGGAATTACCAACGTAGCATCGTATATGGATGATATTTGTATTCATACTTGTGATATTGACACACATGTTAAAATTCTAAAACAAGTTTTCCAGAAAATACAAGAACATGGATTGAAAGCTAAACCAAGTAAAATTGAGATAGGGTTTACTGAGATACAATTTCTGGGTCATAGAATCTCTAACGGATTTAGGAAAACAGATCCATTGGTTGTGACAAAGATTCTTAATATCAAACCTCCAACATCCAAGAAGGAGCTTAGGAGTGTATTAGGGTTGATTAATTATTATCAAAAGTTTATCCCTAATTTTGCACATATGACAGCAACATTCTCGGAACTTTTAATAAAAGGTCAACCAACAAAGATAGTTTGGACAGAGGATCACGAGAAGTCAGTACAACACATAAAAACTCTATTTAGTACATATCCTATTTTGAAATTACCTGATATTTCAAAAGATTTTGTTTTACAAACGGATGCTAGTTTACATGCTATTTCAGCTGTATTACTTCAATTGCATGAAGGGAAACTACATCCTATTCTTTATTTCAGTAAAAAGCTATCTGAAACTCAAAGAAATTATGCTGTTACTGAATTAGAGGCTCTAGCTTTAATTGAAAGTATTGAGAAGTTCTCTAGATACTTACTAGGTAGGAAATTTCTGGTTCTGTCGGATAACAAACCGTTACAAATTTTCAAATCGGGTCATCCGAAGAATTCTAGAATACATAGATGGTCATTACTATTACAAGACTATGAATTTGACATCTGTCACATTCCTGGAAAGGATAATAATCTTGCTGACATTCTCAGTCGATTATAGTTGAATAGAAGGGCAGATCTTTGTTATAAGTTAATTAGTTATATATATTAATGTTCTCTTCTTTCATAAGTTATTCAGAAAGTCGATAAAGATATATTCAGATGGCGCCTAATTGAGGGAGCAATGCTATAAGAATCAACTAAATATTAATAGATTATTATTACAAATAGAATTTAGTCAATTAGGTACATATGTTACCGATTTTCCATTGACAGCTTGAGTGAAGGCAATACTCGGAATAAGAACGTCACAAGAGACGCGTGATTGGAACATTCATTGTGCATTCAATGGCCAAGCCAAGTATTTTGTTTTGTATTGTCACACTAACTTTGAACAGTATATGATTGTGTTAATAATAGTTATTCATTAGTTGATTGTTAAATTATTAATAAGTAATTGTAAATTAGTATTAATATGGTATTGGTATTAATATAAATAGTGAATTCTATGATATTAATTATTTACTTGCATTAACAATGTTGTTAGATTAATTAATATTATATTAGATGGATTAAGCTGCACAGAAGGAGCAAAAGAATAGATACAATCAAGCGACATTCTTAAAATATCCACAGGAAAAGGATCAATGGATTCTCAAGGCGGAAAGCGTATAAGTCACTCTACCCATGGAGATAAATTTCAGGAAAAGAAATAGATGTATGTGTCAGAGCCTAACATGGGATAGCTATGCAGCAACATCGTTACGACACCCGGCGGACAAGAATTGTCGGCTGGCAAGATTGTTACCTGACACGCGACCAGCGGTCAGGCTGATGACAAGACGCACGCATGCCACGTGACGCCACTAGAGGCGGTCAGCAAGTTGCGCGCTAGCGACAGACCGAGCTGGGACTTGAGACTGGAAGGACGTGTGCGGTGAAAGCAAGGCGTTTGTGTGGATCTCTGTGGGTGAAAGCCGAACGACTGTCGTCTTGAGCGTCAGACTTGTGAGCTGTATTGTGGTTGTGAGCGTCGTGAGTTATATATTGTATATTGTTGTAATTATCGTTCTGTATTTAATATGGCAATAAATCCATAAAACGTTGTGTCGTTGAGTCTTACGTCGAATCATGTTATACTTGTACTGTCTCACACGTGTTAGCCCAACGAGCCAATTCTAAGGTCCTGACATGTGTGGACGTGGGTTGCTCGTCCTTGTTTAAGAACCTAATATATGTAGACGTGTGTTGCTCGTCTTTGTTTAAACCATACGTCATTAACGATTTAAAACTATAATTCTTGAACTTGTAAAATTTGTCAAGGTTATAGTTATGTAAATGTGATCGTACAAGTCTCATTGTGATCCATTACTACATTGTTTAAATATGTTTAAAACCATTTGTAAACGTACAGTACATATTGTTTGATCCTGTAAGCGTGTAAAACATTTGTGAATTGTGAAACTTGTCACCGTTTGACCTTGTCGACATTGTGATTTTGTCGCCATTTTGACCTTGTCGCCATCTTGTAAACTTGATGTCTATGTCCTTACTGAATGTCATCGTGATGTAAGTGATGTGTCATCAATGTTATTGAGTGTTCAAATACAGATAAATTGTCTTTGTGCATTGAGTTTGTGGAACGCAAAGAGTTTTGGAAAGAGTGTAACTTCTGTTGAGAAAAACACTGTTGACGGACAAACTTACGACATACAATTATACTTGACGCCATCCAAACCTAATCAACACTTAGTGACTTGCAGGCACACACCAACAAATAGACGCTAACTTATTTTCTTCCAAAATCAAAGCAGGTTTTTCCGTACCATCCATAACCTTGCCGTAGAGGTCATTAGTGGTTCCGAAGTAACGACCCTACAGTTTTCTAGCCCGATTGTCCAACCATTCTTCACCGTATCCAGGGCACTTGAGTATATTTTTCTATACTTTAACTTTACGTATGCAATAGTAGGCACGCATCGTATAGTAAAATAAATTGTAAATTGTTTATTACTAACCATTTATAACATATTTTGTGTGGCTGATTTTCATTGACGTATTTTCCCCATCATGTCGTCATTATTTGATTTCATCGATATGGGTATTAAATTACTTCTAACAGGAGATGAATTAACAAAATGGAGCGAGAACAAATACGCTGAATACCTGCAGGAGAAAAATAATGAACGCGAAGAAAGAGCAGCGGAGAGAGCTCTAAAACAAGCAGAAATGGCTGCCAAGCAAGCAGAGGCAGAAACAGCCTTAAAACAGGCAGAGATTGAAACAGCCTTAAAACAGGCAGAGATTGAAACAGCCTTAAAACAGGCAGAGATTGAAACAGCATTAAAGCAAGCCGAAGTAGAAATGGCTGCAAAGACAAAGCAAGCTGAGATAGACAGTGAACTTAAGAAAGCAGAAATAGCAGCTCAGAGTAAGAAAGAAGAACTAGAGTTACAGTTGAAAATGAAACAACTTGACACTGAGACTGCGATGAATAAAGAGTCAAAGAAATCTGAAAGACTGGAAAAAGAAAACCAGTATAAGAAGTATCAAGGTATCGTACGTAACTATACCTCGGGTGACTGCATAGCAGCCTTTACTCAAAATTTTGAGACTTTAATGGAACATTACCAAGTTCCACTTTCTGAATGGAATATTCTATATATGAGGAGTCTATCTGGGGAACCTCTTAAAGTCATTGAAACCATCCCCAAAGACCTCAGAAAAGAGTACCATTATATTAAATCTAAGATGATGGCACATTTCATGTTAGACGAGGCAGGTTACAGAGAACAATTCAGTAAATTGAGTCCAAAATCAACTCAAACGTTCTCTGACTACCTCTGTTTAGTCCGAGATGTTTTCAGCAAATGGACTTCAGCAGCCAAAATTAACAAAAGTTATGATAGATTAGAAGATCTCATCATTCGAGATAAAATCATTTCTTCTATCCCATCATCGTTTTCTAAGTTCTTACAGGAGAATGAATGCACAAGTGTGGAAGAAATTGAAAGACGTGGGTCGGCCTATTACACGGCCAACAAACAGTGCTTTGCCACTGAAGCTACTGACAGTAACTGGGTAGCAGCGGCCAACTATGAGAAAAACTATAGTAGGCAAAAACCAAACAGGCCTACCTCTGAGAAATTTAGACATTGCATTCACTGTAAAATTTCTCACCATTTGAACGAGATGTGCGATAAAAACCCAGGGTACCAAACATACTTGCAAAATATGGTAAACAGACAAGACAAAGAGCGTAAATCGTTCAAAAGTTTACGTAAATGTTTTCTCTGCAAGGCTTACGGGCACCATCGCATGGATTGTAGAGGCAGGCATATGACCAACAAAGCCAATGCCGCCTTGTTCGATAGCTCAGCGTCAGAAGACGAAAATCCAGAGAAACATCCTGTGAATGCAGCACAGGCTTGTGATGTATTTAGTGCTAACAAATGCACTGTCTGTAACACCTTCTATGAAGATGGTATCTTAACTTGCGGGCACGCCATCCCTATTGCCAATGAGGAAGCTAACTTGGTAATAGACTCAAAAGGCAGATTAGACATCCATCACGGGTATGTTAATGGCAAGTTTGCTACAGTACTTCGCGACACCGGAAGTACACTTATTGGCCTGAAAACAACATTCATAACGCCTACAGACTATACAGGCAGGCACATTACATGTAGAACATTTTCAGGCAATATTGAGAAATATCCATTAGCATGGGCATACATTGAAACACCTTTCCTCACCGGGAAAGTAAAGTGCGCCGCACTTACAAACCCAGTGTGCGATATAATCATAGGAAACTTACCTGAGGTGAATGACCAACCTCATAATCATGACATAACATCACTATGTATTGATGATAACACGACATCACCACCAAATGTCATCATTGAAAATGTCATATCACCTATTGAATGTATGTTAGCTAATGCAGCACTAAGTTCTCATCACATCATTAACGATATCATTCCATCATCATCTGATGTCATTGAGTGTGTGAACGCAGTAACAAGAGCTACTGCTAGAGTGCAAGATGAAAGTAACCAAACTGAGGCTATACAAATGCTTAGCCCAGAATTACCACCTAGTGACTCTATGAAGGAAGCATTCATAACAGCTCAAAAAGCTGATCCTTCACTGTCAAAGTACTTTGACCTGATCGGCAAAAAGGCAAGAATAACCAAGAATGCAAAATGGCATTTTGCTTTACACAATGACATACTCACCAGGTATTACACCAGAGGTGACATTACAACGAAGCAAACTGTTTTGCCAACTACTTATCGCAAGCAAGCTTTACATCTTGCTCACGATATACCTTTTGCAGGTCATATGGCATATGTTAAAACCAGGTCAAGGTTATTGACACAGTTTCATTGGCCAAAATTTTGCAATGACATAAAAACATATTGCAGAAGTTGTGATACATGCCAGAAACTGGTAAAAAAAGGTAAACACCCACAGGCAAAGTTACAAGTCACTGACTTAGCCAGTCGACCCTTTGAAAAATTATCAGTTGACATTGTGGGCCCTCTTAGTCATACAACAACTAGAGGGAATAAATATATTCTAACTTTTATTGATCAATGTAGTCGCTGGCCAGAAGCGATTCCTCTAAAGAACATTACTGCCAACGACATCATGGAAGTGTTCTTCCATATCTTCTCCCGAATCGGGTTTCCAGATACTATCCAGTCTGATAGAGGCACTCAGTTTATTGCCGCATCGACCCAAGCTTTCACCAAAATGTTAGGAGTGAAGCAAGTCTTCAATAGCCCCTATCATCCTCACTCGAGCGGGATTATAGAAAAGCTTAACGGGGATCTGAAGCACATGCTTGCAAAAGTAACTCAAGATCACCCCAATAACTGGGATGTATACCTACCAGCTGTCCTTTTTGCTTATCGCGAGGTACCACATTCTAGTACCGGTTTCTCTCCTTTTGAACTAATTTATGGTGCCAAACCACGAGGCCCATTAACAATTTATCACCAAATGTTAACTGACTCTACTCCAGTACTTAAACCCATATCATCATTCTTATATGTAACATCATTGCGTGAAAGGATTATTAAATCATGTGAAATTGCTAAAAAATGCACTAAAACTATCTGGTGCTACTTACAGACAGTACGCAGACAAAGGTAACAGGACTATAACATTGACACCTGGACAGGACGTTCTACTACTACTACCTAGTGACAGACAGCTACTGACTGATTCGTGGCAGGGACCTTTTAAAGTGACAAGACAAATCTCACCTGTAGACTACGAAATCCTAATAAAAGACAAACACAAAATATTTCACATAAATATGCTAAGACCATACCACAACAGAGACAACGAACAAGACGATACGACAGCTTGCACCGTGATAATAGATCACGAAGATGACGATTCTAGCGACGAGATTCCAACACCTACATTAGACACGACAAACTGCTTGAATGAGATCAAGATCAATCCAAACTTAAGTCAAGCAGAAACAAACAGTTGCAAACAGTTGATACAACAGTACAACACCATCTTTTCCGACAACCCAGGACAAACAGAATTAGTACAGCATCACATCACACTCACATCAAACACACCCATAAGATGCAGACCATACACAATACCATTACATTACAAAGAACAATTACATCAAGAAATCATCAACTTAGAAAAAAACAACATCATCAGACGATCCTTATCAGACTTCTCTTCACCCATGGTCATTGTACGCAAAAAGGACAATACAATACGACTTTGCATCGACTACAGAAAACTGAACAAAATAACTGTTTTAGATCTTGAACCAATGGCAAACACTGACGATCTTCTGACAGAACTGACTGATGCTAAGTTCTTTACGACGCTTGACATGTCTAAAGGTTACTGGCAGATAGCTGTACATGAAGACAGCAGACATCTAACAGCTTTTGCCACGCCTTGGGGACTGTACGAATGGTGCAAACTTCCATTTGGGCTAGTCAATGCCCCAGCCACATTCGTACGCATGACACGACTCCTCCTAGCTGACATTCCTAATATTATTTACTATATCGACGACATCTGTGTCCATACAGAGACAATGACGGAACATATAAA
The DNA here is from genome assembly GCA_963921405.1 of Cepaea hortensis. Classification (NCBI taxonomy): domain Eukaryota; kingdom Metazoa; phylum Mollusca; class Gastropoda; order Stylommatophora; family Helicidae; genus Cepaea; species Cepaea hortensis. Next base: position 25,400,103 of record OY992893.1, read on the forward strand.
GACACTAGAACAGACACTAGAACGTATCAGACAGCACGGACTGACAGTGAAGCCTTCAAAGGTGAGCATGGCTTACCAAGAGATATCATTTTTGGGGTACAGAATATCCAATGGCTTTGTCATGACAGACAACAAAATTGTCTCCAAAATTCTAAAACTGTCACTCCCGACTAATAAGAAACAAGTCCGGAGTTTGTTGGGACTGATCAATTATTACAGGCAATTCATTCCTGATTTTTCAGAACTGACCGAGGTTTTTACTAATTTACTAACTAAGGATAAGCCTGAAAAAGTTGTACACGATGAATGCCTACGAAATGCATTTCATAAAGTTTTGGCATACTTTTCTGATAAGAATTCGAATAATCTCATCCTTAAATTGCCCAACATTCGTTTACCTTTCAGATTGAGAACAGATGCTAGCTCCGTTGCGATTGGGGCAGTCCTGTTGCAGGAATACAACAACATCCTGCATCCCGTTTGTTTTATATCAAGAAAACTAAGGCCTCGAGAGCGTGCATGGTCCATTCCACAATTAGAGGCACTTGCCTTAGTAGAAAGTGTGACGAAACTATCCAGATACCTTCTAGGACGTCACTTTATCATCGAAACTGACAACAGTCCATTACGGTATATAAATGCCGGAGTACCATCCAACAATATGATTGCTCGCTGGTCCTTGAAGCTTCAAAATTACAGTTTCGAGGTTCGACATATTCCAGGCAGAATCAATACAATTGCCGATCTTTTGTCCCGTTGTCCAACCGACCCAGTAAGCAATGTCTGAGTGCAGAGTGTACTAATACACTCAGACCAACACAGCCACCAATGAGTGAATGTTGTTTCTATTCACCTACTGTGTAAGGTCTATAATTGTAATTGTGATACGGTTAAAAAACCGACATGTATAATATACTTATTTTAATTAAGTCTTGTAATGAGTGTAGTATAATTGTGTAGTGTGTGTTAGAAAGAGAACATTATTAACTGTAAATATACAACAAGAACAGTGTCACAGACGCTTAACCACTTACCAAAAGCGAACTTTGCGGGTTAACAGTGATAGCTGTGTGTGGATTTCTTCACCGTGATATTTTAACGACGTGTGCAAATGTGGACTGAACAGTGACTTCTACAAGCGAACTTAATCCAAAAGGTTCGACACTCAAACATCAGAAATAAGAACAGTCGATCATTATCCATAAGTTGTGAACACATCGGAAATAAGAACATTCCATCATAATCCGAAAGTTGTGATACTATAACATCAGACACGAACTTTGAGAACATTTTACTATCCGTTATAAAATAACACCTGAGCAGTTGTGTTCAGACAATGTAACAGCAACTAAATTTTGAGTTTCGTGTGTACTTCCTGTGTAATTTAAAAAGTACACCAAAATTAGCAGACGATATACAAATATTCAAAAACTTATGACGATTGTAAAATCCTTTTGAATCTATAAAATATAATACACCAATTGGGTACTTATTTATTTTGATTAGTGTAATCTTAGAATCATATTTTGATTAATGTATTCATATTACCGACTTTTTCTCGTTAATATGAAGAAACGTCAAGCAATGACGCTAAGAAATTAAATAATTATTGTAATTTATTGTATTGCTTGAATGTCAAAATTACTTCCCTTGCATTTATGAATTACACCAAGGGCCATAATTTGAAACATATTCAATAGTGTGTATTGTATAAATAGACATTTTGTTGCTCAAATGGCTAACACACCGGGTAGGCGTCCACCAAGCATGGCAGAGAGCTGCCAACATTGCAAACCAACATAAGAGCTCCTGGCCAAATGAGGTCAGAGTTTGAGTGTTTAATACGACTCAAATAAAGCCGTATTTCAGTCTGGCTAGATGGCTGTTGCAAAACAACCATATTATTACGTTTTTTTCAAATTGCTGCGAGGTAGATGCGAGAAGCTGGTACTACTGATCTGACTGGGTATTATTGCAATTGAGGTAACCAGCCATCAGGGGGATGAAACCTGATTTGTGTTAAAAGTTGAACTTCATTTGTCATTTCAATGCAACTTACATTTATCGTATATATTTCTATGCCATATATGTATTTTCATGCATAACACAGGGAAAGGGTAGACTCTGACATGAAGTTAACACTACCCCAGTATATACATACATCATGAATGAAAGATGGCATCTTTCATTGAGGTACCCGGGGAGGATGTCAGAGCCTAACATGGGATAGCTATGCAGCAACATCGTTACGACACCCGGCGGACAAGAATTGTCGGCTGGCAAGATTGTTACCTGACACGCGACCAGCGGTCAGGCTGATGACAAGACGCACGCATGCCACGTGACGCCACTAGAGGCGGTCAGCAAGTTGCGCGCTAGCGACAGACCGAGCTGGGACTTGAGACTGGAAGGACGTGTGCGGTGAAAGCAAGGCGTTTGTGTGGATCTCTGTGGGTGAAAGCCGAACGACTGTCGTCTTGAGCGTCAGACTTGTGAGCTGTATTGTGGTTGTGAGCGTCGTGAGTTATATATTGTATATTGTTGTAATTATCGTTCTGTATTTAATATGGCAATAAATCCATAAAACGTTGTGTCGTTGAGTCTTACGTCGAATCATGTTATACTTGTACTGTCTCACACGTGTTAGCCCAACGAGCCAATTCTAAGGTCCTGACAGTATGGTACCAAACAAGGACAACAAGGATCAACTACAACAAAAATGGTTACATGGAAAACCTCATTATTACCCTCGTCCTAAACTCATGGTAAAACCTAGAGTTAGGACACACTTGTCTATTATGACAAGGTAGGGACTGATATGTTTATTAGTTGGTCTGATTGCCCATGATCAGCCACACGACGTCCAACGGAGGGTTTGGACAGGTGGGCGTGCCCGTTATGTAGCTTTATTTTTTTAAGGGTAAATAAGGGGGTAAAACCAAGTGCTATTCAGTTGTAGTTAAAAGAAAAAAAAATTGTTGTGATAGTCGTACAGATATACAGATATAAAGGAAAAAATTATAAATAATTTTTTTATCTGGGAGGGGACATTATGCCACATAACGGAACATGCGCCACCAAGTATAAAGAAGAGACCTTACTGGATTTTCCCAGACAGTCACAAAACTGGACGACAAATATGAGAAACCAAGGAAAGGAAAACAACGTCATTGGACGGCAACGGGGGACGCTGTGAATTCGTGGATTCAAAAGGATGTGTTTATAAAAGGCTCCGTGTGAAGGTGACACCTGGAGGCGGTAATTTCGTGATGAAGCAGCTGGGAGTCCGGAGAGGAATATATTAAAGACAAGACAACAGTAGAAAGACCGGGTGCGGATACCTAGACTTTTATTTAATCAGTTGAACTGAGGATTTGGATAATTAAGCCTCAAGGGCAGCGAGCTGGACTCGGAGCTCGTAAGTAGATGTTATTTAAGTGAGCGCCGATCCTGCGTATAGGGATCAGCTCACGTTTCTACAAGAGTTATATCTTGTGTCCTGCGGCGGAATAAAAGTACGTCTTTCGCTTGCTCGATTTGAGTCTGCCATATGTTCATGATCCTGTTGGTAAGATAGAACATGTTTTGTTGTTCTGATCTGTTCTTGACGAGTTCAATTTGAGTTGCTTTTAGTGTACGGTCCCGTGGGAATTAGAGGACAGGCACTTTAAGACAACTAACAACTATAGGGGTGTCAGAATCTCCCCACCAGATCTGCCGTGTCTTCATCATCGACGCCTGGCAATTACGGCCAGGTACGCCTGTGAGCGGCATTAACTACGCAGTGACGAGAATGGTCAGTTGTGGCACGCGTGGCGCATGGAGTCCACGCATTAAGGAAACACGACCAACGAGGACTCACTGCAGTTAGACGGCAGACGGCCTCGGACTGTGGTAGAGGACAGACATGGGAGATGTGTGCTCGTATTGCTTGTGTGAGTGGACGCTATTAGAGAGAACGCCTGTTTGAGTATAGAAGCCTGTGCGACTGGGACGTAGTGTTGTAAGTTATGAACTGATGCATTGAATGTATATATTTATTGTGTAATGGCATCGCCGTTATGGTTAAGCGATGCCTGTAATGTTTGCGGCGAGTGAGAAGTGCGAATAAAGTGGTTATAATTGTATTCGCCGTTTGTCACGTACAGTCATTCTGTGACAGTGTTTGTTATCACATCTTTTGGTTACCACGAGCCTGTGTGATTGTGAATTAAGACGCTGACAGGTGTGAATGTGGGGGGCTCGTCCGTCTTTGAACGATTTAGAAAAAAAGGTGTGAACGTGAGTGCATCATCCATTTTTGTGAACCAGTTGTAAAATAAATGTGAACGTGGGTGTATCGTCAGATTGTTGAACAAAAGTTAAGATAGAGAGAGTGTAAACGGAAAGATCGTGTCAGTGTGATAACCAATAATATGTTAAAGATGAATAAATAGCGTGAAAAGTTCTGGAAACAAGAAAGTATTGGTAGAGAAAGTAAGAGTTGAACGGGCGACATAACGACTAACAAATATACTCGACAGCACACAACCATTGATCTATGCAGTAGATGGCCTGACGTAATTCCACTCAAAAATATAACGTCTAAAGATATAATGGAAGTTTTCTTCCACATTTTTTCAAGAATAGGGTTTCCTGATACCATTCTGTCAGATCGAGGAAGTCAGTTTATTGCGGCAGCCACTCAAGCCTTTAATAGAATGTTAGGTGTAAAGCAGTGCTTTAATAGCCCATAACACCCTCATTCAACTGGTATTGTAGAGAAAATGAACGGAGACCTCAAACATATGTTGGCTAAAGTTACCCAGGAACACCCAGAGGACTGGGACACTTATCTACCTGCCATACTTTTCGCGTATCGCGAAGTACCTCATTCCAGTACAGGGTTTTCACCATTTGAACTAGTTTATGGAGCCAAACCACGCGGTCCATTAGCTATTTATAACACTATGTTAACTAAAACTGTAAATGAACATAAACCATTGTCATCATATGAACATGTAACATCATCGCGAGATAGAATTATGAACTCTTGTATATTAGCGAAAGAATTGTTGAAACAATTGAGTGCTATTTACAGACAATATGCAAATAGAGGAAATAGGACAATAACATTGACACCTGGACAAGACGTACTACTACTGTTGCCAAGTGACAGACACTTACTGACGGACTCATGTCAAGGACCATTTAAAGTACTGAGACAAATCTCGACAGTAGACTACGAAATCGCAATAAACAACAAACACAAGATATTCCACATTAACATGTTAAAACCGTACTACAACAGAGACGAAGACCAAGACGAGACTGCAGCAAGCACAACAATAGTGGACCACACAGACGCTGACGATACAGCAAAATATCGGCCCCATCACTTGATACTACAGACACTCTACAAGACATCAAAGTAAATCCTAATCTTTCCCAGACAGAGACCGACAGTTGCAGACGACTGTTACAAGACTACAGTACTATCTTCTCAACCATCCAGGACAGACAGACTTAGTACAGCATCACATCATTCTAACATCCAACACACCAATAAAGTGCAGACCATACTCCATACCCATACACTACAAAGACAAGTTACATCAAGAAATTCTAGAACTGGAGAAAAATCACATCATCAGAAGATCACAGTCACATTTTTGTTCACCGATTGTGTTGGTCAAAAAGAAGGACAACACCATACGTCTCTGTGTTGACTATCGAAAACTTAACAGTATTACATAGTTAGATTTAGAACTCATGACTTACTGTGAAGACATATTGACGGAAATGACAGACGCAAAATACTTTACAAAACTGGACATGACGAAAGGGTACTGGCAAATACCGAATCATCAAGATAGCATACATTTGACAGCATTTGCCACACCCTGGGGTCTATACGAATGGTGCAAACTCCCATTCGGGCTAGTCAACGCCCCTGCGACATTCGTACGAATGACCAGGCTATTACTGACAGACATCCCAAATATACTTTCTTACATGGACGACATCTGCGTACATACTAAGACTATGACAGACCACTTAACGACTTTACAGCAGACATTTGAACGCATCAGACACCACGGCCTAACAGTGAAACCATCAAAGGTTGGCATAGCCTTCCAGGAAATTACTTTTTTGGGCTATAAAATTTGCAACGGCTTTGTCACTACTGACGACAATATTGGTTCAAGGATTCTAAAATTGTCGCTTCCGACAACAAGGAAGGAAATAAGAAGTGTCCTAGGCTTACTCAATTATTATAGACAATTTATTCAAAATGTTGCTACTTTGACACAGTGTTTTACCAACTTACTAACCAAAGATAAACCAAACAAAATTGTAAGCAGCGAATGCATGAGACCAGCATTCACAAAAGTTTTGTCATTTTTTTTTAGTAATCCTATACTCAAATTGCCAAAATTGGACACTATTTTCAGATTGAGAACCGACGCGAGCTCCATAGCTATCGGGGCCGTATTATTGCAAAGCCATGAGGGAATCCTTCACCCAGTATATTACGTGAGTCGCAAACTCAAACCAAGAGAAAAAAATTGGTCGACTCCTGAGGTAGAAGCCCTCGCTCTGGTTTATGCAGTTAGAAAATTATCTAGATTTTTGCTAGGAAAACACTTTATAGTGGAGACGGATAGAGACCGATGATCCTTTGACAATCACCACTTCTGGTACTCCGACGAACCACAGGATAGCAAGGTGGTCGTTATTACTCCAAGACTTCAGTTGTGAAGTGAGGCATACCAGCGGTACTCAAAATAAGATTGCCGACCTTCTTTCCAGACACGTCCGACAGCCTACTTTTGCCTGAATGCACACAGTAAAGTAGTAATTATCTGCAATTCATTATAGCGCTCAGTAACACAGCGAAATAATATTGAATATATCTTAAAAACGCTATGAAATATAGTTGTGATAGGGACAATGTCCCCATGCACATATATTATATTTTATTAAGGTAAATGTGACGAATATTTGTTTGTTATGAGAACGAAAGGTAGTAATATTTTAAACACTGACGAACATTTAGACGAGCAGTGCTACGATGGATTATCAAGCCTACCTGAAGTCATCTGTTTGATTATCCGTAGGATATGAACACTGTATATGAACACTGATGACATAAGCTTAGCAAAGTGTTCAGACGTTTTAAACTGTGCGAAAGAAACAACGACAGCTGAATTCAACAGAACGCTTTAATGCTTTAATCCGTGCTTCGAAATAACATTTTATCCAGCAGCTGTACTTGTGAACAGTTTAATCCATTGGTCTACACGACAACATGACGAAAGAACATTGTGTTAGTAACATCTTAACACGCCAGCTGTGTACTTCCGGTATTTTTTTGGAATTAATTAGCTAACATTTAGAAATTAGCGGACTATATAATAAGTCTCACAAAGAATTGCCGTTTTACAGAAACCTTGTGATAGTAAATTTGCATATACAAATTGTATGAAAGGATTTTTGATAAGTGTAATCTGAGAATCATAGATTGATCACCTTGTTCTCAATAGTACCATTCGGTTCACTATTGTCAATAAGCATCAAACAGTGACGCTTATAACTTGATTTACCAATGTAATTTATCTTCTTTGAAAGATTGTGAAAATTATCGCCCATAGAGTTTTGTGTTGTTTCACAATTACATCTAAGGGAAACAATTTCAATTACTGGTAATGTGTAATAGATATTTTTAAAACAAACCTTCCTCATGTTGCCAGAATGGCGACACATCGCAAGATGACATCAATTATGCGTGGAACATAATTACAGAAGTTGTGGACCTACATTAGACTTTCTGACCATATAGGGGTGGGGTCGAATGTTGGAGTCGTCTTATGACGGAGACGACTCGCGGCCTGACATGTCCCTTTTTTGATTTTTTTTTCATTTGTCGGGAGGTGGTTTCGTGGCTTGGAAGATAGCATAAATCGCTGATAGCTACCGGACTGGCTGTGTCTATTTACAACCTATGTAAACATCCAACTAGTGGATTGTACTTGAGTAGTGTCGCTTGATAGTATCATTGACGAGCGTGTGTATATATCATACAATTACCTATAATATTTCAATAAAAACCAAATTGTCACGTCAGATGACAAACCATGGGTCGATTCTGACAGGTTTAATAAATAAACCCAAATGTATACAGCCAACAATGAAAGGATTTTCATTAGACAGGGTGGCGGGAGAATGTCAGAATCTCCCCACCAGATCTGCCGTGTCTTCATCATTGACGCCTGGCAATTACGGCCAGGTACGCAGTGACGAGAATGGTCAGTTGTGGCACGCGTGGCGCATGGAGTCCACGCAGTAAGGAAATACGACCAACGAGGACTCACTGCAGTTAGACGGCAGACGGCCTCGGACTGTGGTAGAGGACAGACATGGGAGATGTGTGCTCGTATTGCTTGTGTAAGTGGACGCTATTAGAGAGAACGCCTGTTTGAGTATAGAACTGTGCGCCTGGGACGTAGTGTTGTAAGTTATGAACTGATGCATTGAATGTATATATTTATTGTATAATGGCATCGCCATTATGGTTAAGCGATGCCTGTAATGTTTGCGGCGAGTGAGAAGTGCGAATAAAGTGGTTATAATTGTATTCGCCGTGTGTCACGTACAGTCATTCTGTGACAGTGTTTGTTATCACATCTGTTGGTTACTACGAGTCTGTGTGATTGTGAATTAAGACGCTGACAAGGGGTATCTCGATTTTGTGTATTGTTGGAAAAGTATTTGCCAGTATTGTTTTACGCAGACGTCAAGTCCTGTGAGATTTAAGTCTATCTAGAATCACAGTGTGGCTTTCAACGGAACCGGTATACCATTGATATGATATTCTCATCGCGACAAATGCAAGAATAAAGGCCGTGAGCAGAATCAACCACTGTTTTTTGCCTTCATCGACCTCACATGGGCATTAGATTTGGTCAGTCGTGAGGGTCTGTTCAAGGCACTAAAGAAGACTGGCTGCCGCCAACTCTTCTGTCCATTATGGAATCATTCCACACTGACATGAAGGGTATAATCAAGTTTTATGGTGCCACTTCAGAAGAGTTTGAAATCAAGAGTGGAGTTAAGCAAGGCTGTGTACGAGCTGTAACCCTCTTTGGAATATACTTGTTCACTTCTACTGAAAAATGCCTTTCGTGATCAGTATGGTGGTAATACATTCACTCACGCTCAGATGGCGGACTCTACAATGCTCAGAGAGTGAAGCTCAAGACCAAAATTAGGAGGGTGCTGATTAGAAAGTTGCTGTTTGCAGATAATGCTGCAATAACGACCCACTCTGAGGAAGAATTACAACTTCTACTATCTGCATTCTCCAATGCTTGTTATGAATTTGGTTTGACAATTAGCAAAGAAAAGACACCGATTATGTCACAAGGTGCAAGTGGGGTACTGTCATAGACCTAGCGTTGATAATTCACACACACATGCCGGTCTCTGACAGGTAAATTATATTCTCACACACAAGAACTGCACACAGAGACGGGCACTTGGTCCGTCCCAATCAGGAACTTTTATTTCCTTAATCAGTGCGTTGCAATAATCACATATAATGCTCGCTATACAAATGAAGTACCGACGTAACACAAACGTGTCGGTACTCGAAACATTGTTTCCATCCAAGTATGTACACTCAAAACTACATGTAAAAACGCTCACACTGCTAGAATACAGTCTAGCCATCGCACTCAAGCTGCATACAAATCGTCACCGTCCTACTTAATTAAAGCACGCACTTCTCACAGTTATACAGCTCGTCAATCGCAATAGCTTTCACTCGTCACTCATGTCAGATACAATCCGTCCTTTCTAGTATGTCCGTCTCCGTCGTTGGTCTAGCACAGTCTGTTTTGTCCTTTGTCCATCGTTTCTAACACGTGTCCCGTGGCCACGTTTTTCTCGCCTGAACTCCCATTAGTCCGTCCGTCTCGAGTCTGTACTGCGTCGCAGTCTAACTGTCCCTGACCTCGGGTGTCGGTGTCTGTCAACCGTCGTGACCTGTCCCTGCACTTTTATACCTGTCTCGCATTCAAGTCCCTGTCAACTGACTGTCTTTCCGCTATGTCTGTCCCGCTCTGTCTGTTGCGTCTACATCTACATTTAGGACTCTGACAAGTACCATCAATCTTTATTGACGACGCCGAAGACCATGTTACATATCTAGGATCAGAGGTAAATAGCAAATTGTCCCTAGATCAGGAAATCAACATCAGGATTGTTAATGCAGCAACAACAATGAACATATTAACAAAAAGAGTCTGGGAGAACAGGTAGATTACTGCGAAAACAAAAGTCCTTGTCTATCAAACCTGTGTCCTTAGTACTCTTCTTTATGGCAGTGAAGCCTGGTCAACTTACTCACACCAAGAGAAAAACGTATAAACAGCTTTCATATACGGTGTCTACTTAGAATACTTGGTATTAAGTGGCAAGACAAAATCACAAACACGTAAGTACTGGAAAGATCAGGTTGTGTGACTGTTTATTCCATGCTCTATGGAAGAGGCATCTTCATTCATTCATTCATTCATTCAGTAGCATGTCCTTTGCAGAACCTCGCTCCCATAACAACCTTCAGGAAAACTTCTCGATCACAAGCACTTAGTTAATTGGTATTAAGTGGCAAGACAAAATAACAAACACGTAAGTACTGGAAAGATCAGGTTGTATGACGGTTTATTCCATGCTCAGTCTTCGTAGACTCAGATATGTTGGGCACGTCATAAGGATGGGTTATGGTAGAATACCAAAGGACATCTTTTTTGGTGAATTACAGATGGGTAAGAGATCTCAGGATCGGCCTCTACTACGATACAAAGATGTGTGTACGCGGGACATGGCTGATACGCGCATTGATAATGCACATTGGCAGCAAGTTGCCGCCGAGTGTGTTGCATGGAAGGAAAATATCAGAAATGGAATAAAGATGAAGGAGAAAATGATTGCACATAGGTCACACAATGAGCGAGTGAGACGTAAGATGGTGCGTGATGGTGAAAATAATCTTGTGTTCACATGCATCCATTCCGGACGAACATGTACAGCGCAAATTTATCTGATCAGTCACATTCGCCAACTCTCTCTCTCTCTCTCTCTCTCTCTCTCTCTCTCTCTCTCTCTCTCTCTCTCTCTCTCTCTCTCTCTGCGTATACTTTTTCCTAGTTGCTTAGAGAATTTTTCGGTTCACGAGTGCTTTTTTCAGGAGACTCTTGGGAGTCGGCGCTGGAGCTGCGGAGTTCGTGCTTTATGCGACGCTTTCGGCGGGTCACCCTGCGGATAGAGACAGGGCCATGTGAGAAAATCCGGGTCAATGAGGTCTTTCTGTTGACTGCCGAGTGCATCGATGATGAACTGTGGTTTCTGTGGAGGAATTTTGTGTTGGCATTCTGGTGGCGGCATTATGCCAGTGTACCTATGCGGGCTGTTGGATTGCCGAGACTCCTGTCTGTTCCACTTTTCACATTGGACAGTGGGGAGCATTTTGTATGATATTCACTGGCACAGGAACGGATCATAATGAGAACGACCCGTTGCCGTGAAGTTGGAACCTCGACTAACTAACTAAGTAAGTTGCTTAGAGCATATTTAAAACGTCACAACAGGCGCTTTAGAATGCGAAGAGCATGGCACAATAAGTCTTATAAGTCACAATGCAAAGCTTTTACTCAGAATAATTATGAAAAGAATAAAAAATAAGATTAAACCAGAAATTAGTGGTGAACAGTGTGTATTTGTAGAGGGAAAGGGCACAAACAACGTTATATATATTCATTTTCTCAGGACAGATAAAGTTGTTATAGAAAGTGAAAAGATGGGCCTTAGTTTGAATAATAGAAAGACAGAAGTCATGGTAATATCAAAGAAACAGACTGTGCCTAAATGTGCAATTAAAGTACAGGACGTTATTTTGGGGCAAGTGCAGAAATTCAGATATCTAGGCACATGAATAATATCAGGTGGAATATGCATCACTGAGATAAAGAGCAGGATAGGGCAAGCAAAAACTGCATTCTATCAAATAAAGAACGTTTTGTGCAATAAGTCACTGTCCTTGTAAGTTAGAAAAAGAGTTCTTGCATGTTATACAGAACCAGTTTTAACATACGGCAGCGAATCCTGAACAATTAGTAAACAGGCGAACAAACCCCCGGAAGCCTTGGAGGTGTGGTTTTATAGAAGAATGCGAAAATTAATTGGACAGCCCTAAACCAAAATTTCTTTTGATTTCACCATTACCACTACCCCGTTCAACTTCAAGGAGAAGTTATAGTTGGGGTCCATAACTGGTTCGAAATGATAGTCCTGGGTTTACCCTCACATGCTTATTAATCCGAAGATTATAGTTGTCCATATGTGGTAATGGATTGTTTGTTGGAGCCAAAATGAGCAATCCGGACGTGTTAAGGGAAGCTGAGTCGTAAAGGCAACTTATCGAAACATCAGAAAGAGGCACTCATCGTTTTTTGGTCACGTTATGAGAAGACAACAACTGGAACATGGAACAACCGGAAAGATAGATAGAGGAAGACAGCGCCAGAAGATTCTTGATAGTCTTGTGACATGGCACGGAAGGGAGTCGACACACGAATTGATAAAGGACGTCGGAGATGGTAATTTGTGGAGAGGCATGATCGCCCACGCCCACCGGCAAGGCACTGGATGATGATGAATAACTTGATAGTAATGAGTTGATTGATCACTACACTTATTAATAATTATGTTCAAGCATTCTGGGGAATTTTGGACAATGTGCAGTCAAGCTGAAAAACATCTGATGGCTGCAGAAATGTGGTTTATGAGGAAAATGCAAAGAATATCATGGATAGACAGAAAAACCAATAACCAAGTACTACAGGAGACAAATGAACATCGTAAATTGATTAGAGAAATTAGACGTAGACAGTCAAAAATTTTTGGACATGTTATGAGAAGAAATGGACTGGAGAACTTAGTGACAACTGGCAAGATCGAAGGGAATAGACCAAGAGGAAGACCGAGAGGAATATACCTGGATGGCTTGGCCACATGGCATGGACGAGACAGGAACACTGAGCTGATCCACGACGTGGTGATCGAGTGAAATGGAGAGTCATGGCCACCCACACTTTCCGGCATAGCACATGATTGATTGATTCTGGGGAATTACCAGATAGCTAAAAGGAAAACGCCTCGATAAGTAATAAGTAGGGGGAATAAACATCTAAAATTTAACAAGGGAGACTACTGAAATAAAAAAAAAAACAGAAATTTTATATCTAGGTATAACATTATTCAGTAACTAAAAAATCTCTGATATCCCTTTTTTAAATAGAATCCTCAATATCTAGGTCACATGTTATAACTACGAGAAAACATTCGTAAGAGGTACTTATAGAAACTTTTTAAAACTTTAGTTAATTACATTTTATAATTAGCTTTTAAGTGCTTCTTTTATATTTTAATAAAATACAATGTACTCCATTACATATAATTACAGCTTTCAATTTATACCAATTTTTTACTGGCCTCATATGGCCACACATTTAAACACAATGCGGAGCAGGACCCAACAACTAGAATCCATCATACACAAGCGTAGACTACAACAAGAACAGATCATACAAACAGCAATACTTTTAGCAAAGCAAACCGACAGAAACTCACCATACTTGCATGCATTAGAAATGCAACTGGAACAACACCAACAGCACAGATACCTGGGTGCACTAATTAGAACAAAACTCAACACCATCACACAAGAGACACCCAGCAAACAATACATGGCAATAGAACAAAACATACAGCGTAGCAAACAGATAAACACAATAATAGACATGCAAGGAATCACACAAACAGAAACCACACGCATAACAGAAGCATTCCAGCAATACTATAGACACTTATTTACTGCAGAGACAGTAAACACACAAATACAAGATTGTTTCTTACAATTTACAAAAAAAGATATCAGACACAGACAAAGAGATATTGGACACACAATTGACATTAGAAAAATTAACACATGCACTTAGTAAAATGAACAAGGACAAGACACCAGGACCAGACGGATTAACAGTAGAATTCTATCAACATTTCTTTCCTATCATAGGTAACCTTCTTCTAAAAGTCTATCAAGAATATGTGAATTTGAATAACGAAGACACAAACCATATATAGTACGATTTATTGCCTGGCACATTTCGCTGCATCTCGTCAGGTACTTACTGCAGATGTCTCACAACATAGAGTAAAATAATTAGAATCATCGTTCAAGCTTAAATATACACATATTTACACAGTAATTTCAGTTGTTTACCATGGTAATTTTAAACTGACTATCATGCCTTTCTGTTTGCACAAAGGTATATGTATGTATTTGTTTTCTTAACACATGTGACATATAACACTAACAAACGGCAACGCTCTGTAATATCACAAACAAAAGAAACACGCATTACACCTTGTAAATATACAATGCTTTGTATGGAATAAACCGGGGAAAACATAAACAAAAATCAAAAACAACCCCCCCCCCCCCCCCCCCAAAAAAAAAAAAAATTTAAAACACTTAGTTAATCGACAGATTCGTCTTTAAATGCCCGGATCCCCTCCTCAGTAAATCCCGCAGCGTGTAGCAACTGACGACACCAGTTCTGTGTTGGTTTATTAATCTTCTTTGGCTTCCTGCGTAGTGTTCTTGTTTGGCCACACCTCTTTTAATTTGCTGTTCTCGCATCCTGCTCATGGTTGTAGATTCAGAGTCATCACTTGGTTCTCGCGAACGACTTACTTCTCGTAGAGCATTGCGAATGTCAGCCTAGTCCATGGCGCGTCCACCTTCCACAGTAGCTTTACCTGCGAGCTTGTCAGCCAGCTCATTTTCTCGTACACCCGCATGCCTTGGCACGAAAATGAAACTAATCTATGCCAGCCGAGACCACTCCAGAGACAGCAACCACTCTCTTCGGATCCACCCCACCTCTATCTTCTTGAGCATGCTCATTGAGTCACTAAGGAAACATGCCCTAGTGAATGTCTGTGTCTCGAGCCATGTTATTGCTTTACTTGCTGCTGTGACTTCCATAGTCAGGCTCAATCAATCAATCAATCAACCAGGTGCCATCTCCACAACTAAGGTTGACTGCAATGGATCTCCAACACTGTCTGTCTCTCGCCTTGTCTGTACATTCTGTCAGGCTGAATTTCGTCCATCTCTTGATGTTATCTTCCCACTTGTATCGTTGTCTACCTCTTGCTCGCTTTCCCCCAACCTTGCCGTCCAGTATGGTTTTTATACGAGTATCATGTCTTTTAACGTGGCCGAAATATTTCACTTGCCTCCTTTTTATTTCTTTCATCAACTCTCTCTTCATTCCCAGTTTTTCTAGAACCTCTGCATTTGATTATTTTTGTTTCTATGAAATACGACATATTCGTCTGTATATATCTCCAGGGCTTCTATGCGACTTTCTAGTTGCTTGTTCAATGTCCAGGCTTCCGAGCCATTGCAAGGGAGCGGGGCGACGTATGGGAGGTACCGTATCTAGGTTTTATAACGCTGAAGCCGTAGACCGAATATGCCTCATAATGCGCTGGAGAGCCACCAACAATAATGGCATTTGGAAGTTCGTGATCATGATTCGTTTGCTGTTCTTGGACGTGGTGTTTACGAGCCGCATATTCTGGCTCATTTAAACTAGTGAACTGTGGTTTCTATACTACACACACTCTATACTGGGCTGAACGCAACTATAGAATAGCAAGACTCCGATAGCGTTTTCACAATTATATTCAGCACGATACATTTCAGTTATTCAGCAATTCATCGACACCACCAACAACTTTCACATAATAACAGAGTGGCACAATTTTCCTCGCAACTCTAGAACTTTGCATGGTCCGCACTCAATAAAACCACATCGTAGACTGACTTGTCCCGACCCCACTTCCTGCTGACTTGGGAAGTGAGTCCCAAAGTTTTCACGTTGTGTGAAAAGTACCTACTGTTCACGATCCAGGTGGCCACTTACTGAATACTGTCATAAACTCTAACATCTAACCTGGGTTATGACTTGACTATGCCATGACGTCACCAAGGTCATGGCACTCCCCCCCCCCCCCCCTTCTTTGGCGAAAATACAATGCATAGCATTTTTTTCTGTTTTCTTTTTCAAAATGACATCTAATTATAATTTATCTAAACACAATTAATCTAAACTATATCTTTTACACTGTTTCAATACTGTAATCTAATTCTAATTTAATTATCTGTAATTTGTCAATGACACTTGATACTTCTTGTCATTCTGAAATATAAAATTCATTAATTATACTCATCAAAATATCACATACATCAAAATCAAATACATATTATATCTTATCCTACAGACTTTAACTAAATTCCTTATAATATAACTCTAAATGTTTGATATAACCTAAAATCAAAATTAAAATCCCTAAATTCAATTGTCTGTTAATACAAGACGATTTTTGTTTATGATCATTTACAATCACTAATTTAATTTTACATTTGTGCCATTCTGTTCATATAAACAATTAACATCTTGTCGATATCTAGCGTATCTTGTGGTCGTACAAGATTTACCATTTATATGTCATTATTCATCCTTCCTTGTTAACCATCTCGCCATAAGTCTGCAAAGACTTTGTTTTGTGCATTACCTTTTATAACCATGGTCTTCATAGGCATAGTATACTCAACATATTCATACATGAACTCTGGAATGAAGTGTAGCATATTGACTATATCAGAAATACAACACAACACAAAGAAAATTATTTAAATCGGGCACGTCCATTTGAATCCCTATGACGTGTTGCCTACGCATGGGAGGGGTGAGGTCTAACCTTGCTATGAGTTTCAAAACGTCCTCTGGGCGTCCCAATGCAATCCCTCAAGCATGTTTTAGACTGCTATGAAATTGCTATGAGTGCAATGGGCATCTGTAGGGACTTCTATTTTGATATCCTCCATATACGTTCTAACATTGCAATGCGTTACAAAACGTCCCCTGGGCGTCTCCATGCTGTTTCCGAATCGCTGTGGGTGCAATGGATATCTATCCAGTATATCCTTCATACACATTCTACAGTCTCGTTTTCACATGGGCTTCTTGACCCCCCTATGCCATTACGCACTCGGTCAAGGTACGTGTGTTTTATGACAGTGTATTACACTCACAATCCTTTACATGATGTAGTATATGATTTGCCTTATTATTTATTCCTTGGCCCATATTTCTAGTCACATCTGGCGTCATTGATTCAACCCATAGTATATGTGGTTGATGTTACGATCATTTTCGACCCTTTTATTTTTCTGACCGCTTTTTCCAAACCTGAGCGTATCATTCTGCTCAACACGTGGTATGTTTGAAGTTCCTGTTGACCAATAATTATCACAAACCAATCTAATTTTTTTTTTTTAAATCCTTTCTTGAAATTAGAAATCACTATTTTATGAAACCAGACGTCTTAAGGTATACTACATAACTATAAACTACTACTACTAATAGTTAACAATTGTAAAAGTTTTACTTTCTCTATGATGTCTATTGTTAACCTTATTGTCTCTATTATCATTAAACTGTCATAAAATAATAAAATACTTAATCACCAATATATAATTCATAATATATATTCCCTTTAAATTCAAAAATAACCAATAACCCTCACAATTCCAAGTAATTGGAACAATAATAATTACCTTTTATAATTCTATATTATTCTATTTCTATTAATTAATTAATTAATTAATTAATTAATTAATTAATAATGTGTATATATTACATACCTATAGGCCTACTCATATAATACTATAATTACTCTTTCGATAAATCCTCTATTCTCCTTTTGAAATAATCTCAAATCGTTAGATCATATTGTATGGCTTTGTGGCACAGTGAACACAAGTTAATCTATATTTATAAAACAAAGTGTATGTATGTAAATATGTATGTATATATGTATGTATGTAAATATGTATGTCCTTTATTTGTTCGCGAACGGCCCATCCGATTGAGATGAAATTTTCTACACGCCTTCCTTTCATTCCAGAGCTGTCAACTGTCATAGTTTTTTTTTTCTTCTTCCTCCTCCTCCCTCCTCCCCCTCCCAAAATACGTACGTAAATATATGATGATGATGATGAAAGAATCCCCGAACCAAAACGCTAGGGAAAGGGAAGAAAATGACGTGACTACACAGAATCGTCACACGGCAATCATAATCATCAAGTGCCGTGCCGGCTGGCGTAGGCGTTCATGGCTCTCCGTAGATCTCAGTCTTTGGTTTTTTGGATCAACTCTGCTGCTGATATTCCTCCATGCCACGGCAATATCAATAACAATTCATCTTTTTATGTGTAAGGAAGTTATCTACAGTCGTGTAGAAGGGAAGAACTAGACGAGTATGAATTCGGAATGGCGAACTCTCTCCCCCTCTCTTCTCCTCCCTCTACCTCCTCCCTCTACCTCCTCCCTCCACCCTTCTCCTCTTCCTCCTCCCTCTCATCCCTCTCCCTCCTCCCTCCTCCTTCTCCCTCTTCCTTCTCCCTCTTCCTCTCCGCTCCTCCTCCATCCTCCTCCCTCCGCCTCCTCCCCCCTCCTCCCTCATCTTCCCTCCTCCTCCCTCTCCCTCCTCATCCCTCCTCCTCCTGCCTCCCTCCTCCTCCTCCTCCTCCTGCCTCCTTCTCCCTCATCATCCTCCCTCCTCCTTCTCCCTTCTTCTCCCTCTTCCCTCTTCCTCCTCCTACCTCCTCCCTCCTCCTCCTCCCTCCACCCTCCTCCTCCCTTCTCCTCCTCTTCCTCCTCCATTTCCTTCCTCCTCCTCCTCCCTCTACCTCCTCCTCCCCCTACCTCTTTCCTCCTCCCTCCTCCTCCCCTTCCACCTCTCTTTCCTTCCTCCCCTCCTCATTCTCCCTCCTTCCTCTCAATCCTTCCTCCTCCTCCTTCCTTCTTCTCCCTCCTCCTCCTCCTCCCTCCTCCCCCTCCTCCTTCCTCCTCCTCCCTCTCCTCCTCCTCCCTCCTCCTCCCTCTACCTCCTCCCTCCTCCTCCCTTCACATTCCTCCTCCTCCCTCTTCCTCCTCCTCCCTCCTCCTCATCCCTCCTCCTCCCTCCTCCTCATCCCTCCTCCTCCCTTCTCCTCCTCCCTCCTCCTCCTCCCTCTACCTCCTCCTCCCTTCACATTCCTCCTCCTCCCTCTTCCTCCTCCTCCGTCCTCCTCATCCTCCCTCCTTCTCCCTCCTCCTCCTTCTTCCTCCCTCCTCCTCCTCCCCCTCCTCCTTCCTCCTCCTCCCTCTCCTCCTCTTCCTCCTCCCTCCTCCTCCTCCCTCTACCTCCTCCCTCCTCCTCCCTTCACATTCCTCCTCCTCCCTCTTCCTCCTCCTCCCTCCTCCTCCTCCCTCCTCCTCATCACTCCTCCTCCCTCCTCCTCCTTCTTCCTCCCTCCTCCCCCTCCTCCTCCCTCTCCGCCTCCTCCTCCTCCCTCCTCCTCCTCCCTCCTCCTCCCTCCTCCTCCTCCCTCCTCCTCCCTCTACCTCCTCCTCCTCCCTCCTCCTCCCTCTTCCTCCTCCCCCCTCCTCCCTTCACATTCCTCCTCCTCCCTCTTCCTCCTCCTCCCTCCTCCTCTCTCCGCCTCCCTCCTCCTCCTCCTCCCTCTACCTCCTCCCTCCTCCTCCCTTCACATTCCTCCTCCTCCCTCCTCCTCCTCCTCCCATCCTCCTCCTCCCCTCCTCCTCTTCCCTCCTCCTCCTCCCCCTCCTTCTCCCTCCTCCTTCTCCCTCTTCCTCCTCCCTCTTCCTTCTCCTCCTTCTCCCTCCTCCTTCTCCCTCTTCCTCCTCCCTCTTCCTTCTCCCTCCGCCTCCTCCCTCCTCCTACTCTCTCCTCCTCCTCCCTCCTCCTCCCTCTCCCTCCTACTCCCTATCCTCCTCCTGCTCCCTTCTCCTCCTTCGTTCTCCTCCTCCCTCCTTCTCCCTCCTCCTCCCTCTTCCTCCTCCCTCCTTCTCCCTCCTCCTCCCTCCTCCTCCCTCCTCCTCGCCTCCTCCTCCACCCTACTCCTCCCTCCTCCTCCTAATCCCTCCTCCTCCCTCCTCCTCCCTCTACCTCCTCCCCCTCCTCCCTTCACATTCCTCCTCCTCCCTCTTCCTCCTCCTCCCTCCTCCTCTCTCCGCCTCCCTCCTCCTCCTCCCTCTACCTCCTCCCTCTTCCTCCCTTCACATTCCTCCTCCTCCCTCCTCCTCCTCCCCTCCTCCTCTTCCCTCCTCCTCCTCCCCCTCCTTCTCCTCCTTCTCCCTCTTCCTCCTCCCTCTTCCTTCTCCCTCCGCCTCATCCCTCCTCCTACTCTCTCCGCCTCCTCCCTCCTCCTACCTCTCCTCCTCCTGCATGGGCGAAATAGAGAACACACTGAACCGTTCAACAGGGATTCATTGTCAAAGAAATGTGGTTATTAAGACAAACGAAAGTGAGGGAAATGAAATACTTTGGGCGTGTAGAGTCTGGAAAAGATGTATATGGAGGGAGGCCTAACGAGTAAGCGGACAAGAGGAAAACCCAACATGGATGGGTATATCTTATATATAAAAGGCGATCTCCGTCCGTCTGTCTGTCTGTCTATATGTCCCTAATGCGCTCGCGAACGGCCCATCCCATTGAGATGAAATTTTTTACACGTCTTCCTTTCATTCCAGCGCAGCCCACTGTCATATTTTATTA
The DNA here is from genome assembly GCA_963921405.1 of Cepaea hortensis. Lineage (NCBI taxonomy): Eukaryota > Metazoa > Mollusca > Gastropoda > Stylommatophora > Helicidae > Cepaea > Cepaea hortensis. The sequence goes on from OY992893.1 coordinate 25,420,842, forward strand.
GTATGAAATCGGCTGCTTACCCAAAATTATTTCATTTTTCATTATAATTTCATCTATCTCAGGGGACTTAACTCTGTAAAAGTTATTTCAAGGGGCATAACTTTTCTGTATAACTTATAGTCATATTGTGGCATCGTTTTCAAAGATTTATAAACTCTTTGTCCATAGTTATGTACCGGCATATGAGTTATAATAAATAATGATACAATCTGTAAGGCATTTTCAAAGTTTTCATAAAAATAATGCATAATGCATAACATTGTAACTCATCTTTTTTTGCTTAAAGAATGAATAAATAATAGTTACCTTATCTCTATCAAGTTTGAAGATTTTATATTTCTTTACACTGTCGCCAACTCTAAGAAGACATGGAACAACCTCAGCCATTATTAAATCTACAGGCATATGCGTTATATTCCTCCTCCTCCTCCTCTCCCCTCCTCCACCTCCTACCCTCTTCCTCTTCTCCTCCCCCTCCTCCCTCTCCCTCCTCCATCCTCCTCTTCTCTCTTTCTCCTCCTCCTCCCTCCTCCTCCCTCTTCCTCCTCCCAGCTCCTACTCCTCCTTTTTCTTCTTCTTCTGCTGCTGCTGCCGCTGCTCCATTTACCCAAGTTAATATATTACCAAGTTGGTCTTCGTTTATCTAAGGTTGTTCTAACTGCAACCAATAAATGATTAGACAGACAGACAGACAGACAGACAGATAGACAGACAGACAGACAGACAGACAGACAGACAGACAGACAGTCGGGAACGGGAACTTATATGACTACTCATATGAATTAAATGAGATGCTCCCCACCAGGGACTGGGCGAAACCGGGCAGGGTCAGGCAGACAGATAGACAAACAGATAGACAGACAGATAGACAGTCGGGAACGGGAACTTATATGACTACTTATAGGAATTAAATGAGATGCTCCACACCAGGAGCTGGGCAATGCCGGGCCGGGTCAGACAGACAAACAGACAGACAGACAGACAGACAGACAGACATACAGACAGACAGACAGACAGACAGACAGACAGACAGACAGACAGACAGACAGACAGACAGACAGACAGACAGACAGACAGACAGACAGTCGGTAACGGGAACGGGAACTTATATGACTACTTATATGAATTAAATGAGATGCTCCCCACCAAGGACTGGGCGAAGCCGGGCCGGGTCAGCTAGTAGCATATAATACGAGGAAAAAGAAATAATTTACATTTCACAATGACAACATACATGAGTATTTCTATGCCTCGCTATTCACTATCATGGTACTCTTCAACCGAGCCCAACATAAACCAATTAGTGATAAGCGACACGTACCTATAACACTGACTTAATGTTAATTATCAGTCACGTTTCGCTACATCTTGCGAAAGCGCTATCCTCGATAACGGAGATGTAAAACATCTCGATCACCGACGACGCACCTCACTCATTTGTAACAAAATCACACAGGATTTTATCCAGACCAGCGACCCTCTCCACCAACCCCGACGGTGCTGTACACAAGACGCCGATGTTAACTTAATGAAAGCACAAAACCCCCCAAGATACTGTCACGAAGACACTGACCTGAATTGAACCCATCCAATTCGTTCACTAATATTGACCCACAAATCCAATAATGACCATCTAACAACTTAATGCTAATCGACTCCCAATCAACCCGATGCTCTCCATCAACTGCCATATCGGTGTTGCACGGTAGGGACTAGATGTTAGAGTTGTATGCAACACCGCTATAGTAATACTGAGATACCACCGATCTGACAGGAAATCTTTTCACTTACCAATGGTAGTCATTACCATACACGACAACAATAACTATAACTGTTAATCCATATCATGCAAATATATACATTCCCAAAATTAAATTCAAATATTAGTATAAAATTTAAATAATCAACATTTATAACTCCAAAGAAAATATATTATGGCAACAACACAACTTCCTTAAATTATTTTTTTTTTATTTTGCATA